>CAMZMU010000113.1:36430156-37137121 GCA_947311845.1 Poa pratensis
TGGATGAAAGACTATACCTCAGGCTAACTAATACTAATCAATCCAGAGATGACCAGACTTACTATGCATATGCGAGCAACAAAAAGCAAGCTCGAACATGGAAATACAATTATAGCTGGTTCCTTCAATTCACTAAAGCATGTTCACTTATGAGTAATACACAAGATTAAAATACATTGTCATGATGACTAACATATTCTTTTCGACAACCTTGTGGCAGTCATGTCCTTTTGCTTTTGCTTTTCCTTTTCCTTGTCTGTGACAATAAATTGTGTTGTGTAAAAGATGGACGGTAGGATAAACATACAAGATTTGATACTTCATTTCATCTCTTGCAATTCCCCTTTCCCCTTTTATACTTCAAAACTGCCACTAAGGCCATATATCGCTCCAACTTATGTTATCCTCATGTATATGTTTAGGAGCGCCCAAATATCCAATAAAAAACTAGTAGCTAGCAATGCACGGATTCAGCATATCAGACAAGGGTATCATCAACCCCCACGATTACCTAGTGGTAGGATTGTGTGGACTTGAAAATATAAACCCACTACCATGAATCGCAGAGCTGAATTTACTTATCCCGAAGGCAAAACCTTAAATACTAGGCGAATTCAAGTTTAGATGATGTTCTTTTGGCATGGATGCACATGGCATGTTATCCCCTTTATTCTTTGGTCATGCATGATCAGTATCGTTCCTTTAACCTTTGTCTAAGGAAAATGTATTCCTTGCTTGTTGTTGTAACCAAGCATCCCATCTTTGTGTGATTGATGTTCCTTTTTCTGTGTATATAAGTCACACACGACAATTGTCAAAACCCCTTGCCCTCTCCTTCCCAGCCATTCATTTCTCCTGCAACCAATTTTGTTGTTTAAACTTCCTTCAGTTCTGTCATAGCTAGAAGAGTCACTTCAATTTCAACTCGCATATTTCATCAACTGAAAAACAAAAAAATTGCCAGTATTTTTCGCTCTTGATACTTGTTCTTTCACATATTAAAAGATAGTCTTTGTTTCTAGTGATCAATAACAAAACAATCCAAAATTATTTGCTTGCTCCACTTAGTTTTAATCTCTTTTTCAGTTCATCCTTACAAAAAAAATATAAAAAGACCATTGGTGTTTTCCCTGTTGATTGTTGTTGTTTTTTCACACATCCACAATAGTCTTTGTTTTTCGTGATCAAAACAGAAAAAAGAAACAAAAAAAATGTTTTCATGTTCCAGTTGCACTTCGCCACTGCTCTTCCACATCTAGAGTACAATCCTTTTTCTAGCGACTAACTAACATTTAAAAAAAGCATCTATTTACTGTTTTTATTTCAAATCTTGAACTACTCTATCTCTCAATTTCGAAACATATGCAAAAAAAATTCATTGTTTTTGGGTCTTTGCCAGTGTGTGCTTCTCACATCTAGAATTAATTTCCTTTTCCACTGACCAATACTAAACGAAACAAAAAATATTGCCATTTTCCGTTTGCTGTTTCCTTGCTTTTGTAGTTATCAGTTCCACCAAAAACACTACAAAAGATCATTCACTTCTCCCACTGTTGAGATTTTTCAAGTAAATCTAGTTGATCAAATCGATCATCTCTTGACATTCATATTACGGGCATACAGTACAATATTCTACCATCAGGTACTTTTTGGCTATATAATTTTCTTCTTGGCTCTCTGTTATTTCTGTATAATTTACTTCTTGGCTATATAACAACTAACATCAAATACTTCTGTTATCTCAGGACCATACAAGGAAGTTAGTGTGCAGCTGTCAAGCCAAATCAAGGAGAATTAATATTTATTTGGCAGCCTTCAGTTTAAGTGTTGCTGGGTATTGTTTCCTGGTTATCTAAGATCCTGCATGTGCCAAGTTATTCCCTGTTCGTTTGGTCAGAGCTTCTCAGAAGGCCAGACCTGAGAGGTAAATATATACGTTGATGCACAGTAGTGCGTTGTTAATACTATTTCTACTAAATTTGACCGTACAACAATCTCAATGTCTTCAGCATTGCTTGAAAAAAATTAGGTGTTTGTTTATCTAAAAAAATACAAACAATCCTAGTACTGGAAAATATCCATGTGTTGCTAAATAAAAACATTATAATATTTAGCTAAATCTTCCTATCGTTTATTGTCAGAGCAAACAGGCCAGATCAAACATGTGTAGCCAAAGTGCATATGTCTATGTTGTCAGCTGACATTTTTATACAGAGCAAGGGTAACTGAAGAAATCCCCTAAAAAATATATCTCAAGAAATATAGAGGACTAATAAGATATATGTTCATCTGAGAAACACCGGACTGTTTTCCCATCCTCCTCTCGCTCTCTGCTGCTCGCTTCAAGCAAAAGAAACACTCCTCGCCCGGAAATATCAAGAGATCGTCCTTCTCCTTCTTCTTTTAGCCTCCCAAATTGCAGCCACCGTCAGGAGAAAATTGCAAGTTTTTTTTTAGAAAAGGGGAGAAGCCCCAGCCTCTGCATCGATTGATGCACACGGCTTTTATTGCATAGTCAAAAGGTAGTTCGAAGTTTTACATCTCAAGCAAATCACAGTATAAATGAAATAAAAATCGATCTAGGACAGATGTGACATCGCCTCTCAAGCGACTATCTTGTTAGACGCCTTGAATTCTTCTAGACAGCCGCCAGGTACCCCAGGAGTAGATATCCAAAGCGACCGCCTCCACGGATGCATCCAGAGTTGATAAGCGCTCGTTGCGCCTCCGGGGCCAGGAAGGCCCACTCGTGGATCCAGTAAGTAGCCAAGCGGACCACCTGTAAAAAGTTAGGATGACCACCTTTGTTAAACACAATGTCATTCCTGCATTTCCATATAGACCGCAAAAGAGCACAAGTTCCCACACGAACTTGCGCTTTTAAGTTCTTTTCCACCCCATTTAACCAGTTTCCGAACATATCCGTACTGTTAATTGGAGGAGTAATATTAAAAGTGTACTGCACTAATGTCCATAGAAGATGTGCAAAAGGGCATGTAAAAAATAAATGATCTATTCCTCGGAGTCACAAAAGACACATTTCTTACACCCATTCCAATTTCTTTTAGCAAGACTGTCCTTCGTTAGGATAACTTTGTTAAATAAAAACCACATAAAGATCTTAATCTTTAACAGTATTTTTAGTTTCCATATTTGTTTGCGCAGATTAACAGTATGACCATGCAACAAGTCTTCGTACATGGATTTTACTGTAAAAGCTCCTGTAGATGTAAGTTTCCAAACAAATTTATCATCCTCATTTGTCAAAGTCACGGATATGAGTTTTTGCAACATATGCAGCCACGCAACCCATTTGTTTCCTGTCAAGTTTCTTCTAAATTCGATATGTACCGTAGAATTAGCTAGTGCATCCGCTACCAATACATTTTTGTGGCGTACTACAGAGTACAACGTTGGGTATTGTGTAGCTAGAGGGACTTCTCCCAGCCATGCATCCTCCCAAAAACGTGTATCATGACCATTGCCTACAATAAATTTCCCTTTGCTAAAAAAAGCTTTCTTTTACACCCATAAGCCCCTTCCAAAATTGAGAGTCTGTAGGTTTGGCTGTCACTTGTGACAATGTTTTATTTTGAAGGTATTTGTTTCTTAGGATTTCTTGCCAAACTCTTTCCTCATTAATAAGTTTAAAAAGCCATTTGCTTAGTAAACACTTATTTTTAATATCTAGAACCTCGATTCCTAAACCTCCTTGATCCTTTGGTCTGCATACAATATTCCATTTTGTTAGCCTATATTTTTGCTTGTTCTGATCACTCTGCCAGAAGAAACGCGACCTATAGAAATCTAACCTTTGTAGCACCCCTTTAGGTATCTCCAAAAAGGAAAGCATAAACATCGGTAGACTCGTTAACACCGAATTAATAAGGACCAACCTATCCCCGTATGAGAGTAGCTTGCCTTGCCAACACCCCAGCTTTTTTTTGAACCGTCTTTCTACTGGGTTCCATTCTTTATTTAAGAGTTTCCTATAATGTATCGGAATTCCTAAGTATCTGAACGGAAGGTTCCCTACCTCACAGCCAAAAACATTTCTGTATTGGTCTTCAGCTTCTTTAGCTTTCCCAAAACAGAATATTTCGCTTTTATTAAAATTTATTTTTAAACCAGATAGTTGTTCAAAGATGCTTAGGAGCAGCTTCATGTTTACTGCCTTTTGTATGTCATGTTCCATGAATAAAATTGCAAGTATGGGGGACATCTTCCACATAATCCAACCACATTTATTTTTACACAAAACACCACAGTTTGGGTAATGAGTTGCACGGAACACAAATCTCTTCGTTAGTATTATTGACACAGAATTGGACTACTTGGGCTAATTGACAGCACATACGTGGCATCCACCATGGAATTCACACCTGCTCCTTCACCGAATGGGGAGAGATCAGCAGCATCGCTGCTGCTCGGTGGCGCGCTGCATTGATGGAAATCCTGCTTGGCGAGGGCGCGTGCGCCTGGCCTTGGCCGCCGACGATGTCCCTCTGGTCGAGGGACGCCTTGTGCCGCCTGCTCGGCGATAGCAAGGCTGGCTCAGGTCGACGACTCCGTATTGGCCATGTGCTAGCGTCAGCGTGCACGTGGCACACATTGCTGTCACGGTGCCACCTTCTTGCCTCAGACCCTGCCGCCGAGAGGGAGGCCGCCAAGTAGTGCTCCTCCTCGAACCGGCTGATGAACGTCCATGTGTTCCTGTTGTCCAACAGACAGCAGGGACGCGACGGCCTTGAGACCGCTGGACACGAGCAAGCCAATCGAGCACCGAACCACTCTGGACGAGGGCGTGTTTCGCGGCGAGGACGAGAATTGCGTGGCGGCCAGGAGGAAGAGGAGGAACATGACGACGCGGGAGAAGCAGAAGCTGATGGCGCGATCATGTTCTATGCGGGGAGGCTCCTCCCAGGCTGCAGCTCTCGGGCGAGCTAGCGTGGCTGCAGTTCTGAGGCACGGGAGCAAAGCTGACTAGCCTCAAGAAATTTCCCGAGCGAGTGGTGTGGCGGTGCTCGGAGGAAAAGCGGAAAGAAGAGAGAGAGGAGAGAGAGCAGTTCGGCTGGGGGCTTGGGAAAAATGGCGACCAATGTGGATGCCAATTAGGTACTGCAGTGGGCCCATCTTTTTTTTTGAACTGTCAGTGGGCCCATCTAGCATAAGGTGTCAATGCAGCTAAGCAAGGGATTTGTGTTCTGTTCAAATCATTACCACCAAACAGTCGTGTTTTGTGCAAAACAAATCATCGTTGTTGTGGGTCCATGCAAAACTTTCCCCAACAAGTGGCGCCACGTGTAATTTCCTCCACCGCTACGGAACTAGTGTGGAATAACTCACTAGCACTACACTCAATGTTAAAGAACTAGTGTGCGGTTTCTCACTAGTGTTTTTTGTTTTAGTCCTTGCTTAGCTTGGTATTTCTTATACGCAAACTGTATTTTCTTTTCTTGATTAGGTTCTTTGTTTAACAAATGTTGAATTCTACTAGTACTATTTAGTTTACACATAAATTTTGTTTCCTTGCTTATGCTAACGATAATGTGGTTCCTTGTCAATAACAGATTCGTGTCACCTTTTTCTTCCAGGTTGGGCAAACAAGAAAGTTTGGTAAACTACTGAACATAAGTTATTAAACTACTGAACATAAGTTATGGAATCATTTTCGTGGGAAAGATGGACTGATGATTCGTGGGAAAATGGCGTGATGATATGAGAGAGAGAGACTTTTGGTATTGTTCGTAACTTCTTATTTTACATTCAAGTCTTAATTTACAAAGTGCATTTTACTGGTTGTCAATGTATGTTTTTTCTCACTACATCCTTGTAAGGTAAAATGTCAAACCCCCTATTAGCACACTGATAATCACCTCAAATGCAACCGACGTCCTACACATATCCTGATGTAAATGGATGGTATAGATAACATGTGTACCTACATGGGTGGCCAATTATAACTTTCCCATGATCACAATCCATTTTATTTTAAGTTGAGTCATATCTAACATTATACCCAATCCCACAAACAGCTCTACCATAGAAGTAGGAGCAGATTCGCACGCTCGAGGTTGCTTGGCCCCTACCATATTTATTAAAATGTTATTACGTTTTCGGGCGGCTCACTAGTTCTACTGTTGCATTTGTATATTTGTAATATTGATTGCTTTGTTTTTGGTGTGGCGTGGCTAAAAAGATCATCTTTAATTAGTATTACTAGTCGTCAACCCGTGCATTCGCACGGGCTTGGGTATCAATAGTTGAAATACTATAAAACCTTGGGTAAAACTGAATAGATTATATATGAATAAATATGTATGTTAATTGAAGTATGTACCAACTTATTTTGTAATCCTTTGTTAGGAACACGATAATTTTCAGTTAGAAAATTGACACATTACCAATATGTAATAATGCCTATTTCTTCTACAAAAACTTCCTACTACTTTGTTCTACACATAGAAGGTTTAATATTGTTTTCTTTGAAATCTTGTAAAAAACAGAACTATGAAATATATGTAAAGATTTGTGTAACTACTTATTTTAATAGTGCGAGTATGATATACAATATTGTTTGGTTCCTATCACAAAATGGATAAAGTATTGATTAATATGCACTACTATAAAATAGCCACAAAATAATAATTAGCTCATGCCTTTCTCTAGTTTTCTGTGATGGACAAATATCATTATATATAGGTGCCTTTTATTCATTTTTTTAAAGTTTGATATCCATCATGAAATCTATATCTTACAAATACATGTGAATAATCCTGGACTCTGAAATGTTAAGATCTACTTTGCTTTCTCCACACCATAATCCATCAAACGCTGCTGCAATGGCTACAAAATAGATACTTAAGATTACCTTTTTACATTGTGTTGTATTGCAATAATTCAAGCCAGTCCAACCAACTCTTGTGCACGCTAGTTAAA
Organism: Poa pratensis; assembly: GCA_947311845.1. Classification (NCBI taxonomy): domain Eukaryota; kingdom Viridiplantae; phylum Streptophyta; class Magnoliopsida; order Poales; family Poaceae; genus Poa; species Poa pratensis. Next base: position 36,437,096 of record CAMZMU010000113.1, read on the forward strand.
GTTGTAATTGAAGAACATTTCCGGAAGCGTTTCATCTATTTCACTTTCAAGATTTTACATGTGGCGTTCTTACTGCAAAACGGAACATTTTTAGAGAGAAATCGTCTATAAAGTACACCATATGATTTCGTTAGGGATTAGATTAACCATGATCATATGTCCATTAGATTTATATGAATTGAATAATAAAAAATAGAAATTTCCAATAATGAGTGGTAAGACAAAAAACTGAGATATATATGACAAAGCATGTAACAATAGACATTTCCAACCGATGTAGCAGCATGGTATACCTTGTCTTATCAACAGTGACATATACCACTGTATATTAGTTTGAACCCTTCAAACGTAAACCTACAGTCGATATGTTATAACCCCGAAACAATGAATCAGGTCTTTTGTTAGAACTGCATGTCGAGCTGGCGAATTATTAGATGTCTCGATGCAAATCAAAATAGTAAAGCAGGATGCAAACAGTACCTGAACCATATCGATCTGATACCCTGATGTGTCATCCTTGCTCACGCATCCTCGGTTAGAACATGCTCTGACACGTCGAGTAGCTATCATATTCCTTGCCCTTTTTGGTTTTCACAATTGTGGCATATACCCTTGTATAATTGTTTCAATCCTCCAAATCGTGGCAGTAGAAATATTAGCCAAAAAACACAATTTTGATCAGCTCAGTAGTGAGAATTGCACGTTCAGCTGGTCAATTATTAAATTGCCAGATGCAAACCGAAATGATCAAGCATGATGCAAAGCATAGCACAAACATATCGATCTGATACCAGACGTGTCATCCTTGTTAACGAATCCTATATTGGCAAATGCTTGGCCCGTCGAGTACGATGATGTATCTTGACATATCCGTTTCTTGCATCTGTGGAATATACCATATTATATTTTTATTAACTCTCTCAGTTCAGAAATCTGCACATATCCGTTTCTTGCATCTGTGGAATATACCATGCATATTATATTTTTATTAACTCTCTCAGTTCAGAAATCTGCAGTAGATATATTAGACCAAAAACAGCACAATTTACATCAGCTTTTTGTAATGAGAACTACACGTCAAATGGTCAATTATTAAGTGGTTACATGAAAAATAAAATAAGGCAGGAAACTCTACCTGAAACAGATCGGTTGCCGATGTGCCATTCTTGCTCCAGTATCCTTCGTTGGCTCATATGCTTGACAGGTCGTGTACTTCAAGAGCTGGCTCAGCATGCAATGCTCATGAACGATTCGCCGTTGATCGGTGGTTTTGGTGGAAGCAAAACACACGTAGGAGCAAAGCAGTCTAGCTTCTTGAATTAGCGTTGATTCCATCCACACAGGAAACAAAAAAGCACCAATACATGAGCAACGATGCAATAATCCACTAATCTTGTAAGAGCAAAGGCTGAATATAAAAAGCAGAAAAACATACCGACCTGACCACTCCCCGCGCGCAGGCGCGCCATGCAATCCTTTGCCGTGTAATCAATCCTGATTGGCGCAAGATGGATAGGCTCGTGACGTGCGCATCCGGGATGGTGTAAACCTCGGCCATCGCCGCCGCGGAGACGCGCCATCCATATGATTGATGCAGATTTGCCTCGGCGACAGAGACGACTGCCATCCCTGCGTCCGGAGGCACGAATTAATCAGAGCCTAATTAATACGGCCGATACGTGATTCGAACTCATCGCCACCGGATCGTGTAGATCGTGTTGGAGGGTCCTGCGTCACACGTCGGGCGACAGCTTAAATCGGACGGTTTAGACATATTACGTTTTGTATCCTACGGACAAAAATTGTTAATCTCTAGGATTAACGTGGAGCCTCGTATGGTGCCTCCAATTAGTAAATATATAAGATAACAAGTAAACTATTGGATTAATATCTAATGTCCCACAAAACAGACTAAGCTGCGACCATCAATTGGTTGGTCTCTCAAATGAAAAATAACACAAAAGGTCCTCACAGGAAAAAGTCTTTGGAAGAAAAGCTGCAGGGGAACCTTGATTTTGGTATTGTGGTGCATCAAACTTTTTGAAGAATTAGTAATAATGAGTCTAGTTGAACACGAGCAAGTAGCAACTGAGTCTCTTGATTAAGAAATAGTCGTTATCCTTACTTCCGTCTTCTGCATCTCAATATTGCTCCAAGTCTTCCGGTAAGAAACTGTAGAGGATAGAAACTGGACTAACCTCAATGGTAATGATTTTGAAGAGCTGCATGAGAGGTCACCCCTAGAAATGGAAACTAGAAGGGCCAATCTTAAGGTTCTAGAAGTAGTCCTTAATGACCATGCTTGTTTCTTTCTAGCTTATCTGTGTTTTTTTCTTCTGATGTCGGTATGACCATTGATTTTGTTTATCATGTACATTCTGTTGCACAACCTCTGCCGGCTGGCCGGTCCCGAGGGTGTGCAGCGTGGTCGAAGGAGACGGAGGCGAAGAACACACGTACAGAAAAGTAGATGACACAGGGTGTAGGCAAGGATCTCTTTTATTTCTCTGTTTTTGTGACCAGTACGTACAATATTGCCTTGCTTATATAGGGGAAATGATAAGACCCACTAAACACTAATCGTGGGGAGAGCCCACCTAATGGGCTCTCGCACGCACATGGGCCAAGTTTCCCAACACTCCCCCTTGAGTTTTATCCATATAGCCATGCCTCAAAACTCCGAAAAACTCAATGGGAAAAATATGGAGAAAAACTCATGGTATACTTTTGCTATGTTGCACGAATTGACTCATTAAAAATCTTATGTGAGAAACTTCATAAAAACTCACTAAAGGGAAAAAGAGTACAACTCACTTAACTTTTAGTCAAGTACTCAATCATCGGGATCGAGATTTCAGCGATGAGTTTGTGAAGATTCTCCCCCTGAACCTTGCATCTCTCTAAGTCTCATCATACCCATTCACGAACACATCTCTCGAAAGAAGATGCTGGTAATGATTTAGTGAACAAATCAGCAAGATTTTCACACGACTTAGTATGCAAGATTCTTACTTCGTTCAACTTTTGCAATTCATGTGCATAGAAGAATTTGGGGTCGATATGCTTTGTGAGATTGCTCTTCACATAACCCGTCTGGACTTGTGCAACACAAGCGGCATTATCTTCATAGATGATAGTTGGGGTTTGGATGGCCGATCATCCGCGAAGCCATGCACACTCTCGTGATGATTCATACAATGCTGATTTCCGAGTGGTTCGTCGAAGTTGTTACTAAGTTTGCTTAGACGATTTCCAGGAAATTGCTGTTCCACCACAAAGGAAAACATACCAGTCTGAGACTTGCAGTATGCGGGTCTGACAAGTACCCAGCATCAGCATATCCAACAAGCGTAAGATCTTGATTCCTCCGAAAAACAAGCCAAGATCTTTGGTCCCTTGGAGGTATCGGAAGACGTCCTTGATGCCTTTCCAATGTCTATTGGTAGGCTCAGAACTGTACCTAGCAAGCAAATTGACGGCGAACGCAATGTCCGGCCGTGTACAATTCGCGAGGTACATGAGTGCACCAATTGCACTCAGGTAGGGGAATTCTGGTCCCAGAACTTCCTCCCCCTCTTCCTTAGCCTGAACGGGTCCTTGTCCCGCTGTAAAGATCTCCCAATCATGGGGGTCTTAGAAGGATATGCCTTATCAAACCAAATCTTTCTAACACCTTCTGGGTGTAGGCAGACTGGTGCATTAAGATCCCAGCAGGGGAATGCTCAAGTTGTAGACCTAGCAGAACTTGGTTTTGCCTAAGTCCTTCATCTCGAATTCCGACATCAGGTAGGAACTCGCTTCCTCAATATCCTCAGGTGTACCGATTAGGTTCAAATCATCCACATACACCGAGATAATACAGAAACCATCTTGTGATCTCCGTATAAAAACACATGGGCAAGCTTCATTGCTCGTGTAGCCCTTCTGATGAAGGAAATCGCTTAAACGATTATACCACATCCTACCCGACTGTTTGAGTCCATACAGTGACTTTTAAGCTGAACACTGTATAAACTTCTATTTGCTCTACCTTGGTTCGGAACAGGTATACCTTCGGGTACCTTCATGTATATGTTCGAATCCAAGTTACCATAAAGGTAAGCGGTGACAACATCCATAAGTTTCATTTTCAAGTCCAATTTACTGCCATTGAGATCAAGTATCTAAAGGTAATTCCATCCATGACAGGTGAGTAAGTTTCCTCAAAGTCGACACCTGGTCGCTGAGAGAAACCTTGAGCAACGAGCCTTGCTTTGTACCGTACTACCTCGTTATTTTCGTTTCTCTTTCGAACAAAAACCCACTTGTGGCCAACAGGGCGTATGTGGGAAGGAGTTAGACAAACAGGTCCAAACACCTCTCTTTTGTTAAGAGATACTAACTCGGCAGTTATCGCCTTCTGCCAATCTTTCCAATCCGACCTCTTCTTACAATCAGCAAGCGTGTTAGGCTCGGGGTCAGGATCTATGATTGAGGCAATTTTAATGGCAAAATATATGTCGACATTTGCCATGGCTCGATTAATTGACTCACCAGAATTAACATAGTTAATGGCCATTTCGTCATGGGGTGCATCAGGCACATTCCTTCCTCCACCGGATTTCCCAATCCAGGAGCAAGGTCCTTTAGCTTTCCCGCTCCAATGTGTGCGCACACATCTTCGCTGGGTATTTCCGATATAGGAAAATTCAAGTCCAGAATTTCGTGCACTGAAACTTCCGTGCTTGTGCAGGTCTCGACTGGCTCCCCTCTTGTGGGGCAGGCTGTGATAAATCCTCTTGTCCTTTTTCTTCGGGCGTCCCCGAGTACTTGGGATTTGAGGAACCGGATTCCGCGTCCTTTTAGGCCTAAGGGCGGGAGCGGGTATACCCTTATCTTTCTTTGGTATTTCAACCCTTTCGGTGCATTGCGTGCAGGCACATGCGACTTTGTCACAGTCTTTAGATCACTAAAATGATCAGGCAGTTGATTCGCTAAGGAATGCAAATCTATTATCTTTTGGACTTCTCTATCAGACTCAGCAGTGCGCGGGTCATGAGCGTGGATCCCCGTGGCTTGCCACGTGATTTCTCGACTTTCATCATCAAGGGATTGATTATCTCCCTAAAGTCGGGAAAAGATCCTCGTCAAAAATGCAATCAGCGAAACGGGCCGTATGACAGTCACCTGTCGCGGGGTCCAGAAACCTGATTATGGACACAGTCTCATAACCAACGTATATCCCCGACTTACGGAGCGGTCATCGCTGATCGCTGAGGGGGTGGTATTGGTACATATACCTGGCAACCGAACCTACGAAGGTGGGAAATTTTCGGTGCCGACCCTTGCGCAAGCTGCATAGGAGAGTGGATGTTGTAGGCCGATGGTCGAAAGTTGATGAGATTGGCCGCGTGTAACACTGCGTGACCCAACATGTAGTTGGTAATTTACAACCCTGAAGGAGCGGTCTGGCAATGAATTTAATTCTTTTAATCATGCCTCCGCAAGTCCATTTTGTGTGTGGACGTGCGGTACAGAGTGCTCAAGTTTGATTCCCGTTGCCATGCAATAATCATCGAATGCCTTTGAAGTAAATTCACCGGCGTTGTCCATTCGAATAGACTTGATACGATAATCAGGGAATTTATTCCTCATTTGTATGATCTGTGAGATCAACTTTGCAAAAGCATGGTTCCTTGTTGACAGCAGGCTAACATTGGACCATTTAGAGGAAGCATCGATGAGCACCATGAAGTACCTAAACGGCCCCGAGAGGGGCTGAATAGGCCGCATATGTCCCCTTGGATACGTTCCAAGAACGCGGGGATTTCATCCTTCACCTTTAGGGGGGATGGTCTAATGATTAATTTCCCCGTAGCGCATGCGGAGCACACGAAATCATCAGGATTCGGGAATTTTTGACATTAACACTATGACCATTCGAGTTGTTAATTATATTTCTCATCATTCTAAGACCGGGATGGCCTAACCGTCATGCCAGAGGCTGAAAAGTTCAGAGCTTCGAAAAACAGTTTTAAGGGTAGTGTACACAGGCAGTGCTACAATCTTGGTGTAGTACAACCCTGTAGCGAATGAAGGAAGCCTTTCGACAACATGTTTACCATTTTCATCGTGCTTTGTGATGAGTAGGTATTCTCTACCATTGTCATCATCATGGGTCTCAATATGGAAACCATTAGCACGAATATCTTTAAAACTTAAGAGAGTACGAGTCGATTCTGGGTACAACAATGCCTCATTGATGACCAAAGTTGTTCCCATGGGGAGTATAATAGTTGCTCGTCCGGAGCCAACTACATGCGAACCACATCCGGCGATCGTCGTAATATTCTCCTCAATTTTAGTAATGGACTCAAAGTACTTTGTTTCTCTCAAGATGGTATTAGTGGTACCGCTATCGGCAAGGCACGTTTCCTCCATTCGGGCGCAACCTCCATGGACACGATGGCGTTCGTGGGAACCGCCATATGTGCCTCCACAGGCGCCTCGCTCTGCGCACCACGGGCGCGGCGGTGGGCGTGGGGATCATCACGGGCCCCGCTGCGGGTGCCGGTGGTGCCTCCACCTGGACATGGTGTGTCTCGCGCACCTTCTTGGCCTTGTACGCATCCACGACGTGCTTTGGGGCACAACACTGCCTTGAGAAATGGGTCTTGGAGCCGCAACGGAAGCAATCCTGGGGCCTTGCCTCCCCCTGACCCGCCCTATGTTGCTTGGCCGGGTGGGGAGGGTTAGGTCCCTTCTTGCCTTTCTTGCCACGCTTCTTGAACTTGGGCTAGCGCACCTTTTAGGCGCCGGCATAAACTTCCTGACGTGGACCCCTCCGAAAGGCTGCGAGTAGAAGTTCTTTTTGAGAACCTCATCCTGCGCCTCAGCCACCTGGAGGGCGTCGATAAGCAGAGCATACTGCGTGAAGTTCTCCTGGCGGTAGACCCGCGCACTCTGGAGAGCTGATGGATGGAACGTGGAGAGAGTCTTCTCAATCTTCTGACTCTCCGTGATTTTGGTACCACAGAGATCAAGTTGAGTACAGATCAGGTGTAAAGCTGAATTGTATTCTCCCACCGTCTTGAAGTCCGCAAACCTCAGACGCATCCAATCCGCCTCCTCCCATGGCTTAATGGTGTACTTCAGCCTAGCGAACCGTGCCTCGAGGGCGGTCCACAGGGCTGAAGCACTCCGTTCTGCCATGTACTCGTGTTTCAGCGTAGTACACATATGATGGCGGAGGAAATGCAGTGCTTGGGAGTTTTCCGCCGGAGTGGTGGTGCTGGGGGCCGTCTGGGTCCCCGCATCCAATGCTCCCTTAAGCTTCCGGCCCTCAAGGACGTGTATCACAACCGAGGCCCAGGTCAGGTAGTTCAGCCCGTTCTGAGCCAACTCCTCAAACTCCCGGTTCATGATTCCAGCCGTCTGCGATTTATGCAAAATGTGTTGGATTACAGCAGGTAATCGGTTGCATAAAGCGATGTTGATACAAAAATTTCAATAAGACGGCGTTCCAAAATTTAAAAGACATGCTAAAATGCTCTACTAAGTATTAAAACAATTAATTACAGTAGTAAAACATGATATAAAAGCATGTACATAGAGATATTATGCTAAGCGTGAGCCGTGCTTATATTTTTGCTGTTCGGAAAAATTAAAAGAGTCATTGATTGATAATTAACGGACGCGTTAATTTCCGGAAAATTAAATGAGTCTTTGATTGATAATTAACAGACGCGTTAATTTTGGGAAAATTAAATGAGTCATTGATTGATAATAAACGGACGCGTTAATTACTCAGCGGTTTTCGATTCTTTTGGACGGGCGCCGGCAGGCGCGGTACGTAGCTGCCGAGGCCGGCGAGCTTGGCAGCGGCCTTGCGCGGGCGGGCTCGGGCCAGCAGGGCTGGGCACGGGCGGCCGGGGCCGAGGCCGAGGTCAGGCGGACGCCATCAGGGCGGCGCCGCTCAACGAGGCGGCAAGCGCGGCACGCGGCGGGCGGCCGCCGGCTCGGGCGTGCAAGGACGGGGCGCGGGGATGCGCGGCGGCCGGCGGCTCGGGCGTGGCATGGCGACGGCCTCGTGCAGCCTCGTGCAGCAGGCACGGCGCGCGATAACGCGAGCGGCACAGGCTCGGCCATGGCGCATCTTGGACAACCAGAAGGGTCGCTGTGGCGCGAGCACGAGCGGACGGAGCACATCGAGGTGCTCACGGTCATGGCCAGCGAGCCGACGAGCTCGCACGGTGGTTGGGACATCCAGGATCCCGGCGATGAACATGGTGGAAATCAATTCTTCGACATGTTCATCCGGAACAACGACGGCGCGTCGCACAGCCGGTGCGCCGCGGCGGTACCGTGATCATCTGGATCACGTCTGTACCGACTCCCTACAGTGCCGTCATCGAATCCCCCATGAATCCGAGAGTATCGACATTGGTCGGCGACGTATTCGTCAGCTCGACTCTCAGGAGGGAAATCGACACTGTAGGTAACATCTAAAAATTACGATAGACGCAAAAACGGAAAGGAAATCGCGATACGAATCCATTTTTGCGATCAGATTGTGGTTATACCTTCACGATCGATACATGGAGCCTGCTTGATGTAGGCTCGACGGCGGCTCGGCGGAGAGCCACGTGCTGATAACGTGTTGCACAACCTCTGCCGGCTGGCCGGTCCCGAGGGTGTGCAGCGTGGTCGAAGGAGACGGAGACGAAGAACACACGTACAGAAAAGTAGATGACACAGGATGTAGGCAAGGATCTCTTTTATTTCTCTGTTTTTGTAACCAGTACGTACAATATTGTCTTGCTTATATAGGGGAAATGATAAGACCCACTAAACACTAATCGTGGAGAGAGCCCACCGTAATGGGCTCTCGCACGCACATGGGCCAAGTTTCCCAACACATTCTTTCCTGAGTAATACAAAAATATCTCAGGCACTCGTGCTTTTTTGCAACCACAAAAAATCTGAGATAAAAAACTCCTCATGCGGGAATGAAGTAATCCGGTTGTGCAGCTTTTTTGGTCAACATATTAAATAGAATTATTCATGTTGGCGGACTGTCCCTAAATATAATGCGACGAATTTCGATTACATGAGTACTAATAATACTAGGTGATTTGCAGGTTAAATGGATACCGTAATTACGAGTTGGAAGCTACGCACCGTTGGTTGACAGAGTACGGGGATTCTGGTGTGTGTTGGATTGTTGGGGTGGGGTCCATGGCTTCATTCACACGAGGCATAGCAGGCATGGTTTACGAGGCACAAGAGTATGCTTACGAGCACGTCATAAAGGTGGACCTGAAGCCCACACGAACGGCAGAGGAAGCCCAAGGAAAAGGCATCACGAGCATCAAGTACCAGCTGACCCTCGCTGCGGCAAAGGAGCTTGGTCTGCTCGACCAACATTACAACCGGCTCAAGGAAAAGCATGACCAGCTACAGTACTACATGTACGAGAAATCAACTCTCGCTGACTTCTCATTGGAGGATTACATGCGGCGCACTATTGCTCCTCTAGTCGGCAAGCAGTTGTCATCCAAGAAGTACTTGCTAGTGGTCCATAACCTCCAGTGGCCAATTGAGACTAGCAGTTTTACACGTGATTGCGGTCTTCCTCCTGTTCCCTGGACAGAATCTGCATGGCTCATCTCGCCCACTTCTCGGGATGCCTACGACAAGAGCAAGTCGGAAGAAGACGGAGTCAGATCCATCTACAATGCTGAACAAGTTGTGTTTCTCACCATCTTTGCACTGCGTCAGTCGGCTGAGCACATACTCAACACGATCCATCAAGAAAGCATCGAGCACTGGCATGCCATAGCCATCGATTGCTTCCACTATGCATGGCGATCTTTGCCAAACATCCACAAGTGGCGGCTATTACCTCAGACGAGCTCATCCACCAGTGGGCCACCCTCCTGCCATGTTTGACCAGCACCAACAGCAGTAGCAAGTGTTCCTATATGCATCAACTTGGAAGGGTCATCATTGAAGCGTTTCAGAAATACTCTTTGCTGCAGCTACCATTTTCTCCTGCTAGTGAAGCTCATGAAGCCCTCAATACCGGCGCACAATTCTTAGCATACCATGGCCTCATTGCAGAAAGCATCACAGTAGATGAACTCTCTGATAACAAGAGGAAATGGATCTCCTTCGTCAGTGACCATGGATGGCATGTAAGCCGAGATTGGTTGAGCCATGAGGAAGAAACCAAGGGCACACTGCATTATTCTAAGAGGATGCTCGCAAAAATCACCCATGTTTTCCAAACTGAACCATTTCTTGCCCAAACTCTGCTTTCTTCGTGTTCTCGATCTCTCCTACACTCCACTAAAAATACTCCCTTATTCCATTGGTTGTCTATCGAACCTTCGGTTGCTCTCACTTAGAGGCTGCTATGATCTCAACACTCTCTTAATTTCCTCCACAACTAGTGCTATAGACCCAAAAGAAAATACTAGTTCATATTCACCATTGTCCACTCTATACCTGCTTGAAATACTTGACTTGAAGGGAGTTCCTTTATCTCATCTGACACAAGATGTGGCCCCCAAAAAGGCAATTTGATACACCTCGATATTTCCCATTCAAAATAACTACATTTCCTCCAATTTTTTCCAAGAAATGTCCAATCTTGAAGAGCTTATTCTTGTGAACTGCTCCAACCTTCTGGAGCTACCTCCTTCCATGGCTGCGCTATCTAGCCTAACGACCCTTGAGATCACAGGGACTCAAATAAAATACTTTCCGCAGAAGATATTTGAAGAAATGCAGAAGCTTCAGTCGCTTAAGCTCATTGACAACAATAACTTGATTTCATTCACGGGGCCAATCTCTAGGGTCCATGAAATCAAATTGGAAGGGCACCCTAACCTTAAATCCTTCTCACTGACTGGGCACCTCACATTCAACTCTTGTCCTTGCGTGGATGTAGAAAACTCGAGTCTGTCGAGTCAAGAATCTTGGTGCTTTGGAGGAGATTGATTTGTCTAGTACAGCTATCAAGGAGCTCCCTGCCGACATCCCTAATGGTACCCAACTTAGGAGATTGCTCTTATTGGGGGTTCCTTCTCTGCTGCGATTTCCTTGGCACATGCTAGAGCGACTTCCAGAGGTGTTTTACTTGGATCAGTGCACAGAAGGAAAGGATAAGCACTCTAATGAAGGTTCACAGTTGTGTGTTAGTGACCCCAGGTTCTTCTATAGCTTCAGAAATCTTGTATGGATTTAGTAAGGGCTGGACGGTATTTCCAATCTTTCTATGTCCGATTCGCACCATGCAGTACTAATAACATGCGACTGCATCATGAAGAAGAAATGGTTGATAACAAGTTACAGGAGTTGGTGCAGAATCAGTCAACATATATGGATGTACATAGCAGCTATTATGCAGAGCAAATCGCAATTGTGTCGCCAATTAATCCCCTTCGCCGAACTGAGCGCCATGTAGAGATCACAGAGATGCAACAGCCACCCGATGGTTTATACATCTTCTAAATGTCACCAAATCAATAACAGTGACATATGATACTGGTTTTTCTCGATCAGCAGTTTCCAAGACTTGGAAGAATGTGAGTTACGTTGGTGCCATAAAATGAGGAAGTTTTCTACGATCCACATGGAAAATCTACGAAATATGCATGTCTGTAATCTCAAAAGTCTAGTTTGGTTCTGTTCACGATACAGTTCTTTGCCTTCAGTTCACTAGAGCACCTACACTTGGAGGATTGCCCAAGATTGGAGGCCATGATGCCAGATGCAGTAACACTACCATCTCTCAAGACACTTGGCATCTTGTTCTGCTACAAACTGAAGAAATTTTTCTACAAGGGTCAGTATCAAGATAGCACTTACCAGCTCCTCCCAAACCTCCAAAGGGTACGTCTCCAGGAGCTGCCACTACTCCAGCAATTCAACGACAATGATGCCACCATAACAGCACCCTTGTGGAACGAGCTCCACATCCGGGGTTGCTGGAGCCTCCGACGCCTCCCGCGTCTACAAGACCAGCTGGAGACGGTGAAGGTGAATGGGGAGAGGAGCTGGTGGAACAAGCTCCAGTGGGGCTCACCCTCGCACCGCGAGAGCTACGAGCCCAAGCTTCCCCCGAAGTTCGCATCCCTCGACGTGCGCGCCAAGGTGACCAGCTACCTCAGATGAATTAAGCCATGCTCATCCACGCATCTATTCATCCATCAATTGGTATGTTCATTCCACCCAGTGTATACCATTAACCATGAGTTCCTAAACACCTGCCTGGTTATAAGTTCTCCACCACACATAGATCCATATTTGGCCCAACAAAATATACATCCATATTGTATATGCCAACTACCTTTGTGTCCATCCATTGCCTCCATCCTTGTGCCATACATCCACAACGTACATGTCACCTACATACTATGTGTCCATCCAGAGTGTCCACCCCCTACTCCATACATGCATGTCATCCCTACGTGAGTGATTGTGTGTTTCTGCATGTAGAGCTTCCAAATAAAAGGGCTAGTGTCCCTGGTTATTTTCGACCAACCACTTTGTTTCACTTTTTTTGTTCCAAAACATATATATTATTGGAGTGCCAGCTATTGTATATGTTTGGTGATATATGTGTGTCACTTGAGTTGTAATAAGCTATGTAATGTTGGTGTTGGGTGTGAGAGATGTTTAATTGTCAGTTGTGGTTTGAAACAGTATTGGCCTGACTATTTATTTGATTCAGACGATGCATTTGACTTGTAGTGTTGTACCAGCATTGGTGGTTTTATTTGTGAAGATCTATTTTACTATATTATGGAACTCATCTGGGCATTTTACTCTGCCTTTCTGCCCTCTTTATAAAGAACAAGATGCTAAAAGAAAACACTGCACATGTCTGTGATTTGTGACAAGCTGGGAATGGTGCAATGTTTTCTTTCCAAAGTAGCTTGCAAATTGGTTGCACATGTGTTAATTGCAGCCAATGGAATTTAAGTGAAAATTCTATACAGTGTTGCACAAAACAACTCGAGTTGCTGTTTCTTTTAATCATCCAGTGTGGTCTGTAACATTAAGTGGCCTGTGTATATGATTCAGATTGTGTGTTTGACTATACAGTGTTGTGTGAGCATTCTATTTTCACTGTATGATGGAAGTACTCTATAAAAAACAAGAGAATAAAGAGAAGATGTTAAGAACTATGTCTAATCTTCAGTGAATTGCTTTGAAATAATAACTTGATTTTAAAATAAAAGTATGATTGCGTCCTTCCGAGAATAGAGAGGTCTGGGGTATTAACAAAGATAATCAACATGCATGTTATTTTGGATTAAACGACCACCTCTGAATAATGTCATAGACCGATAAGACAGCTGCACCGAGTGATGCGCCTGGAACACAAGATTGTACAAACAGATCCTTTGGGGTTAGGGCGGTTTTGGGGGCACACTTGCAAAGCTCACAGTTGTCCTTGACACGTACTCCCTCCGTTCCACAATATAAGATGTTCTACCTAGATCACTTGTTTGGCTAGGTACAAATCCAAATGAGTGTACATACATATTAAAACATGTCCACATACATCTGGATACATGTGCACGTGGACAAAAGCTAAAACATCTTATATTTAGGAACGGAGGGAGTATGTTCTTCTTCCAAGGGTTTCCTGTTTGAGTATCCTATCATGCGCGATTAGCCAGCCAAATACTCCAATCTTTGTATGCGCTGTTGCCGAACCAGATGAGCTCTTGGATGTAAATCTACTCTGTAAAAACGTGAATAAGTTTTCCCTTGTGGGTAATAGAGAGTCGCCGCGTGAAACATTGCTTCACTTCATTGAGCTCAGCCCCAAATGACTCTTTTTTCCCTTATTTTTTGTTGTTTGTTTATCCTCTTTTCTTTTTTGTTAATTTTAATCTTTATAAAGTTGTTCACTTGTTTTCATCTTTTTTCAGTATTTCTTTATTTTTTTACTACATCATTTTTGTTATTATTTTTAAGTCATGATTATTTCTTTTCATCAACATAAACATTTCATTTAATACACATGAATTTTTTGATTAATATACATGATCGTAACTCAATAGGAGAAACTAACGAGGCCAAATACCACTCATTCAGTAAAAAATGATTATATTGAATTTTTTATACACTGATATAAAAATGCTTCAAATGAAAAATATACTTCTACAAACCAATAAACTAAAAAAATCTAACTGCACTGTGTTTTTGTTGCAGAATGAATGGCGGGATGAATATACGACATTGTTCACGATGCATGACCTAGTGCATGATCTTGCAACCGCGACATTGGCCGACAAAGTTATAAAAAATGGCAATGTTTGGAGAAGCAGCTGCCAGTATGCATTGGTCAGAGATTCTACCAAGTTATTGCAGTCGTCCGTGAGTTCTCCTGAAAGATTAAAGGCATTACATATTCTGAACTATGAAAAAATACAGCTTAGTGATGGCGCAATTTCACCAGCTAATTGCCTACACGTCTTAGATTTAAGAAGGTGTGTTATTCTGAAGTTTCCTGATTCTATTGGTCAACTGAAGCAGCAGAGATATCTTCATGCTCCAGGGATCATAGATTGGAGGACTCCAAACTGTATAAGCAAACTCTCTGAACTGAAATACCTCAGCCTTAGGCGCTCTCGGATCAAAGCACTACCAGATTCAATAGGTGATATAAAAGGTTTGATGTATCTTGATTTATCAGATTGCAAGAACATAAATAAACTCCCAGTATCATTTTCAGAGCTCAAACAGTTGGTGCATCTGGATTTATCGAGTTGTTCTGTATCTGTATCAGATTCTTTTGGTGGCTTCACCAAACTTCAATATTTGAATCTACAAGGGCATACCAAAGTGCTGCCAGAAGTCATCAGCAAGCTAACCAAACTTAGATATTTCAACTTATCAGGGTTAAGGATGTCAACAACCGCTATTAACAGTTTGCTTGTCGCTGTCAGTGCCCTTTACAATCTTGAGCATCTAGACTTGTATACCAATTACAAGCTTACTAGTATACCGGAATGTATCGGCAAACTCACCAAGCTTCACACCCTCAACCTCTCAGACTGCTTCGAGATAGATGAGCTTCCATCATGCATGAATAAAATGGTTAGTCTGAAGATTGTACATATGCACGCCTATGTACTAAAGATAAGTAAACTTGAATGTAGCAGCAATCTTGTCTTGCTTGAGAAAATATGTCCACATAAGCTGAAGATAAATAGACTTGAAAATGTGATGTTACTTGAAGAGGCAGAGAGTATAAAATTGATTCTGAAACGAAGTTTGCTTGACCTAACATTGGAGTGGACTGTAGGTTGCGGCACAAGGATTTTGGATGACAACGATGTGTTGGAAAAACTAGTGCCACCAAACACTATAGGTAGCTTGCGTGTAACTGGTTACAGAAGTCCGAGCTTTCCAACAAATTGGCTAATGGGTATTGGGCAGTATCTTCCTAAGTTGAGGTGGATAATTCTGGGGACTTTCCTAACTGCAATAACCTACCACCATTAGGTCAACTACCAAACCTGCATACTTTACATCTTCACCGTCTGGGCAGCTTGGAAGAGCTGAATACAGGAGATTCCTGTGGTGAGCTCATGTTCCCAATGCTTTATGAACTTGACATAAAGTCATGCCCCAAGTTGAGGATGAAATCATGTCTGCCTCGAGCTTTGAGAGAACTGTCGATAGAAGCCAGTTATAATATGCTAACATCATTGGGAGAGTGTCTTTCAGAGCCAAGTGTTTCCTCCTCTTCTTCTCAATTAACATCGTGGGGATCTGGCCTCCGTAAATTAGATATCATAGGTCGCAGTGATCTGGCCAGTTGCTCACCAGGGGTCATCCAACACCTCTCCTCACTCAAGTCACTGAAGCTGAAAGATGACATCTTGACAGAACTGCCAACATGGTTGCTTGAGCTCACGTCACTTCAACGGCTGATTAGAAGAGCCCCAAAGCTTGAGAAACTAAATGGTAGCACAGGGCAACTCACGACAGGACTAGTCACTTTTTCTCGTAGATTGCAGAAGCATGGTATCACTACCGCAGTGGTTAGGAGAACTTACCTCTCTCACGGGACTTTATATCTGTAGGTGTCAGAGGATCAGGTCTTTACCAGGAAGCATAAGACAACTGACCATGCTTGAAACTCTACAGATTGACAGCTATCAAATGGATTCATATCGCTTAACAAAAATGGTACGTGCCTCCAAAGTTTTGTTATATCGCCTTTATTCTAGCACTGACTAGTTAGTAGTGATGAGTGACTACTCTTTCCATCATACTAGTGTAAGAGAATATTTCATTTCCATTCCTTATTTGAACCTTTCATGCATAAATGTTTTGGGTGCCTTCATAGATAACGTCAAACATACATCTGCCTGACATGAATATGTTTAAATGCATAATCATCTGAAGTATATTTCTTCACTCATTAGCTGTCCCTTGTTGGTATATTCATTTGACGCCTCAGCAAACGACGCCGTGATTAACTACTCACAGGCACCTACACTATACTTGCATGCCCTGTTGTTGTGGTCATGCTGTTTCTATTTTTCAGTTGTCCTTCATACCAGCTGACACGGACGAAGTAGACATAGACGAAGCAAGTCCTTTCTTAAGAAAACAAGTAGCTGAAGCTTCAAGTGGATCAAGGATAAACAACACGGCGGCAATCTCTCCAGTGACTCCAGCTTGGTTGTAAATAAACTATCAGGTATCCCCATTCTCGCGTCGGTACAATTCTGTCTTGCCGACCAATCATTCTAATTTCAGTACAATTGGTGTCACGGCATCAGGCACACCTGGACTGGGTGGCCCCGAGTTGGTCGACACGACCTCTAAGTCTGGGTGCGCTGGATTCAACATTTGCAAGGCCATCAACTTTGTTTGTGCTCCATCGAGGGTGGCGATCGGGTCGGGTTTCATTGGGTCACCCTCTGGCAGACCCATGTCCAAACCCCTTATCGGGAGCATCTCATGCCCACAACCCTACCCATGGGTCTCAAGTCGTGCCCATGCCCGAACCCGCCGGCTTGCCATCGTCGGGCATGAAAAATGTTTATCTTATGGCTTGTGCTTCCATAGGTCCCAAAGACGAAAAGGTATCCTGAGCAGAAACACAAGGACGGCTGAGATTTAATTTTACCTATCCCGGATCGAGCCGAGCTGGGAAATATTGGGCTGGAGCCGAGCGAGATGGGCTCGAGCCGAGCCAGATCACGAGCTGAAAAATATTTTGGTAAAAATGGAGGAGAAATGCGGCCACTGGGAATTGAATCTGCGTCTCCCAGGCGCAGTAAAGGAGCACAGCAACTGGGCTACGCCTCAGGTTATGGTTGGGGTAGAATCAGAGGACATATAAACCGAGTGGGTGACATTAACTGAATTGTAGACAGAAACCCATCAGATTTCAAATGGCACGCGACGGCGACGAAGATTGGTGATGACCAGAAACACGTGACGCGCACGTGTGTGTGCAGTGCTGCTGGTGTGTGCGTCATGATGCTGGGTGCGGAGCAAGATGCGTGCGGCTGAAGTCGAAATAACCCCCCTTATTTTTTCCTAATATAGTATGACCAAATTAGACATCCGTAACAAGCACTTTTATTTTTTGACAAGTCCAACATATTATTAATTTTGTGCTCACATATGTGCCGAAAAAGGATATTCTGCAACGTGCAACGTATCTTGCGATAACTCAGACTCCAATTCAGATTCTAACGTCTTTGTATGGTCAACGCTTAAACTGTTACACAGTAAATAAGCAAACCCAATTGGTCTACCCCATTCGACGCTGGTCCCAAGGAGTAGATGACGCACACCATACGGATCATCAGGGTTCGTCAATAATCTCTGAAGTATGCGTCGGGACCACTTGAAAAAATTTAGGAGTGAACATAATATTCCTATGTTTGTGTAGAGTGAAACTGAGGAGACACTATCCAACCTCCAAATTCACAGAATTACCAGCTTGCTATTATTCCCATCATTTTTATATTGAAAAATTAAGAAGGTATGGAAATATTGCCAAAATGCAACAAAATATTGCATTCATGCCTAACTTGATCTAGCTAGCCCGGAGAAAATTGTGTTCTTCTCGCTAAATTCAAAAAAATCATTGGTTCAGAAATGAGTGCCAGAGAGCCATTTGTAAGCAAGTGATTTTTATAACATGCTTGAAATGAACCATTATCTTTTTCCATGTAACAAAATTAGGCACATCTTTGACAAAATCTTTGTTGCATGTGGACCCACATGATACTTCTACGTCAAGCTTTTTAGGGCTGTTGCATGTGAGTCCAAATGTCTAGTAGGATGGGTAGGGTGTGAAGGCCGGGGCCTGTCTTGGTAGGCCTTGGGCCATAAGTGGGAGTTGTACATGTGTGCTTTGCTTTTCTGATTATACTGTTTTTGTTGTGTTTGTGTCAAATATTGTGTACGTGTTGGGTTAGGTTTGGACTTGGAGTTGTATTAGGTGTGGATAGGTATGAGTAGTGTTCGAGTCGAACTCGTGTATCCTGGGCCTCCCATATAATGAGGGGAGCACCACACGATGTAACCCATGACGACTTGACAGCAACAGGCACGCAGGGGGAGCCGACGGCTTGTGCCGGCGCCTAGTACGGCCAAGGTTGCGGTATCAGTGGGGACGAGCGCCCGTAGTCATGCCCCAAATATGTAGGCGAGTTCGCCGAACTGCATTACCAAATCTCGGTGTTGTCATCGTGCTGTGATTGCCTGATTCTCGGTAGATCAATTATGTGTCTACGACGGTAACAATTAGTATCAGAGCAAGGTTTGAAGGCCGTGGTTTGTTGATCTAGAGGAGGAAAAGGTCGATGTGAGATTGTTGTTCTTCGCATGGAAAAATTCGTGGTGACGCGGCATGTTCGGGCGAGAAAGCGATCGGGAAGTCGACGAGTCCGTGAAGCAATGGAAACAGCACTCAGCAGCAGTAGATCGATCGGGCAGGCGACGCGTCATACCTGAGGAACTCGGCGACTTCCCTATCGCTTTCTCGCCCGAACATGACGCGTCGCCGCGAATTTTTCCATGCGAAGAACAACAATCTCACGTCGACCTTTTCCTCCTCTAGATCAACAAACCACGGCCCTCGAACCTTGCTCTGATACCAATTATTACCGTCGTAGACGCATAATTGATCTACTGAGAATTAAGCAATTACAGCACGATGAAGACACCGAGATTTGGTAACGCAGTTCGGCGAACTCGTCTACATCTGCGGAGCATGACTACGGGCGCTCCTCCCCACTAATACCGCAACCTTGGCCGTCCTAGGCGCCGGCACAAGCCGCCGGCTCCCCTGCGTGCCTGTTGCTGTCAAGTCGTCATGGGTTACATCGTGTGGTGCTCCCCTCATTATGCCTATCCACACCTAATACAACTCGTACCTATCCACACTACTCGTACCTGTCAAGTCGTACCTATCCACACTACTCGTACCTGTCAAGTCGTCATGGGTTACATCGTCAGGATACAAGAGTTCGACTCAAACACTACTCGTACCTATCCACACCTAATACAACTCCAAGTCCAAACTTAACCCAACATGTACACAATATTAGACACAAACACAACAGTTTCAATTGTTCAGTTGTCCTCAGTATCAGCTGACACAGACGAAGTAGACATACACGAATTTGTGGAAGAGTTCAAAATAGAAAAGGCAAAGGCGAAGGCTTCCTGCTATAATCCAGGTATCCCGATTCACCTTCCATTCTGTCGTTCTGACTGATCACTCTAATTTCAGTACAATCGTTGTTCCAGATCTGCTTTCCAATGCTTGGTGCCTATTCCCTGTTGAAAATAGGTTTGTATTCCGGGTCGATTCGGGAGAGTTGTCAGGTTGCAGACTCGGAGAGTGGAGAGGTTGACGACTCGGAGAGTGTCCCGAGTTGAGTCGTCAAGTCAGATTCTGTTCCGACTTGGCAGTAGATGGACCCGAGAGTTGTCAAGTCCGCAGTCCCAGCGCAGTGCGTCAGAACTGTTACAGTTCATACAGAGTAGGTAGATAGGACGTGCTAGACATCGCCTACAGTGATTCCGAGTCTGTGGCGTCATCCACGGTGTACTCGAGTCATGACATCGCCAACAGTGGCGGGTTTTCTGTGACATCATAGCACCTATCACGTCAAGTCAGATGTGACGGGTTAGTTGACTTTGTAGCACCGGCTTGCTCCGACCCCTATTTAAAGGGAGGAATATAAAACAGAAAAATTGAGACAAACCATTTCATTGGCACACACTCCCTTCCTTCTCTCCCTCGAACCTCTCTCTCTCAACCCGTTCGGCAGAACATTTCCGCTACGTCGTCCGCGATTGCATCTCCTCCCAAATGTCTCTTCAATTGGATCAACGATAAACAACAGTGCCCCGAATGCGCTGATCCGAGCGGATAAATTCGACGGAAAAGCCTTTGTTAGCTCATTCTCCTCTATTTCCATTCACTCTGGCTTGGTTACAGAAAAACTGCCAGGTAGCCCTCGCGCTCCGGTGCCTTGGTACGATTCTTTCTTTCCATTCATACACTCATAAAGGAGGTAGGGAAGCGGCCCTAGCAGTCCTCTTCCGTCCAGCTCATCATTCTGCTGTTGTCGGCCGCCTCCGATTAGGTAATGGACGAGTTTCCGATATCTCCACCGAAGGTCTTCACGGATTGGCAAAGTGCTCCTGGACACCTGGTTTGGAGGGGATCTGGTCGGGCGCGTCCACAAACATCAGCCCGTGGGGTTCAAAGGGGGCGTGTTGCGAGGATTTCCATGATGCTGGCAGAGGCGGGGAATGTCAAGTCGGCTACGATTGGAACACAAGAAGGTAACATCAGAGACGGGATCTTGGATGTGATGAAGACATTGCTTCACGGGCTATTGTGTGGGCTTGGCTGCGGGACTTTTCCTGTCCAAACTGCACACGCGGTGCCTGTGAGCCTGGTGATTGGTGGTTTGCAGCAGCGACCCCGGTAAGTGGGGGCGGCAACACTGGGGACTTCAGTTTTGGTGGTGCTTCTCGAGTATCGAGTCGTGTTTTTCAGGATGAAAACCCAAGGTCTGGCCTTTATTGGTTGTACCTGGCAATGGCCTTGTTGAAGCCATTGTTTTTGAAAACTCGGTCTTTCTCGAGGGTGAAAATCTAACATCTTCGATCAGGCGACGACAACGCTTGTACATTGTTTCCTTCTTTTTTGGCTGTGTGCATCCTAGATATTTTCGGGCATCTTGTTGGTGCAGAGGTTGGGTCTAATCGATATCTTCACGATATTAATATATTCCCTTTGTCGAAAAATTCATACACTCTAGCTAATCCCAATCCCATTGTTGAACCAGATCCAGCTGCCCTTCACGCATACCTTGCTTCTCACTTGATCCTCAAACGAGAAAATGAGATCTACATATGAGAATGCTCCGTGAGGTACCCCCATTCGCCTCTGCTCTTTTTTGCCGAAGATTCGCCTCTGCTCTTCATAGAGCCCGGCTCGGCTATAAATGCCCGTCAGGTACCCCCATTCTCTTGCCTTTGGTATGATTATGTCATTCCATCCAATCACCTATAATTCAAATCTGATGTTCGATACAGATTCGTCTGCTGATGCCGTAAACACTTGTAAGCGTCGAGTTGGTCCTGTCCTTGTGGAGGCATCGGGGCGAACTAAAAAAAGGACCCTGTAGGTCTTCCCCGACGGCTCTGCCGCGACAACTAATGCCTTCCCTAATGCTTGTATCTTAACACGATATCATAGGCAAATTGCTGATGTGGCACTATATTTAATGAGGAAAGAGATTGTTGTTGTATCTTATATAACATACGGCTCTTGCACGAGATCATAGGCAAAAAAAAAAGTTGTTAGACCAATCACATGTAAGTATGAGGCCAAAATCATTAAATATAAGGCCACTAAGATACAACTATTAAGATACAATGCATTAGGGTGGTTGTATCTTATAATTCATTAGCAAATAGGATAACAAGTTAAAAGACGATGCATTACGGAAGGCCTAATAGGCTAGATACTTCGAGTGGATCAAGGATAAACATCAATGCTTCTGCCTCGGAGGCGCTGATTATCCCGGCGGATGTAGTTGCTGACGTGACCACCACCGACGTTGAAGACCTGGTCCCAGCTACATGGCTGAAGCTGTAGAACCTCAATTAATTGTATATTGGCGAGGTTGTTACTTTTCTTGGACAGTTTGGTATCGTTTGCCCTGCTTGAAAAAGATGAGAAATGTATGTTGTGATGTGGTTTATTCTATGTTGCTGAACTCGTAGCCAGCTTCCTAGCATAAGTGGTTAATTTTTAGATCAAAGGCACATCAGTGCCCAACTTTAAATTAATAAAAACCCCAAACGGCCAGGTTTTGATACAAGATGCTGAACCAGCTTACAAACAAACATGCACAAAAAAGAAAGAAATTGAAAGCACAGCTTGTAGAAATCAGTGCCCTCCTCGCGAAGCCAATAGGGAGAAGACAGAGCAGGTTCGGAGGATCCGCCAGCTGACTTGAGGAAGAACCATCTTCTGCACCACAGGTTGGGGGGGGGGGGGGGGGGGGCTGCAGCACCTTCCATTTCCAACGCCGAAGAGGGAACCCTTCCCCCTCGTCCTGGCTTGAAGGACGCCGCACCGTCGGGCGCCGGATGCGCTCACACTGAGCAATGTAGGGTACTGACCACAAGGCCAACCTGGGTAGAAATCTGAGACGCCTCCAAGGTTGAACTGCAAAAGACTGGAGATGACGAACCGAAAAGCGTAAGCAGGGACTACAATCGCTGAAGAAGAAGAAGGAGCAAGCACCGAGACGCAGAGACGCTGCTGACGAGCAAGAAACAGACGACAGCAAAAGAAGCCCAGGCACTCCATAGCCCCGACAATACTGTCGCAGGGGCTGAGAAGCCCTTTCCCCTCCCGCCCATGATCGAGGGCGCCGACCTGCCAGCGAACAGCAGCAAAGGGAGGTGCAGAGAGCACACCCGAAGGATGGCCGTGAACCCTCTAAACTCGCCGAAGACGACACCACTCGGACAACACTACCACCAGCCGCCCACCATCCTTGTCAAATCTCAACCGGTACCCATCATTCCCCCGGCGACGCCTCCAGGGAGGAAGCGGCACCAATGGCGTCACCGTCGCCCAATCCAAAGGATTTAGGTTTTCACCTGGGAATAGGGGCATGGGATGGAAGACTTGGACCTCGACAGTGCCTCAAGAGGAAGCACGGCGCCCAGGGGCGTCGCCACCGCCGTGGTCTGACCGACCCAGGATTTCTCCCCGTCCCGATCTCGCACCACCAACACCCCACCTATCCCCGGATCCAGCACGCAAGGGACGTCGGCGACCGGATCTGGTGGGGGGAGAGAGCCAAAGGGGAGGGAGAGACTGAACTTCAGATCTGGCGAGGGAACGCCAGAGCACCCACCACGCCACGACCGCCGTCCACCGCCACCTTGCCACCCACGCGGCCGAGGACGTCGGCGCGCACCCGCGGACTCCACTAGCCGGCGTAGTCGACGCCGCCTCGGCGGCCGAAGAGCCCCCGCCAGAGCAGCAGAGCAGCGAAACCCCGCCGCCACCTTCACCGGAGACGGCACGGGCTTGCCCGGCAGCCTCCTCGGGTAGCGGTGAGGGGAGAGGGGCGGCGGCGGGAACCCTAGGAGAGGACGACGTGAGGGCCGTTTTTTCTGTCCCCGCGTGTAATTTCCACATAAGTGGTTAATTAAGGCAGGCTGGTGATTGGCGCATGTATCTGTACTTGTAAAGGTTTTCAGTAGCATGGAAAAACTCCAGTTCTTGCCGGCCGAGGCTGTTGTGCGATATTGAGACGCAGAGTATGCCAACGTGCTGGGCACCATGCTCTGGAAGTCGACGGCCCGATTAGGCACACGCTGGATCTCCATGCCTGCATGTAACAGAGACAACAGCAAGTGCGGCACGGAGCTCGCTAGCAGGTTTGGGCGTCGCGCTCGCGCCGCCGTAACTGCCTCCGGTGCGACAGCGATTTGGAACGATGTTTCTCTGTTTTCTTCAATGGAATGATGCAATGGAACAACAGCGCCACGATCCGCACACAAGATGTGGGCTCGTGCTCTGTTTTATCCGACTAAACTGACAAAATGAAATAACCGACGAAACTGAAAGCCTAACAGGCTAACCAACAGCTACTCCCTCCGTTACTAAATATAAAATGTTTTAGCCTTTCTCAGTTTTTTCAGTTTCGTACACATCTGGACACGTTTTAGTGTGTATATTCACTCATTTTAGTCCGTATGTAGTCCACATTGTAATATCTAAAACATCTTATAATTAGGAACGGAGGGTGTACAAGTTTATTCAACAAAACTCCTCCTAAGCTATTTGACATTGATGTTTTTTTTGCGCAAGTTTACGGTGATGCTGACGACGCCAATCCTTGCTCGTAGATCATGGAACTAAGTGCGCCTGAGAGATTTTGACAGAATATCGGTGGAGTTGTTATGTGGTGCCACTGTGCATGATGGCCATCGTCGATGCATTCCCGGATTAAGTGGAAACGCGTCTCAATGTGCTTGATCCGATAATGTAACACCGGATTTTTTGCACAATTTAATCGTGGATTTTTGCTCAATTGAGTCACGGAATCGTCATCCTCCTCCACTGTCGGCCATTCCGGATTCAACCATTCCGCACAGGATTTTAGCGTTGCGTCGGAGACATAGTTCGCGGTCCTTCCCGCGACGTCCCCGTTCTTCCGCGGAGGCGACGCGCCCATGGAATGCATGGGCGGCAGGCCACTCTGGGTAAGGGACACAAGATGGAATAAGTCCTCCCCGCCCCGCCATCGTTCCAGTGGTGCTTCCTGTCGTTGTTGGCATCATTGGGAGCCGTGTGGAGGTTGATATGTAATGTGTGATCAACCCAGCGTTATCTTCTTCTTTGGGACGTGGATTCTCAGGGGTAGACATCATCGACACTTCCCGACAGAGATTAGTGACTTCCCAGCTGCCTATGTGGATATTTTGTTTCGGCTATTCCGGTAGGCGCGGGAAACTCCAGAGGCGGTAACATCGGCACACCATCGACATGTGCGGGATGGAAAAGATGAACAGTTCCCCATGGACTGGATTTTTTTTTCTTCTTTTTGTCAAGGTTTTTCCTGTTGGTGTTCGATTAATATAGAATTTTGACCCATTTGAATAAATATTCTTTGATACTTACTACTCCAGTAAACAAAAAGTTAGTTTCTGTAATCTCCAAAGCTAGCGCAAGTAGGATGTGTGCGTTCTGTTTTCTTTACTATTAAATGGGAGTTGGTCATTCTCCTTGGCGAACCATCCCTCCCTCCTAAGGATGGCAATTTTACCCATGGGTACGGGTACCCGCAGGTACCGTACCCGCATGGGTAGGATATGGGCACAATTTATACCCACGGGTAGTACCCGTACCCTAACCGTTAAGTCGCGGGTAGGGCACGGGTATAGTCTTGTACCCGTGGGTATACCCATACCCTACCCGTTTATACTAACATGTGGATTTTACCCGTGGAGTTCCAACATATTCTCATGAGTTTACAAAACTATGTTAAAATTGTCATCAAATGTTAATTTGAGCTGAGATAATTGTCATCAAATGTAAAATTATGAATAACTTGTTTGCTATTTAATCTACCCGTTGGGTACCCAATGGGTATGGGTACCCGTCGGGTATGGGTACGGGTAAAGTTTCATACCCGTGGGTACGGGTATAGGTAGAATTGTTTACCCATGAACTACATGGGTATGGGTATGGTATTGCTCTACCCGCCCCATACCCTACCCATTGCCATCCTTACTCCCTCCCTCGATCTGGCTCCCCGTGGCTCGCTCGATCGCACGTCACGTTCTCTATCGATAACATGGGCCGCCGGTCCAGTAAGAAACAATTCCATTCTGCAACAACGGCCGAACCAGGCAGTCAGTTGGCGAGCGAGCCTCGCTTCTCTCCGTGCTAGGGTTCCACCACCCGCCGCCGCTCACTCCGGCGGCGGGCTACAGACGCTCCGCCGTGATTCCGGTAGCCCCATCGCGTTTCAGCTCACCCCGCCGCGCCGCTGTCCCCCGCAGGCAGAGACCTGCGCCTCCACCTGGATCGACTCTAGCACTGGCAGGCATGCCGTGAGGAACCGTGGTCGGGGCATCCCTGGCCGGCGTCGACCGACGCAGTAGTGTTGAAGACGGATCCGTCGCCAACATCCCTGCAGCTTCCACCGCCTTCATCACCACGACCTGCACCCTCGAGTCCAACCAACGACATCAGGGTTGAATTTGGATTTTGCAGTATCTTGATCTATTGCATGAGAGTGTCTAAGACTGCCGATGATGGCATGTTCTGACTGTACTTGTATATTTTTTTTGCATTATTCTTTCGAAATGGAGTTTCTGAGACTGTCCCTGATGTCTCATCCAAACAGGATTTCTTGGAGCAAGAAGCAACCTCCAAAGCTGTTTCAGGAACATTTGGTTAGTATCCTTGTTAACTGGGTTCTGGGTTCTGTTCTTGCACTTGTGTCTTGTATATGCAAGACCAACATTTTTTATTTATCTCCGGCCCAATTAAAGCTCGTGTTGATGCAAAAGAGTTGTTCCACTTGTACACTGTATTATGGATTGTAGACAAACGCAGAGCACTGCTGCAAAACTGCAGGCTGTAAAAGGTAAATACTTATCTTTTATTTGCTTTCGCTGATTGGCATGATAAATAGTTGGCACACTTTAATAGTAAAGATAAATGATTAAAAAGAGATTAATGACCAATCTGCCGTTGTTGGTGGCCAACTTTGATTCCTGCATTTCTCTCTTTTATTTCCCTTTGCTGCGTCATGAACTAGGAAGAAACCAGCCAGAGACGTCAACAAAAACACCAGTTTTTGTTCTGGCTGCAAGTGTTCGATATCCTGTTACCTTTTGCTTACTCAGGTCGCCTAAAATTTCTATTCATGTCATAGTTTTCTGTTGACAAAATTTTGTTAATTGTCCTACTTTAAATTCCTATCAGTCCTACTCATTACATTGCTCCCAATTATTCGTCTGCTACTATAAATTTATCAGAAGGCATGTCTTAGACCAAAGGTAATGTTGGTACTTGGATGTGATCGAATCATATGCTTTGGGTTGTAAGAGGTTAATTAACTATTTCATGCATCTTAATTTTAGTTTTTATTTGTCTGATGTGGAAATAACTTCCCATGAAGCATGGCCTGTAGTTGAAAAAGATGATTCCTCCTGGTTTTGCAATAAATATACTTATTCTGTATGAAATTTTTCGTTCAGATTTGGGAGCAGTATATGCTGTTTGAGAATGTCTATATCAGAAGGAGACTACTTGTTCTTCTATTTGCGTACCCGCCGGAGTTATTTTTTCCTAAATAATGGGGTATAAATACACTCGATGTTGTTACCCCATATATATGTTGGTCTGATTTTATGGTTAGTAGCTCTGACAGCAATTGTAATCTTCAACAAAGTTCAGTATTATAGTTCTTGCAATATGAAACTAGCAATTTATATGGAAAAAGCTTCATGAAAGGATACATGTTCGGTCATAGTTTAAGGTGTGTAGCATAGCTCCTGAAAAGTGCATTGTACCCTGTACAACAATTCGGTCCTCTTGTTAGGATTATATCAAGTGCTAATACACGTGGGCCAAAAAGGTGTGCAACATAGCTTGTCGAAGAGATGGAGGACAAATGTATGAGAAGAATTTATAATGCCATAGTCATCGGTAGCAGGTTAACTTCAAAGAGTTTACAAGGTCGGAGAAGAGCCATCTTCTTGTCTTGCAAGTAAGCACACTTCTCTTACCATATGAAATTTGTATTGTTCTATTGTTGATCGTCTGTTCACCTGAAACTGGAATGCTTTCCTATTTGTAGTTTGTAGTTGTTTGGTTTAGCCATGGTGATGGATAGAGGCAGTGAGAATTGGGTAGTACTCCAAGACAACATGCTGAGTCTCAGGATGCAATTCCTCCTAGCAATGAGCTTAATTTACATCCAAGTGATGAAAAACTTCAACATTTCCGGGGAGGACGTGGACTCGATGATCTTCTACCTGGTGGAGATTGGAGGCGCCTCATCAGCCATCGTCAGAAAGGAAAGGTTGATAATGAATTCATCGCCCATAAATCATAGAAATACTGATATAGCCTTTGTGAGTTGCGATACCAATGTATTGTTGCCGTGTTGGGGAAAATAATGAATAAAAGCTACTCACAAAAGTCCCTACCTTCTATTCGATCTGGTGTCTTTCATGCCTGTTGTAATTCTGATCTGTTGAGTCAACCAGGTGTGGTTGACATCGTGGTGTTCCAATGTGATCATTATTTGACGTTGCTCATTCTGTGGGGCTGGGTACAGACTGCACTTTGCCAGAACGAGGCATGCATTATGTATCACCCTTCACATAATGTGGTGTGCTTTGAATACATTTTGTGTTATGAACCACCAGGTTTCTTCCTCTAAAGCCTAATTGAAAAACACAAACACATCCAAAAACACATGAGATTGCGGAATGGTGGGCATGATTAACATGAAGACCTTTCTTTTATCGAATTTGTTATTCTATCAAATTTCCTCGATTTGTCTTGAAACGTGTGGATTTACTCAGTACGAATAACCATATAGTTCATGGACCAAAATAAACATTTTTCTTATAACTACTTATGTCACATGGACCATCGACAAACAATCAGGGCAAAAAGCATTGTAGTGATGAAGCAAATCAAAAGCATGAAATGTGGTTTGAGTAACCCAAATCATGATTTTTAAGGCGGTGTGACGTCGTAAGGGGTTCTACCCCGATCTGATGGCTAAGTGGCCGCCTAAGCGCTCAAAACGGGCAAATTTTCAAGGCGCTGCTATGACGCCTTATTATCTAAGCGTAGTCTAAGGGTTCTAAGGCGGACATCCAAAACATCATGACCCGAACTAGATACTCTGTCCCTCGGATGAATTATTTTTATAAGATGATAAAATAAATTTAAAAACTCGTAGCAACGCACGGGCATTCAACTAGTTTTTTCTTATTTCAGAGTTGCAGAGAGATATGGGCTTATATCTAAACGTGGGCCTGGATTACTCTACGCTCTGCGGAGGGCCAAGCAAGCCCTCAGAAATGAAAAATTCTCCAATATTTTTTTCTCCTCGGCGGAATCGTACTCCTCCACCGCCGGCCAATACCGAAGGCAGCGAGCGACGGCCGACGGCGCCCGTCCTCCCCGACCACCCCGCAGATTATTTCAGCGTCGCGCCGGAGGCGTGGTCCGCGGTGGCGCGGTGAGCGGAGAGGGGGCCGGAGGAGAGAGCGGTGAAGCGAGCGTCGCCGGCGCATCGGCGGAGACGTCCCCTTCCTTCCTAACCGCGCCGGCGACACGCGTGGGAGGCAGGCCACTCTGGGTAAGGCCAGGCCACACGGCTCACTGTCACTGACTAGGATCTGCTCTGCTTCATATGCTGTAGCAGGGGTAAGCATCAAGTAAGAGTCGAATTAGAGGGTGTACAATATACAGTATGATGAATCGTAAGAGGGAAGAAGGGTGACCAGTATTTACATGATTTAGTGTGATGATTTGTAGGATGTCAGTATAGCATGCCAACAAGGTCAGGGTACATTATCAAACTCTGGCCACGGTTCTGAATTTTAACTAGTGATAGAGTGCCCTCTACGGCAGCAGTGTGAAAAGCTCCATAGGCAGCCCTGTGGCCGTCTGATTGAATCCCTCAGAATGGAGAGCGTAGGCCTATTCTGACTCAAAGATGCCTGTACCCACATCGGCACGCAAGGCATTTCATGGTTGCTGTAGTTGCTACCTGCCTGTTCTTCATTTAATTAGATAACTTGCAAAACCGTGTAACAAGACTGAATGACAATTTTAAGCACTGCTTCTTTAATTGGTTTCTCCTATTCCAGATCATCAACATGTATTAGGAAGACTATCGAGCCAAACTGTTCAAACTTTAGTCTTCACAAAGCAATCTCTGAAGTCCCTAGTTTTCAGTCAACAAATGTTGGAGTTGAAGATGGATATTTTTCTCTCTAATTTTTTGAATCTTCTTCCACGTCATAACATTTGGACTGTGGTACTTAGGTCCTGTTTCTCGTGTGTAAAAGATCACTTCTTCTGATTAACAGGACCAGTTTTCGTTGTCATATATGTTCTTTTAAGATCATGGCGGAGACTAGATGCCGCAGAAAAGGAATACTGTCCCTTCTTCCGGGAGGTGCCATCATCTGTCTTCCTGTACTCTTGCTGGCTGTCAATGCCTATTGTATCAATGGTCTCTTGGTGCTACTTGTACATATGCAGAAACTTGTTCCATATTTGTTCAGAAGAGGCATTTTTGTCCCTGTGCATAGCAAATTATAAGGTGTTCCTGAGTTCAGTTTTCCAAGCTTCTCTCACATATATTGTCAATAACCAGGTGAGAGTGATTGGATGTTGGATTTGGACAAGGATATCGAGGCATTCTAGCTGAGCAACACCAGAGGTTCCTGAGAAAATGGCGAGCTGGCCCCGGGTGGCTGGATCTGGACAGTATGTCATCCCACAGACAACCGCAGATCCTCTCAGCCCAGATTCTGCTAGGTGAACAACTTGTAGACCACGCTATTGTAACTTGTAATTTACATTGTAGTTTATGTTCAGCGACAGAGGACGTCTTCACATGCACAAGGTAGAAACATTGAAGAAATGGAAAATCAGCAGGATCATGGATGCTGTTGTTCTGTTCTGTAATGAAACCTTTGATTATTCTTAAATGTACAATAACATAATGTCTGTGTTTTTTCGTGTTGTCTTTTTCATGTCTGTTTTTTTTGTCTGCGCCTTTAGTTTGATGTTGAGGATTGTGGTTTGATGGCAATTTATTCCGCATTTACCCATTTACGCAATCATCATTGCTTCTATAACATATTGTGATGTGATGGCAATCTGCCATCCAAGTTTGTTAAGACTTATTTTTGAAGTGATCCATGTTATGGCAGTTGACTGTATGATTGCTCACAAAAATAAAAAGGCAATTAGCATATATACATGGAATTGCATGTTTTTCCATCTTCTTTCTAGAACTAGCAGTTTTTTGTCATCTTCTCTTTACTTTTGCCACTAATCCCCTTAACCAGATTGTATACAGCTTCGCTGCGGCTGTTGGAATTCAAGAAGGGAGGGTTCATCTTCATCAACTAATCATCTTGAATGTTGGAAGGTTTAGCTCAGCAGGACAGGAGTTGTACCTGTACATGACTGAAAAACTGGTTACCAACATCATAAGTAAGAGTTCTGTTCTTACTATTCCACTGTTTTGTTCTGCGAGAAAGTGAATATTTCAGCAATTTATTTAGCCAAGGACCAAGGATTTCTCATGAAGGTGCTGGTTGCTTCAGTGATAAGCAAAACACACACACACTTTTTTCTGCACACATTTGTTAAAGCATCACAAATTAGCTGATTTTTTTTCTAGATTGAGCTCCACATCTGTTACTGAACACGGAGGCAACATGTTTGAGAAAAAAGGCTGATAAGAAAAGCATACCTGCCACTTGGAGACAAGTATGGTTCAGCTCGCACATTGACCAGTTCCTGCAATTACTTCCAGTTCTTGTATACTACGAAGTCAACAGCCTTAGCAAAAAAATTGGGTGGCTGGATCGATTCAAAATGCGAAGACGATGTTTCAAATGTCCTGATAGATGTAGAAAAAGCGGGTTGCTTGCACACACAATTATTTAGCATTATGGTCAATATAATAGCATTTCCGGAAGCTGGAGCACGTTGATATGAATCAAAAATCTTAGCTCAATGAAAGATGACTAGAATGGGTACCGTGGTCAATAAGTACCGAAGAGACTAATGTCATTGTATACAGTAGTGAATACCAAAGATGAATTCCTTCAGTGTTGAAAAGTTTCTGGTTTGTGAATAGAAGTTAATTGCCAAGCAATGTTCTTTGGCTTGTTTAAACTACAGACTATAGTTTGCTCGATATGCCATGATAATGGATGAAAGACTATACCTCAGGCTAACTAATAACTAATAAATCCAGAGATGACCAGACTTACTATGCATATGCGAGCAACAAAAAGCAAGCTCGAACATGGAAATACAATGCTAGCTGGTTCCTTCAGTTCACTAAAGCATGTTCACTTATGAGTAATACACAAGATTAAAAGACATTGTCATGATGACTAGCATATTCTTTTCGACAACCTTGTGGCAGTCATGTCCTTTTGCTTTTGCTTTTCCTTGTCTGTGACAATAAATTGTGTTGTGTAAAAGATGGACGGTAGGATAAACATACAAGATTTGATACTTCATTTCATCTCTTGCAATTCCCCTTCCCCTTTTATACTTCAAAACTGCCACTAAGGCCATATATCGCTCCAACTTATGTTATCCTCATGTATATGTTTAGGAGCGCCCAAATATCCAATAAAAAACTAGTAGCTAGCAATACACGGATTCAGCGTATCAGACAAGGGTATCATCAACCCCCACGATTACCTAGTGGTAGGATTGTGTGGACTTGAAAATATAAACCCACTACCATGAATCGCAGAGCTGAATTTACTCATCCTGAAGGCAAAACCTTAAATACTAGGCGAATTCAAGTTTAGATGATGTTCTTTTGGCATGGATGCACATGGCATGTTATCCCCTTTATTCTTTGGTCATTCATGATCAGTATCGTTCCTTTAACCTTTGTCTAAGGAAAATATATTCCTTGCTTGTTGTTGTAACCAAGCATCCCATGTTTGTGTGATTGATGTTCCTTTTTCTGTGTATATAAGTCACACACGACAATTGTCAAAACCCCTTGCCCTCCCTTCCCAGCCATTCATTTCTCCTGCAACCAATTTAATTTGTTGTTTAAACTACCTTCAGTTCTGTCATAGCTAGAAGAGTCACTTCAATTTCAACTCGCATATTTCATCAACTGAAAAAAAAAATCACCAGTATTTTTCGCTCTTGATACTTGTTCTTTCACATATTAAAAGATAGTCTTTGTTTCTAGTGATCAATAACAAAACAATCCAAAAATATTTGCTCGCTCCACTTAGTTTTAATCCCGTTTTCAGTTCATCCTTACAAAAAAAAAAAAAGACCATTGGTATTTTCCCTGTTGATTGTTGTTGTTTTTTCACACATCCACAATAGCCTTTGTTTTTCGTGATCAAAACAGAAAAAAGAAACAAAAAAAATGTTTTCATGTTCCAGTTGCACTTCGCCACTACTCTTCCACATCTAGAGTACAATCCTTTTTTTAGCGACTAACTAACATTTAAAAAAATCATCTATTTACTGTTTTTATTTCAAATCTTGAACTACTCTATCTCTCAATTTCGAAACATATGCAAAAAAAAATTCATTGTTTTTGGGTCTTTGCCAGTGTGTGCTTCTCACATCTAGAATTAATTTCCTTTTCCACTGACCAATACTAAACGAAACAAAAAATATTGCCTTTTTCCGTTTGCTGTTTCCTTGCTTTTGTAGTTATCAGTTCCACCAAAAACACTACAAAAGATCATTCACTTCTCCCACTGTTGAGATTTTTCAAGTTAATCTAGTTGATCAAATCGATCATCTCTTGACATTCATATTACGGGCATACAGTACAATATTCTGCCATCAGGTACTTTTTGGCTATATAATTTACTTCTTGGCTCTCTGTTATTTCTGTATAATTTACTTCTTGGCTATATAACAACTAACATCAAATACTTCTGTTATCTCAGGACCGTACAAGGAAGTTAGTGTGCAGCTGTCAAGCCAAATCAAGGAGAATTAATATTTATTTGGCAGCCTTCAGTTTAAGTGTTGCTGGGTATTGTTTCCTGGTTATCTAAGATCCTGCATGTGCCAAGTTATTCCCTGTTCGTTTGGTCAGAGCTTCTCAGAAGGCCAGACCTGAGAGGTAAATATATACGTTGATGCACAGTAGTGCGTTGTTAATACCATTTCCACTAAATTTGACCGTACAACAATCTCAACGTCTTCAGCATTGCTTGAAAAAAATTAGGTGTTTGTTTATCTAAAAAAATACAAACAATCCTAGTACTAGAAAATATCCATGTGTTGCTAAATAAAAACATTATAATATTTAGCTAAATCTTCCTATCGTTTATTGTCAGAGCAAACAGGCCAGATCAAACATGTGTAGCCAAAAGTGCATATGTCTATGTTGTCAGCTGACATTTTTATACAGAGCAAGGGTATCTGAAGAAATCCCCTAAAAAACATATCTAAAGAAATATAGAGGACTAATAAGATATATGTTCATCTGAGAAACACTGGACTGTTTTCCCATCCTCCCTCGCTCTCTGCTGCTCGCTCCAAGCAAAAGAAACACTCCTCGCCCGGAAATATCAAGAGATCGTCCTTCTCCTTCTTCTTTTAGCCTCCCAAATTGCAGCCACACCGTCAGGAGAAAATTGCAAGTATGGGGGACATCTTCCACATAATCCAACCACATTTATTTT
The DNA here is from genome assembly GCA_947311845.1 of Poa pratensis. Classification (NCBI taxonomy): domain Eukaryota; kingdom Viridiplantae; phylum Streptophyta; class Magnoliopsida; order Poales; family Poaceae; genus Poa; species Poa pratensis. The sequence goes on from CAMZMU010000113.1 coordinate 36,471,599, forward strand.
TACACAAAACACCACTGTTTGGGTAATGAGTTGCACAGAACACAAATCTCTTCGTTAGTATTATTGACAAAGAATTGGACTAGTTGGGCTAATTGACAGCACATACGTGGCATCCACCATGGAATTCACCGAATGGGGAGAGATCAGCAGCATCGCTGCTGCTCGGTGGCGCGCTTCATTGACGGAAATCCTGCTTGGCGAGGGCGCGTGCGCCTGGCCTTGGCCGCCGACGATGTCCCTCTGGTCGAGGGATGCCTTGTGCCGCCTGCTCAGCGATGGCAAGGCTGGCTCAGGTCGACGACTCCGTATTGGCCATGTAGCTAGCGTCGGCGTGCACGTGGCACACATTGCTGTCACGGTGCCACCTTCTTGTCTCAGACCCTGCCGCCGAGAGGGAGGCCGCCAAGTAGTGCTCCTCCTCGAACCGGCTGATGAACGTCCATGTGTTCGCGTTGTCCAACAGACAGCAGGGACGCGACGGCCTTGAGACCGCTGGACACGAGCAAGCCAATCGAGCACCGAACCGCTCTGGACGAGGGTCCTTTCCAGCCTCTCCGTGTGCTCCTCGGGGTCGACCAAGAAGCAGCAGAGGCATCGCGCGGGCGGCAGCCACAGCAAGGAGAAGCACTGCAGGCGTGTTTCGCGGCGAGGACGAGAATTGCGTGGCGGCCAGGAGGAAGAGGAGGAACATGACGACGCGGGAGAAGCAGAAGCTGACGGCGCGATCATGTTCTATGCGGGGAGGCTCCTCCCAGGCTGCAGCTCTCGGGCGAGCTAGCGTGGCTGCAGTTCTGAGGCACGGGAGCAAAGCTACGACTAGCATCCAGAAATTTCCCGAGCGAGTGGTGTGGCGGTGCTCGGAGGAAAAGCGGAAAGAAGAGAGAGAGGAGCAGTTCGGCTGGGGGCTTTGGGAAAAATGGCGACCAATGTGGATGCCAATTAGGTACTGCAGTGGGCCCATCTTTTTTTTTGAACTGTCAGTGGGCCCATCTTGTGAATGCAACTAAGCAAGGGATTTGTGTTCTGTTCAAATCATTACCACCAAACAGTCGTGTTTTGTGCAAAACAAATCATCGTTGTTGTGGTTCCATGCAAAACTTTCCCCAACAAGTGGTGCCACGTGTAATTTCCTCCACCGCTACAGAACTAGTGTGGAATAACTCACTAGTACTACACTCAATGTTAAATAACTAGTGTGCGGTTTCTCACTAGTGTTTTTGTTTTAGTCCTTGCTTAGCTTGGTATTTCTTAGACGCAAACTGTATTTTCTTATCTTGATTAGGTTCTTTGTTTAACAAATGTTGAATTCTACTAGTACTATTTAGTTTACACATAAATTTTGTTTCCTTGCTTATGCTAATGATAATGTGGTTCCTTGTCAATAACTGATTCGTGTCACCTTTTTCTTCCAGGTTGGGCAAACAAGAAAGTTTGGTAAACTACTGAACATAAGTTATTAAATTACTGAACATAAGTTATGGAATCATCTTCGTGGGAAAGATGGTCTGATGCTTCACGGGAAAAATGGCGTGATAATCTGAGAGAGAGAGAGACTTTTGGTATTGTTCGTAACTTCTTATTTTACATTCATGTCTTAATTTACAAAGTGCATTTTACTGGTTGTCAATGTATGTTTTTTCTCACTACATCCTTGTAAGGTAAAATGTCAAACCCCCTATTAGCACACTGATAATCACCTGAAATGCAACCGACGTCCTACACGTATCCTGATGTAAATGGATGGTATAGATAACAGGTGTACCTACATGGGTGGCCAATTATAACTTTCCCATGATCACAATCCATTTTATTTTAAGTTGAGTCTATATCTAACATTATACCCAATCCCCCAAACACCTCTACCATAGAAGTGGGAGCCGATTCGCACGCTCGAGGTTGCTTGACCCCTACCATATTTATTAAAATGTTATTACGTTTTCAGGCGGCTCACTAGTTCTGCTGTTGCATTTGTATAATTGTAATATTGACTGCTTTGTTTTTGGTGTGGCGTGGCTAAAAAGATCATCTTTAATTAGTATTATTACAAGTAAACTATTGGATTAATATCTAATGTCCCACAAAACAGACTAAGCTGCGACCATCAATTGGTTGGTCTCTCAAATGAAAAATAACACGAAAGGTCCTCACAGGAAAAAGTCTTTGGAAGAAAAGCTGCAGAGGAACCTTGATTTTGGTATTGTGGTGCATCAATCTTTTTGAAGAATTAGTAATAAAGAGTCTAGTTGAACACGAGCAAGTAGCAACTGAGTCTCTTGATTAAGAAATAGTCGTTATCCTTACTTCTGTTTTCTGCATCTCAATATTGCTCCAAGTCTTCCGGTAAGAAACTGTAGAGGATAGAAACTGGACTAACCTCAATGGTAATGATTTTGAAGAGCTGCATGAGAGGTCACCCCTAGAAATGGAAACTAGACGGGCCAATCTTAAGGTTCTAGAAGTAGTCTTTAATGACCATGCTTGTTTCTTTCTAGCTTATCTGTGTTTTTTTCTTCTGATGTCGGTATGACCATTGATTTTGTTTATCATGTACAATCTTTCCTGAGTAATACAAAAATATCTCAAGCACTCGTGCTTTTTTGCAACCAAAAAAAATCTGAGATGGGAATGAAGTAATCCGGTTGTGCAGCTTTTTTGGTCAACATATTAAATAGAATTATGCATGTTGGCCACCCCACCGGTGTTATTTTTTTTTTGCATGGATCCACCCCCGTGTTAAGCACTTGTTTGTTGACCCGGCTAGTACGTATTTTTGTGTCGCTCGTAGGAATCGCTCGTATCGTATGTGTGGCGGAATTGCTCATGTCATTTTTTTTACACGATCGAGGTTGACAGATACCGTCTGTTGATCATTTCGATTACATGAGTACTAATAATACTAGGTGATTTGCAGGTTAAATGGATACCGTAATTGCGAGTTGACTTCGTTTTCGAAGCCCACACAAACGGCAATGTACGGGTATTCTCGTGTGTGTTGGATTGTTGGGGTGGGGTCCATGGCTTCATTCACACGAGCCATAGTAGACTTCGTTTTCGAGGCAGAAAAGGAAGATTACGAGCACGTCCTAAAGGTGGACCTGAAGCCCACACCAACGGCAGAGGAAGCCCAAGGAATAGGCATCACGAGCATCAGGTACCAGCTGACCCTCACTGCGGCAAAAGAGCTTGGTCTGCTCGGCCTAAAATACAACGGGCTCAAGGAAAAGCACTTGTCGGGGGGTCACATGCGGTCCACTATAGCTCGTCGAGTCGGCAAGCAGTTGTCATCCAAGAAGTACTTGCTAGTGGTCCATAACCTCCAGTGGCCAATTGAGCCTCGCAGTCTTGAACAGGATTGCGGCCTTCCTTTGCTCCGCTGGACAGAATCTGCATGGCTCATCTCGCCCACTTCTCGGGATGCCTGCGTCAAGAGCAAGTCGGAAGAGGACCGAGTCATATCCATCGACAATGCTGAACAAGTTGTGTTTCTCACCATCTTTGCACTAGGTCAGTCGGCTGAGCACATACTCAATACAATCTGTCAAGAAAGCATCGAGCACTGGCATGCCATAGCCATCGATTGCTTTCACTATGCTATGGCTATCTTTAACAAACATTCACAAGTGGCGGCTATTACCTCAGACGAGCTCATCCACCAGTGGGCCACCCTCCTGCCATGTTTGACCAGCACCAACAGCAGTAGCAAGTGTTCCTATTTGCATCAACTTGGAAGGGTCATCATTGAAGCGTTTCAGAAATACTCTTTGCTGCAGCTACCATTTTCTCCTGCTAGTGAAGCTTATGAAGCAACCAATACCGGGGCACAATTCTTAGAATACCATGGCCTCATTGCAGAAAGCATCACAGTAGATGAACTCTCTGATAACAAGAAGAAATGGATCTCCTTCGTCAGTGGCCATGGATGGCATGTAAGCCGAGATTGGTTGAGCCATGAGGAAGAAACCAAGGGCACCACTGCACTTATTCTAAGAGGATGGTCGCAGAAATCACCCATGATTTCCAAACTGAACCATTTCTTGCCCAAACTCTGCTTTCTTCGTGCTCACTTAGAGGCTGCTATGATCTCAACACTCTCTTAATTTCCTCCACAACTAGTGCTATAGACCCAAAAGAAAATACTAGTTCATATTCACCATTGTCCACTCTATACCTGCTTGAAATACTTGACTTGAAGGGAGTTCCTTTATCTCATCTGACACAAGATGTGGCCACCCAAAAAGGCAATTTGATACACCTCGATATTTCCCATTCAGAAATAACTACATTTCCTCCCAATTTTTTCCAAGAAATGTCCAATCTTGAAGAGCTTATTCTTGTGAACTGCTCCAACCTTCTGGAGCTACCTCCTTCCATGGCTGCGCTATCTAGCCTAACGACCCTTGAGATCACACGGACTCAAATAAAATACTTTCCGCAGAAGATATTTGAAGAAATGCACAAGCTTCAGTCGCTTAAGCTGATTGACAACAATAACTTGATTTCATTCACGGGGCCAATCTCTAGGGTCTATGAAATCAAATTGGAAGGGCACCCTAACCTTAAATCCTTCTCACTGACTGGGGCACCTCACATTCAACTCTTGTCCTTGCGTGGATGTAGAAAACTCGAGTCTGTCGAGTTCAAGAATCTTGGTGCTTTGGAGGAGATTGATTTGTCTAGTACAGCTATCAAGGAGCTCCCCGCCGGCATCCCTAATGGTACCCAACTTAGGAGATTGCTCTTATTGGGGGTTCCTTCTCTGCTGTGATTTCCTTGGCACATGCTAGAGCGACTTCCAGAGGTGTTTTACTTGGATCAGTGCACAGAAGGAAAGGATAAGCACTCTAATGAAGGTTCACAGTTGTGTGTTAGTGACCCCAGGTTCTTCTATAGCTTCGGAAAATCTTGTATGGATTTAGTAAGGGCTGGACGGTATTTCCAATCTTTCTATGTCGACGATGATATTCTTCAAGCTCTCAGACGGGTTGAGGATCTATGTTATTCCCGAATAAAATTTGCATTAGTACATATATGAGGAAATAATTTGTCTGGTTCAAGAGGAACGCCATAGAGTTGTTCACCTATTTTGGTCATTTATTAGAGGAAACATAACATAATATTGTTCCATGTGAAGGGCACAACATAACAACTAAGCCCGCTTTGTTGAAATAATAATGAGAAAATATTGAGTTGTGGTGATAACAACCATGAATACATGTTTCTTGTTTGCAAAAAATATTTTGGTTTCTTGCTTCCCACAAAAAATCTTTTAAAAGTATAAGTTGGGCACATTTTTATAAATTATATCAGATGAACTTTACAACGATATAATTTTATAATACTTCATCTTGCTCCTATAATTATCAGACGATATATAGCATCGAAAATAAATGTTGTTATAAAATCGTTCAATTCATAGAAGGTGATTTTTTTTACTTGGATGTGTGATTGAGAAAAATTAATCCCGGAGATAATAAGAAATGTGTGATTGAGAAAAATTAATGTAAAGCTCGAAAACTTGGATGTTTCATCAAAGCTACAAAACCATACATATGTTTACTACATTGGGTATTCTGTATAGTTAATCCCGGAGATAATAAGTAACATTTTTGTATACATAATTGAAGCCCTCAAGTATAGGGGATCGCTGATTCTTCGTTGGGAAGTATTACCCAAATTTATAGTTCGACACGATGGGAACACAAGAATACCAATAAGACTTTGGCAATTGAGGCGTCACTCTCAACCACACCTGTATATCAATAAACTTGCAGCAGTGATAGTGATGGCAGTAGTATGATTCAAGTAGCAAATAGAACAGCAGTAGTGAACAAGGGTTTCCCAGTTTTCACCGGAAAAGTGAAAGTGTAACTCAGAGATTTAAAACGTAGGCATGAGGTGATAGCGGGGTGTTGCATGAATAAGATTGATCATATAATAAATATAAATAGCAATGGGACTTATCTCTAACTCTGATATATGTAGGTATGTGTTCCATAATTAGTTGTGCGTACTAACCAAGAGAATTTGCACAACATCTATTGTCCTACCTGCCCATTTCACCGGGGCCAACTTGGAACTACAGGTAATTAAGGTCTACCCTTTCGAATAGCCCGGAACAACGCATTAACACTTCATGAACACATAGAATCCTCAAACTAAAACATCTCCCCCTTGTTTTCCCTATACTGTCACTTTTAGGGTTCGCAGGTTCAACATAATAGCAGGTGATACACTTTGCAGATAAATACCAAACTCAATTATATGATGAAGCAAAATAAGTTCAGTACTGAAATCATGCCACTCGGGCCCTAGTAACAAGCATTAAGTATAGCATAAGTGCATCAACACAATACAAAAATATCCTCAAGATAAACCCCTAAGATCTCGAACAACGGGTATCATTACATGATCAATCTCATCCAATCCCCATCCACCTCACATGCCTACAGCGGACTACTCACACATGGTGATGGAGAGGGAGCTCATGGTCGATGGAGATGAAGGCGGTGAAGATGGCGGTGAAGACGGTCTCCGGATCCCTCCACCGGAGAGAAATCCTGGATCAATCTGTCTCCGAAAACGAAGATCGTGGTGGCGGCGGCGGTGTGTTTCGCGAAAGCTCCCTCCTCTTAGGGCACCCACTTTTTCGTATATATGAGGGGGTACGCGAAAAGCCGAAGGAGAGGCGGCGCCCGAGGCTCCAGTTAGGTGGGCCCACGCGGCCCAAGGATCTGGCCGCGTGGGGCCCGCTCTTTTGGGCCTCCGGCGCTTCCTCGTGTCCATCCTTTGCACGTTGTCCTCCTTTTCCATAAAAAATGACGTGGTATTTTTCCCCGATTTAATTTCCTGCAAAAATAACCAGAAACGAGACTTTGCTAAAAACAGCGTCAGATTCAGCAGGTTTATTCAAATATGGGAAGATTCCGGAGCAAATTATGAAGCAAAGTGCTTGGAAAAGTAGATGCATTTTAGGTGCATCAACTCCCCCAAGCTTAGCTCGTTGTTTGTCCTCGAACAACTCAAACATAGTGCAGAAGCGATAAAAAGACTTTGACAAGAACTTTGCATTGCATATGTAACACCGTTTAATACCAACAAGTATTCAAAACATAATTTCCATAACAAATAACAAAATGCTAGCAAAGGTATATCTAATCAGTGTTAAAGCATTTATACATGTTGCAAGAGAAATATCATGAAGTGTCAATACTTGGATGAGTTTGCCCAACTGTAGAAATAAACAAAGGTTCTTGCATCGCTTTTAATTGAATCAAGACAAGATTTTTGAGATCTTTTGATTCTTTCTTTTATTGACTAATGAACTCATTGTGCTTACAACCTTGCTCTCAGTTTTATCAAACCATTTGGTGTTCCCTATTATGACTCATATGCTTGACCAACTAGAGGTTGAAAGTCTCATGCCCCGTGAATACGAGTACCTACACCACGTGCTACTCAACTCTGGTCACTAGGCAAGTTCGAGTTTTTCAGTCATTGCAAGTAATAAAAGCGTCATCAAGAGCGTCAACTGGGGTACCTCTTGTCCCAAGACATGGAACAAGCCCATGTCCAAACGACAAGACAAACAGACAATGAACAATCTCAGCACTCTTTTATTTACTATTTGTGTAGCTTTTTATTATGATGTGCATCACTGAATGTTCACTATGGTACGCTGTAAATTTCCACCATGAATGATGCATGGCTTAGGTTGGCGGCCCAGGCGTCTCTCTAGCCAATTATTCCTACTCCTCAAACTTACTAAGTTTCCACATTTATTTCGCACATGATAAGCATCCATAAACAAAGGTACATGATATCAACTAAATATAATTTAGTGCAATGTTGAAAGCTTTCCATGTGTCAGCACATTTAAGTTAACTCCCAACCACTAAGCTTGTCAAGCATATGACTTCATGTTTATCATTTGAAAAATTCTTTTATTCTTTGGTTGGCAAGTTTAGCAAGCACAATGGGATGCGTAGACCTTTGTTTAGAGCCACAATTACTCAACTCACATCCAAGTGTTGTCGCTACATATTATCTCACTTGCATCATAATATAACATACTAGAACACGGAGAAGATAAACATTTGCTACCACTTCCCTAGATGTTAAAGAAACTATGATGTGCGCACTTGCTGTTATTAAAAAGTCCACATAAGCACGGCAAAGGTGTCATACCTTTCATCCACTTCATGCACATCAACTCATCATTGTTGTTCTCCTCTCCCAATTTGAACTGCGCAATAAAAACTCAAATCTGCCATAAAATGTTACTGCATACAGTACTGTTTTTACCCTACCTAGACACCTCAGAAAAATCTCATAATTTACGGGTGTGTAGGTTATGAAAAGTTGCAGTAGTGGTTAAAATTTTAGCTCATTCGGAGTTACAGAGAAAATATGAAAAATAGAACAGTGAGCAGATTTCAGCAATTCCTGCACCTCCGTTTTCACTTTGGATTCAATAAAACGAAAATGTTTTTGTTCTTTTTAGTTTTAAGATGCATAAAGTAAATGTCCAGAAGTAACTAAACAAAAGAAACAAATGAAATCTTTTTGTGTTTTTGTGATTTTTAGAACAAGAAACTAAAACATAACAAGATAACAGTGATATAACACAATGAATGGAAAGGGAGAGAGGTACTCCCCCAAGCTTGCGATCAAGCTAGTATCCCGGGTAGTAGTTGTATCCACTTCCACCTCCAGGGAAGTAACCATATGGGTAGCCTTGCATTCCTGAGTCTTGTGGCTCCTCTTGAGGCGGCATCTCTTCCACAATCCATTTTCCGGTACTCCTGTCAAAAAGGTCAGCACGGGGGAGCCTAATGGGCACTCTTTGTCCATTAGTACTCAAATAGTTATACCAATAATGATCCCCATGCATCACACTTATATCCATACGGGTAGTCAAAGCAAAATCGAGTAAATTGGACTCTATCACAGGAGTACCCATGTTATCACCATAACCTCTTTCATCTTTAATGTATTCATACACTAAAGTAGCAATAGCACCAGCATAAATAGGGGTTTGATCAGTAATATTTCTACTCACAGCCGTATGCAAGGATCTAGCAAGAATGACTCCCAAGTTATACCACATGTGGTGTTTTCTTTTGCACATTTAAGTAAATAAACCATTGGTCCCGTGCAAGCAGAATTGTTGTCTCTAGCAAGAAATCCTCTTGCAAGGAACAACGCAAAGTATCTCAAACTTGGGTGCTGTATATGAGTAAATTTACCCCTATTCAATCTATCATGAGAGTTAACAGAAATAGAGTGCCAAAATGCAACAAGCTCCTGGTTGGAGTCAGCACGGGTTTCATCCCAACTACCCCTGTTTTCCACACCAATAGCTTTGCAAAACTCCTCCAAAGACATAACAAGGCGCTCCCCCCTCATAGTAAATTTACAAACAAAGGTAGGAGTGGGTGCCTTACTCTTCTTACTGTGCTTGTAGATCTCAGGGCCCTCAAACCTGAATGTGGAGAGGAATTCTCGCGAGAGTTCCTCGTATGTACCTCGTGGATTTTGGGCAAACTCAAGCAAACCAGTTGCATTGGCGAAGGTGTCGAAGTCTTCTTTTATCCCCCACTGCTCAAGAACATGGGGTCTTGCCATCTAGTTGTATGGATCTTCAGCTTCTCCCCACAAAAACTGCATCATCCTCCCAAAGATGGTTGTCATCATAATTAAGGGAGACTTTAGATGCTCTTCTCCTCGGTCTTGAGCTCATCCCAAGCAATGCCTTGCCTTTGTTCATCATGGTACCTTGCTGCCCATAAATAATATTCAACAAAAATTAAGATGTAGCACTCTAAAACAACATTGAGCCATCCATAACTAGTCTCCACATCAATATCATGCATCCATATCAACTAGAAAACTTAAATCCATGGATTTCTCAAGCATATTAGGTGACACCTAGTGCAGCAAAATACTTCATACATGAGGCACAAGAACAAAAAATAATTGGATGGGTGGAGGAGTCACATACCAAGGAGCAATCCCACCAAACAGATTTGAAAAATCTGCCCTAAACTTGGAGATCCAAGGATAGCAGGAAGAACGAGCTCGGGAAAATTTGGGAAAAATACCTGGAAGTGGTTTTCTGTCGAGGGGAAGGAGATGGGCACAGGACACTCACCTAACACCACCTGGGGACAAAGTTGGTGGGTCCCACGCGGCCAAGGAATCTGGCCGCGTGGGACACCCCATTTTGGTCCCTGGTGGCCTCCTGGTGTCCCACTTCTGGCAGATGGTCCCTCTGGTTAAATAACTTACCTCCAAATTTTTCTGGAATTTTCAGAGACAATTTTCTAAAGAGAATTTTTCAAACTTCATATTCTGGAATTTCTGAACTCTGAAATAATTATGATTATGCATATACTCTAAAATTCTAAGATAAATAAAATTAAAATGCAATACAAATTTTTATGGGAATCAAGTTTTCATCATTTCCACATTAGTAATGAGGTTGATCAAGTCTCATTAATAATATGCAAAAGATATAATACATGATTCTTATTTTATAGATATAAAGAAGAGTTTCAAGATACCTCATATTTGATTGGAATAGTTCCAATCATCAAGGTAGCATATTTGGTGCAGGAGGTGGTAGTGCAATTTCAAAGCTTCCAATCATAATAGTATTTCTTTGAATAGAATTCACACTCTTGTTTATCACTGTAACAGATTCTTCTTGGGAAAATAGATAGTATGCTCATTTCCTTTTACATTAAATGTCACTTTGCTCTCAGTGCAATTTATCACAGCTCCTGCAGTGTTTAAAAAGGGTCTTCCAAGAATAATAGATAGATTATCATCCTCAGGCATTTCTAATATAACAAAGTCTGTAGGAATTAACACATTAGCAATAGAGATAGGAACATCCTCACATATACCTATAGGTTTAGCAGTTGATTTATCAGCCATTTGCAATGAAACTTCAGTTGGAACCAATTTGTTTAGGTTAAGTTTCTTATATAAAGAAAAAGGCATAACACTAACACCAGCTCCTAAATCACATAGTGCATATTTCACATAAGTTTCTTTAATACGACAAGGAATAGTCGGAATACCAGGATCTCCACGCTTTTCAGGCAATTTTCCTTCAAATGAATAATCAGCAAGCATAGCAGTAATTGCATCATTAGGTATCTTCCTTTTATTAGTGACAATATCTTTCATATATTTTGAGTATGGAGGAATTTTAATAGCATCAACAAGAGGAATTTGCAAACATAAATTTTTAATCAACTCAAAAAATTTCTCAAACCTAGCATCATCCAAAGATTTCATTACCTCTTGGGGATATGGTATGGGTCTTTGTACCCATGGATCCCTCTCTTTACCTTTTTGTGGATTTGGATGATTCTTCTTTTTGTTCTTCTCAGTAGATGGTTGAGGGTCTTCCTTTTCAGGAGGTTCAGGTTCTGCAATATTTTCAACTTCATGTTGATCTTCTTCAGGTGGAGATGATTCCTCTTCTTCAACATTATCATCTTCGGTCTCAGCATCAGAAATAGAAATATCATTGTCTTGTTCTTGAGAATCATCAATGCCTTTGTTTCCATTGGGAGATTTTCCTGCAGAAGATTTCCTTTTGAGAGCCTCTTGCTCTTTTCTCTTGGGATGGTTTTCAGGATAGTCAGGGTCCTGAGTACTTGCACCACCTCTAGTACTAACCCCACAAACCTGTTTCTTCTCAATAAGATTTTCATACAATTGATTTTGAAGAGAAACCATTTGTTCAATTTGATTATTCATCATTTCACAGTGTTTAACAATTCTTCTAACTTCTCCCACACTAGCATTTATATTTTCACGAAGGAATTTAATTTTATGAGAGTTTTCCATCATATTCATTCTAATATCATGCTCTTCAGGTTTATTATGATAAGCAAAATCATTAACATATGATACATCAATAGGAGGTGTTACCTTTTCATTACCTTCCAAAGAGCTTATAGCATTGACTGGGATTGGAAAACATGGTCGATCAATAGGAAGTTTAACACCCATTTCAGATAATTCCTTAAGATGAGAGGTTTTAATTCCCTTCTCTTTCATATCCTTGGAGGCTCCCTTCATTGCCTCATTGTTTAATTCAAGAATACCTCCTTTCTTCTCTGGAAATATCTCTCTGTCATCTATTATTTCAATATTCCAATCTTCATAGTTTCTAGAGATAGTTTCCAATAACTCAGTTGCTTCATCAACGGTCCTTTCCCTGAAAACACTACCTGCAATACTATCAAGATAGCCTCTTGTATTTTCAGTTAGTCCATTGTAAAATATATCAAGTATTTCATTATTCTTGAAGCCATGGGTAGGACATTTCCTAACCATCTTACTGTACCTCCCCCAAGCTTGGGGTAAATCCTCCTTCTCTGTTTGTGAAAAGTTGCTAATCTCAATAGTTAAACCATGAATCTTATCAGCAGGGAAATATTTATTATAAAATACCTGCAAGCATTCCTCCTTGCTAGTAATACATCCAGGTTCTAAACGATTATACCAAGTTTTAGCATTTCCTCCCAAAGTAAAAGGAAACAACTTTAAGAAATAATAGCGTTGGTGGATTTCATCTTTACCAAATAACACAGATAAATCATGCAAATCAGCAATGTGTTCAAAAGGGAACTCATTGTCTCTCCCATAAAACTTATACTTCTCAGCTTTTTCAATTATTTCAGGATCAACACTAAACTCATAATCTTTGTCTTTAATTTTAATAGCTGGAGCATTCATTTTCTCAGTAACAGGGAAATAATCATCAAGAGGAGAATTTTTATAGCTATCAAGTTTATCCAATTTATCAAAATTCGAATCCATAAAAGCCATAGTAAATGCATCCTCTTCCTCAGAAGAAGTTTCATGTTCATCATCACAATATTCATTATCTTCTAATTCAGACTCAACATTTTCAATATAGAAGATTCAGGAGTTTCAGGTGTTTCAGTTATCTCAGATGTTTCAGGTGTTTCAGGTGTCACTTCATTGTCTACGCTACCACATATTAAATCATTTTCAGTACTAGTAGACATCTTAGACAATGGTGAACTATTCAAAACTTTTCCTTTTTTCTTAGGAACAACAGCAGAAGCAGCATTAGGTGAAAAGTTTGGCCTACTTAGCAAGTCCGTACCTCTACGAGTAGTTGAAGGCCTCACTTCCTTCGGAGTAATCTTTTCCTTTCCCATGGTTAGGAAAAAGCAAATGCAGCAAATAAATGATAACAAGTTGTCTTACCAATAAAGCTAGGTTCCCCGGCAACGGCGCCAGAAAATGTCTTGATGCCCACAAGTATAGGGGATCGCTGAAATCTTCGTTGGGAAGTATTACCCAAATTTATAGTTCGACACGATGGGAACACAAGAATACCAATAAGACTTTGGCAATTGAGGCGTCACTCTCAACCACACCTGTATATCAATAAACTTGCAGCAGTGATAGTGATGGCAGTAGTATGATTCAAGTAGCAAATAGAACAGCAGTAGTGAACAAGGGTTTCCCAGTTTTCACCGGAAAAGTGAAAGTGTAACTCAGAGATTTAAAACGTAGGCATGAGGTGATAGCGGGGTGTTGCATGAATAAGATTGATCATATAATAAGATATAAATAGCAATGGGACTTATCTCTAACTCTGATATATGTAGGTATGTGTTCCATAATTAGTTGTGCGTACTAACCAAGAGAATTTGCACAACATCTATTGTCCTACCTGCCCATTTCACCGGGGCCAACTTGGAACTACAGGTAATTAAGGTCTACCCTTTCGAATAGCCCGGAACAACGCATTAACACTTCATGAACACATAGAATCCTCAAACTAAAACATCTCCCCCTTGTTTTCCCTATACTGTCACTTTTAGGGTTCGCAGGTTCAACATAATAGCAGGTGATACACTTTGCAGATAAATACCAAACTCAATTATATGATGAAGCAAAATAAGTTCAGTACTGAAATCATGCCACTCGGGCCCTAGTAACAAGCATTAAGTATAGCATAAGTGCATCAACACAATACAAAAATATCCTCAAGATAAACCCCTAAGATCTCGAACAACGGGTATCATTACATGATCAATCTCATCCAATCCCCATCCACCTCACATGCCTACAGCGGACTACTCACACATGGTGATGGAGAGGGAGCTCATGGTCGATGGAGATGAAGGCGGTGAAGATGGCGGTGAAGACGGTCTCCGGATCCCTCCACCGGAGGAGAAATCCTGGCGGCGGTGTGTTTCGCGAAAACTCCCCTCCTCTTAGGGCACCCACTTTTTCGTATATATGAGGGGGTACGCGAAAAGCCGAAGGAGAGGCGGCGCCCGAGGCTCCAGTTAGGTGGGCCCACACGGCCCAAGGATCTGGCCGCGTGGGGCCCGCTCTTTTGGGCCTCCGGCGCTTCCTCGTGTCCATCCTTTGCACGTTGTCCTCCTTTTCCATAAAAAATGACGTGGTATTTTTCCCCGATTTAATTTCCTGCAAAAATAACCAGAAACGAGACTTTGCTAAAAACAGCGTCAGATTCAGCAGGTTTATTCAAATATGGGAAGATTCCGGAGCAAATTATGAAGCAAAGTGCTTGGAAAAGTAGATGCATTTTAGGTGCATCAATAATCCATGTGATAATAAGTGGTATCACAAAAAGGTCACATGAAACATTTCATGGAAGCTCAATACCGGCACACAGAATTGCACATTTACCATGTCAATTTTTTTCTCAAGTCGTCTAACAAGTTCTAAAACAAATAAGATTATAAGACTTTCGTCATTCATATAATAAAAGTACTACTCCCCCCGTATCAAAATATAAGACTTTCTAGCCTTTTCTGCACACATGTATGAAGACATGTTTTAGTGCAAGGTTAAAGTCTTACATTCTGATACGGAGGGAGTACATTTTACATACCTCTAACCATGAGTATGTTCTTTTGCATTCATAGGCACCGAAGGAACCATCCTTATTCTTCAACATCAAAATAGGGAAAATAAAAAGATGACATCATTCACTAACCTTTTGAGTAGAGAGGTCATAGTTTTTATATTAGGGTAATGAGAGAGCTGAAATATTTATCATACAATGAAACAACAAGCATCTACATAAAAATTAGTTAAAATTATTTCATTACATGGTGATGCATGTACGATGTTTGTACTTCTAAAAAAATGGCAAATTGCATCACCTATCCCTGCGAAGAAGTGAACCCTATTTCTTTTAGTTTATTTGTAATCCGGGGACTACTTAATAATACGGAGCTAAAAGCCATATTTCCTAAATTTAGATGCACAACAAAATGGATCAAGAGAATTAGAAAATGATTGAAATGGATGTCGGTTAGGAAATGAATGAAATATAATTTTACATATTGATGAAATAGATATTTAGATTTGAATGAAATGGAATTTTATATTTCTAAATAAAATTTAACGGAAATTTAGATTTAAGTAGTAACCTTGTTGACCTATGTGCTATGAAAGGGTATACCTACCGAACACGTACATGTTCCACCTCGATCTATCACCATGCAAAAACTAATTTCAGTGAACACACTTTCACGACAGATATATAACTATCGAGCTAGCAAAAGTGTCACATAAATACTCTCTGAGAGGAATTTTTGTCAGACGGCCATAACGCCACACATACTGTTTCTGTGGCGCTTGGCCATTTACATGAGCATATATAAGCGTCAGGTCTTCCCTATGGCATAGTAATGTTTGCGGTGTCGCCATGATACAAAAGGAAGGCTCATTAGGTCATCAGTGAGAAATTATTACTACTAACAACTGCGTTGTCCTGCATGTCGAACTTAGGTTTAAGAAGGTCTTATGCTGGTAACATCTGATCTGTCACTCGAAATTGCAATCATTTTTGTTGAATGACTAAGCGAGCAAGCGATGTCACTACTAGTGGTGACCCCAGTGCTATAAGCTGTGTTGTTTCTTAGCTATTGAGATCACTTTTGTTTACCTGGCACAAAATTAATTAGGGGATAGGAATGGAGTGGATCTCATCCGAGATATAATGTCTTAATAAAATCAAACAAAACACATAATTACTGCCCCTACTCATAATCCAATTGAACCCACGTATGATCTCTAGACCAATCATATGTACGCATTAGCCTCAAATCATTAAATTTATATATATAGCACACAAGAAACAATGTATTGGACTAGTTATCTTTTAAGTTGTTTTTACTCCTATAAATACGTGCTAAGAGTCAATGCATTAACACATGCCTTACATACGAATACTAAGAGACAACGATAAAGACTATCCTAACAAAGTTAGATTATTGTAGTTGTGGGTGGTGTAGTAGGTTAATATTTATGTTATCCAGAACATAAATAGGGGAGGCGGAGGATTGTAGAACTCGTTCCAAAAGAAAAGTGATTGCTTTCAAGCAATAAATATCTACTAATAAACAGATAATACATTAATAATAATACATGGCTAGAGAATCTTTAGGATTATATGAGGATATTGATAAATTTATGCTTATGTTTGTTTATTAGTTTAAAAGATCATACCATGAAAGAAAGGAGGCAATCAATGGCATTGTACAACTTCTCATCTTCTATTGGATCGCCGAGAAGGTTTGGTAGTTTCTTTGATAACAATAGCAATGCCTACAAAAATCACATATTTGGAGAGTCTTTAAGTCTATGGCATCAATTATGTCAACTCATAAGTTTACTTGTGTTATATTGTTGTATGGAATTGTTGGAGATAACCTACAAACCTTGACCGCTTCTGTAGTACAATCAGAAACAGACCACCCGTTGTCTACAGTTGAAAGAGTCCACGAACCTTTTGATCTATGGCGATAGAAATGTTGATAACTTGGATAGTTTGTGAGGACCTTGACGTATAAAATCATGTCAGAAATATAATGGAAATTTTTTCTAACAAATGATGGAGAATTATTAAACCTGTGATTTTGTCATAAACTCATGAGGCTTTTTTATAATTGGAGCAAACTCAACGATAAGATCCGCCGAGCAAAATGCTTGAATTATAAATGGTGTCTCCCAGCTCTGGCAACCATCATATATCTGTTTTTCATAGAATAACATAAGTGTTTGTCTAGGTTACCATCAAAGAATTTAATATTACTAAATAAATATTACTAAAGAACAAATACGTGTACTATATATACTTTTATTGACATAATCAGAAAATTAAATTAATACGGCATGTCATTACAAAGAGTTATATTCAAGATCAGGAGAAAATGTATTTAATTCATGTGCCTTCAACATTAAATCACATATATCTGTGTCCAATTGTTGCTATGTAGATTCACGTTTCATATATATCGGTCCATTTAACAAATAGGGAAGCTCATTGTCGATATTGCATATTTTCCAAAATGCCATCAATTATGCATCATATTTATGATTTCCAAATTATATCAAAAGCTAATTTGCAACATCCTAAATATGTACACACAAGACTAAATCTTATACACTTCTGTTGTGTATCGAACGCATAAGAGGCCCACATAAAGAAAATTCAAGTCTCAAGTTGGATGATATTAGAACTAATACTAAATTGAGGAGCAAGCTGGTGTATATTCTATTCCGCTGAAGCGAGAATCGCTTCTTGTGTGGAACATGCAAATTATATTGATGTACAATTGGCATAGTGTCCACACACAAAAATATCTTATGATTATTATCAATGAAACTATGGTAGATATCCAGATCAAACAATTCTGGAAGATATTTCAAGAGAGTACCTTTTCCTTCATGCCACCTTCAGCAAGCCACAAGTAATCATGAAATCTCGGAAGATGTTGGTGGAAAGAATGTGAATTTGGATTCTCTACCCAGCAATAGATCATGTTTAAAGCCTAATGATCAGAAGAATATAAAATAAAATACTGTCAAATTTATTGGTTTTTTTAAAATAAAGTTGAACTATGCATTTACCTTGTCAACAGGACAAATCGAAATGTATTCAGTTGTTTCATCGTTATAATGAATGTGTTCCAAAAGGTTAGCCAAAGCTCGCTTTCTTAGCTTGTTTGCTGTTCAGCAGTTTAACATTGGATCCGCAAACTTATTAAGAAAATTAAAAATAATATTTTGCACATGTGATCGGGTATTTTGACGGTCTTCCTGAAACAGAGAAGAAAGTGAATCATGTGTGCCAAATAACATACAATATTTAAAATATTGTTCCAAGACCGGCTAGGCGCATATACGAAATAATAAATGTGAGATGTATGGGCTTGGGCCAGAGATATTAATATTGGAAGACCCTTGTCATTTCAAAAACTGGAAAATCCGAGAAGGTCAAATGTTTACAACCGCCTCCCTAATTTAGTAAAAGGTCAGGGACATAATAGACTCCTTGTGTATAGGCATGTTCTACTTGACAACATCCATGATTATTCCATTATTCTATCCACTATTTTATTTTAGCATAACATTATGTATTGCTGATGAAAGTTATCACAAAAGCTCCATGCTTTTGTCTAGTCAAGATACACAATTTTTTATTATGCAAAAATAGTTATTAATAATATATTGGCCAGTAAAAAAATAGATTTTGTTTTCGTAGAGAAGCTCACAGTTATACTGAACTACCAACAATTGATACGACATGAGTATTATATTTGTGTGATACATGCACACATGATATGAAAAAATTGTACAAACATAAAACCAGTTGCACATACAAAAATGGTTCATGTAATATTTTGTAAGAAATGGAGTACAATTTTTTTATGGGTAAAATAAAGTTATGTCAGTATTAGGAAAATTGAAAGGGTGCAATATATAATTGGTAGTTTAAATTACAATTTTCTTATTAGCATAAAAAATATTGACAATTGATCCCAGGATTTACTTTAGGTTACGTGTCTAATTGTGAATTTGAGCTTATAGTAACAAACCTTGGCACAAGAGTCACGTTCCTTACTCCATTCAATTTTTGTATATGGTATGCTATGGAGCTCCTCTCGTAATTCCAATATAGTTGGGGTAATGGGCCCAATAATTTTTTTTCCATAAAGATATGCCATAGCCATATACACCAACCGACAATAGCACCAGAATTTCCCTGTGAAAAATAAATAAATGAATTAGTTATCAATGAGCATGATAGGTGAAGGCCGGGTTGAACATTTAACTGTTATATTACTTTTGGATTTGCCAACCTCGCTGCGAGTAAAATGTGAGGAAGTTAATGAACCATACTTGGTTGAAAACCTTGTTTAACTTCTTCCTAACTCGTCCATAGATATTTTGGGCAGAAGTACATATCTGGCAATAGTTCACGTCTTGTGTGTTACTCTATGCTGTTTCTTAACACACCACAATTTTTATGTATATTTGATGAGAAACAATAACCTAGTTATCGTTGTTTCTCATATTTTCACATTAGTTATAATGCCTCCAAGGAGACCAGAACTAAATACCTTGTCCAATTCATTTTTTTACCTAGAGTCAAATATATAAATCACTAGTAGGAATATGCTTATAGCCACCACGCTACTGCTGGCGGACGGGCATAGGCGTCCGCCAGCGCTATTACCGCTGGCGTGCGGTTGACGGTGCCCGCCAGCGGTAAGTCAAGTACCGCTGGCGTGCGGCCCATCCTGTACGCCAGCGGTAGTTGTAAGCAGGCGCCAGCAGGCGGGGGTAACTACTGCTGGCGGACGGCAGCCTTGTTCGCCAACGGTACTATAATTACCGCTGGCGGACGGTTTGGCGTGCCCGCCAGCGGTAGTTGGCTCAGCTGGGTCCAGAAACGTGGAAACTACCGCTGGCGGGCACGTTAAACCGTCCGCCAGCGGAAAGGTAAGTACCGCTGGCGGGCACACCATTTTGTCCGCCAGCGGTAACCTTTTTTATTTTTCGAAAGAAATTCAAATTTGAACTACAAGTGTGTGATAGTTTGCTCTGGAAATTTTACAAAAATCATTTTAAGATACACAAGTAGTGGTTATATCACAAAACCATCGATAGTTTTGAAAAATTCGACCCCTTTCGACCAATAGCCATGGTGGTCATTTTGACCATTTTTTCAAAAAAATCAAATAAAGTGAAAAAGTAATCAAAAAATGAAATATTTTGGCATGGAGTCCTCTTATGTGTAGTAGTTGATAGAAAAAATGATAAACTTGAGTTTTTACAAAGTTTCCAAAAAACTTCTTCACAAAAAGATCAATCGTCTATAAACATGTATGAGTTTCGGTTCAAATGACCTAGATATGATCATTCATGTGACATAGTTTGTGATAATGCGCCCATATTTTACACATATGTGTACGTTGGCATGGCAAACAATGTTGCAGAACTGAGTTTTTTCAAATTATTTTTATAAATATCATTTTTTTA
Organism: Poa pratensis; assembly: GCA_947311845.1. Taxonomy (NCBI): domain Eukaryota; kingdom Viridiplantae; phylum Streptophyta; class Magnoliopsida; order Poales; family Poaceae; genus Poa; species Poa pratensis. Next base: position 36,491,966 of record CAMZMU010000113.1, read on the forward strand.
TTTTTTAAATGTCAAAAATGACTTTTTTTTGTGAAGCAAGTACAATAAATATGGTGCAAAATGGCACCCATCCAATGTCCACACAAAGCAGACCATACTTGATGGATAATCCAGAAATATTAGTAATTTTCTTAGTTTCTACCTAATTTCGCCTATTTAAACGACTTTATGCCGATTTTCCGAAAGTAATTCAAATTTGAACAACAAGTGTTTGATAGTTTGCTCTGGAAATTTTACAAAAATCATTTTAAGATACACAAGTAGTGGTTATATCACAAAACCGTCGATAGTTTTGAAAAATTCGACCCCTTTCGACGAATAGCCATGGTGGCCATTTTGACCATTTTTCAAAAAAATCAAATAAAGTGAAAAAATACTCAAAAAATAAAATTCTTTGGCATGGAGTCCTCTTATGTGTAGTAGTTGATAGAAAAAAAATGATAAACTTGAGTTTTTACAAAGTATTTGATAGTTACTTCACAAAACCCATGTTTTTAGCACTCACAAATCATTTTAAATGGCACTTGCCTCGAACCAATCAGAACGTAGAACTAGTCTCCCCACGGATCACCCTTCGGTAGCCGATCTGAGCCGTCCACGCCTTACCGATCCAACGTCTCTGGATCACTCCTCCTACCGAAAAGACTGCAGCGTGCGAAACCCTAACCCGTCGCTCCTCTCCCCACAGACCCCGCCGCCACTTCTCTTCCTCTCGCTCGATCAACATCCCGTCGCTCCCACGATGGTCCACACGATGGCGATGGCGGCGCCCCCACGATCCGCTCCGTCCAACCGCCGGTAGGGAGAGGGCGAAGGCGGCGCCCCCACGATCTGCTCCGTCCAACCGCCGGTAGGGAGACGGCGAAGGCGGCGCCCCCACGATCCGCATCCTTCTCCGCCGCCATCTTCCTTCCGCTGGTGCCTCCGGGATCCGGCGCCACACCACTTCCCTACTTCGCCGCAGCAGCGCGGGATCCCCTTCCCCGCCTCCTCCTACGTCGCACCAGCACCCCGCGCATCGCCGCCCCGTCCGGTTCCGAGGTACGAGCTCCGGTGAACCATCTAGATCCACCCCCGTTGATGCTGCCCCGTGCCTAGAGCTCACCGACGCCGACTTCTTCGACAAGCTCATCGACGATGACGGCCCCTAGTCCGCGCCCGTGGCGACGGAGGTGGAGGAGCTGGTCCGGGGCGTCTCCAGCGGCAGCCATCCCTGCCGGCCGCACCCTGGCAGTGGCCGCCTCCGCCTCCACCTACCTCTATGCCCCCAGCGCCCTCACAGCCAAGCTCGGCGCTGCGGCTACCCCTCCTCCTGCCGCCAAGCCCATCTGGAGCGACAACGTCTACGCGCCCGGTCACCGGCGAGCTGGGCGACGTCGGCGCGAGAGAGGGGATCGAGATGGGCGGTAGAGGGGCTAGTGTTCAGGAACCCATTTGGAATTTGTGTGTTTTTCTGGGGTATTTGTAAATTGTAACTGCTAATAGATCTGGGGTTGTATTCATAAAAAATAAATATATTAATTAATTTGGTTTTTTTTAATTTCTAATAAGTTTCCGCTGGCGGACGCCGTGCCCGCCAGCGGTAACATCCCATACTGCTGGCGTGCACAAATGTTGCCCGCCAGCGGTAACAACCCTTACCGCTGGCGGACGGCCCGCCCGCCAGCGGTAACTATTACCACTGGCGTAGTCATCGCTGGCGGGCGTGCGCCCGCCAGCGGTAGCCCTTTTCCGTCCGCCAGCGGTAGGGCTTTTCCAACTAGTGAATTAATCTGGTGCAATATAAGAATAATAAATAATAATTTTGGATGTAAATTTACCTGGATGAATTGGAAGAAATGATGGAACCAACCATAATTCAGGGATAATTGGATTGTTTCCTGACCAATCATATGCACCGATTATCTGTGACAACATTAAATAGGAGCCATGACACATATTACACTAAAATTAAACTTATATGCATGCTATTTGTAATTATACTACCTATTTTTTTCTTTCTGTTTCTTAATTAAATTATTGCTAAACAGTTTATACCGAAGTGGTTGTGATAAGTTAGTTTGCCTCATCTTATCAAAGTTTGCTTGCAATTTCACATTCATGTATATTAAATGAAGTACTCAATGGTCTCTTTGTTACTTATGACACATACCGAGAGAAATATCTTTCCCCATTGTGGTATTGCAGTTGCACTACCATGAGATATTATCCAAGCTCGCCCTTTGGTCAACGCATCATTATCATCACCCAACATTTCACCAAGAAGCCTCAGGGCTGCATAATTCAAGCATGAGCCAAACATCGTGCTAGGGCTAATCACATTGTTTCCCCAACCACCATCCTCGTTCTGTAAATATTATTATATAATATGGATATTTGTATGCTATCAGATTACATCAATGGAAGTTATATGTTGCAATTTACATGCCTGGTGATTGTAGATGTGGCGACATATTTCACGTCGATGTTCTGACGATATGACAATGTTAAGTGATCCAGTAACATATAAAGAGAATATCTACAAAATAAACAAACGCCTTAATAACATAGGGTCGACACAATAACTTTGAAAATCAAGATGTATTAGAAGAGTTTAATTTAATTTATCTTTCTCTTCTCTAATGCATGTGTTGCCTCCCCGCTCCTCCAAAGACTCTCCACCGCCAATCATCTTCACAATGTGTGATTCTACCTTATGCTTCTCGGTGCTTCTCCTCCCCCTTCCCATCCCGCGAAACTCTAAATCTGTGTGTGTGTATTTGTATCTCTCTCTATCTCTCACACACATGCACACTTTCTCGCCCGATGAGAAGGAGGAGCACCATCGCTACAGAGGAGCTACTCGTCAATGGGCGGTGATCACACAGAGGAGCACCATGATAAGTGTTACAACTATCCCCTGCACATGCGGATTATTGCTTGTAACTAGATGGCTATTCTGAGGTAGTGCTGGAGGGTTGCCACACTATCTTAGGTCGAGCACTAAAATACATCTTCTTTGCATACTACTCCCTCCGTTCCACAATTTAAGATGTTTTAGGTGTTACACATATTGTCTAGATGCACACTAAAGTGGATGAACATACACATGAAAGGTGTCTAAATACATTTGTGTACATGTGAAGGTAGACAAATGCTAAAACATCTTATATTGTGGAACGGAGAGAGTATATGTCTAGCGTGAGAAGTCATAGCATATGTCAATAGTTTACCCTCTTAGAGGGCACCATGTGGAAGGTATGCCCAATGCGGAAGTTAGTTGCAAGGCTGCGTCGAACCCAAGGGTCATTGCAACTATGAAGTAGCACCGACAAATATCAGTCACGTGGGTGATATCTCGGGCTGTTGATCCGCTACAATAATATTTTGAAATTTTATGTAAATACGAAAACACTACAATGGTTTTGAAAATGCTAGAAACCAAGATTCTCTAAACAGAGGAGACCCCTATCCACTAAAATGAAAGAAACCAAGATAGACAGAGAGCCTTGGTTTTTTCGAAAAGGGGAGAAACCAAGATAGACATAGAGACTTGTTTCCTTGATGTACAGACATGTTGGTCTCTTAATATTTGAAATCCATTTTGACTTGTAGCACTAGATGCTCCTATTCTGAAAAACCATATATCGCAATGTCTAAAAATTCCTAGAAAAAATCGGATGAACATACAAACATTTTATACAGGCACATAAATTTTTGTCCAAGAAAGACATTTTATGTGTCCTGTGTAAAAAGGACAAAAAAATGTCCAGTAAAAACTTATTTTGAGCACCGAATTTGTCTTTTTATACATAACACAAAAAATATTATTTTTCGTACTTTATGTGCTAACATAAAATGTCAAGAGGTAGTCCCGAAATTTTATTTTAATATTTTTTGAAATTTTAAATATATTTTCAAATTTTCTTTTCATAATGAGACTAGATGCTTCCTATGAGCCAAAACGCCATGTCCGATTGTTTCGCGTTAGGCTGTTTTCGTATGCAAATATACATCGCAATCCCTAGTTTCCCGTGCAATGTATTTAGATCTTCGATTAGGTGTGGTTCTGATATTTATTGTTGAGTCTCGATGATACGCCAACTTCTAATAACGAGGTATGTGTCCTCCACACCTCCCTCCCTCCCTCTCTCTCTCTCTCTCTCTCTCTCTCTCTCTCTCTCTCTCTCTCTTCCGTTAGTGATATATTTCTTTATGAACTTATTACATATCTTGTAGCTATCGCTATAACCCAATTTACACCTTGATCACCTTATATATAATTAGAACTCCACACTCTTGCATTATTGTGTATATTGATGAATATAATGTACAATCATAATGCAGTCATATTTTACTGAAATACTTACAAGCATAGGCATCATGAATAAAATCCCACTGTAATCACCGGGCCAATGGCCATCCTGTGCTTGTAGAGCAGAATATTTATTTAGAGCTTGCCTCAGTGACCTTGATATGATTTGTTCTGTGACTTCTGTATTCTTTCCAAGCATCTTTTTTGGAATATTGACCGGAAGAAGGTTTAATTCTGTGTACTGCAAGATGATTTACAGTAAGAATTCATAGGAGAGGATATGTATGATGCAATAGAGAAAAAGTTAGTATATATACATAATATAAAGTTGAGTAATGTCCATATTTCTGCATGGACATTTGGTGTCCATTTACAGTAAAAACAACAGCAGCAATTGGTACAGATAGAAGACTATAAATCATGTGCGAAAACATGGCTGCACTAAGAAGGGATGAACCCTCAAAACGCCTAGAAATATCTAGTAGCACGTGCTCAGATATTTCAGTAATCTTTCGTAGCTTAGCAAGATCAACCAGTATATATTTTTGCAGCATTATGTACATGCAAATTTTATTTAAAATAGCACACTCAATATTTATATTTTTTATGTAGAACTAAAAAATAACGTAGTTTATTGTTTCTCAATGTTATAGCTGGCCTGTGTAGAAGAATTTACTAGTATCTATAATGCTAAAATAAGTTGATACATAGAAATTTGTCTCGGATAGAGCTGAATTAAAACATATATGGTTTTGTTTCTGGAGAGGCAAGTAGAATACACCACCTGCAAACGCATGAGGAGGTCCTGGGACACCTTGTTCTGGAACCGGTTCTTGGTGAAGTTGTCACGCAGCCTTGCGACCTCGGCTCGTTCCTCGGGCGTGCCAGCGTCGGGGTCGAACTCCCACACTTGTCGGCCGAGGAAGCCTTTGGTCGAGCGGAGCAATGGCCCGTCGCCGGCGCTCACCTTCAGCCTCCACATTATCCGCTCCGATTGAGTGAGATACCTACACAAGCAGTATGTAGTATACTACCTCACAGGAAAAAGAGTGGTACTGTAGTGCACACCCTAAGCTGGTTGCTCTTTGTTATATACTAGGGGACTAAGCGCGGGCTCCGCCGCGCCCGTGGATTTGAATTTTTTTTGAATATGTTTTTAAAAAAAATCGTGTTGAAATTTGAGTATTATTTGAACTCGGAAAGTTTGCGATTAGAAGATTGGTGAGATTGTGAAGGTTTGACGTATTGAAATGTATTCATATTTGTATTCTTTTAATGTTTATGAAAAATAATCAGATTTGGAAGGTATTTGAAATTCTGGAATATGTAAATTTGAAATTTGAGTTGAAATGCTCGAATGTCGGTTTTAGGAACTGGACGATTTGGAGTTTGTTGAAATTTGAATTTTGCTTTAATGTTTACGAAATGAGCAGGTTTGGAAGTCGTATGACACGTCAAAATATTTGAATTTGTAATTTGGGTTCGAATGCTCAAATATGATTGTTTTTCCCATGTTTAAATGTAGGCCAATTTGGCATTTTGATATTTTCTTATATTTTGTTGGTGTGCAATTAAAAATTTTCAAGTTTTGCAAGATGTTCCCAAAGTATTTGCAAAGGCTATTTTAATTTACGCGAAAACACCTGAATGACATGCCATCTTAACTAATTTTGTTCAACTATAGATGCATAGCCAAATTAAATGGGCTATAAAACATACCCATGTTTTAAATTTAGGGTTTATTAGTGTTTGACTAATGGCATCAATGTGAATATTTCAAACATGTATGATTATGACATTAAAATAAAGATCTCGATTTTCTGAAAATTTTGATATATTATGCTTATTTTTCTGACTTTAAATCAGTAAGTTATGAATTATTCAAATTTAATAAAATTGGGGCTATTTTATCAAAAAGAAAAAAAAATCGAAAACTGACAGGGTGGACCCACTGTGACGTCGTGCTGACGTCACAGTGGGCAACCCTAGCCGCGCTGCCCGCGGCGGCGTTGGGCTCGCCGGCGGCGGGCCGGCGCGTTTCAGGACGCGCGCCTGGGCGCGCCCGAAGCGGCCCGACGCGGGGAACCTCCAGGTGGCGGCGCCGCCGCCGTTTGGTCGCCGGAACGGCGCCGGCGGGCGTCGGACGCGGCGGCGGCGATTCCGCGGCGCACGCACCGCCCCAGGACGCACCGCTTGGAGAGGAGGCGAAGGAGACGACGGCGCGTCTTGCCGTGGCCGGCGATTTGAAAGGGGAGGGCCGTGGCGGCGGCGGCGACCCGTGGGGCCGCGTGGGGAGAGAGAGGGAGGGGGTTGTGCCGGCAATTTTGCACGGACGCCCCTGACGTTTTCACATTTTACGGATAGGTCCTTTACGGGGTGGTTTTCGCAAAAAAGATCACGCCAAAATTCATGCGGAGGGGGTCACCGGCTGCGCGCGGGATGACCGGCCGGGTACCGGGCGACGTGGCGGCGTCCCATTGGAAGAAAATCAAGCGCTACAGTACCGCGGGGTTTGGGGGCGACGTGGGCGCATCTCGGCCGTCGATTTCGCGGATCGGACGCCTGTGGTTTGCCCGCGACGTGGAGGGCTGGAGGAGGCTGCGATTCCACCATCTTTTATATATAGTAGGATAGTACAGGTTGTGGCGTGTTCGCGTGCGTATTTTTGGACGGGCCACTACAGGAATGGCGCTCTACGCCGACGGCCAGCGGCTACGTCGACGGCCAGCCCGCAGAGGACGGCCCCTCGATTTAGCCGTCGGCGTAGTTTTGACACAGGGCCTACGCCGACGGCTTTGCCGTCGGCATAGGTTCACAGGGCTACGCCGATGGCAAAGCCGTCAGCATAGGTCCCTCTCATTTTTTCTATTTGTCATTTAATATGAAATAAATCATATCATTAAATCCGTAAATCGAAATTTAACAAATAAAATGTCTAAATCGATTAGAAAAATGAGAGGAATCCAAATATGACATCCATATCATCATTTTCACCATGCATATTACTTTTTGCAACATATTTTGGTACTTACTTAATAAAAAAGTCATTTTTGGCACTTAAAAAATGGAAAATGATATTTATAAAAATAATTTGAAAATTGTTTTTGCCAACAATGTTTGCCATACCAAGACACACCTATGTATCAAATATGGACACATTATCACAAATTATGGCACGGTGTTGATCATAACTTGGTCATTTGACGTAAAACTTATACATGTCTATAGATGATAGATGTTTTTGTGAAGGTTTTTTTGAAATGTTTGTCAAAACTCAAGTTTATCATTTTTTCTAGCAACTAGTACACCTAAAAGGACTCCATGCCAAAGGATTTCACTTTTTGAGTCATTTCTTCCTAGTAAGTCGGTGGACCTATAGCTGAAAACTCCCACTTTGGGCAAAAAGGAGGGAATCTTTGCAAGAGTTGGTTGGATCTTGGTTTTCGATGTTCCTATGTACTAACCTAACACAACCAAGCAAAAAAGTCCATTGGCCTACCCCCTTTCGACTCCGTTCAAAGGGATACATGGGAACTTTGACTTTTTCGAGCGGGTCTAGTGTTTCATCGAAGCGGGGCTTCGGAGCGTCAGAAACCCACCAAAACCTAGGTGGTTCCATACCATATGTATACAACTGTGTTGGGTGTTGTACAAGTCCAATATCCTACTCCGATGTGTGACCGGCTTCACCGGCTTCATTTTCTCTCTACTAATTTTGTGAACTTATAGCTGAAAACTCGCACTTTGGGCGAAACGGAGGGAATCGTTGCAAAAGTTGGGTGGATCTTGGTTTTTGGATATTCCTATGTACTAACCTAACACAACCAAGAAAAAAAGTCCATTGGCCTACCCCATTTCGACACCGTTCAAAGGGATACATGGGAATTTTGACTTTTTCCAGCGGGTCTAGGGTTTCATCGAAGCGGGGCTTCAGAGCGTCAGAAACCCACCAAAACCTAGGTGGCTCCATACCATATGTATACAAGTGTGTTGGGTGTTGTACATGTCCAAGATCCTACTCCGATGTGTGACCGGCTTCACTGGCTTCACTTTCTCTCTACTAAGTCTGTGAACTTATAGCTGAAAACTCCCACTTCGGGCGAAACGGAGTGAATCTTTGCAAGAGTTGGGTGGATCTTGGTTTTTGGATGTTCCTATGTACTAAAATAACACAACCAAGCTAGGATGAATAGGCACGGCGGCCATTTTAACCGTTTTTGCAAGAGTTGGATAAATAGGCACGATGCAAGAGTTGGGTGGATACTCAAAAAGTGAAATCATCTATAAACATCTATAAACAGACGAGTTGGCATGGAGTCATTTTATGTGTACTAGTTGCTAGAATAAATGATAAACTTAAGTTTTGACAAAGTTTACAAAAAAAATTCTTCACAAAAAGTTCAATCATCTATAACATTTATAAGTTTCGAGTCAAATGACATATAGGTTTATCTTGGTATGACAAACAATGTTGCAGAACTGAGGTTTTTCAAATTAGTTTTATAAACATCATTTTTTATTTTTTTTATTGTAAAAAATGACATTTTTTGTGAAGCAAGTACAAAAAATATGGTGGAAAATGGAACCCATCCAATTATCACACATAGTGGACCATATTTTATGGATAATCCAGCAATATTACGAATTTTCTCGGTTTCTACCTAATTTCGCCTATTTAAATGACTTTATGCCTATTTTCTGAAAGTAATTGAATTTTGAACTACAAGTGTGTGATAGTTTGCTCTGAAATTTTTACAAAATTCATTTTAAGATACACCATTAGTGGTTATTGATGCATGTAAAATGCATACATGAACTTTGCATTATTTCTACTTATATTCCAGTCATATTTGCATCATATAAGGGTTATATCACTGTTTTATAATGATTATGGAATTAACCCTGCGCAGGCAGAAAACCCTATTTCTTTCCTTTAATGTTTCAGGGACCCAAACGACGTCCAAATGACCTGGAAATTTACGAGCATCATTTTTTGGAAGGAACAAGACTTGGGGCGAAGGAAGCAAACAAGCGGACCAACGAGGGCCAAAAGAGGTGGGCCCACGCGGCCCTTGTACCTGGCCGCATGGGACCCATCAAGTTGGGCCTCGGAGCCCTGCTGCCGTCGATCTTTCCTCCACCGACTCCGTTTTGACCTAAAAACGACTATAAAAATAGTCCCCCGAGGAGTTTCGCGAGAGGGCGGCGGAGAAACATAAAACCACGAAACAGAAGACAGAAGGCTACCGTCGGAGAAGATCGGAGGGGGGAAACGCCGCCGGAATCACCTCCGGAAGGCTCCTCCATTCCCCCTCCGGAGTCTCCATCAAGTGTGCTCACCATGACCATGTGTGAGTAGTCTTCATCGAGGCTGAGGGATCTACCGATAGATATGTGGTTCATCTCTCTCCCATGGTGTGATCTTTATGTGATCATGAGCTTTGTAATCTAGTTGGATCCATAGATTTTACTCTTCATTGTCTTATGAATTATGCTACTCAAATGATTTTATTAATGTAATCTCCGGAGTCACCTTTGTCCCATGATGCGAAGTTGACAGTGTGCGCCCCGTGTGTGACTCTTAGGCTAAAGATTTCAGGAATACTTATCATGAGTTGTTCTTTTGTTGGTTGTCACTATAAAATTGTGGTGTTTGTTTAGTACTATTTTGGGGCGCTCATAGTGACATTGGGGTTCCCTAGATGAAGAAGACAGACTTTAAGGTGTGCTTTTGCAGCCCTACACGATGGTCTTGGTGTTCTATGATATTGTGGTGTTTGTTCACTCAGACTTCAAGGTGTGCTCTTGTAGCCCTACGCAGTAGATTGGTATTTCTATCCAACGGGAGAATAGTTCAGAGTAGCATAGTGAAGAGGAAATATTTATGTATTCAATTATATTATTATTGTTGGGAGTGTCCACCAGTGAAAGTATGATCCCTAGGCCTTATTTCCAAGCATTGAAACACCGTTTGCTCTCATTTTGGCTCAAGTTTGCTTGCTGCCAATTTTATTTCAGATTACAATTACCACTTATAACCATTCATATCACTTGTATTTCACTATCTTTTCGCCAAACTAGTGCAGCTATACATCTGACAAGTGTATTAGGTGTATTGGGACACAAGAGACTTCTTGTATCTTAATTGCAGGGTTACTTGAGAGGGATATCTTTGACCTATAACTCCCTGAGTTCGATAAACCTTGGGTTATTAACTTAAGGGAAACTTGCAGCTGTTCTACAAACCTCTGCACTTGGAGGCCCAACACTGTCTACAAGAATAGAAGTGTGCGTAGACATCAAGCTATTTTCTGGCGCCGTTGCCGGGGAGGTAAGGTAAAATGTACTCACATCTTCTGGCTACTAATCTATCTGGCACTGTTGCCAGCGTGTGTGTGCTCGAAGGTATCTTCTTTAAATTCTGCAATTATATCTTTTTGTTTCTTGTTTTTATTTCACTAGTTAGGCTTAATGGAAAACAACAAAAAAAATTAGAGAGTTATATGAAATTTATCTTGAGTTAGGACATGATGTGTTTGAAGAGAAAATTAAAAAACATATGGAAAATTATTTGCATGATGGTAGCAATGTTATCACTATAAATTCTTTGAACACCATTATTGCTAATGCTCTGGAAAAGTTTAAGCTTGGGGAAGCTGTTGTTGATGAATGTGATATTTTTAGTCCCCCAAGTTTTGAGGAGAAAATTTTCTTTGATGATACTTTGTCTCGAATATATGATGATTATAATGATTGTGATATTTTCACTTCACCTACTATTGAGGATATAGTTTATGTTGATTATGATATGCCTCCTATATATGATGTTTACAATGATGAATATGATATTTTCAGTCCATCTACTATTGAGGATAAAAATCATTTCGATTATTCTATGCCTCCCATTTATGATGATTACATTGATGGATGTGATATTTTTACTCCCACTATTACTAATGAAACTGTTTATGCTTATGTGGAGAGTAATGATACTTTATGCATATGGATCAGGATAAGAATGTTTCATGTGATAGCTATATTGTTGAGTTTATCAATGATGCTACTGAAAGTTTTTATGAGAGAGGGAGACATGACTTCATATACCACAATAATATTAAGTCTCCTTCTTTTTGTTAAATTTTGAAGTTGCACTTGCTTTGCCTTCCTATGCTAGTCACTTTGTGCTTTATTGATTTATTTTCTTACAAGATCCCAATGCATAGGAAGTGGGTTAGACTTAAATGTGTTTCACATTTTTCTCTTGATGCTCTCTTTTGCATTTCAATTCTTGTTCCTATGTGAGCATCATTAAAACTATCATGGCTGTCCAGAAAACAGATTCCTAAGCTTCACTGCGAAAAATGTTAAAAATCACAGAAAAGGAATTTTGACCTGAAATTTTACGACAGCAATCTTCAGTTATTAATACACATTTCATTAGTTCAAAATTTTCTGATTTGAGCAACGTAAGTGCCTCTGAAAATTCACTCTTTACGGGCTGTCCAGTTTTTGACAGATTCTGTCTTTATTTTGCATTACTCTCATTACTTGTGTTTTGTGTAGTTCTATTGATCAAAGGGCAATGCACAACCATAGTAACAGTAGCTAATGTTTAGAATCAACTCATGATATGTCTTTGCTGTACCTATGAGGATTTAATTTATGGAGACACTAACCCCTCTAATCAAGTTTTATGTTGAGTTTTGTGTAAAGAGAATTTTTCAAGTGGAAGAGTTGAGGGTGATGAACAAAGATCAAGAGGGACAACCACTCAAGCTTGGGGATGTTACCCCTAGACTCACCCAACATATATCAAATAAGTACAAGAATTCAAGCTTGGGGATGCCAAGCCACCTCACTCCAACCATCTTGATAACAAGTAAGTAAGCCTAGCTACATGGCTATAAAGAAAGCGCTTTACGGGAGGCAACCCGGTTGTTTTTATTTTCTTTGTTTCCTCTTGCTGTAACAAGAGACTTAGTTTTAGTTTAGTTTCTGGAATTTTTAATAAAGTGCCAAGTTTTACTCATTTTGGTTTGAAAAGTTGCTTATAGCGTTCGGAGATTTTATTCCTACACGAATCTGTGCACGGTATGATTTTTAATTCTTATTCTGTAACTCCGAATGAGCTCATATTTGAACTGTAAGGCAACTTTTCATCCTCTGTATGCATGAATTTTTTCGGAATTTTCGACAAAGTTAAGTAGGGTAGAAAAATACGTTTTTGCTGCTGTTTTTTTGGACAGATTCTGTCCCATTTTGTTTGATGCATGCTTAGAACTTTTAACTTGAATCTTTTTGATCCAATTGAGTTTATGAGTAGGCATACAACATTATACACTTTCTGGACATTCATATGAATTTTTGTCTAAGGATTATATGCAGCAAGAAATCTATTTGTTTATCACTACTAATGTGCCCACAGAAAAAGAAATGGGAGAAACGGTGTTTTGAAGTTTTTTCACAGGGATTAGAGGAGATGCACCAAGAGCTATCCAAGGATGGTGAAGACCATAAGCTTGGGGATGTGAAGACAACCCCACTGGACCTACACACTCTCGGTTTGCACACGTCTAACTTCTGTTTTTCGATCGAAACACTTTATCGCATAAACTTGGAGCGTCTTTTTGTGTGTTTGGTTTGATTTTTATTTTGTGAGACCACCACACTATCATTTATATATGAGAGAGCTACTGGAAATTTGGGTTGAATTATGTTGGATGCTATTATAAGATTGGGAAAAGGGATGTTGAGTTGATTTTAAAAGATACATATAGTTGCATGATTCATGAGCTTGTTAATGAGTAATAATTTGCAAGTATTTTATCAAGAGCTATCTTTTATTCATGTTTTGATGCTGAATGTTATTTACCTTGTTTAACATGGATTAGTTAGTTCTATGGACACTCATGCATGCATTTAGATGGTCAACTTTTTCCCTCTTGCTAGCCCAAAAATTCCAACAAGCAAAAACCTTCAACCAAAGTTTTTCCAGTGAGTCCACCATATCTACCTATTAGCTTTATGCTATTCCGAGTATGTTTATCATGATATTTGTGTTATCTATACCTCTGAATGAAAATGCTTATGTTGTTGATTGTTGTGGAAAAGTTGGTTATATAGCTCTCTCGAACTTGATGCACACTTTACTTTCATTGCATAATAAATATGACCCATTGTGATTAAAATTATGATGTTGTGGCTTGACAAATGTCTTTGGTTGAGAGTTAGCTCATATGTGCTGTCACATGGCAAGCTTTCAACATGCACTTCATTTCATTTAGTTGATATCATGTACTTTTGTTTATGGATGCTTACCATGGGTGAAATAAATGGGGAAATGAAGTGAGTTTAAATGAGTTTGTATAAATGGTTAGAGAGACGCCTGGGCCGCTAATCTAAGCCATGCATCATTCATGGTGGAAATTTACTTACATGCTATGGTGAACCTTCTGTGATACACCTTACAATAAAAAGCTATCCAATGGTAAATAAAAAGGGTGTTGAGATTGTTCATTTGTTTGTTTGTCTTGTCATTTTGATATGGGCTTGTTCCATATCCTGGGACAAGAGGTACCCCAGTTGACGCTCTTAATGATACTATTATTACTTACAATGATATTTAACTTGAACTTGCTTTGTTTCCCAAGTTGAGTAACACATGGAGTAGGTACTTGTATTCAAGGGGCATGAGACTTTCAACCTGTACTTTGTCAAGCACACTACTCATATTTGCTTTCACTTTAAACTTAATCATTCAAGATGCTATGATAGGGGAATGAGAGCTTGACACCAAGGATTACCACATTACAATCATTAACTTAAGTAGAGAAGTTCAGAAGTTAGATGAAATTTATTCATGCTTTACCTCTACTCATATATATATATCTTTCCAAAGTGTCCACCTTTTATATTCAGATTTTTCAAAACTCTATGACCATTATAGGATGTTCTTACTTTTATTATGCATACATGTGGTCCATAGTACTTCTTCTCTTATGTTACACTTTGTGAATTATCATTGAACATCCTTGCATTGAATACTTGATATCACTTCATAAACTATCTTGCATATTGCTACTCCTTTTAAGAATGAATCATTTGACTCTATGTAGCAATAGTAATCATATTTGATATCCATTGATAGTATTAAAATTGCAAAGTCCATGTTAGTTTTATCACCTTCATACTCGAGGACGAGTATAGGTTAAGCTTGGGGATGTTGATGCATGTAAAATGCATACATGAACTTTGCATTATTTCTACTTATATTCCAGTCATATTTGCATCATATAAGAGTTATATCACTGTTTTATAATGATTTTGGGAATATTTGATATGTTTCCTATTTTTTATAGAATTAACCCTGCGCAGGCAGAAAACCCTATTTCTTTCCTTTAATGTTTCAGGGACCCAAACGACGTCCAAAGACTTGGGGGCGAAGGAAGCAAACAAGCGGAGCCCCGAGGGCCAAAAGAGGTGGGCCCACGCGGCCCTGTACCTGGCCGCGTGGGACCCATCAAGTTGGGCCTCGGAGCCCCGCTGTCGTCGATCTTTCCTCCACCGACTCCGTTTTGACCTAAAAACGACTATAAAAATAGTCCCCGAGGAGTTTCGCGAGAGGGCGGCGGAGAAACACAAAACCACGAAACAGAAGACAGAAGGCTGCCGCCGGAGAAGATCGGAGGGGGGAAACGCCGCCGGAATCACCTCCGGAAGGCTCCTCCATTCCCCTCCGGAGTCTCCATCAAGTGTGCTCACCATGACCATGTGTGAGTAGTCTTCATCGAGGCTGAGGGCTCTACCGTAGCTATGTGGTTCATCTCTCTCCCATGGTGTGATCTTTACGTGATCATGAGCTTTGTAATCTAGTTGGATCCATAGATGTTACTCTTCATTGTCTTATGAATTATGCTACTCAAATGATTTTATTAATGTAATCTCCGGAGTCACCTTTGTCCCATGATGCGAAGTTGACAGTGTGCGCACCGTGTGTGACTCTTAGGGTAAAGATTTCAGGAATACTTATCATGATTTGTTCTTTTGTTGGTTGTCACTATAAAATTGTGGTGTTTGTTTAGTACTATTTTGGGGCGCTCATATTGACATTGGGGTTCCCTAGATGAGGAAGACAGACTTTAAGGTGTGCTTTTTCAGCCCTACACGATGGTCTTGGTGTTCTATGATATTGTGATGTTTGTTCACTCAGACTTTAAGGTGTGCTCTTGTAGCCCTACGCAGTAGATTGGTATTTCTATCCAACGGAAGAATAGTTCAGAGTAGCATAGTAAAGAGGAAATATTTATGTATTCAATTATATTATTATTGTTGGGAGTGTCCACTAGTGAAAGTATGATCCCTAGGCCTTATTTCCAAGCATTGAAACACCGTTTGCTCTCATTTTGGCTCAAGTTTGCTTGCTGCCATTTTTATTTCAGATTACAATTACCACTTATAACCATCCATATCACTTGTATTTCACTATCTCTTCGCTGAACTAGTGCACCTATACATCTGACAAGTGTATTAGGTGTGTTGGGGACACAAGAGACTTCTTGTATCTTAATTGTATGGTTGCTTGAGAGGGATATCTTTGACCTATACCTCCCTGAGTTCGATAAACCTTGGGTTATTCAATTAAGTGAAACTTGCTGCTGTTCTACAAACCTCTGCACTTGGAGGCCCAACACTGTCTACAAGAATAGAAGTGTGCGTAGACATCAGTTATATAACAGAACCATCGATAGTTTTTAAAAATGCGACCCCTTTCGATGAATTGGCACGACAGCCATTTTAACCTTTTTTCAACAAAATGAAAGAAATGACAAAATAGTCAAAAAATTAAATCCTTTGGCATGGAGTCCTTTTATGTGTACTAGTTGCTAGGATAAATGATAAAATTGAGTTTTGACAAAGTTTACAAAAAACTTCTTCACAAAAAGGTCAATCATCTATAGACATGTATAAGTTTCGAGCCAAATGACCAAGTTATGGTCATCCCCGTGCCATATTTTGTGATAAAGTGTTTATATTTGACACATAAGTGTGTCTTGGTATGACAAACATTGTTGTCAAAAACAATTTCCAAAATATTTTTATAAATATCATTTTCCATTTTTTAAGTGCTAAAATGATTTTTTGTGAAGTAAGTACCAAAAATATGTTGCAAAAGGGCACCATCTTATTGTCACAAAGAGTAGTACATATTTGATGAATAATCCCCAAGTATTAGTAATTTTCTCCATTTGTACCTAATTTCACCTATTTAAACGACTTTATTTCGATTTTCCGAAAGTAATTGAAATTTGTACTACAAGTATGTAATAGTTTGCTCTATTTTTTTTTACAAAATTCATTTTAAGGTACACAAGTAGTGACTATATCACCGAACCGTCAATAGTTTTGAAAAATGCGACCTCTTTCGATGAATATACACGGCGGCCATTTTAACCATACTTTCAAACAAATAAAAGAAAGTGAAAAAATACTTAGAAAATGAAATTCTTTGGCATGAAATACTTTTATGTTTACTATTTGCATATTTGATGGATAATCCCCATATTCTTTTTATAAAGACGTGCTGTGTTATTTTAGGTACATATCAAAACGTGCATTGTGTTTTAAGGCATTTGTGCATGATCTGAAACATTGCAGTTGGTTGAGCTTCTGGAACTTTTTTACATAGCCGTTACATAGCAATAGTCGTGCTGCTTGCGTTGGATCCAGGAGAACACAATCCGACGGCTGCTGGCGTTTCTCAACAAGCACACGATCCTTGTGCTCCTTGTGCTCGCGCCTGATTGGTTGAGACCAGCTCAACACGTTCACGTACGCCTCCACCGCACACCCATCGATCCCTTATCTCTCTCGCTCTCTACAGTCTCCCCCATCGATCCCCTTTTCTCTCTTCCCTCGCTCGCTCTCTCCTCCGGCCGCCGGCAGCAGGTGTCGGGCCACGCCTCCGCCTCCCGCGTTCTTCCCTGCTGCGCCTCGCCTCCTCTAGCTCCGGCCGGCAAGCTCACGCGCGCTCTTGCGAGTCCGTCCTCGTCGTGCTCCACAGCGACGGCGCCCTCGACCCTTCCTCGCCGCGCCCGGCCTCGGTTGACGTCGTCCTCGCCGTGCTCCACAGCGGCGGCGCCTTCGACCCGTCCTCATCGCGTCCGCCCTCGGCTGATGCCGTCCTCGCCGTGCTCCACAGCGGCGGCGCCCTCGACGCCCCGGGTCCCTGCTCTGTCCATGTCACGATGGCGGCGGCATGGTGCCGTCGCGGCCGCCCGAGCGCTCGCTGTGCCACGGTTTTTGTGCTCTGCTGCCCGCTGCTCGGCCGTCACCTGTGCTGGTCGTGGCCTCCCCCACCATGGCCTCTGTCGGTGAGGTTGTAGGCTCGGCCGGCCGGTGATGCGACGGTGGTGGCTCAGATTTTTATTTTATTTTTGGTGATGTGTATGCCGACGGCAAAGCCCTCGGCGTAGGCCCTGTGTCCGTCTGAGACCAGCGTGGGCCCCACCTGCAAAACGCCGAGGGTACTCGTACGCCGATGGCCCGGTATTGCCCTCGGCGTATGCATACGCTGACGGCATCGCATACGCCGCGACGGCCAAAGTGGCTGAACCGACGGGCCCTAACGCCGAGGGCCATACGCCGAGGGCGGCCGTCGGCGTATGCATACGCCGAGGGCAATCAGGTCTACGCCGACGGCCTAATGCCGTCGGCGTATCGGGTGATTCCTGTAGTGGGCGTGACACAGATATGTGGGGTTGCAGCGAAACGCGGGCCACATCAAGACTCTGGCGGGGGGTTTTAGTTTCGATTGTCGTAGCAAACCGTTTAGATTGTTCTTTGTATTGCTCATTTTGTAATCTTTCCATAGGCGTTATCCTGGATGTTATATTCGGCCTAAAATTTGTAATGTTATGTGATTCTTTCATATACTCCCATATCCTTGAAAAAAATTCTTTCATATACTCCTGATGTTTGTAAATGTTTGTTAGCTACTCGCTCCGTTTCAAAATATAAGGCGCGCTATTTTTGTGTTGGTCTTCGGTGCTCAACTTTGACCGTTAATATATAATAAATTATGTGGATCTAAAATGTATAAATGATATTGGTGGATTTGTCTTGCAAAATTCTTTCATTTCATATATTTTATAATAATTTTGTGGTCATATTATAGATACAAATCATGGTCAAAGTTGGATGTAGTTGACCATCCAAATTAAAGGGTGCCTTGTATTTTGGGATGGAGGGAGTAATAGTTTTTCCAGGTCAATAGGCACATTGCAGTACGGTATTAAGAATGATGCCAACTTTTGACAGTTTCTTGTTCAATTTCGTCAATTGACCTTTGGGAATTCTTTTGGATCAACATAACATGGGTGTTTGGCATTTACTCGGTTCGCCACTTGTGTACCTTACGCCCATATTATACTATATAGTTTTTTTTATTTCGGTTTGGAGGGCATCGGATGTTTTTGCAGCAGCCGGGGTGGTGGTGGTTTTGAGGCATATAATAAGGTTCCCCCTCTTGGTTCTCTGTCAAAGCAGTGGCTAAGACCTCGGGTGTCCAAGACGGAGCTTGAAGGTGGATTTCCTTTGTGTGCTGCTATTGGCTTCGGTGGTGGCGGTGGGAGCGGACATATTTTGCTTTATCTTGATTCTGCTTTGACATGGTGTGTTTCCATTTGGTGTCGGTGACAAAATCAGAGAGAGCCCATCACCTGTTTACTGACAGGAGGCTTCGCGGTTTGGCGTCTTCTGGGCGTCTACCTCCCTCCTTTATGATGATTACGCGGCCGATAGACCATAGCCGAGGTACCTCACCGATGGCGATCTGGCATCCAACATGATGTGATGGCTCTGATGGTTAACCCCGGTAGGTGTAGCGTGGATGGAAATCGCTGCGTTGCTATGTTGGGAAGGTATCTAGCCTAGGACTAGGATAGAAACGAAACACAACATGGGAAGTCCAGCGGGAGGCCGACAGCGAGCCCAGCCGTACGGCGGGCGGACCTAGGGTTTAGGGTGCGCCAAGCCGTACTAGCTACAGGCAGCGACGCAAGAGGAAGAAATGATGATTTTTATGTACGAGGTGGGTAGGTACTATAGGTACGATGTTTGGCTCTCCATCAGCAACAAATTACGCCTGCCAACCGACCCATGTGCATAGGCCACACATGACGCCTCCCACTTATAATGGTATGCTGTGGCGATGTGGTCACCTAGGCTACCACGAGAGCGCCATTATCAAGCTAGGTTTCAATCACCCTACGCTTACCACAAGCTGGTGCTGCTCTTACCAACGCAATGACGCAAGATCGACAAGCAGCCATGTACGTATAGTATATTAGTATGTCATGTCTACCGTCCTTGGGCCGTACTAGCTAGAAAAGCTGTGTTTAGCCAAGGAAATCTATTTTGTCGTAGGTGTAGATGCACCAACTAATAAAAAAACGCCACTAACAAAACTAATAAAAATCGTATTTTAAAATGTCACAAAACTCCGAATTTTCTTTGAGATGTACTTTTGGACATATTTTATGTTCACACACGAAGTTTCGTGAAAAAAAACATTTTTTGTGGCATGTGTAAGAAAGACAATTTTCGCATCTCCAAATTAAATTTGCACACGACATTTAGTTATCTTTTTTACACAAGCCATAAATTTTCTTTTTTAACAAAACTTTGTCTTGAAAATAGAATGTCCGGAATTACACCCCATATTTTGTTTTTGGTATTTCTGACATTTTAAACATAATTAAAACATCTAGTTTCACGAGGCAAAACATCGTGCCCCGTTTACCCAACCTTTATCAATAACCATGATGCTAATTAATTTCTTGTGCTGCCTGATTCTAATTTAAAGGACATAATTGAGCCTTCTAGGCATGTTCGGGTACTACGGAATCGGATTCTTAACTGAGTGTTTAATAAATCCCAAAAAACACGGGGGAACTACACTTGCCATATGTCCCGTCGGACCTCAACCCGTACTACGGTGGGGGAGGAATTGTCTAATTTGTGCTCCAATGTTTTCTTCTTAATCTTGTGAATTGCAGGTTTGACAAGATTTAGTGTCTCGGTTATTTCGTTTTTGCATCAAAAAAGTTATGCTTTGAATTCCTTTTACCTCAGTTTTGTATATCCTCTACCGTTGGCGACTTAGGTGATCTGCAGACGTCAATGATCACTGGCTAGCGGTAGCCGGCCGATGTGCTATCTTGCAATAACTTTCATACTTTTATAAGTACTAGGTTAGGAGTACCACTAGGTACGTGCGTCCACAACTCGCTTGAATTTGAAAGGACGGTGAGCAGTATTAGTTGGATCGGCTAGATGTGACAGCCAAACTACTCTGACTATGTAGGGCGCCTCCGGTTTTCTATACGAGGCCACAATCTCAACATTTAGATACAAAAGAAAACAGAACACTCTAATATAGCTAGCATGATTATTTGTTTGCCTCTGGAGTTCTGGCTAATTAATCATGTTGCATGCGATGCTTGTTTCTCATGTCTGCATGCAATGGTCGCATTAATAAGCAACACTGTTGATGTACAAATTTAATCAATTGATTTGGGAAGAGATAGTTTCCTTATATAGGTAGAAAATGTTTTTTCAATAGTGGCCTTTTATTTAAAAACGACGGGAGTAGACAGAGAAGAGGAGGCCGCATATAACCCCACCTTACAACTAATATGGAATTCCACAACCACTCAGACAACACAAGAGGAAGGCTGTGAATTCCACACCACTCAGACAACCACTCAGACAACCCGATGGGAGTAGGCTTCATTAGAGCCGGTTGGCTTAGGCCGGCTGTAATGACCCCAGCATCTCCGACGGTCAGGATTAACAACCGTCTCCCATAACAAAACCTTCCGAGATGGCTGTGAATATCAGATGTATGTAATGCATATACATTGGAGCCAGCTACAAATGGTGGCCGTCGTTAGGATACGGACGGTCCGAGTTTTCTCTCCGGGCGTAACAACTGCATTTTGGGCAATATGCGTGTGCTGCGGGATTTTTTCCAGGGGTTCCGAGTTTTGGTACTGGTCAACAGTGCTACAGAATTCTTTTTTTCCCTCATTGCATCAAAAAAACCTCAACCGGGCAAATGCATAAATATTATATAACACGCCTCCAACCGCAATTAACATAGTAGCCATAATAAGATCAGTGTTCACCATATACCCCTAACCTTAACAAGCTAGAATGAGTTCTATATGAGCTGGAACTCAATCATGACCTCCAAGCTGAGTTCATAGGTCTTTCTAAGAATGATCAAAACAGGTTGATCAATCACAAAATTCTTGCCTTCCATGAAGTACTCCCACCCCAGCTTGTCGAGGTCAATGCGGCCGTCGGTTCTCTGTTGGTACGTCATGCTGACGGCTGCCCCTGCTGCTCCAAGTCGCAGTCCAGCATAGCCCTCAACTGGTATGCCAGCCTCTTCTGCTATCACCTTAGATAGTTTCTGTGCATGAAAGATAACATAACTATGTCATTTTTCGATAAAGACATAGCTATATACGGCATTGGGAAATTAAAGAGGCATGAAAAGATGCTGTGTTGTGGGTACATACCATATCATGTGTGTTCAAATTAGTGCTCGTGAAGCGAGTCACAAATAGAACCCCAACATAGTCTCCTACGGAAAGAAGTTCGTCGAGGCGTTTCTTCTCATGCTTGTTCAGGCAAACTCTTTGGGCAACTATGATTTTGTCTTCGTTGTCAATGTGATCTTCAGAACTGTCAGAATCTTCATCGGTGTTGTCAGAAATCTTGTCACTGTCCTCTTCATCGTTGCCCCTGTCTATGATGACATGGGATATAAAGGTATGAGGTGTCAAGGTAAACACTAGCATGTCTCCCTCGAAGATCTTGTTCTTGGTGATGAACTGTTCCCATTGTTCGCCGTGCAAGTGGGTCTTGTTCCGACCTTTTTCGTACATGAATGTTGTACGTGCTCCCAAGGGCACGAAACAACACACGCTCGCCCACTGCTAACTTGTTGACTGCTAGCCGAGCTGTGCATGGTACAATCTGTGTTCAACAAAAACAGAAAGATACACATAAATCATATGTTAAAATAAAAACAGAAAACACAAAATATATGTGCAGTCGACCGGAAGCCTTGTTTTCTTACCACACACTTGCGGTGACACTCTTGCACACGAATACTGAATTTCATTCGCTTCCGTCGACATAAGGAGTGACAGAAACGTCATGATGAATACCTGGCCGCGCCCGGCGCCCTTCTCCATTCCACCAAAGTTTCATGTGGATATTCAAGACCTTTTCCGGGTGGACGGAGTTGAGAGAACTGGCATGGCTATCCTGACAGACGCATTGATCTCCAACTTCTACCTGCGCATGAAGGCCGAAATTCCCAAAGGATCGACATGAGCACTGGGAGGACTCCCCACTTGAGGAAATCAACCTGAGATATGCAGCTGTGGATGGCTATGTCTCCTTCAAGCTGTACGACCAGCTCAAGATCATGGAGAGGGGCTGAGCGCATCTCGTCCCAATTGCACCACCGCCACGGCCATCACCACAGCCTATAGCAACGTACTGTCCTAGTTGCTTAGAGAAGCAGGAAGAAGAAGAAGAAGAAGAAAGATCGAGGGAAGCCAAGCACGGTAGGCGGTGCATGCCTCCACCCGGGAGCGACGATGATGGGGCGCCAAGCGCGCTAGCTGGTGGCTCGGATGATGCTGGCTGGAAGAAGCAGGACGACGGCGCTGCAGGTTGCTCGGCTGATGCTGGCTAGAAGAAGCAGGACGACGGCGCTCCAGGTGGCTCAGGCAGGCCTGTCTTCCCCTGGGACGTGCCCGCCAAGGATGATGGGAGTTGGTGATCTTCAGCGCGCGCGCCGCCTCTCGACTGGACAGCCGCCCAAGATATATATGTTATGTGTGTGCCTATGAATTTGTGTTAGCTAGGTTTAATTGCTACTCTCTATCTATACGGCTGCGAATTTATCTTTATATGTGTGTGTGCCTGTGATTTGTGTTATATCTCTGTACGGTTGCATATTTAAGTTTGTGCCGGTTAATTTTATGGGCCGTCTCGAAAATTACACAATTAGAAACGGGTAGTTTTCTTGGCCGTCTACAAAACTTCTGCGTCGGCTACTTTTCCTGGCTGTCTCCGATATGTATGAGATTTGAAACGGGCGTAAATAAGAACCGTCGCAGATTAAATTAGAGACGGACACAAAATTACGGCCGTTTGAGGTGGCTCTTCCTAGACGGCGGTTTTTATTTTCAATCTGACCGGCTCTGGTTTACGTCTAGCCTAGTCAAGTTTGTACTAGTGTACATAGTGGAGTACAAAGTATTATTGCACCAGCGGTTGCAGAATAATTTGCACCTATATATAGAGAGAGCACGACGTTTTGTAGGACGAACTACATGTAGCCCTTTTAAAAAATTAAAAAATAACATACCAAAGTTTCATAAAATTATGAAAATAATTCTAAATGTAGATAATGTTTTGCTTCTACCAGTTCGCGAAAAATCAATGCGACATATTATGTATTTTGGGATGTGTAAAAACTGACAAATTTCTAGATCTCAGGTGGTGAAGAATGCAAAATGTGAAAATTTGAAATTTGTGGATTTGTCATTTTTCTGTACGCCGGAAACCACGTTAAAAATTTGCAGCACTAGCCCATCCTACAAAACAATTTTTCGCACATCTCATGTCCTATAAGCAGCGCGCCTTTCCGCGAGATTTGTTGGACTGGCGACTGGGCCAGACAAGACACGGGAGCGGACAATAGGACGTGGCAAACGTAGAATTCATGGGAAAATTGTCCGATGGGTGCCGTTCGGGCATGTTTTGCGTTGTCCGAACAAAACGGACGCATGGAGCGGTTTGGAGGGCTCCTTTGGAGTGAAGCAAGGTTTTGATTACCGGTCGGGAAATCCAGTTACCGCCGGGTAACCAGATATCCCGACCACCCCGGGAAATGGTTATCCTGTGAAAAAATTCTGAAAATTTTGAAATTTTAACAAAAACCCTCGGTAAATGGTCAAATTGGTACCAATTTTATTTGAACATTTGAATTTTGGTCTTCAAATTCGTCCGGTAACCGGTCGGGATTTTCCGGTTACCACGGTAACCGGTAATCCCGACCAACCTCGGGAATTTTTTTCTACCGGGAACCAAAACCTTGGAGTGAACTAAGATTTCGATGAAGCTTTACTACTAACCATGCACTCTCTAGAATCGTCACCTGACCCCATCCCACGAGTCCACCCCCATCTCCACGCACTCTCCCGCGTGTCGCACATCTCGTACCGAGTATATAGCTTCCATCACTAGTGAGCGCACACGAGCAACGCGAGAGCAATGCGCCAGGATGCGTTTTACGCTTCTGTTCTCTCTTTTGTGTGGCTTGCTGAGTGGAGGACCAAATATTTCTTTATTTCTATGATCAAAACAATATAAATTTCCGACTGAAAATATCACTTGGTCATTTCACATAATCCTGACTGAAAACATCACTCGCGCTAATTCACAAACTGGTGACCAAATATAACCACGAGACAATTATAACCCACTTCCGGTCTTCTAAGGAGTCTTCATCTCCGGTGTCATAAAACGGCTCGGGATATGTGGTATGCACCTTTTGGTTTCGAGGTAAATGACACAACTCATGCTTTCAAGTGATTGTAGTATTCAGCAGTCATCTTCACACCCTCCTAACAGTTAAGTTCACATATAAATGTTAGCACATTCAAATTTCTTTTTAATATTGAATAAAAAATAAAGCCAACCGAGTTGAAGTAATAACCTCAAGTGATACTATAGGTTTGTAATCAAGATCGTCAACCGCTTTGTTGCAAATGAATGTTCTGTGTAACGTTACATATTTAACCTTTGCGGTTGTCAGCACGAGAAGTGGACTTCCATTGAGAGAGAGTTGTCTACTGTAGCACCAGTCCGCAAAACATGTTACTGGCATGAGAAGATATGAAGGTATTCTTATCTTAAATTGACTGCAACAAATATCACGGGTTAGATATATAATATGTTTCAACGATGCTATTATTTAATAAGAACTAAAATGATGCCAGCTCTAGTAGATAGAGCGGCATTGCCAGTATCAAAACCTATCTATTATTAATCCTAAGTTTCCATGCATAGCTAACAAGTATGAAACTAAATATCCATCATACTATGACAAATATTTTATATGCTGTGACATTTTACTCAAGTAGTAATAGCAATACACAAGCACATGTGGGGGGATGCAATGTACTCACAATTTATTTGGTTGTTTACTATTAAACCATTGAATACAACATTTCTACATATAGTGTAGTCAGTTACTTATGCATCGCGAGTCTCGGTCATTATTAGTAAATACAAGAAATGTTTTCTCATGTATACATGTAAGAACATTTGCAATCACTACCATAGGATGTGCCTGAAGATAGATGCAAATATTACAATGAGCAAAATTTGCTCGCATAAATCTCCAGGGAAAGTGACAAACGGCTAACCTAGTAATTTAGTATACATTAATGTACTCACATATGAAACTTTTTTGTTGACAAGACAGGAATTCATAAATGTGAGAATTTACTCATTTTAGGTCTATGAGAAAGTCAGGAAAGAACACCTTTTGTATCCTAATTTTTTGGATAACATATGTACAAATTCCCACATATTCATTGGTTGCATATTAGTTATGAAGTAGGCCTATGAAAGAAATAAAGAGATGTTAGTACGATATAATGGAAACCATAATTTTGTAGTTAGAAAAAAAAATACTTTGCCTCCAATGCGTTGTGCGCCTTCTTTAGTTCAAAGAATTCTCTCGGCAGATAGGTGAGCATGCACCACATTCTCAACGTATACGAAATCATCACAATTCCTTCCATCTCCGAGAACAATCTACAAGAATATAGAAATTACCAATAGTTAAAACTATCACGACTTAATCTGTACTTGTAGTAAAAAACATGAGTTCATTTACATTGAAGTAGATTGATGAGATGTTATTATGATTAATTAGTTTCCTAGAAGTGCAACTTCATTTTTATCTAAAAGTAAAATTTGTATTGCCTTTTCACCCGGTTGCATGTTTGCACCATTCACCAAACTAAAGTTGTGGTTCTCTGGAATCAACTTAGATATAAGAAAACCTTGCATAGCTTAGGATTGTCAAAGCCGTAGATATTATTTAATTCATGCTAGACATTTCGGACGTGGATGATGCATGTATATTTACCAGTGCCAAATATGCATTATCTATGTTGGGTGTCTTTCTGTATCTACCTGGCTGTAATTTCTTCAGCGGTTTCCCGCAAAAAAAGCAAGAATAAGTCACCAACACTGAACGCATAGCCATGTACGTGTTGGCTCAAAGCGTCGTAGGCCATGCTAGTGTCTTGCCAACTGAAGTAAGGTAACCGCCCATACTTCTTCCAGCTGGTCGACGATATCGTATCACGCTTCCTCCGCCTCTTCACCGATGTACATGCCACGTAGTGAGCCGTGTTCCAAACCTTTTAGCATGACTAAACTCTCCACCTCGCCGACTTGGCTCGAGCATGGCTGACTGGATTCATGCCGCCTGCATCCAGAGCTAGGCCGACCTTAAGCACCACTTCATCAAAAACATTCATGGCACCTACAATAGGCCTAGGAATGAGTGGAACCTTCACGCCTAAATGCAGAAACTAGGAGCACTTTTTCAAGAAGAGATGCTCCCCGATTAACGCTTGTCATGGAGACAACATCTCCATGATCACTCGCATCCTCAAGGACGAACTCCATTTCCATAAGATTAGGAACAACACCACCACAAGTGTGGGTGAGTTCTTCGACATCACCAACAACTACTCCTCGATAGAAGACCTTGTCAACTGCACATTCTGGAGCGAGAAGAGGATGAGACGGGATCCCCAAGTCCTCAAGGGCAAGGGATCACTCTAGTTTGCCTCGGAAGAAGAACAGTAACCGCAAGAACAGAAGCTATATACGGAAGACCTAGTTACCACGTTGATCACACCAACCAAGGCCCACCACGTCGTGAAGCCAACTGCCCAACCCCTTTAGGGATGAAGACCTTATACATCAGACATACAAGTTCCATGGGCCAAATTTCTACTATAAAACCTGCGAGTGCATCCACTAACGTTAATGGATAGTGGTGGCAAGACTCTCAACAATGTCAAGAAAAAAGATCCTCCTCCATAGCGGTAGAAGAACGACGACCGACCAGACTGCCTCATGACTAGTTTACAGTTAGAAGCATATTGTAAAATACATTGTTATTTGGAATATGGTAACGAAATGTACATAATACCAATGGGTAGTATGTACAAATCCTCGGTCGTATTGTATACTACACTGGGGAGAGACATTTTGTTGTTCGGGATGCGTGCGCACGCAGAGGCTGACGTCTGATCCACGCTTGTGTAACTACATCTGGTTGTAATATAGATAAATGAAGTATAATGTTAGGTGTGCACGATCATAACTGAATGTAGAGTATATAAGAATATCAAACAAAAATGTTGTGCACATGCATCTTTTGATTTGTCTCTCTCACAGTCACGGTGGATACTTTACTCAATTTTTGTTGTGAATGGATAGTTTACTCAAATTACCCTAATGGAATGGGTTACATCGGAATTCCACTAATAAGTATGACGAAGATGATAGAAATATGGATGTCTGAAAGCAAAACAAACTCACGCTTAATGGTGGTATATATAGCCTCTACCAAAGTAGCAACATATTTCCTCTTACATACGTATGCTTTTTTCTATCAAAGTATAAGATGAGCAAGGTGAACGTCCACCACATATATGCAAATTATTAGGGCTGCACGCTTTGGACTTGTTTTCATGTCCGACCCTCACTCTCCCGGAGTGGTGGCGGCAAATGTCCCACGATAGCACGGCTAACCGCAAGGCGATGGCCTCCCTCGTCCTTCTAACCTCATGGGAAGTTTGGAACGAAAGGAATGCTAGGGTCTTCCATAACAAGTACGCTTCACCTCCCACCATCCTCTCCAAGATCAAGCATGGGATGAAACTTTGGTTCCTAGCGGGCCCGAAGTGTTTGAGTGAAATTTTGCCGGGAGAGTGATCCGTTTGTAATCTCTATTATTCTTTTTGTTCGGCTCCGAGACTCTTGTTCGAACTCTCTCTTAATTAATGAATTGGGGACGAAGCTTTTGCCCCACATTTCGAAAAAAAAATATATCAAGGGTGCATGAAGTGAACTTTGCCACATAAATAGGTTTGCTTCATTAATGAATGAGGGAGTAAGTATAAATAGACATGGTTTATAAACATATTCAATTCAAAATTATAATTTAGTGATATGGTCTTATGTTTTTTATGTGCATTACGTACCTTCATTCCTCCATAAGAAACTAAATTTGGTACTAAATGATTGTCGCCAGGGCCAAAAATGGAGCCTGGACGTATACAACAAGTCAGAACCTCATTTATTCCATTGGCCCTCATTACTAACTTTTCTGCCTCTGCCTTTGTTTGTGCATATGCGTCAGGAAACTATAAAAAAACAAAACAATGCAGTTAGACATAGTACAAACTGTTTAGTAAGAATGTATGAATTGTAATAATAGAATAAAGGAACATGCAGGAATAAAATAAAACAAAGATGCAAAAAATAAATTTATGTACGTACATGTGCTTTCATTGCATTTCCCTACATATCCGACGGTATATGAATGAAAATTTAAGATTACAAAATTACAACAGTTAAAGATAAACTTTCATGTTTTACGTTGTTGGTCTGACATATAAATTCAAATGTCAAAATTTGTCTTCGAGGATACATAGACTTCAATTGGACAGGTCAGATTGTTGCACTGGACATATGATACAAATAACTTATTCCCAGACATTTGATATAAATAACTTGTTCTCAAAAGTTTATAATGTATATAGTACGTGAACTCTTAATTCCCTCTATGTAGTGTATCTGTCCTAATTTCTGTTCTAGTTTCAATTATTTCCTACTTCTCCATCGGCATTAATGTAGTTTCCATTAGTACGGACAAAGTAAATGTTAGAATTTCAGACCATATAGGGTGGCCTATACGTGCATGAGAACATTCTGAATTCTGAGATTCCAAAGGAATGCACAAAGTTTAGTTACATATCATGAACATAACAGTGTGCTAAAATACCATGAAGAAACATAGTGTCGCACCACACACATAACGCGTGCAAGCAGATTTTCAGATGATTATCCGCGTGAAATGTGACAACCGACGACGGCATGACTTGTAGTGTAGTTGTACCAAATAAATCCTCTTTTAATCTACTAAACTGTGCAATAATATCTCCTACTTAATTATGTTTGAATGTGACAAAATCCAATTAATTTCTGGTTATTTGAGTGATTAAATCTAGAAGACGCCATGTAATCGACACTAATTTTGAACACCTCTCTCATGCTTCAAATTTCAAACATGTGTGAGCATTGAGCCATCTCTCTCCTCGGTGGACCATTTTCCACGACTTCAAGCTGCACGGGGACCGCAATAAGCTTTCTGGGCAGCGCCGCTTGTACTGCATACAATGTTCTGCATCGATCCGGCCTGCTAGAATTGATTGACTACACCAACAGACTCTGGCCAAGTTCTAGGAGACAACTTGTTGTGTTCAAACATTAGGCGTAACATTGTTTTGCCTAGAGATGCAAGAGTGTACCCACAAATTAGGTTATTTGAATGCTGCTAGAAAGGTTGTTAGTACTAATTTGTAGTAATTGTGATTTATGTATCGTGTTGGTTCCTGGAACTAAAATATTCCCTAACACAAACGAAAAACCTTTTTAGTTCTGAAAGTCCATATGTTAGAAAGAATGTTTACCAGTATATTATCGTTTACAACTAAGTTTACAATAATGTAAATACAATATGGAGGTATTCTAAAGAGCCGAAACGTATACTGTGTATCGACATCTAGTCGGTGAAAGAGGAAAATTATGTATTGTGGCAATAATAGGATTTGTCATTTCTTTGTTTTCATTGACCATCTGTCAAACTTTTCCTATTTTACGAGCAGTTATTTATATGAACTTGAGATATGACTTGAAGTGGTTCTAGAAGAAAAAAAATTCAATATTTGTTTTGCTAAATCAAAGATAAGGAAATAATTAAATGATAAATTATAAAGGCATATCCAATTGAAAATAAGAGATAGCAACAATTAAAAGATAAATTATAAAGGCATATCCCATTGAAAATAAGAGAAAGCTCCGGATAAATTTATATATTTTTCCAATATAAAAATCTACCGAAACTCTATAAAAAAACCATCTTTCACGCACCTTCACTAGTAAAAATGTCTAATTTAAAACTCGGACATAATAGTAGATATAAATAGGAAAATTCTTGTTATATACCACTTATTCGAACTTACAAAATTATTCCGTAACTTTAGATGTACTTTATTACCGATCACAAGATGGTTGAAAACTTATTGTAAGAACCAATTCACTATCATACCCATGTTTACAATATACCCTTTGTGTATGTGTATCTAAGTGAATAAAAAGATACCTTAACTGGATATGGCA
This sequence comes from Poa pratensis, assembly GCA_947311845.1. Classification (NCBI taxonomy): domain Eukaryota; kingdom Viridiplantae; phylum Streptophyta; class Magnoliopsida; order Poales; family Poaceae; genus Poa; species Poa pratensis. The sequence goes on from CAMZMU010000113.1 coordinate 36,522,846, forward strand.
TTGATTCATCTACATCAAAGAGGCCATGAACTCCATCGAATACAACAGAACTAGAACTAGTATATATGAGCCTTTTAACCTTGCAGGCATTACAAGCATCAATGACCTGGTTTGTCCCTGTGCACCAGGAAATGGCAAAACCTTATTAATTTAATAAAACATGCAAAGTGTTTAGGTTTTCTATTTGACAACATATTTCCCAAAATTAGACCTAGAGTTTAAGCTAGCAGAACCATCATGCTTGAAGAACAAATAACTAACCTGCCACGTTTATGTTATGATGAAGTTGGAGATTGTTCTCCGCATGATCTGCCGCAGCCATGTGGAAAACAACATCAACCTCTTGGAAAGCTGTAAAGAACAATATGAATTTGTAATACCAGGTTTTGCAATATTTAATTGAGAACTTGACTGGTTTACGCTTCATATGGCAGATAATACATTTTAATCGTATTGCTTAATTCTGGGCACACGATGATACATAATGACTGAATGCATGTTTACCGACTCTTACTTATGGAGTATTATGATGTATTTGATTTGGTTCCCCAAGTAGCTTTGCCAAAAAATATGCTGCCTATCAAATTTTGGTCATTATTAAGGTTATAGTCAAAAAACAATTGGTTAATAATGGATGTCCATCTCTCCCTCTCACAGATTATTCCAAATAGTTGGCCAAATGAGGGCGGAGAATTCCTTGGACAAAAAATTTGCACGCCAATTCTCCCAGTATTTGGTAGGGCTAGTGTGGGCACGCACCAAGCATGCACTTATAGATCACATGGTCGACACATCTGGTTATGTCCAGCACATCAGGGACATATTGGTGTGTTAGCTTACACAATCTGATCAAGTGTTGCTTACACTACGGTCCAAGATATACGCTTTTTTAGCATGTTAATTTTGTTTTGCAACTGTTGCAGTTTTTGACAAAATGAATTCATATGAATACACATATTTAATTTTTTTTGAAGAACAGAGCGACGATAGTTCGATGGTACTTCTCGAATACCAACTCTTGTGCTGCAGGGTGAAAACTGGTTTAGGTCTGACCTTAGTTTGGTGTACATCTTGGTACTATGTTCACATTCTGTTCACTTGTTGATGCCAATATTTGGAGTTTGCGCAGACTTGATATTCGGGTGACGCCGGTGGCTCATTCCCTTTATAGAGGCATTTCTACAAAAAAAAAAACTTGCTCGCAGTTCATGTGCTGCAAAAGGCGGTGGTTCATGTTGTTGGCTTGTTACTGCCTATTGTCGCTTTGGCACTGCCTTTCAGGGTCATGCTTTTTTATTAATTTTGTTGTGTGCAGGAAAAAAAACAAGCCACTAAGCAGAAAAATGAAAGAAAGGACTATGTCTCCGACTATCTGTCCTTTCACTTGCAGGTCGTTTGCTCTGAGGCACTGACATCCCAAGCAAAGGTCACTCAACACAAAAAGTAATTGCTTGCTGAGGACGGAGAAGCTCCAACAAGCACTCAATCCCTAGAAAATTAGAGCAGATAGAGTGTGTCTAGTCGTGGAACTCAAAGTTGAGCCTTGGGATCGTTAGAAGGCGCCCAAGGCCAAATGGTCACAAGGGCTCCAATATATCATACCCACCAGTGAACAACGTATACCTTCTTGCAGGCAAATATTAGAGATCATTGGAGGATTTTGTTAGGTCGATTAGCACAGTACGATACTGACACTCCAGTAGTTTCGCAAATGCTAAAGTGGGGATCCTGAGCACTAGTGTAGCTCGTACCAATATGCTTCGCTATTGTGAACAATGAGTGAAGATGCATGTAGGTGCTGTGTTGCATGCACTACCAGCCAGCCGCCGTGACTGATTTCCCAGTTTGATATATGCAGAAAGTACGTACGTACCTTGGGTCAACTCACCTAGGTTGCAGACATCGGCCGGCATGTAGACGGCGCGGCCGTCGCGGAGCGCGGCACCGAGGAGCCCCTGGTCCTCAGCGGGGTCCAGCGAGACCGTGGGCGAGAGGTCGGTGATTCGGACGCGCCACTCACCGGAGCGGAGCAGCGCCGCCACTAGGTGCCTCGCCAGGAATCCCGGCCGTCGGTCACCGTGCACAGCTTTGCCTCCCGGTGCTCAAAGTGGCCATCTGGAGCTGCCATGCCCGACCTTTCGCTTGTTTAGCTACAGTAGTCAGCCGTTGTGCTATCGTGCAATAAACTTGCATACTTATATACTAGGTTAGGGTACTACTATTCCTAGTACTGCATCTACATCTCGCTTGAATTTACAAGGACAATGAGCGTTATTAGTTGGATCAGATGGGTGTGACAGCCAAGCTACTCTCTACATTGTCCAAGTGTGTAGGGGCCTATAAAAAATTTGAAATTAGGTATTATTGCATCCAGCACGATGGTGACCCCTGGTAGGAGGGAAATTGCTGCTTTGCCATGCTAGGAATGTATCTAACTAGGAACGGGACACAACATGGGAAGTAGTCCAGTGGAAGGCCGACAGCCCAGACGTAGGCGCGGACAAGCGATCCGAGCCGTACTAGAGGCAGCGACGTGGGCCAAAGAAACAACAATTCTATGGGCGTGCTTGGTTTCCAGTTTCCACAATACCTCCATGCTGTCTCTGGTGTAATTTTGGTCCGCTTTCCTTGTCTTAACCATATCGAAATTCTGGCCCGCATCAGCGGCCAAAAGGATCGTAAAGTAGCCTATAATCTGCAGTCTGGCTCAAAAGAAATGCCGAGAGGCAATACGAACCGCCGAGCACGTTCCACCTTGGAGTTTTCTATGAAAATAACAAATCACAGTGAATGTACATCGAATAAAGTAAAGCAAGCAAAGGGGAGCAAGATTGCTCAAAAGGAAAAGATGAAGGAGGTCCCCATTTTCTTGGCCTTTTTTATTGCACCAGGCTTGCTTGAAGGAGAAGTTTCTAGGTGCTCTCTGACGTTACCCTGATTCGAGGTTCTATAGAACAGATGAAATCGTCAAATTTTTCGCTCGACTAAGCTCAGCTTTTATACTGTATAACAGACACAGTTTGAAGGTCTTTTGACAGGTTTCAGAACAGCCTCAGCAACAGAATTGGATGGCTGGATTACTTCAGAATGACAAGACAGTTTAAAGAACCTGACAGATATAAACTATGTTGCTGTATGCACACCTTTCTTTAGCATTACGATTCAAGTTTCTTCTAACTACTACAAGGCTCAATCCGATGGTGTTTTCAGTAAAATGATTGAAACGAAATACACATCAGGTTCAAGTGAATATAAGATTATTAGCTCACAAGAAGAAGAAGAAAAGTATCTCACCGCAACAAAATGAATACCAAACAGACCACTGTCATCATATACAGTAGTAAATGCTGAAATTGATTGCATCCAATCATACTCAGTCAGAGCCTGGAGATCTGAAAATAAACAATAATTCACATTAGCCTTTGGACGGAGCTATCCACTTTTCTTTCAAAGATGCAAAGTAACAAGTTATGCAGCTATGAGTTGTAAAGTACAAGCAGAAGAAATGAATCACCAGACATCCAATTGCATTGTGAAAAAATCAGTATCTTGAAGCTCCGCCACCCATCAATGTTTCTGCAGATAAAATTAAGATCTTGCGATTATGGTTGTAAAGGTATAGAATAGAAACAATGTAAAACAGTGTAAACAACTAAACAATGCAACTGGGCCTTACTTTGCCACGTTCAGAGCAAATTATTCATAAGCGCAGAATAATTGTGTCTTTTTGGCATTTACTTATACTGGTGAAAACATCACAAGACAAACCAAAACCAGGAACGCGTACAGAAATTAATACATATAGTGGATGGATATGATGAACGCACCAAAGAAATTACCAGGAAAAAATTGCGAAGGGCACCACGATAAATCGTCCCAATAGCTTCCTTTCTAGGGAGCAGCGGGTTGCCAAGAGCGCCTGACTAACCAACACGGTGCATCGTTTTTTTTTTTTTTTGCGGGGAAGTGCACCAGCGATTCACGAAGAAACAGTTCAGGATTACGCTCATTCCACCTACATTACAAAAAGAGAATCTGTTTATCTATCCACTTAGGCCCGATTGGATTGGCGGTGGAAAATTACGGACAGGAAATTCCCACCCGCGCGCGCTGGATTTTTAGCGTGACCTAAGATGCTCCTAAGATGCTCCGTGAAAAATTCCTGTCGTATTGGTTAAATAACGCTGAACCAATCGGGGCCTTAATGTCAAAGTTGAGATCATCGCCTTGCTCCGAACTTGGCTCCGGAGAAACGCCGGGTTGCGGACGCAATCGAGGAGCACCTCGACGGCCAGCGACAGGCTGACCCTGTGCGCGCCGTACCAGTAGAACATCCTCTCCCTCCTGGCCTTCGCGCCGAGGTTGCCACCGGTGGCCTCCACGCTCAGCGAGATCGCTCCACAGCACATCGGGCCCTAAGAACCGCCATGAACCAACCCCCAAATTCCACAGCAACGGTCAGCAATAGCAACGAGGAAGGAGGAGGAGAGGGCGTGGGTGTACGTACCGGGATAGCGGGTGGAAGGCGGAAGCCCGGAAGCGGGTAAAGCAGGGAAGGGAAGCGCTCCGCATAGCTCCTGCTCCTCCCGCCGGCGAGGCTGCTCGTTCGCCGCCGCCGCCGCCGTGTGGCTAGCTGTGTGTTTTCCGCTGCCGCCGCCGTTGCGTGCGTGAGAGAAAGAAGAATTCAGTGGGCCTTTGTTGCGCCTAGGCCCAGGATAGGGCCAATGTCCAAGCTCACTAGCAGAGGAGAAAAAAGTTCTCAAAAAAATTGAGGGACGAGGCTACAGAGTGCGCGCGCACCATTTTGCCTTACGCAGTGCCCTTTCCCAGAATAGCAAGGCACGGCTGCCCAATCCAGTTTTTGCCGAAAACGGAAAAAGCTGGTCCCCCACGGTCCGCATGTGGCTAGCGTGCAAAAGACGACAAACCTGGTTCGACTGACGCATTCTCTGCCATCGACCAAACTAAAAACTGATTTACCTGCGATTAGCTGGTTATTGTAGCAAGATGGATCTCTCCTCTCTGTAGGTACTACGTGCTCTCATCCCACATGTAACTTCTTGATACTCTGGTAAAAGAATTTCGAGTTCCAAAACGCTAGAAAATGATTGAAACTTGTGCTAGATCTCCAAGTTGCATGTACCTCCCGGTAGATACATGAACAAAAATGATCCAAAACCATAGAAGTAATAAGGAACTAGTGCTAAACACAGAGGTTGCATGTATATTATGGTACACGCACGAGGAAAAGGATATCTGAACAAAAATAGAAGTAAAAATGAAATAGTGTTGAATTCCCAGGTTGATTGTATCTTCTGGTAAAATAATCCAGAAAAATGGTAGTAATTGGAAACTTGTACTTGATCCTCAAGTTACACGTATCCTCTGATTGATCAGAGAGGAAAAAAGATAGAAAAAACAGGGACTTATATCTTCCATGGCGACTACCTAATGAGCAGTTGCTTCTTCCGTTTACCATTAATCAACACAAAACTAAAGAACCCAATTCAACTGGAGCTGCTGATTGCAACAGAAGAAATGATCTATCCTCCTTAGGTAGGAGTAGTACAGAATCTCATCAACATGCACACCTTGTAACTTCTGATACAAGCACATGGAGAAAACAAGATCAAAATAACAGCGTGGATCCAACATCTATTACAGGCCCACCTTGCATGTAGCTCCCTGATGGATCCCAGGTTATAGAGGGCACAAAAATATTCAAAAACGACAATGATATACAACACATGGATGTATATATATGTGTATTTGTGCATCCAGTTGTTAGTTGCAAAACTACATACAGAATGTTGAGTAAAAAGGAAAAATTACATGCTGGAAATTACTTAATGATGTGGTTTTAATAAAAAAAATAGATGTAACATATGGCATATATTATTTGCAAAAATACATCCCGTAATTTAAGAAATACATCACACAAAAATAAGAAACTATAAACCATTTGTACAAAGCACAAGCAGTTCGCGGAAAGAAACTACATCCCAGACTAAATGAAACTGCATCCCCACCAAACTCATAATCTACTGGGCGTCTTGGTAAAATATATTTAGTTCAGGACCCCAAATTCCATCCAGAATTTCCGTGAAACAGTTAGGAAAATAGTAGCGAGCTATATAAATTTCATTGAGTTGACAAACTGAAAAATACATCCTAGACATGCCAGCAGAAGGTACACTATGTGCATCATTAAACTACATATTGTCGTTCTAAAAGAAAACTACATGTCATACGCTCAAAAACTACACGTTGAATTGAACCTCGGGGAAAGTACGTCTAACACTTTCGAGAACTATATGTTGAATCTGTAGGAAATATTCAGTAACTACATCTGAAAACTCGGCTATGTATTCAAGTTACATCACTGCTATATGTATAGATTAAATAGAAAGCCAAATAAAATACGTCATGCTAAAGGCATATACTACCAAGGAATCGCAGGAAATTACATCCTTCTATAGCACCCCTGCTATCTATACAGGCAGGTTACTGGTTATACATGTTTAATAGTCATCACGGGAGACAAATATGCATCAATATTGACTATTGAGGAAGTGTTATTGCCATCTTTATAAATATTCATTGTCCCATAGTCGCACTCATACAAATGACTTGGGAGAAAATTATGCACTTCCGTGACTATTTTATTCCCTAACACAAGACGGAATAGAAACCATGGCATGAAAAAACATCATATTAGTCAATCTCATGTATATGCACTACCGAGATCAACCAGATCATAGAATACTACAGGGAAGAGATATTATAATTGATAGTGCATACAGAACTTAACAAGATTAAGAGGGGTACTGCGACTTACAGGAGTGCACTTCAAGGACACAGTAGGGACTGGTTTGGTGTTGTTACAGACAAGACAGACAGGAGTTAGAGCAAAATAATAAGGGGAGACAAAGGGAGAAGCTGGATTTCTCCTAGCCACGTACGACCGATACATGGAGGGGCCGATTAGGAGCTCGAGGGAGCAGGGCAACACGAGTTGAGGAGACCGAAGCCCGGTGGGCGCCGGCGTGACGAGGAGGAGAAGAATGTCGGGCTTAGGGCTTGAGGAGAAGAACCTCATGGCCTGGAGAGCGTGAGGCGGAGGAGCTCCAGATCCGGCGACCGGCGTCGCGATTCCATGGTCCCAGCTCCGGCGACCGACCAGAGGCGGAGGAGCTCCAGATCCGGCGTCGCGATTCCATGGTCCCAGCTCCGGCGACCGGCGTCGCGATTCCGGCAACCGACCGGAGGCGGAGGAGCTCCAGATCCGGCGACCACATCGTGAGCTTGCAAGCGCATCGCCGTCGCCGTCACCAGCTCAAAATCGAAGCACCAAAAATTTCCGAAATGCGCGACCGTGCGGTGCCCTGGAGAATGGGATGCGGGAACGCGCCTTTGATGCTCCGTCGCCACACCACCGCCCGAACTCCCCGCTGGACGCGAGCGCACCGGTCGACGTTGCTGACGAGGAGAATGAGAGAGGAATGGGGAATTGGCCCGTGGTCGCCCCGTGGTCCCGTGCGGGCGTGCGGCCCAGAGCGAGGAGAGCCGCGTGATCATAATCGGACGCGTCAGCTCGCGGGCACTGTGTAAGGCCGGGACAGTGCGCAGGCACGAATTAGATTTTGCGAAAATTGAGAGAGCGGAAAAAACCTTCACTCTGTCTCATTTTTTCTTTTGCTATACACCTCCAATGCATAAACTCGAAAGAGATAACCGCATCGTTGGTGACTGAACTTTTAAATGGATGAATATTTTGTTGACTCAACTTCTGAATATGATCCGTACGCTTACACCTTGTCACAGGCGTCGCATGTCCTCGGGTGTCTCGTCGTTACCTCCCTAATCAAGAGAACCTCTCGTCGTCAACTTTCAATGGATGTTGACTCAAAGCTCGGTTTTTTGCTAGAATCTCAAACTGAATTCCCCATGATCTAAACGGTTCTGCTGATACTTTTGTCCTTGATGGCTTGATAGTGGAGCTCGGCGCATCGATGTCCTGAACGTTAGCTTCTTCTAGTCGTCCTTGATGGCTTGATACCGCGCATGTGCACGCTGGTGCGCGTCGTGCCGTGTGCGTCAGGAACGTCGTCGCAGTATTCTTCATCATTCATGAGGGCGCTGACACGGGCGTCCTCTAGTGCGCGCCGGTGCGAGCATTTGGAACGCCGATGCCGTTTCCGACTCCACCGTGATCTGTATGCCGAAGTCGTGGTCTGAGTGTCCTGTGTCCACGCATGGTTCCACAACCGTACCCGCTGCTCGACACGACATGGAACTTGCAGCACAGCACCTAGGACGAGTTGTCCCCGAACTGAAGCTGGCCCACGGTGGCACGTCTATCACGCATCGTGCGCACGATGTCGCATGTGAGGACCCTGGTTATCAGATAAAATATACTCCCTCCGTTCGGAAATAGATGTCTTGCATTTGTCTAGATTCGGATGTAGGTAGACATGTTTTAGTATACACATACATCCGAATTTGGACAAATAGAAGACATCTATTTCCGAACGGAGGGAGTAAAAGTCTAAATTAGTACTCTTCGCTGACAACATTGGCCCACATGTCATATTCATATTCTTTTCTAATCTCTTCTATCTAAAAGAAACAATTCGTTCCTCTCGTACGTCGCATCTTTCGTTTTCGTCCAACTCCCTCGCACGACCGAGAAAAAAAACCTCCACGCGTCTCCTCCCGCCTGTAATTGCCGGCGGTTTCTCCCCAGAATATCGTTCCCTTCCCGTGTCATCTACGAAGCCGCACGGCAAATTCAACGAAACCCTAGCCGTGCCTGGGTCGACCACAGGCCACTACCAGCGCCCGGGCCGCCGCCGCAGAAACCTCCCACACATCACCCACAGTCGCCGCCGGAGGAGGACGTCTTTCAATCTCATAAATCCAACTCTCCACCCAAAAATCACTCCCAAATCGACCGTCTAGGTAGCTGGCCTGTGCCGTCCCAGATCCATCTTCGACTGTGCGCCGCCATGGGAGGCCCGTGTGCGCATGGCTCGGCCACCATGGACTCCGCCCCGACGACGTCTGCGGTCTGCGTGCATCCGTGCTCCACCGCGGAGCTTCGTATTAGTCACCCCGGGGAGCGTTTTCGACCAATCTGGCGTCCGCGATGATGGTGCTCCCCTCTGGCGCGCGGTCCGATTCCTCAGGCCTCGGCTCATAGCCTGGCGACGGCAGCTCCGGTTTGCCGATCAGCCGCCGACAAGTTACTTGGGCAGCCTCGACCTGGTTTCCGTCCTCAGGTGTTGTTCGTGAATTTACTGCGTCTCCACGTGAAATCCGTGCTCAAGCTATGTGCCTGTGTGTGTGAGGTTCCATTCTCATATTTCTGGTTGCAACAAGTCATTTATATTTTTCAATTCCCCAGTTGTCTCTCTTTAGTCGCAGCCGCCGTGCAACAACAGTTTAGTTATGTTTGATGTTAAATGATTGATACCCATTTTTCATGTTGTGCATGAGTAGGAGCATGGCCGATTGTACGTCTACCTACGGGAGTCCTTCGATTCAGTGCTCCTGCATCCGTTTGTGCTTGATGCGTGGACAGCAAACTGCTGAATCAACAAAACGGTTTTCAGCTTCTTATAAAAGGAGTTCAGTCCACGAGCAGGGCATATGGTACTGGATCAAAATTTCAAATATTCTAAGGTAAAAAAAAACAAATTTTCTTGCAATCATTCACATAAGATGAAATTTGAATTACAATCATGTATTAACTAGCCCTTGTTGCAATCTACAGTTTCATCAATTGGTGCTTTATATATCAGACTGATTGGATACTTCTGAATGTTGTCGTAACTGGAATGCTGGTAAAATGCAGAGGAGGATGTTTCTGGGGATGGCTATGTTCAGATTCAGAGCGGACTGTTTTGGAGGAAGAGGAAACCAATTCCGTGGAAACTGAGATTTGGGACCAATCGGATGAGGCCATCAGATCAGATCCACCGGACGCCGGATCTCGCGCTTGTTATTTATGCTACACCTCACTTGTTGGGATGTCAAACATTATTGCAGTGGTTCAAAGCTATACTTTCCTGGTGATAGTAGCTTGAGAGACCAATGGCTGTTGTGAGCTCAACTAAATTACATGGAAAATAGGTTTTAAAATTTGGCATATGCTGAAATGAATTAATTATAGTTTACATGTTAAAGATGTACTAATAGCTAGCAAAAACTGATACTCGTGTAGTACAAGACAAGCTAGAATTTTTTGGAGACAGCCAAATTCCTAAAAAACAGAAAGTTACAACCGATTGGAGATTACAAAGCAGATGATTGAAAATACAAAGGAGAGAAAAACAAGCATGGATAGGCAAAAATCTAAGATGAGTTCATCCTGCTTGTATCACCATTTTCCCCATCAATAGTGAGTTTGCCCTTGTGCCATGTTAGATGTAAGGCAGCTGATGCGTGGACCTTCTACAGATGAATAGAAAGTCGAAGAAACTGACATTGGATTAGAAACTTTGTTTCTTCTGAGACTCGATCTTCTCATGCTTATGCAGGCTCAAAATTTGAAGGACTGACTGAAGATATTCTCGATCAAGCTGATGTGTACAAGAAATTTCTTATTGCTCTGCTGGTTGCTTCTGCCCGAACGCTTCAACAATGTATTTGTTGAGATCGATTCACTATCTACTGGAGGACCGAAGCTTGTTTATTCTGCTGCTTCAGTTGAGAGAACAGGGACAATGTGTGTTGTCGATTGGTAAAGTTCACCGGTGGAGCATTGTTGCCTTCTGGTTTTCTTACTCACCGTTGTCCTGCAACTGAGTATAATGGTGCAAAGATCATTGGGTGAGAAGATCATTGTTGCCTTCATTGCTTTATTTTACTCCGGCGTATCTTAAATTTGATGAGAAGATCATTTGGTACAAATGGGAGGCATGAAGATTCCATTGCGAGGGTGCAATATCGACCATGTTCGGTGGGCTTCAGACATGTGTCCTCCTCGGCGCATAATAAGTCGTCCATGCAGTCACAATGTCTCGCTAGGAGAAGCATGTACGTGATAGGTTTGGCTCAAAGTGTAAATACTTGCGCATACTATTCATGGTCTTACAAGATTCTTTTTCTCTGTTGTTGACTTAGTCATGTGCCTTTCTGTCACCCATTCAACTATGTAACCTTGTTATTTCTAGCTCGCACTAGGCCGATTTAAAGTGTTTCATCTTTACATCGAAATGCTCTTCAATTGTTTGCAAACTCCAAGTTCCAGGGCCGCTTAAAGTCTTACGCAATTTCAAGTTTGTTATGAAACTTGGAGGTAAATACAGTGAAGTGACATTTGACTTGACAGTGAAGTGATATTTGTAGACGTGGAAAAATAGTCCTCGTAGCCAATAAAATTATCTACTTTGCTTGTGGTTTATTGATGCACACATTAGTCTACCCGTCATATTTATTTAGAGAAACAATTTTCACAACCGGTAGCTGTTGTGTCGCAAGTAGTAAGTACTAACCATTAGCTCCTCACAGCACAACTAATACTTAGAGCATTTCCAATAGCCCTCCTAATGTGTCTATTGGGTGTCGGGACATACCATGTGGCGCCGCACTGCTAACTAAAAATTAAACTTTAATTGTTCAACATAACAAATTTTCTCTATGACCTCACCGTGGAAGAACTTTGGTTGCACGGTAAGCAAAGTTTTTTATACATGAAAATGAAGGTAATGCAAATTTTGTAGTCAGAGAAATCTATTTTTTTCTATTTTACCGACTCCTCATCATTTTTGTCCTCTCGTCCTTTGATCAAGTCGCAGTAGATAACCAAATCGATTGATTACCTCATACTTCATTTTTTTTCTATAATAATAATTCGTTTGACCAAATCACACCAGCGGCCCCTACTTTTCAACTCGCAATTTAACATGTGTACTTAGCCGAACATGATTTCCTCGTTCATCCCTGTGTAATTCAGCGATAAAGTGGCATATGTTCGGAGACCCAATCCTGCAGTATCAATCAATTTTGAGTTTTTCAAGCCCGAGCTCCAAAATGGCCTCACTCTTCTCATTACGAACTCTTTTCAGTTTGTGTCCTCTCGTGTGTTGATGACATTTACTAGTGCTCTGACCAAATCACCGTGGACTAATTAATCAACTGACTACCTCACCCTTTTTCACTACTTTAATTCTCGTGACCAAATCGCACCCGACACCAACCGCCCCAGCTTTGCCAAATGCCGTGTTCTTCTCCAATGGATTTCCTGCGTCAACTACTTCCGCGTCGCCTTCGTCGTCGCCATGGACACTGACGCCGACAAGGAGAAGGCTGCTGCTGACAAGAGGATCGCCGACGAGGCCACCGCCTCGGCCGACTGGACTACTGGAGGGTATAACATGTTTATCCCTCTCCTGATTATTTCCATGACTGCAGTACTAGTCATATGCGTAGATGTTTCTACTATTTATCTAGTATGTATTTCTATCATCAAGTTTCAGTATGTTATCAGCACTACTTTTGTCATGATCATGATTTACAATTGAATTAATTTAATCGAACAATTGCCTAAATTCTCAACACCTTCACGTACCCGCTGATCATGACGTTCCAGGACACCGCGTTCCGGAGGAGCATTCCATCGAACAGGTTGCGTGCGGCATCAATGTCGCCGCCGCCCGAGCAGGTAGCGGCAGCGGCGTAGGCCGTCATCATGGTGTTGTGGGACGCGATGTCCCGGAAGGGCATCTCGTCGAACAGGTGGCGCGTGGTGGGGAGGCGGCCCGCGGCGGCATAGAAATGCAGGAGCGCGTTGGCGGCGTGGGGCGGCGGTCCGAGGAGGAGGCCATGGCGGAGGAACTGTGCATGGAGCGCGAGCGCGGCGGGGAGGTGGCGGCGCGGGGAGGCCGCGGCGGTGGCGGCGGAGAGGAGGGGCGGGAAGGAGAAGGCGTTGGGGAAGCCGGAGGGGGAGTGGGAACGGAGGAGGTGGGCGAAGAGGGAGAGGAGCACGGAGAAGGAGATGCGCGGGGCGAGGGCGCGGAGCGCGGCGGAGAGGGAGAAGAGCAGGAGGGGAGGGGGCAGGTGGCAGAGGAGGAGGCGCAAGAGGTGGGATGCGGAGGTGGCGGTGGAGGCGGCGGCGGAGAGGAGGAGGCCCGAGCGGACGGGGTGGCCGAGGAGGAGGCCGCGGCGGAGGAGGAAGGCGTGAGTGCAGAGCACAGCGCTGCGGGAGCGGAGGCCGTGGCGGAGGAACGCGTGGAGGTCGTCGGCGGGGGAGGCCGAGGTGGAGGTGGCCGCCATTACGGGGAGAGACGACCACGGGGCGGCGCCAGCGCCATGGGAGTTCAACCGGGCCAACGAGTGGGGTTTTGGTTTTAGGCGGGCCTGATGGGCTCTCGTCCCTGGCAAGTGGGCCCACGTGTAGGCTTGATTTTGAGAGTCAAATTCGAAATCTAAACGTCAAAATAGAACAGTGATTAGAAATCGTTCTATTGCTGTTTCTCAAAAGAAAATGAAAATTAGAAATTGGTCTATTGCTGCTTCTCAGAACAAAACAAAAAAAAAGTATTTTAGTGTCGTCTGTTCTTTAGGCAGGCCTCTAGGGCGGCGACCACTTTGCCCCTCTGTCCGCCGACGAGGCTGCAAGTCCTTGCCACCTCCGTCAATCAAGTAGCTAGTGTTGTCATAGGTTTTTCTTAGGGCGTCGCATCCATAGCGGGGACGTCGCCATGTGGAATAAGGTGCTAGTCCTTCTTCCCTATCTCGGTGGTGAATCAACATCGTCATGGAGCAGGTCGTGAATCAACATCGTTGTTCTTCGGATATGGCGATATTAGTTTCTTGGTGTGTCTCTAGCTCTTGCAATTTTCAGCGGCGACACTGGTGGTCGAGATGAGGTGGATGCTCTCGATCGACGATGTTGGTCCGAAGGTGGTGGATCTATGGTTCTTCCTTGACTTCGATGCACGGAATCTGGATCCGAGATAGTATCGAGACGTCCCCTGGTCAACGTTTCAACAACATGTTCCTTGCCGCTTGCAGTGAGCCTATTCATCGGATCTGAATGGTGGAGGCTCGGTGTCTCTTCTGGCATGCGTCTCTGCAACACTAGAGTTTATCGATGGCCACTGCTGGTAACTGTAATTTTCTATCTTTTTCGTTTATATCTTAGTTTTAATTTAATTCAACATTTGTAACTAGAATTCTTGCGATAAAATCTCCTCTCCGCCTGGTAGAAGTACCATGCATTCATGGCATGGAAGAATTTGCTCGTGTGGCTTCGAGGTGGCACGTCACGATGACTAGTTTTGTCGGCACCATCGAGCACGTCGACTACGACATCACAAGCGACGGTTACCATGGTGTTGCCAAAGGTGTGGAATATCAGAATGGTTTTGTCCAGAAGACCGGTTTAATGGCTCATGTTGAGTTCGAGAATACCAACAGATGGCGTAGGAGGGGAATTTTGTTGGTATGAAAATGATGGTACACCACATGTTGTGCAGGTTCCACGTGGGGGTGAACGAGACAAAATTGTTCATGTGACAATTGTGAGCCTGGGGGCTGGGATCGGTGATTTGTAGCAGTGTCCTTGGATAATGGGGACGACATCACATGAAGATTTAGTTTTTTGGTGATGATCTTCAAGTACCGAGGCTCGAGTTCTCGGTGGAAATATTAGATCGCACTTTCATTAGCTGTACCTGACAATGACCGTCTTCTTCTTTTTTTCCTTACCTTGTTAAAGACGTGTCTACAAATTTCGGTATTTCTCGATGGTGAAACTTATGATCTGGTTTTATGGTTAGATCATACGACAATGTCGCTTGCGGTTATGGAGACTTTGTTGTTGGAGAGCATCTTATGCGGTCTCGGTGTCATGCATGCACGGCTGGTGGTTGATTCTTGTTGCTGAGACTCGTTGATAGTTTTGGCAGGGCTTTTTTCTTCTTTCCTTTACTTTTCATGTCCTTTTGGCCATGTCCATCCTCCTTAACGTCTCGATTACTGCCTCCGTTTTTGAAATGTAACATGGTTTCACATGGTGTATAGAGGCATCCGAACATAGTACATGTGAACGTGGACGACACGTTCGTCGGCGAATAGGTCGGGGTGATAGATAGATAGGTATCTTCCCTTTGTGAAAAAAGTTTAAATCAAGCTGAGTTGACTGACATGGACTGGTTGCACGTGCGTCAGATCGGCCGCAACGACCATCCCGGCCATGGCCCATCGGCCGGGGACAAGAGGTCTCTGCCATAAGTTGACCATGCATGCTAACGCTAGTACAATAGTACTAATCCATGCAACACCTACAGAGATCGATCGAGTCACTAGCTAATTAAGCAATTAATCCAGCGTAAATAAAGCGTACGTGTGGCTAATTCTCTCTGTCAAATGAGAATTTTTCCCGAGAGAACCCACGCGCGCGCTTTATTCGTCAATAGTAATCAGGATGTCATTACAAATTAATTGCTTCTCGGACGCGGTCCGGAGCAACAGAACGCCACACACTTTCTGACAAGCTATAAGCCTATAACCCACGGCGTCTAGCATGAACCACGAACCAAAATGATGATCACGACAAACAGTCCGAGGCGATGATGATTTTGGGCCACCCTTCCTCCTGGGCAATCTATCGGTTCCTCTCTTCTCACGTCGAAGCATGCCGCATAATAAACCACTTTCTTCTCGATCTAGGCAGCTGCTAGTAACAGTTAGCCAATTACGATAAGAAAATGCTAATGTGTGCATATATGGAATCATGTCGACGACGTGTTTGCATGCTTGTCTCGCAAGGAAAGCCAGTTGCATTGGTGACCCGGCACGTACACTCCTGGATCTCCTCCAGGTCAACCATGGCGCCCATCTCGTCACTAGCCTGGCCGGCCAGCCATGGAGCTATAAGACCACACCACCCCGGCAAGCCATAGCACCATCGATCGATCACACCACAGACATCGGCCAAGGAGAAACACACCGATCGATCGATCGAGCCTGCCAGCCGGCCAGCTAGCTCCTTGATAAGCTAACGACGATGGCGCTCGGGTCGGGCCTGCTGGTGGCCCTGTGCGCGGTGCTGGCGTCGGCGACGGCGCAGACGACGACGACGCCGGGCGGGATGTCGGTGCTGGTGACCGGCGCACAGCGCAACAGCAAGTTCACGTGCCAGGACGACGGCTAGACCAAGAAGGGCAAGAACAAGCCCAAGCCCAAGCCATGCAGCGCCACCTGCACCGACCGATGCCCCACCAAGTGCCTCGTCCTCTGCCCCGGCTGCAAGACCTTCTGCCGTACGTCCACATATACACTCCCTCCTCTTTTGTTTGGATCCATAGCTAGCTTATAGAAAAAGTACGAACTTAGTGTGTTTCAGGTTCTAACAATGGACTCCTTTCAAAAACAAAAAAAAACGAAAGCTTTGTTTGGATAATCTAGCCAATTTATGGATAAGCAAAACTTGATTTCCGAAGGACGAAAAAAACATCCGGTTTGGAGTAGATATTTTCCATCAATTTGTTCAGTGTGTCCTAAACTGTAGTTTTGCTAAAAAAAAAATCCCTTTAAGTTTACCAAAGATTAACTCTAAATTCTCTGAATCCAAACTACCGTCACTACATACATCTCGTACATGTTTACATATATACGTATGAAAATGGATATTCCACGCCCATGTTTGAATGGATCCACGCTAGATTTTACGTCACAATTTTTTATCTTATGTTGAAAGTCAAGACAATCGTAAGAAAATGCAGACCATACATAAAGTTTTGTCTATGAGATGCAAAAAATATATCGTGTATTTTTTTGTATTTTTACATATATAGTTGTGACTCATATATTACGTTTCTTATGCCGGTTGTGAGCTAACATGAAGTAACTACTTATAAGTTCTGAATCAACGTAAGAATTCTTCTATGTGCAAATTAGATTCTCTATTGGGAAATAACATGTATATAATTGTATAATAGCTTGTATGTTTATTTATATATGTCTAGTGTGTGACTTCTACCCGGGAGTGTCGTGCGGTGACCCGCGCTTCACGGGAGGCGACGGCAACAACTTCTACTTCCACGGAAAGAAGGACCAGGAATTCTGCATCGTTTCCGACTCCGACCTCCACATCAACGCCCACTTCATCGGCAACCACAACCCGGATACGAAACGTGATTTCACCTGGATCCAGGCTATCGGCGTACTTTTCGCAGACCACCACTTCAGCATGGGCGCTGTCCACTCCGCTAAGTGGAACCCCAACGTCGACCATCTTGACATCACCTTCGACGACGAGCGCATCAACCTGCCGCTTGCCGACGGCGCACGCTGGTCCCCGGCCTCCGCCCCCGCGCTATCCATCACTCGCACATCAGCCACCAATGATGTGGTCGTCGAGCTGAAAGGGGCGTTCCGCCTCGTGGCCAGCGCCGTGCCCATCACCGCCCAGGAGTCCAGTGTCCACAACTACGGAGTCACCACCGACGACTGCCTCGCGCACCTCGACCTCGGGTTCAAGTTCCAGTCGCTCTCCGACGACGTCCACGGCGTGCTCGGGCAGACCTACCGCTCCGACTATGTCAACAAGCTCAATGTTGCCGCCAAGATGCCCGTAATGGGCGGCGCCGCAGATTACGTCTCCTCGGGCCTGTTCGCCACTGACTGTGTCGTCACCAGGTTTGGCCGCAGCGGGGCGGCAGCCGGTGCTATGGTCGACGGCATTTCCATGGTCACAGACGCCAAGTACGTGTAGACCAAGCCAGCTACATCTGGGTCTACATATCTGATTTACTAAGTAAAGTGTCTCGTGATGGATTAATAATCCTGAATATTTGTTTGTTGGTATATATGTAAGGGGATAATTATTAGTATTTTGGTGATATTTAATCAAAATATGAAAAATGAGGAATAATTACAGAGTGTATGATTCGGGACGTGTGAATCAATTGTTTGAGAACTAAGGACTACTCCAGTGAGATGATGAGTCGTATCTACCACCTATGGAGTAAAGTGATGTGGTAGCTTAATTTGGCAAAGGGAGAGTGGTGACGTATCCTAATCTCTTACACTATTAAAGTAGATCTTCGGTGATGATAAAGGCACGTCCTCCACTCCTCCTCATGCTTTCCCCGCTCCTTACAAATCGGACATGTTAATCTGTAATATTGCCAAACTTTTGGTCAACCGCATACAAAATTTTGCCAAGTTACTAGCTAAAAGGAAATCCAGATTAGTAATTTGTTTCTTAGTTTTACAATAGATTCACACGGATACATGATGGATCACATGCATATCGTACAGACTAAAAGTTGTACTTATTCGGTAAGTATAGTACGTTTGTTTGTCTTTGTCCTAAAATCTTATGCGCGGGAAACTATTAGTTCAAGCTGTAATTTTGGTTGATGCCTTGATGGCCCCCCTGCTCGCTCAGGGCATTCCTGGCGGGTAGGCTCACAGCCGTTGGATCTTGGAGAGGAATCCATCTGAATTGTCCAACATAGCAGGTAAACTAGATTCATCTCTCTCCTCCCGACCCGTCCCTACCGTGCTTACTCTCCGTGCTTCTTATTTCTCTCGGGAACAAATCAGGCGAGCCGCCGCCACCCCACCTTGACTCCCGCTGTCGGAGGGCAATTCGCCGCCTCCCGCACCGGTTTCCGGCCCGGTATGACCGATTTCCGCCCCTCCAGTTTTCCATGGACGATACCCTGTCGAGCGTACGGGCCTGGTAAACGGTGGCCAGCCGGGCTCGACAAAAGAGGCACGGCGGTTCCATCCCCCTAAGGAGCGCCGCCTTGCTCCGTTGTTGGCGGTGGGGAGCGGCAAACACTCTCAGGGCGGAACAGCGAGAAGGAAGCTGTGGGGAACATGGAGCATGGCCGCCTCTCCCTTCCTCTCTCTCCCCGTACTCCCCTCTCTCTTCTATGGACGCGGGATTTATCTTCTCTTTGTTGTCTGCAAACGGTCTAGCAGTGGCGGCGGCGGCGCAGGTGAGTCATGCATGTTTTAGTGATTCACTCATCCAGGTCGAAGTTTACCAAAAAGAATTGATATCAATATCAATTGAGTAACATATTTCGTCTACATTTATTTTCTGGTTTTCTTTGGATTTGTAGCGAGAGGATGGAAAATAAATAAGGTGCTATCATATTGTTCATTTGTAGATGTACTACTTATAACCGGGCTTCAATCTATCTATCTATACTTTTTATAAAGCAAAACCCCACTAACATGTATTAAATTAGTCTATCTCTACATGCAAGGTGTCCACATCATTCACTATTTGAGCCATTCATTTATCCATGTTATCACCACATCATCCACTATTTGACACATTCATTTATCAATGTCATCCCATATTTATCGATTTATATTCATACATAGATGCAAGCTATTTACACTATAAATTCTTTAGCCACACAATTTTCCACATCATCAATGTTAGCGGTTAAATATAACAACATTGCATATTGATTAAAGTTAGATTGCATCAAATCTCTACTGGTGCGGTGAGCAGAGGGGGGAGAGTGGTGAAGCGAGTGTAGCGGGCGCATCGACGCAGACGTCCCTTTCCTCCCCGTGCCGGCGACGCACGCGGGCGGATCAATGGAGGTCGGGAGGCCACTCTGGGTAAGGAATTCTTTAGCCACACAATTTTCCACATCATCAATGTTAGCGGTTAAATATAACAACATTGCATATTGATTAAAGTTAGATTTTCGACTATTGTGGCTAATCAAATCTCTCATATTTTGGATTTTTTTTTCATTTCATGCATCAAATATCCTTTCTTTTAAACCATAATTTTTTTTAAGGTTCCCGCTGCAACGCGCGGGGTATCTTTCTAGTTATTCATATGCAGGCGCATAGATGTTTTTGAATCTTTTTACCAAATATCTCAGATTTCATAGTTTTTAGCTTAGCGAAATAGTTGGTTCCTGATTAGTTATACAAAGAAATTTGTTACTAATATGTTTTAGAATATTACCAATACATATATAGGGTGGGACTATTCTACAACCCTTCTTAAGAGATTGTAGAATAGTTATTCTACAACCCCTCCCTAAAATAAACACCTTCTTAACCCCGAACTCCACCAAACCAAAACAGCTTCTAAACCCGAACCATCTCGAACCGAACCACCTTCTTCCCCCGCACCCACCCGACCTCGTCGTGCTCCTCGCCGACCAGCCATCGTACTCCTCCCCGGCGGCCTACGCCGCCCGCACTCCCCTAGCTTCGCTGAACTCTCGTGCCGCCTGCCCCCTCTAGAACCACTCCGGAGCTTCCCACGGCGCCGCCCTGTCCAGCCACCGACGGCTCCGCTTGGTCGGCCGAGCCCTGCTCCTCCTCGAGCTCCGACACCACACTCTACCGTCGATGCGCTCCGGGAACCCGCGCCGAAAACCTCCGGCTTGTTGCTGGGTTCCCCGTTGCTGCCCCCTTCTATCAGCGAGGCTGCTGCTCGTCGGGGATGGAACCGCATCGAGAGGAACTCCTCAAGGCCACGGATCCGCCGCACCGGGGTCGACCGCCGGTTGCCGCTGTGCACCTCGGGCCAGTCTTCACCCAATCACCCCAAACCCACGGCTGCTGACCCTCCTCGCGCCGTTCGGGAATACCGCGGCCATCGACGGCGGGCATCGAAGCCCTCACCTGCATCGCACGCGGTGGACCACCCCATGTCCCCTAAATCTCGCGCCATCGGGGGAGTCCATCTGCGTCGCCGTGGGGAATCCATCTGCGCCGCCGCAGGGAGTCCAGTTCGATCTGCTTCCAGACTCGCACGCGCGCGGCCCCGCACCCCCGGCATACACCGCTTGCTGGCCTCTGCATCTTCACGCGAACTTCCGCCGGCTACAACCACGAGCTCGAATGGCTCGCTCGTCTCTCGGCCCGTCCGTACCTGGCCTCAATCCAGCAATGGACTGCAAGGTGCGCTTCTCTGAACCTACCAAGAGAGCAGCTCTGAACCTCAAAGTGGTGCCGCTCGAGCATGCTACTGGTGCAAACTGCTGGAAGTTCAACATCGACAGCTACGAGCGCCCCTTTGGGGAAAACTATTGCAACCAGATTTTTGTAGGATAGTTCTGAAGATGCAAACTCCTCCGTCCTGCTAGCTGCTGTTGAATGCATTTTATCTGAACTCCACTCCTCTCGCAGTTTCACTGAAATTTACCAGCGAGAGGTAGGACAAGAACCGCTGGTTCCGGCGGAGAGTGCACATGCGCTAAGGTGCAGGTGATCTAAGGTAGTCCACCGGCAGCACACGGCAGCAGGCTGCAGCGCCTCCCCGAGCTACGCACCAGAGACGAGGTCTCGTTCAGGCAACCCAAGTCCTACAAACTCACTAGCGTGCGGCTTGTACCTGCTGTGTGGTTAGCTTCAATCTTTTTTTTGGCTCTGATTTACATGTTTGCTCGGTGGTGTATTCTTGCTACCTCACTCTCTCCAATTGATTTATTAACCGGGCACCTACTCTTTGTCTCAGTTGAATTCCATGGCTCCAATAATAGAAATTCAGCTCATCAATGCACACAGTGTATTTTATTTAGTTTGAAAGTTGGCTTCCTCCACTGAGTTACAAAACGCAGCAGAAAATTGTCATTTTAAATTGTGGTTATGAAGTTCTCTTTAGTTTGCAGGGAAGTTTAATTCGTTATTATTCGGAGTTCAGTTTTTCAGCAAAAACTTAAATTAATTCAAACAAAAAAATCTCATTCTAAACCTCCACCCATGGATCGATTCCTTGCGGTTCACAGCGCGGCGTGTGGTGGATCACACGGTGGCCAGAGGCGGTTCACACAGATGACACAAATTGCTGCTAGTGAAGTTGTGTGAGATCGGTTCTAGATTAATTTGACCCTTATCCCTAATTTTTATAGTTTGCTGGATCATGCAAATTGCCCAATTAGGTCTGTTTTGGTTTAGTTTGCTCATCGTCGTCACGTTTCCTTGTCTTTTTTTGTTCTTTTTACATATTTTATGCAGCCATCATGTTGTACTAATTCTTTGCTCTCGTACATGCAGGTTACTGCCCCTCAACACGTTCTTTACTAGGTTGAATTCTTGGCACCACAGTAATGAGGACTGCTGTTATTTAAGTTGTGTTAGACCGGTTCTGAACTGCTGCTAGTTTCTGAACTACGTTGACGCTGCTTCTAATTTTTTTTTTTCAATTGAAAAAACAAATTCGAAAAGAAATCAATATAGTGAGGTGAGGCTATGAAGTTCACTTTTTTCGGAGAAGTTTAATTCGGGTTCAGCTTGGAGTTCACTTTCGGCAGTAAAGTTTCAGTTCATACGCATTGAAAAATTTGGGGTTCACAATTGGTAAAAGTTAATTTGAAAAAATTACATGAAGTGTGGTGTGGTCGTGAAGTTCACCTTTATTTGTCGGCAAGTTCATGTCGTGAAGTTCACCTTCTGAAGTTCTATTTTATAGTTTGCCAATGTTCATTCCATTTCCGAAGTTTTTCTCTATAAGTAATCAAGAAAAAAACAATGTGAAGTTAACTTACATATGTTGAGCAGTTTCGAAAAAGATGGTCCTGTGAAGTTACAATGACCGAGTCAGCTATCCACTGACCTACGCGAAGTTCACTTATTAACTAACTCGAAGTTACGTTCTGCTCCTGTGAAGACGTAAAATACTTATGAAAGAAAACCCGAAGTTCACTTAAAAAAAAGCCGAAGTTAACTTATGTGATGGGCGAAGTTCAGAAAGGATTGTAGAATAGCTATTCTACAACCGGATTGTAGAATAGCTATTCTACAAGTGGTTGTAGAATAGCTGAGACCTACATATATATATATATATATATATATATATATATATATATATATATATATTTATGTTTCATCGGAGGACAAATAAGTAAGCCTTATTCTTTCGTAGAAGCACCGGATGCAGGCGTTTGCCCAATTTACTGCAGCGCCACAGTATTACATTTTCCAGACGGGATGCAGATGAGTTTGCCCAAAATATGAAGGGTCTACTTTTTGCCTTTCCTTCTTCCCGGTGTATTTTAATAACATCATCATTTCCTTGGATTTCCAGTCCATATCATAATTTGATGATATTCTTTCGATGCATAGCAAACTATCACGACTAATAGTGTAGCTCGATTAACCTAAAAAAACAGGGTAGCCCCCTAAAAAAATGCAGTTTCTTTAATCCGGTAGCAATTAGTCTAATTATTATGTGTATTTTCCACTCTCGAAAAAAATTATGTGTATTTTCCTCTAATAAATACACGGTCGATTCCTGGTATACAGAAAGGCGGATGAGTCTAAAGCTTGCACGAGACGAGATGGCTGATTGCTTGACTCGATGCTTGATCTCACAATATTGTACTCACTTCGTCCAGTATATATACAAGGCATGCATCTTCAAGATTTCATTGTTGTCAAGCTATGTGTGCACACGAGCCTTTTTACTTGGGTACATAAAGCTGTTTTTGGAAGGAAAAAAATAAAAGGCCAAGCCTTGCTGCTATAATTAATTTAATATAATCTTTACATCAACAAAGACAGTTTGGCCGAGTGGTCTAAGGCGCCAGATTTAGGCTCTGGTCCGAAAGGGCGTGGGTTCAAATCCCACAGCTGTCATTCTTTTTGTCCCTTTTAATTCCCCCTTTTGTCCCTTTTAATTCCCCAATGGCGATATATATATATATATGTTTTTTCTTTGTCTATTTCTTTGGTGTTCTGGCAATGTAACTATATTTTCCTATGTGAATGGATATTTCGGCACGACAACATGAAATAAGAACAAATCACGATCTCGATATATAAGAAAATTCACGGATCCCCGGAAAATAAAAAACAGAGGAGAACTAGCTAGATGTACGCGCTCTGTTTTTTGGTTCGTTTTTTGAGACAATCGTTCGTGCTTCAACCAATCGACGTGGAGGGAGCTGCACAGAGATGGGCTGTACGGGCCAGTAGCCCAGTACGCGTGGTACTGTACTGTAAACAGCCCAAGCTAGCTAGCCCATCCGGGATGGCCCATCCCCTTAGAAATGAAAAATTCTACCCCCAAAAAAATATTTTCTCGTCGACGGAATCGTCCTCCTCCACCGCCGGCCATTCTCCGAGGCAGCGAGCGACGGCGCTCCTCCTGCCCGACAGGAACCCACCACCCGGCGAAGGATTTCAGCGTCGCGACGGAGGCGCGGTCCATGGTGGCGCGGGGTGGGGGGAGGGAGCGGTGAAGCGAGCATCGCCGGCGCATCGGCGAAGACGTCCCCTTCCTTCCCGCGCCGGCGATGGAGGTCGTAGGGAGAGGGACGCGCAGCGGATGGTCGGGCGGCAGGCCACTCTGGGGCTGGGATTCGCTCTGCCGTGGCAGCAGGGGTAAGCATCAAGTAATAAGAGTATAATCAGAGAGAATAGTACGCTGTGTTCAGCTCTTGATATTTGCAAATTACATATTTGAGAAGAGGCAGATATGAAAAGTATTCCCCATGGAGATAACTATGGTCACGTCTTGCAATTGCTTTCAATACTTTTATACTCCTACAGAATTAATAACCTTAGCTGTGACATATCAGATGCCCTGATAGATTTGAAAAAGCGTGCTGCTTGCCGTGCATATATTTAGCATTACAATCAAGAGAAATCTATTTCCAAGTTGAAGCGAATCAAATATGAATATAATTGCTTACCATGGCCAATAAATACCAAAGAGACCAATGTCATTGTATACAGTACTGAATACAAAAAATGAATCCTTCGGTGCTGAAATTTGTCTGGTTTGTCAAGACGCTAGTTTAAATTTCAGATTATATTTTGCTCGATATGCATTGATACTGGATGAAAGGCTATACCTCAGGCTAACTAATAACTAATTGATACAGAGATGACCAGACTTTATGGGTAGCTACAAAAAGCAAGCTTGAACATGGAAAGGCCATGCTAGCTGGTTCCTTCAGTTCACGAAAGCAGATTCACTTATGAGTCATATACAAGTTTAAAAGACATTGCCATGATCTTCTTTTTGACAGCCTTGTGGCATTTATGCCCTTCTTTTGCTTTTGCTTTTCCTTGCCTATGACAATAAAATTGTGCTATGTAAAGGATGGAGGAGAGGGCCAACATACAAGATTGGGACTAAATTTCATCTCCTACGCTTCTCTTCCCTTTCCCCTTTTATAATTAAAAAATGCCACTAAGGCTAATATGGCTCCAACTTATGTTATCCTCGTGTATATGTTTAGGAACGCCCTAATATCCCATAAAAGATTACTAGCTAACAATACATACACTGATTGAGCGTATCAGACGAGTATCTCAACCCCCACGGTACCTGGTGTAGGACCGCGTGGATCTGAAAATATAAACCCACAACCATGGAATCTTAGAGCTGAATTTATCCTTAAGGGAAAACCTTAAACACTATGCAAATTCAAGTTTAGATAATGTTCTTTTGGAATGGATGCACACGGCAAGTTATCCCCTTTGTTCTTTGGTCATTCCTGATTTGTTTCCGTACTTTAACCTTTATCTCAGAGAAAAGGGTATTCTTTGCTTGTTGTTGTAACCAAGAATCCCATCTTTGGTACGTTTATGTTTCCTTTATTGTATATATAAGTCACAAAGTGCAATAGTTGAAACCCCTCACCCTCTCCTTCGCAGCCTTTCATTTCTCCTGCAACCAATTTCGTTCTTTAAATTCCTTTAGTTCTGTCATAGCGATATGTGCCACTTCAATTTCAAATCTCACTTTTGTGCTTTCATATCTAGTCAATATTAATCTTTTTTCTAGACATCAACTTACGAAACACCGATATTTTTCGCTCTTGATACTTGTTATTTTACATATTAAAAGTAAGTCTTTGTTTTTAGTGATCAATAACAAAAAAATAAATATATATTTGCAAGCTCCACATAGTTTTAATCCCTTTTTCTGTGCATACTTACAAAAAGACCATCTGTGTTTTCCCTATTGTTTGTTGTTCTTTCATGCATCCACAATATTCTTTGTTTTTAGTGATCAAGACATAAAAAATGATTTCATGTTCCAGTTCCACTTAACCATTGCTTTTCCACATCTACAGTACACCCTTTTTTTTCTAGCGACTAACTAATTTAAAATAAATCATATATTTACTGTTTTTTATTTTAGATCTTCAACTACTCTAGCTCTCTATTTCGAAATATGCAATAAAACATTGGTTTTGGGTCTTTGCCATTGTGTGCTTCTGATATCTAGACTTTCTTTCCTTTTACACTGATCAATACTAAAAGAAACAACAACAAAAATTGGCTTCTTCAGTTTGTTGTTTACTTGCTTTTATAATTTGCTTGCTTTTTTAGTTATCAGTTTCACCAAAAATAGTACAAATGATCATTGACTTCTCCCACTATTGAGATGTTCCAAGTAAATCTAGTTGATCAGATTGATCTTATCCACCAGGTACTTTTTTTTTCAGTTATTTCTTTTTTATTTACTTCTTGGCTATATAACAACTGATAGTTAATGTTAATTTGGCATTCTTCCGCTAAGTGTTATGAATTTGGCAGCCTTCAGCTGACGTGTTGTTGGGCATTGTTTCTTGGTAATCTAAGATCCTGCATGTGCCAAGTTATTCCCTGTCCATTTGGTCAAAGCTGCTGAGAAGGCCAGAGCTGAGAGGTAAATATATACATCGATGAACAATAGTGCGTGGGTAATACTATTTCTACTAATTTGATCGTACAACAATCTCAATGTCTTCAGCATTGCTTAAAAAAATCCAGGTGCTTATGTATCTAAAAACTAAAAAATCCTAGTACTGGAAAATATGTATGTGTTGCTAAATAAAGGCTTAGTAATTTAGTTACTTTTTCTACCATTTTTATCAGAGCAGACCGTTCATACCTGATCCTATCTCAACAGTTTGTGCCTCTCCAAAAGTGAATACAGTGATGTCACCAGTTAACATGTTTATACAAGCAAAGGTATCTGAAGAAATCCCTTACAAATTATATGTAAATAAATATAAACAACAAAATAATATATGTGTTCATCCGAGAAAGGATTAATTAACAACAAAAATTGCATTTGCGACGGACACTCGTGCTCCAAACAATACCGTTACCCTGTCTCTACCGCCCGCTTCAAGGAAAAAAAAACACTCCTCACCCAGAAACCTCAAGAGAGAAGAGGGCAACCTTCTCCTCCTTCTTTTAAACCCCCAAAATTGCAGCGACCACGAGTGAACTAGTGTGCGGTAACTCACTAGTTACCAGTACTGCTCATTGTTTAACAACTATGAGTGGTTTCTCACTAGTATTTTTGTTTCAATCCTTGCTTAGTGTAGTATGTCTTAGACGCGAAATGTATTTTCATATCTTGACAAAGGTTCTTTGTTTAACCATTGCTGAATTTCTACCTTCAAGGTCTTGGATGTAGATATTTTGTCACTTTTTTAAATATATTGAGAAGTAGGAGCCACTCCTGCTGTAATTCCTCAAGAAAAATTACACACATTCTATAGAAATTTTACTTCTCTACTTGTGATAACGATCATGTGGTTCCTTGTCAATAACCGATTTGCATCACCTTTTTGATCCAGGTTGGGCAAACTAGAAAGTTTAGTAAATTACCGAACATAAGTCATGAAACCATCATCGTGGAAAAAATGGACTGATGCTTCGCGGGAAAATTGGCGTGATGATCTGAGAGATAGAGACTTTTGGTATTGTTCGTAACTTCTTATTGTACATCCATGTCTTAATTTACAAAAGCTTCATATTTTACAATCAAAAGTTCAAATTAGTGTTGAAGATTTAATCTAAATACATAAGTATGCACGAGATTTGTCATAAATCATGGTATTAACCGTCGTTTTTCATTCCGCAAACAAAAAAAGTTGATTACAGTTACACAATTTTTACGCTATAATTTTAATCAAGGAGATGTTCTAATTTGAATGTGCAATTATATTTTTATTTAAATGTCACTTCTGTTTTTGACAGGTCACCGGTTTCATTGTTCTTGTATTTGCATTCTTTTAATATTTTTTCACTTAAGTAGCTGTTTTGAAGTTATTTCTTAAAACCTACCCAGAATTTTTATTTAATCCTTTTATTTAGCAGTAGCTTGTCTATTTCTTGAAAAAGACTCAACTTACATTAGCGTGTTTGTTTCTCAAGAAGAGTCAATTTAAAGCAGTACATTTCGTAACACTAAAATTTCCCATTAAGGAGATGTGCAATAATAAAAAAATTGAAATGATTTTTTTGGTTTTCTTACAACTCATTAGTAACATAGTTCTTGTATTTGTGTTTCTGTAATTTTTTTGTTGGTAAATTAGTTAATTAATGCAACCGAGAATTTATTAGCAGTCTATTTATAGTTTGCTTCTTAAATTGCACACTTTTTCGCACTAAAATAACACATTAAGTATTTGTGCTAATTTAAAATATGTAATGGTATATCTCTTAAAATATTATTTTTGTTATCTGACGAATCACTAGTTTCATAATTCTTGGATTTATATGTTTTCAATTTCTTTTTGGTGCAGGATGGATAAAAATATCAGCTTTAGTGATTATTATTACACTCAATTATTGTATTAATATCTAGCATCCCACAAAACTTACTAAGCTCTTTGAAGAAAGAGAAAATTAAGAGGTGGCTCACTAATAGGTCGGCCTCGCAATGACAAATAAGGAAAAAGGTCCTCACAATAAAAAAAAGTCTTTTGGAAAAATAGTTGCAGCAAAAACCTTGATCTTTGTATTGTGGACCATTAATCTTTTAGAATAAAGCTCCTCATAAAAAATGTTCATTGGATGAACTGTCCTAAATGATTAAATAAAGATAATACAGTTAATAAAAGAGTATAAGTTGAACACGAGCAAGTAGCGACTGAGTCGCTAGATAAAAGATAATCGCTGTCACTAGCTCCGTCTTCTACATCTCAACATTCCTCCACAATGGACTAACCTCATTGTTTATGGTTTTGAAGAGCCGTACGAGAGGTCACCCCACAAATGGAAACTAGAGGAGCCTATATCAGGGCTCTAGAAGTAGTTCTCAATGACCATGCTTGTTGCTTTGTAGGAGTACTTTCTAAGTCTTGGTACAAGGCCACTTTGTATCTCATCTTCAACTTTGACTAATAAATATGAGTCATATGTCACTAAAATTGTATCATCAAAAACTTCTTTCAGACGTTAATCCAGT
Organism: Poa pratensis; assembly: GCA_947311845.1. Lineage (NCBI taxonomy): Eukaryota > Viridiplantae > Streptophyta > Magnoliopsida > Poales > Poaceae > Poa > Poa pratensis. Next base: position 36,551,995 of record CAMZMU010000113.1, read on the forward strand.
GAAATAATTTTGGTGGCATATACCTCACATTTTGTTGATAAATGTAATAGTCAAATCTAGACTAAAAATATAAGTGACCCACAAAGGGATTAGCTTATGTGATTTTTTCTGAGTTTGGTTTGACCATTGCCTTTTGTACCATGTATATTGTTTCTCAAGAAATATACTATAAAAAAATCTCGAGCGCTCGTGCTTTTTTGCAAAAATAAATAAATTGCTCTGATAAAAACTCCTTATAAGGGAGGGAAGTATTCTTGCCGGGGCGTGTGCATTGTGTATTTTCTGTACTCCCTCCTATCCACAAAAAGTGTCATGGGAAATGAACTTGCCTAGCACAAATCCATAGTTGTACTTGCGACAATTTTTCTGAACCGGAGGGAGTAGTTTTTTTGGTTGCACAAAATAGAACACAATGGATTGCTTATGGGTCTGTTGCTCATATAATTATTTCTTAGTTTTCAATCACTATGAACATGATCAAGGTTCACAAATGTTGGCCAACCGTTTTTTATCATTTCAATTACATAAGTGCTAATAATACTAGTTGATTTGAATGCAGGTTAAATGGGCACCGTGAAAAGGTAGGATACTCCTACGAGTCCCATAAGTCAGTGAGCTCTGGTATGTATTGGATTGTTGGGGCGGGGCCCACAGCTTCATTCACACGAGTCATATCACCCATCATTTTGTTCACAATCAATAGAGTACATGGGCCTTACGAACACGTGGTAAAAGTGGATCTGAATCCCACGTCAACGGTGGAGGAAGCCCAAGGAAGAGGCATCACAAGCATCAAGTACCAGCTGACCCTTGCCGCAGCCAAGGAGCTCGGTCTCCTCGACGAAGAATACAACAGCCTCAAGGAAGATCACGACCAGCTACAGTACTACACCTATGGGGGCTATGGTGCTGTTGAAAGGTTGGAGAATCACATGCGGTCCACTATAGTTCCTCTAGTCTGGATGCAGTTATCAGCCAAGAAGTACATGCTAATGGTCGATAACCTTCAGTGGCCAATTGTGCCTCGCAGTTTTACACTGGATCGTGGGCTTCCTTTGCTCCCCTGGATAAATTCTAAATGGTTCATCTCGCCCACTTCTTAGGATGCATACAACAAGTGCAAGTCGGAAGACGACGGGGTCTTCTTCATTAACAAAGATGAACATGTTGTGATTCTCACCCTATTTGCACTGCGTCAGTCGGCTGAGCACATACTCAACACAACCTGTCAAGAAAGCATAGAGTATTGGCATGGCATAGCCATCGATTGCTTCCACTACGCCATGGTGATCTTTGCCAAACATTCACCAGTGGCGGCTGTTAGCTCAGACGAGCTCATCCATCAATGGGGCGCCCTCCTGCCACGTATGACCAGCACCATCAGCAGCAGCAAGTGTTCCTCTATGTGTCTAGTTGGAAGGGTCATCCTTGAAGCATTTCAGAAATACTCTTTGCTGCAGCTACCATTTTCTCCTGCTAATGAAGCTCATGAAGCCACCAATACCGGCGCACAATTCTTAGCATACCATGGCCTAATTGTAGAAGGCATCACAATAGATGAACTCTCTGATAACAAGAACAAATGGATCTCCTTTGTTGGTGACCATGGATATCATGTAAGCCGAGATTGGTGGAGCCCAGAGGAAACCAGTGGCACCACGGCACTTTTTTTAAGAGGCTGCTCACTGTTAAGTGTATATTAGGCCCATTGTCTAGACTGTTGGCCCAGCCCATGTAACATGTTGTATATCTATCTCTCGTTCAATACAGAAAACTAGTTCAGTCATATTATTTTCCTTACACAATATTAACATGGTATCAGAGCTCCTCGCCGGCGCTTGGCTTCCGTCGCTTCCGTCGCCGTTCCCGCCGGCGAGCTGATTCCGGCGGGCTCTCCTACTCCGGTGCAGCCTGCTCTCCAGTAGCCGCCGGTCTTCGTCGCCACGGTCTGCCTCGCCGCCGCTCTGCCTCCGGTCTGCTCTCCAGCAGCCGCCGGTCTTCGTCGCCTGCCTCGTCGCTGCTCTGCCTTCGGACTGCTCTCCAGCAGTTGCCGCCCTCCTTTTCTGCCTCGCCGCCGCTCTGCCTCGCCACGGTCTGGATCGAGATCGATTTGGTGAGTGTTGACTCATTCGGATAATCCGCTACTGGACACACCCGGATAATCCGATTCCCGGTAATCCGCTACTGGACTCACTCGGATAATCCGCTTCTGGACTCACCCGGATAATCCGATTTCCGGTACCAGCTCCAGAATTTTCTGGACTTGAATCCGGATTTTAGTAGTTGTGCTGCTGTTGTCTAGTTGTTGCTGCTGTCCATTATTAGTGGTCTGTTTGCTGCCATGGCGAGGAATGAAGGTTCCATGTCTATTGACATCAAGCTGGTGGCTCAAACTACAGGGAATGGGCCTTCTTAGCTAGGACTGTTGTGAGAGCTGCTGGTCTTGCCTCTCACTTGACCGATGATCCACCTACTCGAGATGATGAAGCAGCAAAGAAATCTTGGCAAAAAGCTGATGATCGTGTGATAGGAGCCTTGGTTCTGGGTGTTGACCCGTCTCTCCGGATGAGTCTTAAGCATCACACATCAGCCAAGGAAATCTGGACATATTTTGAGCAGCGGTATCTTCAGCCTAGTGGTGCACTTCATTTCTCCTTGCTACAGAATTTAAACAGTACTCAGCAAAATGACATGTCCATGGATGAGTACTATGCTGCCTTTACTCGCATTAGCGGCCAACTTAGCTCCATGGTTCCAAAGAGCAGTCCTGGTTGCACATCTTGTGCGGCTAAGGAAGAATTTGAACAACGAACCCTCATGTATCAGTTTGTGATGAAGCTGAGGCAGGAGTATGAGAACATCCGCACTCAACTCCTTGGTCGTACTACTTCTCACACCTTGACTGAGGCACTTGCTAGCCTGATTGCTGAGGAGACTCGTCTTCGTTCTATGGCTGCGACTTATACACCGTCTCTACACAACAGTGTTCTGGGTTTTCCTCACCGGACAGATCCTCCCAAGGCTCCACATCCGTCATGACCTCTGTCGCGTGATTTCTGCACACATTGTAAGAGGACAGGACACAACATGGCTGGTTGTTTCCAGCTTCACCCAGAGTTGTTAGCCGAGTTTCGTGCTAGACGAGCAGCCCTTCAGGATCAGCTGCATCATGCACCTGACCGTGTTCAGTCTCAGTTTGTGAGGCCTTCTACTGCTGTTGTCACTGAACCACCAGCGAGGAGTGCTTTTGTGTCTGCTCTCTCTCAGTCTGCTGTGGTTCCAGCTCAGCCTTGGGTTTTGGACTCTGGCGCCTCTTTTCATGTCACATCCGACCGCTCTCAGCTTGTGTCTTGCCAGCCAGTGAAGGATGGTGCATCTGTTCAGACTGCTGATGGTACATCTTGTTCTGTTACCCACCACGTTCTCTTTGCACATCAAAGTTTACTGTTCCTGACATCTTTTTTGTTCCTCAGTTGTCCATGAACCTTGTGTCTGTTGGTCAGATTACTGATATGAACTATTTTGTTGGCTTTGATGCCTCCTCTTGTTATGTGCAGGATCGTCAGAGCAAGAGGATCATTGGAACTGGCCATCGCCGTAGAGGATCCACATCCCTCTACATTTTAACAACTTGCACCTTCCTTCGGCTTCCACTGCATTGTTGTTTCGCTCTGCAACATCTACATCAAGATCTACTGAAAGTGCATGTGTTGCCCCATGCGTGGTTTTGGTAATTAATGACAATCCTTATGGACTAATGGTTGCATTGAGATATACTTGTAGATCTTGTCCATAGGAAAAGATTGGAGTTCATGTGTTGGACTCTAGAAGATTACATGATGACCAAGGTTCCATCCAAGGGTTTATATGAAGAATGGTCATGTGAAGAGTTGAGCTTATTGCAAGCATGGCTTGGAAAAGAAGATTGAGTGAACTTCATGTTTATCTCCAAGCCATCATCTATATCAAGAGAAGAAGATGAAGCGCAAGTGGATACATGAAGACGGAGCTAAGCGAGGCCCTCCCATAATGGAGTATGGGGGAGCATTTGGAGAAGTCTTCATCAAGCATGTGCTAGCAAGCACAATCAAGAAAGGTGTTCCACTTGAAGAGATCAAGATCGTCATTATCTAGCTCAAGTGGAATGCGCAAGGCAAAGGTATGATCTTGATAGGTTTTCTATTTTATCGGTCTCGTGTGTTAGTGGGAGACCGGGTTATAGGATAGACGGCGTACTATCAAGAGGGGCTCTCAAGTGAGTAACTTGATCGCATCTTTGTGGAGAGTTCAAACCTTTGCATACTTGGCATATCATCTTTCTTGATTCTTATTTGGATTTTATCCATGTGAGAATTTAGAGCTTGTGTTCATCTTCATACCAAGCTCTAGTTCATCAAAAACGGATTTCATCTGCATATCTTGTAGCGTTTTTGATACTGGAGGTTTTACCGGCTTATCTTTTCTAGAGAGGTCAAACTCTCACCTTTTGGTTTTATCCTCACATGATGGACTATGATGTTTCTCTGCATAATCTTGAAGGGCTCTTCGTTGCGATTCCAACGAGCCCAAGATCATCGAAATCGGAGTCCGGATGAAAAAGATATTGAAGTTTTCGTATCGCAGTTGGGTGCCCGGCCTCCAGGCCGGCCCAGGCCGGCCCCCAGGCCGGTTGCCTCTGCAGCCCAGGCCGGCTCCCAGGCCGGTTGCCTCTGCAGCCCAGGCCGGTTTGCAGGCCGGTCCGCTCTGCCGGTTGGCCGGCCCCCAGGCCGGCCTAGGCCGGTTTGCAGGCCGGTTTGCCTGTTTGCTGCTGCGTAAAGTTTTGAAGCCGGCCTCCTGGCCAGCCTAGGCCGGCCCTCAGGCCGGGCTCCCGTACCCCTTCAACGGTCACTTTTTCAGGGGACCTATTTAAGGGGTTTCTTCCCCAATGGTTCCCTAAGAACTTGAGCACGATTTCCTCCATTGTTGAAAGCTCATTTCTTCGATTACTCCCAATCCATCCACCCAAACTCGTTGATCTTTGGAGAATTGAAGCAGGAGATCTAGATCTACATTTCCACCAATCCATTCCTTCTCTAAGTGAGGGGAACCTAGTTGATCTTGATCTTGGAGTTCTTGGTGTTTCTCCTCCTTTGTTCTTCCTCTCTTATTCCCCCATAAGCATTTGTTGCTTTGTTGGAATTTGAGAGTGAAGGACTTGATCACTTCTTGTGTTCTTGCCATTGCATTGTGTTGCATCGGTTTGCTCTCTCCACGAGGATTCGTGGAAGTGAAAGTTTGTGAACTTGTTACTCTTGGGTCTTTGGACCCTAGATGCCCGTGTGGTGGTTGAGACCCTTGTATGGTCACTTGTAGCTGTTCGGGAGCCCCCAATCCCGTTGTGGGTTGTGCCCCGGATCGTTGTTGAAAGGCTCCGGATTTCCGCCTCGAAGGATTCCGATAGTGGAAGGTGAACCAAACCTTTGTGGTGCGGTTCATCGGAGAATAGGGTGAGCCTTTGTGGCGTTGAGATCGACCTTTGTGGTGCCTCACACCTCTCCAACGAGACGTACTCCCCTAAAAAGGAGGAACTCGGGAATACATCCTCGTCTCCGCGTGTCTCGGTTATTTCTATACCCGAGCTCTTACTTATGCACTTTACATTGTGATAGCCTTCGTGCTTGAAGTATTCTATATTGCTATCACCTTGTTGCTTGTCTTGCTTAGCATAAGTTGTTGGTGCACATAGGTGAGCCTAGTATATTTAGTTTGTTGGCTTGTTAATTTAAACATCTAGTTTTATTCCGCAATTAGCAAGACTAAACCGGAAAAGTTTTAATCGCCTATTCACCCCCCCTCTAGGCGACATCCTTGTCCTTTCAATTGGTATCAGAGCCTGGGCTCTCTTTTTGGGCTTTACCGCCTAGAGAGGAAAGATGTCGTATAGAGAATTAGTGCACGATCCCACTCTTATATTCGATGGCACAAATTATGATGTTTGGAAAATTCGCATGCTTAACCTTCTTAGGGACATAGACCCAAATTTTAAGAGAATTGTAGATATGGGTTTTTCTCCTCCAAAGGATTCCCAAAAGTTATCTTTAGAGGATGAGGAAAACTCTTATCTCGATACTCGTGTATCTAATTGTCTCATATGTGTTTTGAGCGATGTAGTTCTTGCATCAATCATGCCTTTTCGGAACGCTCATGAGCTTTGGACCAAGCTTCAAGATAAATATGAAGTGTCCAATATTATTGAGGATGATTGTTCTCCTTCCACCTCCGGCCGTGACGAATTCACAACTTTCTCCACTTCACCAACATGTGATTTGTCACAAGGTAATGATATGGTGAGTGGTGATAGAAATTGCTTTGTTGATGGTGAATATTCTATTGACTATACTTCATCTCTATCTCATTGCAATGTTCTATCTTTGGACTTAAACACTTCTAGCACTCCAAATGTTTTACATGCTAGTGTTGATAGTCCTTGCATATCATGTAATAGTTGTTTAACTAAATCTCATGATGATATGCTTCATTTGTCTTGTTGCCATGAAAACAATACTTCCATATCCTCTATTTCTTGTGTGGCTAACAATGTAGAGGAATCCCAACATTTGTTGGAACAAGACATGGACATCAATGGTGCTTCAAGCAATTCTTCATCATCTTTGTCCACTACTCATTTTTGCCTTATGGCTAAGGAGTCCGAGGTATCTCCTACCTCGAATCCCGACATATCTTGTGATGACGTGGATGAGGATTCTCATGAAGAACAATTTGATATTGAATCCTTAATCAAGAAGGGTGAGATGGTATTTCGTGCTCTCCCCAAAGGTAGCAAAGCTATCCCTCCTCTATGTGAAATCATTGCTTATGTTAATAAGAGTAGGGAAGTCATTGAGGACTTGGAAACTCAATTTCTCGAAAAATGTCAAATTGAGAGAGAGGACGCCGATGAAAAAGCTTCCTTAGTGAATGCCCTTGCGGAAGAGCAAGAGCTTTGAGTGTCTCTTGAGGAGAAACTTGAATCTCTTGATGAAACAAATGATCTTATTATTGCTAAAATTATTAAGGAAAGAGATCATGCTATTGCTAAAAATAAAGTGCTTAAAAAGAAAAAAGTTGAATTTGGTGTTGGCAATGCTAGACTAACGATGTGTTCGGTTCTGGAACCGCGGGGGACGGAATGGAACCATTCCATTCCAAGGGCATGGAACGGTTCGGACCCCATGTTCGGTTTGGAAAATTTCGAGGAACGGAACGGTTCCATTTTCTGTTCGGTTGGGAGCAAAATGGAGGAACGGAATGGCATCTTTTTGGTTCAGCTCACCTCTTTCATGTACATGGTGAACATACCTCCCGTTTCTAGCATCAGAGCAATAAAAATTTCTGCAGCACTTCCTTTGTATCTTTAGCAATAAGCAATAATCAAATATATATCACAAGAAGAACACATATATGGCAGCAAACATGAGACAAAATGCATACAATCAGTCCAAGTTCATACACGTTAATGTCATAGTAGAGATCCAAAAGCAGTCAATAGAGTTCATACGGTTCATATTACAGGCCATCGAATAATAAAGGTACTTGTTCATACGGTTCATATTACAGAAGCTACTTGAAGTTCATACAATCAGTTCAGATTATAGAGCTTCCCAAAGGTCTTCTCCACGTACCTAGACACCCAAACCAACTTGTTGTCTTTTTTAAGCGACATGAACGCTTTTGCAGTCTTTGGATTCTCAACAAGATAAGCATAGTAGTGAACAATATCATCCTCATCGAATCCCTTCATTGCAGTCAAAACATCCCACAAATCATCAGGGACACCATCATCATCTCCACCAGATTTTGCAAAAGCTTCAGCCATCATTTTGAAACCATCTTTGAGAGTGGTGACTAAAGGATCATCTGCAATCTCCACAATCTTAGCCTTCTTTTTTGGTGGTGCTTTGGCAGAAGACTCACCTACAGTTGGTGAAGCTTGCTTCTTGGTTACTTCTTCAACATCAATAGAGAAAGCATCATTCCCTGACTTGGCATATTTCCCCGTAGCCGTGTTTCCCCCAAAAAAGGTTTCCATTGCACGATAGTGCTCAATTGGGTTATTCAACAAGGGAATATCAGATTTGTTGTTCTACAAAAAAAAGAACAAATGAGCAACATATAACACATGCAAATAGTGCAAGTGAGTAGCAAAAAGTACACAAATGTTTAGGGAACAAACTTACAATGCAATGCCCTGCATAGTGTTCATCGCTGAGCCTAATGGTGCAAGTATCCTCATCCCATAGAGCTCCACTCAGGTTTTTCAATTGGACTAGCCTGCCCCAAACCTTCCTCCACTTCTTAAGATGGTTGGTAACTTGGTCTCCGGTTAAAGATAGCTTGAAATGTTCATTCAAAAACTTGGCACATTGGTTGTAATGACAGGTCTTGAAGCCAGTTGAAGTTCTTTGGCCACTGGCCACAAGGTCAGCCAAAAAACCTAGATGCGAGGTGGACATGGCATTGGTCCATGCTACCACCCCTCCCTTGGTGCTCTTGCTTGTCTCGGTCATGCTTGCCTCGCTCATGGTTTCAACGCTCTCCATTCCTGTCCAGCCACAAAAAATGGAGTCAAATCATGATTGTGAGCATCACAAACAAATGGTATCATTGCAATAAGAGTACAATTCTGTCCAGCCACCAAAATGGCGTCAAATCATGATTTTTAGCATCACAAACAAATGGTATCATTGCAATAAGAGTACAATTCTGTCCAGCCACCAAAATGGTGTCAAATCATGATTTTCAGCATCACAAACAAATGGTTTCATTACAACAAAAGAGTACAAAGGTAGCACAACTCAATACACGGTTTCATTACATAGATAGCACTACAAATACATGGATAATGCAACACTCATTGACCATAGTAGGCCTGCCTATCCGCCCACATTTGGTTAGCCATTTGTTGCCTACCATTTACCATGTCCCTATGGTCTCTTGCTTGTTGCCTTTGTGACCGGATTGGTTGTGTGGTCCAATTCACCTCCGGTACAATGAATTCATCAATTCCTTGTGATAGTGCATAATTATGAAGAACACAACAAGCTACAACAATGTCCACTTGTACCAAGAAAGAGAAGAATGGTGTGGCATCATTTAAAATTTTGAATCTCCTCTTGAGTGATGCAAAAGCACGCTCTACCGTCACCCGTAGAGACGAGTGCCTAAGGTTGAATAGCTCCTGCGCATTTTGGACGGGATTGCTGCCCCACTCGTTCAAATGATATCTCACATTGCGAAAAGGAGGCAAGAAACCAAGTTTGGCTCCATATCCGGCATCAACTAGATAGTATTTTCCTAAAAAGAAAACATATATTGGTGACAATGGTTTGGACAACATATGGACAATCATATCTAAGTCAATTTTGTTACCTTGTGGTACTTGTAGGCCTCTCTCACGTGATAATGCATCAGCTAAAACTAATGCGTCATGTGCTGAACCTTCCCAGCTAGCCAACACATATGTGAAGCGAAGGTCAAAATCTACCGCTGCCATAACATTTTGAGTGGCAAATGTTTTCCTACCACGGAAGGCATCTTCCAAATCTTTTGTGACAGATGCTCTCACATGTGTGCCATCAATAGCTCCAATACAATCCTATACAGTGGTAAATATTAAATGATGGTGGACACGTGAAATACCTATATGGCTAAGAAATAGTTTCAGCAAATACCTTAAAATATGGGTCAAACCGAGGGTTTCCTGCTATTTTTTCTGGGGTCTCCAAAGATGGTGGCCTGATATATTCATTGCGTAGCTCACCGATGGCTTTGAGGACACGCTTAAAATAAATGCTGATTGTGGAGAATGATCTACCAAAATTGGCTGCCACAACCCTATTGCGAACATCATGTCCAAGGGTGTGCAAAAACATCGCCACTTGTTGCTCCACATTTAAATGAACACTATCTTCTAGCAACTTGCGATCCCTCAATATGTTACGAAGGTTAAAGAAAGGAGCTCTATCGAATCTCAACATGTTTCTACATTTGACATCACTCTCCCAAATTTTACTACTTAGATATTCAATTCGTTGCCGATATCTTTCATGCATTGGCCCATAACTTATACGTGCTCTTCTCTTCTTTTTTATAGCCCGAATAGCTACAACAATTGCAGCAAAAACTACAAAAACAGCAGCTCCTCTAAGCATCTTTTTCCTTTTATCTGTCATCTTGCCCATCTACAAATGCATTCATTCTTTCTTAAATTAACAATTCCATGGTTTATGAACAACATATCACAAGATTTCATCAAGTTAAAATGCTGCAAAAATAGGACAGCACCACAAATAGCAAATTTCTGAATCCAATCTGCACAAAGAGGGGCATTTGAGTCAGATTTTTACCTCACTGCCGCCGGTACTGCTTGCCCCGCCTGCCCTCTGCTTGCCCCGCGTCGCCTGCCCTTGCCGTCCTTGCCCCGCCTGCCCTGCTTGCCCCGCCTCGCCTAGAAACCGTCGTCGCCGACCCAGCAACCAGCGCCACCGCCGAGAGGGAGAGGGGGAGCCGAGCCGCCTGAGGGAGAGGAGGAGCCGAGCCGCCGGGGGGAGACGTGCCGCCGGCGAAGGAGAGGGAGAGGGGGAGCCGCGCCGCCGGCGATGGAGAGGGAGAGCTGCGCGCGATGGGGAGGAGAGGGAGAGGATAGGGTTGTGGTGAGAACTGTCTCTGTGCGTGCGCGGTGCTCGTTAACAATCGATTCCGCGTCGTCCGGCCGATTCGGGCGGATGAGTGCGTTCCGCATCTCAGGCGAATATTCCATCCCGGGGGACTACTCGGTTCCGTTCCGAGGCTCCAACCGAACAGAGGAACGGGTCCTAGGGACGGAACCGACCCGTTCCGTTCCTCCTAATTATGGAACCGAACACATCCTAAGTGAGGACATAGAGAGACGTGACAAAGCTCACAAGGCTTTAGAAAGTGAACACTATCTCCTTATCAAGTCTCATGATCAACTCCAAACTCAACTATCCAAGAATGTTGAGCTTGCCAAGTTGTCTTCCTCCATTTCTAACGTTAATGATGCTTGTGCTACTAACTCCACTTCTCGTGAAGCATCTATTTTGAAGGAGAATGTTGAGCTAAGGGCTCAACTTGAGTTGCTAACTAGCAAGTATAGGAAATTGGAAGAAAGTCATGAAAAGCTATCTAGCTCTAATGATGATCTTCTAGCATCCTATGCTAAGCTAAAGTTAGCTCATGAGGCATTATGTCAAAGGTAACATCTTGTGAGCCTCATGTGGACAAAGGCACACTTTTCTAAAATGCTTATTGCCATGTGCTAGTCCTAGTGATTCATCCACTCACAATATTGCTACATCTTGTGATGAATTACTTTCTATGCCTTGTTGCTCTAACAATGAAGCCTCTACTTCCTCTAGTGTTTTTGTTGATACTAACCATGTAGAGGAATTAAATGAGCTCAAGGCCCAAGTCACTTCTTTGAAGAAAGACTTGGAAAAGCGTCATGTTGGGGATTCTACACTTGACAATATGTTGAGTGTTCAAAGACGCCCCAATGACAAGAGTGGACTTGGATTCAACTCCAATATCAAGAACAAGTCCAAGTTAACAAGAAGAAAAAGGGCCAAGAACAAGTTAAGATTCGGCCAAGATTGTTTGCTTCAAGTGCAAAGTTGAAGGGCACCATGTTAGATCTTGCCCTTTGAAGAAGAAGTCTCTTAGTGAGAAGCAACAAGGGAAGAAGCCTCAAGTTCAAACTCAAGTTCCTCAAGTTGAAGAACGGCCTCTTCCCAAGAAGAATCAAGCTACCCCTCCTCAAGTCAAGACTCCAACTAAGAAGAGAGGAGGAAGTAGATGTTGCTACCTATGCCGTGAGAAGGGTCACTTGCTTCTTCATGCACAAATGGTACCTTATCCAACCCCATTATTATTAATGATGATTATTCTCTTCGGAAGGATAAGGTTGGCAATGTGTTTGCCAAATATGTTGGTACTCAAAGTGGTGTCAAGAAAAGAACCATTTGGGTTGCCAAGCCTATTGTGACTAACCTCTTAGGACCCAACTTGGTTGGGGACCAACAAGCTAAAACTTGATCAATAGGTGTTGTTGGAGGGCATTGGAGACTTGGCTACATCATGAAGAATTAAGGGATCTTCATCAATTATATTCTCTCAAGTCAAGTCATTTGGATTATATTGTTCTATCTCATATCCAATGTTCCTCCTTGCGGTAACTTTTATTTAAATCATATATACATTGAAAGTTGCTTGCACCCTTGCATGTGTTAGGTTTTGTACCTTGCTAGTGTTTGTATGTGTTGTGCTCTCTACTTACTTATCTTGAGTAATCAAGTATGTGTATGTTGGTTTGCACACCATTTACTTGTGTTGAGCCTTATTGCTTTTATTTGATATCTTATCTTGTTGGCTCTCTTTTTGAGAGATTAATGGACTATCCATTTTGGGGAGTGATATGCTTCGTGCACTTCACAATCCTAAAATGTGTGTACATGAGGAATACCACTTAGTTGATATATCAATATTATCTATTCTCTATGTGGTATGTCATTCTCATGAGAAATTCAAATTCTATAATGTCCATTAATTATCTCTAGTTGGTTTTGTTTGCCTCTTGTTAAGAAAATTGGATTATCACATTATGGGGGAGTAATAAGCTATGTGCATATTACAAACCTAGAAAATGTGAACATGTGAGGTATTGCCACCTAGAATTGATATTCTTCATTATCTTATTCCTATGTGGCATGTTTCTCAAACAAGTTCCATTTGCTTAAATGTTTTTGCTCTCACCGTTGGATCTTGTTTGTGATGGAAGTTCTTGATATGGCTTTCCCAAATATGTTCTCATATATCTTTTTGGGAAACCAATTGCTTCAAGCTACTCTTGGAGTTGCTTTGCATGATCGCGTGAATTTGAAGCTATCAAGAATATCTATCTATCTAAGCATCTTTTAATTCTATCCTTTGCCATATGCTTATTTGTTGTGAATTGGTCTTCAATTTTCCTATTACCACCGAGAATATCTCTATATACTCCTTGTCCATGACAAGTGATACTCATAATTGTGGTGGAATTTGTAGACCATCTTCACTTTGGCTTTGCTTTGAATTGCCTTATTTTATTGCCAAGGATTTTTTTGATCTAACTCTCTTTGTCTTCCTTGTATCTTTTGGATCTTTGTTGCTCTACTCAAAATTTGTTTTATGCTTCTTCATTAGGAAAAGCAATGATCCCAATCTTGTGCATTTACATTCAAAAGTCATACTTCTTGATAATGCACTATTCTTGGGGAAGCTATCCTACTTGAGTAGAACATCATTCTTTAAATTGGTTTTGCATCTTATTGCTTTCCTTGAACATGACTAGTGTTTGAATATATATATGGAGAGTGATGATCCATTTGTGTGCATTTTGTATTCAAATGCAAGATCATAAATAATGCACATCTTGGGGAGCAATCCTATATGCTTTTGAACATTAGTTGTCTTCAATTGGTATTTGATCCCGATGACGTGTCTCTTTGGAAGACAAACATTTTCGTCTTGGTACTTTGTGCCATCATGAAAGTGTAGAGGGTTTGGTTTATTCCTTGATGATATTTTCATCAATTGGTATCTTACTTTCTTTTGGCATCTTTTCAAAGTGGTATCTTCAATCATGTGTTGATTTGGGTTTTGATATAATTTGGACAATTTTTTTCTTGTCACACTTGTGTGTGCTTTCTTGTTTAATTGGTGTTTTGTCCAATTTATATATCGTTTGGTTCTTGAAAGTCTTGTGCATGCATATTTACTATATGTATATCTTATGGCATGCTTACTTTCGTTGATCCAATATATAGGATAAACTCCATCAAATCCTAAATGGCTAAGATGTGCATGAAATTCAATTTCATATCAATATGCACATATTTATGTGGAGTTTGTCCTATGTATTGTAGTTGCTCTAACTACTTTGGACCCAATGAGTTTGGGTACCATTTTGTACTTGAATTTGTTTTAGGTACATTGAGATGCATTGGAAGCTTGTCTCATTTACAAGGAAGGTGTGTCACCATGTGCTTATTGGAGCCAAGCTCGGATGATCATGAACTCTTATCTTCTACATCACCAATGCTATCTCGGTAACAAGTATCTACCTCATGCATACTTTTCTAGCTTTCAACCTTGTGTAGGTTGTTTCTGGCATGAATCTCTTTTGTTGCAATTCATTTGGTTCTTGCAAAACAACTTTATTGCAAATGTGGGCAAGCCGGGATGATTACATATCAAGGGAAATATATAATCATTTTCATGATTCACAATCCCAAATATGTTAATCTAGCACTTTCTACTCTATGTCTCGCATTGCAATATTGATATTTTTCAAAATCATTTGCCTCTTTCGATACTTGTTATCTTTCTCGGAGCATCCCATCTATTTTTTTGTGGATTTTTGATGCTATGATGAGATTGTGTTGGAAGTTCATCTATATCCTTCTAAGATAAAATTGAGCTTTGTGCTATGCTTTTAAGCAATGATCTTATTGGTATATATATGACTTCCACTTGGATATCATGTTCTTCACCGTTGTATCTATTTTTGTGTGCATGTTTCTTTTGGACTTATATCTTCATGATTGATGTCTAATTAGAAATTTATACACATGAGAGTAGCTACATCTTTAATTGGTATTCCAATCCTCTAGTGACCACCCTTTTATTACTTTTGTTTCTTTGGTGGTTTCTAAAAGCACAAGCTTTGTTTTTCACTTGGTACTTCTTTTGCATCTTAATAAGCTTGTGGATCTAGGTGCTACATCTTCTTTGGGTTGTGATTATTAGAAAGACATGATATGCACTATGTGCTTCTTATGTTGAAAGACTATGATAATGCTATTGCTTATCCTTGCATTAGTCTCCTAAAATGTCTCTCCATGTCACACCCATCTCTTTTCGGTTGAGCAAGTCTTTATTTGTCACTTCGTGTTCTTATTGCTCAACATCCTTTGGTGCAAGTTGTTTTGCTTCTTTTCTAACCTTATGCCTTCTTGCACTTGTTTGTGTTCAACATCATCCAAGAGGGAGTGAGGATTCCATGTTGTGCACTCCATATTGAGATACAAATCCTACATTGTGCATGTACCTTGGGGAGTTCCCTCTTGATTTTTAGAACACTTGGTTGATCTTATCATCATATCTTCTTGTGTCCAATTGGTTTTTTGGATCCTTTGATTGGTTACTTGTTTTGTCGAAGTATCTTTCAATTTGTTTTTCTTTTGCATTCTTTGGATCCTCAATATAGTTTGATCTCCTTCCCAACTATTCGTCATTGGATACATGCATTTGATTTCACTCATATTATGGGAAATGCACACATTATGGGGGAGCTCTTATTATATTGGCCTTCTAAATTTTTCCTCCCATTTCGGCAATCGATGCCAATGGGGGAGAAGTTTTAGAGGGTTTAAGGAAATTTGGTTTTATGCTTTAGTTTCGTTCTTAAGCATTTGCCTTTCATGCTCTTGCGTCCTTGCTCTTTGTGTTGCATGGTTGCTTAATTCATTATATAAACCCTCGTAAAAGGGATTGTCATCAATTACCAAAATGGGGGAGATTGAAAGTGCATGTGTTGCCCCATGCGTGGTTTTGGTAATTAATGACAATCCTTATGGACTAATGGTTGCATTGAGATATACTTGTAGATCTTGTCCATAGGAAAAGATTGGAGTTCATGTGTTGGACTCTAGAAGATTACATGATGACCAAGGTTCCATCCAATGGTTTATATGAAGAATGGTCATGTGAAGAGTTGAGCTTATTGCAAGCATGGCTTGAAAAAGAAGATTGAGTGAACTTCATGTTTATCTCCAAGCCATCATCTATATCAAGAGAAGAAGATGAAGCGCAAGTGGATACATGAAGACGGAGCTAAGCGAGGCCCTCCCATAATGGAGTATGGGGGAGCATTTGGAGAAGTCTTCATCAAGCATGTGCTAGCAAGCACAATCAAGAAAGGTGTTCCACTTGAAGAGATCAAGATCGTCATCATCTAGCTCAAGTGGAATGCGCAAGGCAAAGGTATGATCTTGATAGGTTTTCTATTTTACCGGTCTCGTGTGTTAGTGGGAGACCGGGTTATAGGATAGACGGCGTACTATCAAGAGGGGCTCTCAAGTGAGTAACTTAATCGCATCTTTGTGGAGAGTTCAAACCTTTGCATACTTGGCATATCATCTTTCTTGGTTCATATTTGGATTTTATCCATGTGAGAATTTAGAGCTTGTGTTCATCTTCATACCAAGCTCTAGTTCATCAAAAACGGATTTCATCTGCATATCTTGTTGAGTTTTTTATATTGGAGGTTTTACCGGCTTATCTTTTCTAGAGAGGTCAAACTCTCACCTTTTGGTTTTATCCTCACATGATGGACTATGATGTTTCTCTGCATAATCTTGAAGGGCTCTTCGTTGCGATTCCAACGAGCCCAAGATCATCGAAATCGGAGTCCGGATGAAAAAGATATTGAACTTTTCGTATCGCAGTTGGGTGCCCGGCCTCCAGGCCAGCTCAGGCCGGCCCCCAGGCCGGTTGCCTCTACAGCCCAGCCGGCCCCCAGGCCGGCCCAGGCCGGCTCCCAGGCCGGTTTGCTGGCCGGTCCGCTCTGCCGGTTGGCCGGCCCCCAGGCCGGCCTAGGCCGGTTTGCCTGTTTGCTGCTGCGTAAAGTTTTGAAGCCGGCCTCCTGGCCAGCCTAGGCCGGCCCTCAGGCCGGGCTCCCGTACCCCTTCAACGGTCACTTTTTCAGGGGACCTATTTAAGGGATTTCTTCCCCAATGGTTCCCTAAGAACTTGAGCACGATTTCCTCTCTCTCTCCTCCATTGTTGAAAGCTCATTTCTTCGATTACTCCCAATCCATCCACCCGAACTCGTTGATCTTTGGAGGATTGAAGCAGGAGATCTAGATCTACATTTCCACCAATCCATTCCTTCTCTAAGTGAGGGGAACCTAGTTGATCTTGATCTTGGAGTTCTTGGTGTTTCTCCTCCTTTGTTCTTCCTCTCTTATTCCCCATAAGCATTTGTTGCTTTGTTGGAATTTGAGAGTGAAGGACTTGAGCACTTCTTGTGTTCTTGCCATTGCATTGTGTTGCATCGGTTTGCTCTCTCCACGAGGATTCGTGGAAGTGAAAGTTTGTGAACTTGTTACTCTTGGGTCTTTG
Organism: Poa pratensis; assembly: GCA_947311845.1. Taxonomy (NCBI): domain Eukaryota; kingdom Viridiplantae; phylum Streptophyta; class Magnoliopsida; order Poales; family Poaceae; genus Poa; species Poa pratensis. The sequence continues at coordinate 36,569,215 of CAMZMU010000113.1, forward strand.
GACCCTAGACGCCCGTGTGGTGGTTGAGACCCTTGTGTGGTCACTTGTAGCTGTTCGGGAGCCCCCAATCCCGTTGTGGGTTGTGCCCTGGATCGTTGTTGAAAGGCTCCGGATTTCCGCCTCGAAGGATTCCGATAGTGGAAGGTGAACCAAACCTTTGTGGTGCGGTTCATCGGAGAATAGGGTGAGCCTTTGTGGCGTTGAGATCGACCTTTGTGGTGCCTCACACCTCTCCAACGAGACGTACTCCCCAAAAAAGGAGGAACTCGGGAATACATCCTCGTCTCCGCGTGCCTCGGTTATTTCTATACCCGAGCTCTTACTTATGCACTTTACATTGTGATAGCCTTCGTGCTTGAAGTATTCTATATTGCTATCACCTTGTTGCTTGTCTTGCTTAGCATAAGTTGTTGGTGCACATAGGTGAGCCTAGTATATTTAGGTTGTTGGCTTGTTAATTTAAACAACTAGTTTTATTCCGTAATTAGCAAGCCTAAACCGGAAAAGTTTTAATCGACTATTCACCCCCCCTCTAGGCGACATCCTTGTCCTTTCATCTACTTCGTCTCTTTCGTTTGCCCAGTGGCACCATCGTTTAGGTCACTTGTGTGGTTCTCGTTTATCTACTCTTGTTCAGCAAGGCGTTTTGGGTCGGGTCCCTGTAGATTCTGCTTTTCATTGTAAGGGATGTAAGCTAGGCAAGCAGATTCAACTCCCACACCCCTCTAGCACTACTCATTCTTGTCATCTTTTTGATTTGGTGCACTCTGATGTATGGGGTCCCTCTCCTTTTGTTTCAAAAGGTGGTCACAAATATTATGTCATATTTATTGATGATCACTCTCGCTATACTTGGGTGTATTTCATGAAGCATCGTTCTGAGTTGATTTCTATATATAAGGCTTTTGTGTGCATGTTGCATACTCAATTCTCCAGTGCTATTCGTGTTTTTCGTTCTGACTCTGGGGGGAATATCTGTCTACGTCTTTTCGTGAGTTTCTCTCTTCTGAAGGTACTCTCCCTCAACTTTCATGTCCTGGTGCTCATGCTCAGAATGGTGTTGCTGAACGTAAGCACCGACACATTGTTGAGACAGCTCGCACTCTTCTAATTTCACCTTTTGTGCCTACTCATTTTTGGGGTGAAGCTATCTCGACTGCTGTCTACCTTATCAATCTCCAGCCTTCTTCTCGTCTTCAAGGCAAGTCTCCTGGTGAGATTTTGTTTGGTTCTCCTCCCACGTATGACCATCTTCGTGTTTTTGGTTGTATTTGCTATGTTCTTTTAGCACCTCGCGAGCGTACCAAGTTGACTGCACAGTCTGTTCAGTGTGTTTTCCTTGGCTATAGTCTCGAGCATAAGGGCTACCGTTGCTATGATTCTTCTGCTCGTCGCATTCGCTTTTCTCGTGATGTCACTTTTGTTGAGGATCAACCTTTTTTCTATTCCCCTTCGACTCAATCTTCATCATCAACCTCTTTAGAATCTACTTCTTTTCTTTCACTTCCACCTATTTTTTAAGATGATTCTGCACCTGATCAGTCTTCGGATCCACCTCCAACATATGATTCACCAGCTCCTCCTCTAGCTAGTTTTCCTTTTCATTATAGTCGTCGTCCTAGAGTTTCACCAGATATTCAATCATCTATTCCTTTGTCTTCTCCTCCGGCCAGTACTACTGATCCTTGCACTGATGACTCCTCTCAGACAACAAGGTATGCTCTTCGTGATCGCTCCTCTCTTGAGATTCCTAGCAGATATCGCAATGATTTCTGTGCAGGGGCAGCTTATGAGCCTACTACTTATCAGGAGGCAGTGGTGTTACCTGAGTGGCAATTGGCTATGTCCGAGGAGCTTGCAGCTCTAGAGGGTACTGGTACATGGGATTTGGTTCCTCTACCTTCTCGGTCCGTCCCTATCACTTGCAAATGGGTGTACAAGGTCAAAACCAAGTCAGATGGATCTGTGGAATGCTACAAGGCTCGACTTGTTGCAAGAGGTTTTCAGCAGGCTCATGGGAGAGATTATGATGAGACTTTTGCTCCAGTTGCTCACATGACTTCAGTTCGCACTTTCATTGCTGTGGCTGCCACTCGTTCATGGAAAATTTCCCAAATGGATGTGAAGAATGCTTTCCTTCATGGTGATCTGCATGAGGAAGTATATATGCAACCACCTCCAGGTATTGAGGCTCCATCTGGTCATGTTTGTCGTCTTCGAAAGGCTCTATATGGGCTCAAACAAGCTCCTCGTGCCTGGTTTGAGAGGTTCACTTCTGTGGTTCGAGCTGCTGGTTTTTCTCCTAGTGAGCATGACCTAGCTCTCTTCATTCATACTTCAGAGCGTGGGCGTACTTTGCTTCTACTCTATGTAGATGATATGCTGATCACGGGAGATGATGTTCGATATATTTCCTTTGTCAAGAAAAAGTTGAGTGAGCAATTCAAGATGTCAGATTTGGGGTCCCTCAGTTACTTTCTCGGAATTGTGGTCCAACACACAGATGATGGTTACTATATCTCTCAACAAAGGTACACTCGGGATTTGATTTCGCGCTCTGGCCCCGCTGACACATGCATTGCTACTACACCCATGGAACTTCAGTTGCAATTGCGTCCTACCGATGGAACTCCCCTTGAGGATTCCTCTCGATATCGTCATATTGTTGGCAGTCTAGTGTACCTCACAGTAACAAGACCTGATATTGCACATGCAGTTCATATTCTCAGCCAATTTGTGGGTGCTCCCACCTCGGTACATTATGGCCATCTACTTCGAGTGCTTCGATATTTAAGGGGCACTACATCTCGCCGCTTGTTCTATGCTAACTCAAGTCAGCTCCAACTTCATGCTTACTCTGATTCCACTTGGGCGAGTGATCCCGTCGATCGACGTTCAGTCACTGGTTATTGCATATTTCTTGGAACATCTCTCATTGCATGGAAATCAAAGAAGCAAACTGCTGTGTCTCGCTCTAGCGCTGAGGCTGAGCTTAGGGCTCTTTCTACTACTACATCAGAGATTGTGTGGCTTCACTGGTTATTGGCTGATCTTGGGGTTTCATGTCATACACCTACACCTCTTCTCTGTGACAGCACTGCTGCTATTCAAATTGCTAATGATCCTGTCAAACATGAGCTGACTAAACACATTGGTGTGGATGCATCTTTCACTCGATCTCATTGTCAGCAATCTACTATTAAGCTCCAGTATGTTCCATCAGAGCTTCAAGTTGCAGATTTCTTCACGAAGGCTCAAACTCGAGATCAACATAGGTTTCATATTCTCAAACTTAGTGTATCCGATGCTCCTGATCCACCTTAAGTTTGAGAGGGGGGGGGGGTGTTAAGTGTATATTAGGCCCATTGTCTAGACTGTTGGCCCAGCCCATGTAACATGTTGTATATCTATCTCTCGTTCAATACAGAAAACTAGTTCGGTCATATTATTTTCCTTACACAATATTAACACTCGCAACATTCAACTATGTTTCAAAAACTGAACCATATCTTGCCCAAACTCTGCTTTCTTCGTGTTCTTGATCTCTCCTACACTTCGCTAAAATCACTCCCTTCTTCCATAAGCTGTCTCCGGAACCTTCGGTTGCTCTCACTTAGAGGCTGCTATGATCTCAAAACTCTCACAACTAGCCCCACGTACTCAACAAAAAATACCAGTTCACCATTGTCCACTCTATACCAGCTTGAAATCCTTGATTTGGGTGGAGTTCCTTTATCTCATCTGACGCAAGATGTGGCCAACCAAAAAAGAAAATTGATACACCTTGATATTTCCCTTTCAGAAATATCCACTTTTCCTCCCAATTTTTTCCAGGATATGTCAAAGCTTGAAGAGCTCATTCTTGTGAACTGCTCCAACCTTGTGGAGCTACCTCCTTCCATGGCTGCGCTATCCAGCCTAACGACCCTTGAGATCACAGGGACTCAAATAAAATACTTCCCGCGCAAGATATTTGAAGAAATGCAGCAGCTTCAGTCGCTTAAGCTCATTGACAACAATAACTTGATTTCACTCTACATGCCAATCTCCAGGGTGCAAGCAATCAAATTGGAAGGGCATCCTAACCTTAAATCCTTCTTGCTGATCGGCGCACCATGCATTCAGCACTTGTCTTTGCACGGATGTAGAAAACTCGAGTCTTTCGAGTTCAAGAATCTTGGTTCTTTGGAGGAGCTTGATTTGTCTAGTACAGCTATCAAGGAGCTCCCTGCCGACATCCCTAACGGTACGCAGCTTCAGAGATTGCTCTTACTGGGGTTCCTTCTCTGTTGTGATTTCCTTGGCACTTGCTAGAGCGACTTCCAGAGGTATTTTACTTGGATCAGTGCACAGAAGGATATAGTAATCACTTCAATAAAATTTCACAGCTGTGTGTTAGTGACCCCAGGTTCTTCTATAGCTTTGGAAAATCTTGTGTGGATTTAGTAAGGGCTGGACGGTTTTTTTCAATCTTTCTATGTCCAAGTCGCACCATGCAGTACTAAAAACATGCAACTGCATCATGAAGAAGAAATGGTTGATAGCAAGTTGCAGGAGTTGGTACAGAATCAGTCAACATATATGGATGTACATAGCAGCTGTTATGCAGAGGAAATCGCAATTGTGTTGCCAATTACAGTCCCCCTTCGCCGAACTGAGCGCCATGTAGAGATCACAGAGATGCAACAGCCACCTGATGGTTTAGACTATCTCCTAAATGTCACCAAATCAATATCAGTGGCATGTGATACTTCTATTGAGGAATTTTCTTTCAGGAGCAATTTCCACGATCTGGAAGAATGTGAGCTACGCTGGTGCCATAAAATGAAGGGAGTTTTCGGTTTCAGTTCATGCGTGGAAAATCTACGAAATGTGCATGTTTGTAATCTCAAAAGTCTAGTTTGGTTCTGCTCAGAATTTTGTTCTGACTCCTTTAGTTCAGTAGAGCATCTTCACCTGGAGTACTACCCAAGATTGGAGGCCATTATGCTAGATGCTGGAACACTACCATGCCTCAAGACACTTGGCATTCTGTTCTGCTACAACCTGAAGAAATTTTTCCATCGGGGTCCATTTTCACGTGGGACTTATCAGCTCCTTCCAAACCTCCAAAGGGTACGTCTCCAAGAGCTACCACTACTCCAGCAATTCAACGACAATGATGCCACCATAACAGCACCCATGTGGAACGAGCTCCACGTCCGGGGTTGCTGGAGCCTCCGACACCTGCCTACAAGATCAACCAGAGATGGTGAAGGTGAATGGGGAGAGGGGCTGGTGGAGCAAGCTTCAGTGGGGCTCACCCTTACACCGCGACAGCTACGAGCCCAAGCTTCCCCCGAAGTTTGCCTCCTTCAACGAACGAGCTGGGGTGACCAGCTACCTCAGATGAATCAACCCGTGCTCATCCGCACATATATTCATCCATCAATTGGTATGGTGATTCCTCCTGCGCATATGTATACCATATTCATCAACCATTCACCACATAATACCTTCCTACAACACCTTTGTGTCCAGCCCCTTTGCATTATTTAGAGTGTTCCACCATACCGTTGTATCCATCCTCTTTAATTGCCTCCATCTCCGTACACCCTTGTGTCCACTCGCTGCCTCCAATTATCTATGTGGTTTCTACTATATGCAATCCTGAAATAAAAAGGTCAGGTGAACCATCACTAGTAGAAAACATGGCAACTACACCGGTCTTATTGGGCCTTTGGTACCGGTTGTACAACCAGTACTAAAAGGTCGGGACTAAAGGGTACCCCTTTAGTACCGGTTGTATATACAACCGGTGCTAAAGGCCCTCCACGTGGGCGAACCTGCGGCGCGCAGCTGAGGACCTTTAGTACCGGTTGCTATTAGCAACCGGTACTAAAGGTTCCTGCTTTTTTTGCCCCCCCCCCTTATTTTTTCAGGGGTTTAGGTTTTCGGTTTTTTTTCTTTTCGCTTATTTTTCGGGGTTTAGGGTTTCTGTTTTTTTCCTTTTCGCTCATTTTTCAGGGTTTCGGAGGAGATCACGTATAAAGTACTCACTACACATATAAAGTACTCTTTACATATAAAGTACTCATAATTACAATGGAGATCACCGCTAGCTAGTACATGCATGGAGGGAGTCTATTTTCGACATAGTGGAATTCACCGAATTCATCTACGACATGCGTCAGAATGAATCCCGCCAATTCCTCCGCAATAGCTTTTACGCGGTTTTTTGGTAGGAGCTGGTTCCGCTTCCTTGACATCTTTAAAAGAAGGAGATCAAATCAGTTATGATCGAAACTAAACACAATTGATGGTAGCAAAATAAAAGTTGTGTATGATGTTTACGTACCTCTCGATTTCTTACACTATTGACTCTCTCATTGACCCTCATGTGAATAAACTCGCAAACGTAGTATCCACATAGTTCCGTCCCCTGTGGTTGTCGCAGACACCACTATACAAGAATTTAATTTAATCAAATAATAATCAAGAGAATGATAATGGTATTAGAAAGATACACAGACCTAGATACGTAGTAGTACTTACGTTGTTAGCCTTGAACTCCAGCTTATCTTTCCATTCACCGCGTTCTTCCGCGATGAACTTTTTCCAAACCCTGCCCGGAAAAGAAAATGAATTGAGGAGTTATTACTTATACTTTTGATATCCGGAAATGAACGAAAGAGGCCGATATAGTGCGATTGAAATTACCTCTTGAGCATTAGACGCACGCTTTTGTACTCATCTTGATCTTTCCTTAATGAGTCCCAGACTTCAACTTCTCCTTCCTCGAGTCTAATGATTAGCAGAATGAAGTGGTACCTGCGCACATTTATATACGCAGGTATTCAGAACTCATCAATTACACTTAATATCGGGAAAGCAAAATAAAATGTGTACAAGACAGTAACACTCACCCGAAGTTGTAAGGAAAAAGTATTTCCTTTTTGGTACTTTGTCGCTTAAAAACGTTAGCAAAACGTCCTCTGTGTCCTCGGGATGGTCAGCTATGGTCTTGACATGAACTTTATCCGGGTCAATGAACCCAATGTCCCAGATTCCTCCCATTCGGCATTCACGAATCTTCATTCTGCATAATAGCGTACAAAATAATGTTGTGAGGATAATTACAAGCAATGAACGAGCTTAACTATAAATAATTAAATTACACGAATAAATTACTTACAGACAATAGCAGCTGATGATAGATTTGTCGAGAGCAAGTTGATTGTACATCTGAAAAAGTTCGGAGAACTCAACCTGCACACCATATTGTCGGAAGTAGTGTTGTTCCTTAACTCCCGCCATGAGATAGATTTTCCCTTCTTTTGCGGCGGCCATGTACCAGTTATGCAATTTATATAACTGTGTTGTTAGAGCACTCGGATTTTCGACCAGAGGCAGCCCGAGTTCAAATTTATATTGAATTGTTATCTGCGCTATGGGGTAACCTGTGTCGCCAATGACAACTTCTCCATGCTCGATTTCCCGAGCTTCAGAAGGCACAATGAGCGGGGCGATCGATTGTGCTTCTTGTTCTCCGAGCTGGGCAACTCTTTTCCCGCACGCTTTTTCTTGCTCCATCTGTGAGGAAAGTACCTTGTCAATACCTCGCTCATAGTCTGAAAGGGGCGGTGGTGGAGGGTCATATAGGTTGTCAACGGTGTGATCTTTTACCTCAGTTGGTATAGTCTTCAGAAGTTCCTTTATGGGGTCAAGTCTTGCCTCCAGTCTTTCCTTTTTTTCTGTTCAAAAAAGGCTGTCACCTCGCACGTGTGCTCACTTCTAATTCCTCCTAGTCATCTCGCCAGCTAACTTCTCAGGAGCCTTGACTTCCTTGGGTTTTTTTGCACGTTTCTTGACAGGGGACGACGTGAACAGCTTCCGCTTTGTCAAATTACTAGCAGTCGGCTGACGGGACGGCGCGGGCGATGGACTCGCGGTGGGCTCCAATCGTCGGGGGAGGAGGGTGGACTTTGCTGTGGTGAATTTCTAACCGGAGGAGTCGGTGGCCTTGGCGCCGAGTCTGGAAACTTGATGTATTTCTTCTTCCATAGAACGATACCAAGTTCGACTTCTCCCAATGTCTTCTCGCCTTCAGCTCCGGGAATGTCAAGATGCATTGAGTTGAATCCCGACATAACTTTCGTGACCCCGACACGAGCAAATCCAGCCGGAATCTCACCAAAATGGAAGGTTGATCCAAGTTGATGTGGTAAAGCATAGCCATTCGCCACCGGAAAACTAATGTTCTTCATTGGCGCATGTAACTCACAATTTGTCTTCTCCGTGATATCATCCACGGGGTAGCGCGCCGCCGACGGTTCATCAACTGCAGGATCTTGTAGCTGCGTGGAACCCACGCTGCTTTTCCGCTGAGATGGGCAGACATCGACTGCATGATCTTCTACTCGCGGCTGAGATTCCCTTTGCTGGGTAATTAAGGCCAGTTGCTCCTTCACATCATGCATCTGGCGTTCTAATGCAGTAAACCTCTCCGCCTCCTCTTCTTACCTCTGCAATGTTTTCTATAAGTTGCAGCGTCCTCCGGAAACCCTTCAAGAAAACCAACCCCGCCTCCTCTGCCTCGACATCGTCCCCAGTGTTCTTTATTCCCGAGGGCGAGTGAAAGCTCGTCGTCCTCTCTATCGGGAACATATTTTCCCTGTCGGACTAGTTCTATTGCGTCAACTAGTTTTTTGGTGACTCTTGTAATTCTTTTCTTCCATTTTCCCTGTGCAACAATCAGCCCTGTGTTTGGGTCCAACACTGCCCCATGCGCGAACAACCATAACTTGGACCTGTCGGGCCAGTCATCTGTCTGTGGAGTGATCCCTTTTTTACGCAGCTCGTTTTCATAGGCTTCCCACTTAGGCACGGCAGTCTTGTAGCCACCTGAGCCCAAACGATGGAAATATTTCTTCTTAGCATTCAACTTATTTTGGGTCGATCGGGCCACAGCGACGGCCGATTTCTTATACGCCACAAATTCAGGCCAGTCATCTTTTAGCTTCTCTAGATGTCCAGTGAAATCTGGAGTTTTGTTCCATATTTTCTCCACAATGTTTTCTTCCAGTTGTTGAATTGCTCGGCCATCTTGCTAAGAGTCCACTCCTTGACTTTATCCTTCCTCCTCTCTGGGAGATCTGCCGGTAGGCTGAAAGAACCCAATATCGACTCCCAAAGGGTATCTTTAATTCTTTGCTCGAGATATTTTGCGCCAATGTTTTTTTTCTTCGGCTCATTCCATTCTGCAACGGTGATCGGGACCATGTCCCTTACAAGAATCCGCATTGAGCTACATATTTAGTGGAGATTCCATCGGGTTTCTCCGGTTTGCCTTTTATGCTAACTTCGTCGATCGACAACTTTGCACCATCCGACAGCTTTAACCCTTGGGCCGGGCCTCGTTTACGGATTGACGTAGATCCAGAGGGCTGAAAGAAAAATGTTTCGTTAATAAGTGCGCATATAAATCAATTAATGCATCTAGCTAGTGATCAACAAGACTTAATATATACCTTGCCGGAGTTCTCTACGGAGTTTTCTAACGGCACTTCTTCTTCGTCGTCGTCTCTGAAGTTTTGTAACTCAAGTCCCTCACCGGAGTGTTCAAGCATTTCGCGCTGAAATCTTCGCTGTCTTCTTCGTCGGAATCTTCTCCATCGGAATTGGGTCCAAGGGTCTTATCAAATATAATTGCTTCCATCCGGTCTTCTTCCTCCAAATATCGGATGAAGGGGGCGTCGATGATGGGGGCGTCGTCCTCCATAGCTCAATGTCACTGCAAATTTGTAATTCAAACTTAGCAAAATATTTCAAACTTAGCAAAATATTTCTAACTTAGCAAAATATTTCTAACTTAGCAAAATTAACTAAATTTTCAAACTTAGCTAAATTTTCAAACTTTGCTACTAAAATTTTCTAACTTAGCAATATTTCGAACTTAGCAAAATTTTCAAACTTAGCTAAATTTTCAAACTTTGCTACTAAAATTTTCTAACTTAGCAATATTTCAAAGTTAGGAATATTTCTAACTTAGCAATATTTCAAACTTAGCAATATTTCAAACTTTGCTACTGAAATAACAATATTGCAACTAAAATGACTTAGCAAAATTTTCAAACTTTGCTACTAAAAGTTTCTAACTTAGCAATATTTCAAACTTAGCAATATTTCAAACTTTACAATGTCACTGCAAATTTCTTAACAAAATGAAAAACTACTAGAATAAACCTAAACACATTTGCTAAAATATTTCTAATATTGCTACTAATATTTGCTACTAATATTTCTAATAAACCTAAACACATTTGCTAAAACTAAAAATTGCTACTAATATTTGCTACATTTTCTAATTTGCTACATTTACTTAAACTAAATTTTTTCTAACTTTCAAAGTTTCAAAGTTTGCTACACTAAAAATTGTGCAAAAAACTTTGCAAATTGCAAACACATTTACTTACACTAAAAATTGCTACACTAAAAAAAGTTTCAAATTTTCAAACTCTGCAAAAAACAGTAAGAACCTAAACTAAAAATAGCTAACTTTGCAAAAAAAGTAAGAATTAACCTAAACTAAAAAACGAAAAAAAAAACAAACCTGAGAAGAGAGGGCCGGCGATTGCACGCGGTGGAGGCCGAGGCGCGCGGTGGCGGACTTGGAGGCCGACGGAGCAGCGCAGGGAGGCGACGGTGCGCGGTGGTGGTCGAGGGCGGCGCCGCGATGGCGCGCGCACGGTGGTGGAGAGCCGGCGATGGCGGGCCGAGGCGGAGTGCGAGGCGCCGGCGATGGGGCGCGGCGTTGGAGCGTGGAGACGGTGGCCGGCGATGGCGCGGTGGTGGAGGGCGCCGGAGCAGCGCGCGAGGCGACGGCGCGCGGCGGAGGACGAGGTGAGGCCAGAGCAAGGCTTCGCCGCGGCCGAAGAGCTCGAAGATGAAGACGATGCGAATTGGGGATTTTTCATCCCCAATTCGTTGCTTAAACTGCCCAAAATTGACCTTCAGTACCGGTTGTTATGTGCAACCGGTACTAAAGGGTCTTTAGTACCGGTTGTAAAGAACAACCGGTACTAAAGGTCTGTTTTGGGCCGCGGCGAAAATTCGCGCGCGAAGCCCAGCCCTTTAGTACCGGTTGTAGTTTACAACCGGTACTAATGGGCTTTTTGAATTTTTTTCTCTAGTTTTTTTCTTTCTTTCTTATGTTTTCTGTTTTTTATATCTATTTGGTTTCTATTTTGTTTTTTTCTCTAGTTTCTTTTTCTTTAATATATATTTAATTTAATTGTCTACAAAATTGTAATAATTATCTATCTATTTGTTTTTTATTTTCTGTTTTTTCTATTTGGTTTCTGTTTTGTTTTTTCTATTTGGTTTCTGTTTTGTTTTTTTCTCTAGTTTCTTTTTATTTTATATCTATGTAATTTAATTGTCTTAAAATTTATAATAATTATCTATTTATTTTAGAAACATCGTTTACACCAACGACGTCAATACACCATCGACACTGATTTGATATACAAATCATTCGGATTCCCATCATAATCCTAGAGGGCAGACAATCTTTTTTGCTTCGTATGTATTGTGCGGCAATTCATTATTCCTTGGAAGACTCTTCTTAAATATTTGTAGCAACTCCTAAAATGCCTTGTCAGATATTCCATTATTTGCCTTCCACTGCAGCAATTCCAGGGTGGTACCCAGCTTTTTCTGGCCATCTTCACAATTTGGGTACAACAATTTTTTGTGATCCTCTAACATGCGCTCCAACTTCGACCACTCGTTTTCACTTCCGCACTTCATCTGTTCATCAAGAATGACCCGACGAAGATCATCATCATCGGACTGATCAATAATGACCTCGAGCTCAACTTCATCTTCCCCCATTGTAGTATCACCGTGTTCAGTATCACCGTGTTCAGAGAACACAGGATAGTTGTCATCATCCTCTTCCTCAGGGTCTTGCATTATAACCCCTCTTTCTCCATGCTTGGTCCAACAAAAATAATTGGGCATGAAGCCTTGTCGCAACAAGTGGGAGTGTATGGTTCTTGCGCTCGGGTAATTCCTCGTATTCCGACATTCATCACATGGACAAATCATAAAACCATTCTTCAGCTTGTTTAACTTAACCACATCGAGAAAACGATGCATGCCATCAATAAACTCGGGACAGCGTCGATCACCGTACATCCATTCTCGGCTCATCTGCATTACATAAATACATCAAAAACCATTACACCAGCTAAATAATGAATAGAGATACGTGACCAAATTAATTAATACAAGTTCATCACATTAAAACCAAAGTAGAGTAGTGCCCAAATGTAATACATAGTTCTCACGAAACATACATCAATCGAAACTAACATACAACTATCTAAAGAATTTAAATCCAACAACAAATGCGATCAGAATCGCAACCAAGGTAACTATTGAACCAACAGCATAATGATACCAAGCCTCTTGACTAATGACATATTTTCTAATCTTTTTAAGCTTCAAGCGCATTGCATTCATCTTGATCTCGTGATCCAAGCGCATTGCCTCCATCTTGATCTCGTTTTCATCGATGACGTCGGCAAACTTGAACTCCAAATTCATCTTCTCTTCTGAGCATTGGAGACGAAGATCTTCACTTCTTTTCAATTTTTCTTTCAAATCATTGATTTCTTTTTCAAAAAACTCGACAATAGGGTCTTTTGGAATTTTCGGTTCAACTACCTCCTAGATAAAAAAATATATCTATGTCAAGTTGGTTGGCATAATTGTCATAAACACGAAATGAAACAAATAGTTATAACAAACAATCATACCACATCCTAATAATAGAGCGGACGAGAGCCGGTGTGGCCAGATGTCAAAACCATGGCACTATATATAACAAACAATTATACAACTAAGAAAATTATATGCAAGTAATAATTATGCATCTAAATCATACAACTAAGATTTTTTTAAATAAAAGATAAAAAAAAGAGGCTCACCGAGGTGGTGCCCGGTGACGGGGCGGCGCGGGCGATCGACGGCGGTGAGGAAGGGGACGAGACGACACTATAAAAAATCACAAATTATACTTTAATTTGAGCTCAAAATGCATATAAAACAAATGAAATCCCTAACTTAGGCATTTCATCAAACACCTTGCAAGCACCACCAAAATCAAACTTGCTAAACTTGCACGAAAATGAGCTAAACTTGAAATGCCGGAAGAGAAGATGAAATTGCTAACCCTTATATATGTAGGTGCCACCAATCTTGTAAGTTCTTGGAGAAAAAAGGGGTGAATTTGAGCTTGGGAGAGCAAAGAGATAGGAAAAATGGAGTTGAAAATCGAGCTCAAAATGGTTCTGGCTCGGGGTGGAAGAAGGTTATAGTGGTCGAGCCCTTTAGTACCGGTTGTTATTAACAACCGGTACTAAAGGTCTCGCCGTGGGGCCACCGCAGGTGCCGCGGGGCCTCCAACCCTTTAGTACCGGTTGTTATTAGAAACCGGTACTAAAGGGTAGCCTTTAGTACCGGTTTCTAATAACAACCGGTACTAAAGGTCCTCGCCGCGGTGCACACGAACGCAACCGGTGCTAATTCCCCCTTTAGTACCGGTTTTCCTACAACCGGTACTAAAGGTGGCGCACCGTTGCCTCCTTTTCTACTAGTGCATGGTGTGATTTGTCAAGTTAAGTTTGTATCCAAATATTATCAGCAACAGCTTTTGTTTGTTTTGGTCTGTTCATATATACATGTTTCCGTGTGTGCCATTTGAGTTGTAATAAGCTACTTAATGTTCATGCTGGTCATGAGATGTGAACCAACATTTAATTATGAAGTGTGGTTTGCAATGTAGAGTGGCATGTACTATATTTGATTCAGTTGATTGCAGTATGAAATGTTAAGAGGTCTCTATATCTGATTCAATTGATTAATGTTAAGTTGCCTTCCTAACCATTATGTGTCTTGTGAAACTAACAAGTTTCTTTCCAAAGTATTGTCAGCATCAGCTCTTGTATGTTTTGATCTGATCGTCTGTAAATAAGCGTTTGTGTGTGTGCCATTTGAGTTGTAAGCTACTGTCTGTGCCATTATTAAGCGTGGTTTGTAATGTTAAGTGTCATGTATATTTGATTCAGTTGATAATATTTTCGACTAAAAGTGTTGTACCAGCATCGCTTGTTTATATTGCGTGAAGATTCATTTTGCTGTATGATTCAGGTCATGTGGGAATCTCCTGGTCATGAGAAATATCAGACTGATCCTGACTGAATTTTCTATAAATATTTATCCGACGTGGAAAATGTTTGAAGTCTTCTTACTTTACAGATTGTACAGGCCTGTGTGTTTACTGACACATACTGTATCACATAAATCTCAAGTCCATAGAGGAGAAGGGTTTGTCATTTTGATACCGACGTAGATTGGCCGAACCTCTCATACGCCCTATGCCACCTAAGTTTCTCCTTAAACATTCCACATGGATGACTCAGTTTTGCACATTACTCGAACCACGCCCAGCATATGAGTCTACAAAAAGTTGTCCACTAATAAACCCTAACGACATCCTCTCAAAGAAAAACTACAGAGCGCGGTTGAGACACTAATGGACGAGGCTGTTCCAGCAATGGAAGTGTCAAACACCATCTCAAGCTGATGTCAAGAGAAGAAGCTCTTCAACATCCACATCAAGTCACTGGGCCGCAACTCAATCCACTTTCGGACATATTCATGTGTAGGCACCTTGTCGACCGCGGAAACAGCGGAAAATTAGAATCACATCGTCGAACAACCCAAATACAGTAAGTACTCCCCAGCTCACATGGTACGGAATGAGGACAGCATCTTAGTCACTTCATCTGAGGCGCTCTGAGAAGTGCTTGCTCGTGCAACATGGACAGAAAAAGAAGCGTTTACTCCACAAAAGAAGCAGGTAATATCTGTTTTACGTAGCCTGAACTATCAATCAGGATGCCTCCCAATGTCTTCTGTATGATTTTTTTGTGAAAATAGCAAATCATGCTGAATATATCAAAAAAGGTAAAGCAACAAAAGGAGAACCAGATCGCACAAAAAAGAGGGAAAGAGAGGTTTTGTAGGACGGATGATTTTTTCACAACTCAGCTCTGTAACTGTATAAAAAGACAGTTTGACAGGTTTCAGAACAGACAGATATAATGAATATGAAAGCAAGGCATGGCCAACTTGTACCATCATCAGGTCTTGTGACTGCTGTCAATTATTTTATAGCAATATCAACAGCCTCAGCGACAGGGGCGGCGCCAGGGGTATGCCCCTGTATTCCTGGGAATACCCAAGTATTTGGCAAGGTAAGAAATATTTACATATTTTGGCCCAGGCCCGCATCGCTCGCCCGCATCTCCCCTGCCCGCAGCCCGCATCGCATCCCGTCCCAGGAGCGCACGAGACGCGACGGCGCCCTGCCTCTGCATCTGCATCGCGAGCGACGCGACGGCGACGGCGCCCCGACCATGCCCCGGCGCCCCGGCGACCCCTGCTCGCCCCCACGCCCGCGCCGAGCTCCCCCTGCCCCGCCCTGCCGCCCCGGTGAACCCCTGCTCGTCGCACGGCCGTGACGATGCAGCAACCCCCTTCCCACGGCGACGGCGCCCCCTGTCCCGCCCCGGCGCCCCCTGCCCGCCCCACGCCCACGCCGCCGGCGGCGCCTCGCCCCCTGCCCGCCCGCGCCCTGCCACCACGTTCTCGAGCAGCACAACCGCAGAAGCAAGTATCGACCGCCTCTATGCTTACTCCTCTTCGGCTCTTCCATTTATATTACCTGATAGTGGACATTTTGCTTCCTACTTTGCATTTTTTTTATTGATGAATTAGTAGATTTAATTTGCTATGTCCTTATGTTTCTTGCATTTCTTATATTGATGAATTGGTGATGAATTAGTAGATTAAATTTGCTATGTCCTTCAATATTTGAATGATTGTTTGGTTACATTTATTGAGAGAGAATTCTTCAACCAAGTAAAGGACGAGGATGTTATCAATCTTTTCCAAAAAGGCAGCCGCAGAGTTATATTGTAAGGATATCATCACTTTATCAATCAAAAGGTACTTATATATTCATGTTTATGTACAATTATTATTATCTGGTACATTGAAATATTGCTATTGCCGTTATGTCGTATCGTTTTCAGTTTGTTTTTGTTCATATATTGCTAGTTTTGTGATGTTTAATTTATATACTACGCTTAGAGCCAAAAAAAAATTTGGGTGAATACCCAAGCAATTTTTCCTGGAACCGCCACTGCTCAGCGACAAGATTGGATGGCTGGATCAGTTCGGAATGAGAAGACAGTTTAAATGGCCTGACACATAAAAAACTATATTGCTCCAAGCACAGCTTTCCTTTTTTTTTCTCATGGTAATACGATTCTCATTGATAAATAAAAGACGAGATACAAAGTACGTATACACCGATCTTATAGATCTGAAAAGATAGGATAAACCTATGTGACAAACCAATGCCTATCCATCTTCTTCGGCACCACCGTAGCAGCCATCAAAGAAAAAATAGACAGATCATTTCTTCACCCGAGTTTGACGCGGCTCCATCGCTGATCATCAGCTTTTCGGACCTCCAAAATAGTTTGCCATAGGACAAACCATTGCCGTTGAAAGAATCAGACTGGGGCAGCATGACCCCGGACACGTCATTGAACTTCAGCACTGGCAACCCCGCACGCCGACGTCAGAGTAGGGAACCAGAACCGTCAGCCTCCAACCACGAACCCACCACAAGGTGCACCATCTTCCAGCTGTCACCAATGCAGACCACCGTCTGCACGTACTCCTGGACGAATCCTCTCTGCTCCACCATGGCGCCGGAGACAACACCGCAGTAATGGGGACAGAGCAGGAGGAAAAACCCATCTGATGGAGTCGTCGCCGCCGCCTCGCCGACACTATCCATGAACCATACAGCCACCGATCTAAAAGATCGGCAAGCACACAGTGCCACCAACTCCGAGACGCCGCCATGAAGGACAACGCCGGTGTGGGACTAGAGTTGAGGCAGATTTATTTGCCCGGGCGCCGCTCCCACCATCCCAACGGCGCACCATGCCAGAAACTTCCTAACCCTAATTACCATGCAAAAACGGGGTCCCCCTCCCTCCTGCCGCCGGAGCAGCAAGCAGAAGGAGAGGGGCCCAGCTCTTCCGCCGGTGGCCTGTGGCGGCGGCGTCTAGGGTAGGAAAGCTGAGTCGCCTTCAAGCGCCTCACAGCACAGCTTTCCTTAGAATTACAGTTCAAGTCACTTCTAACTACAAGGCTCAGTAAGATGGCATTTTCAGTAAAATGATTGGAACAAAAGCCACATCAAAAAAAGAGAATGATTGTAGCTGTACTAAATGTCATCTCATTGAGCCTTGTAACTACAACGGCAAGTGAATTTTTCCATTGTTGTTGTAAAGATCTAAGATTTCACAGAACTTATACCATACAAACAATTTACTGTACCGAGACCTAATCTTCTGCTTTCAGATGCTCATCAGAGCAATTCATAACAAGAGAATGATTACAGAATAACAGCCAGTCTATTCAGATGTATTGTTTTTTTTTTTGTACAGAAAAATTGCAGAATAACAGACACAATTCAGATGCTAGACTGCTACTGGTCAGATCATGTACACTAGGATCATATAAACTAAGACTGGTGCAATTTGGAGTGTACATCCAGTCTCTTTGCAACCAACCGAATGCCAGCATTTTGTTGATACTCGTATATTTCCAAAGAGAAGAACGCATCTAGCTTGATCCCTCGAACGAACAGAAGTCCAGTTCCGCAGCATCCCCTTTGCCAAAAGCAAGCTTCCGCGTGATACCACTAGGCTCTTTCTTGTATATATCTGTCGAGTAGATTGAAGCATCGCTGCTGACAGTTGTAGGGATGCTACAAGAGCAATTCAATAACAGATCAGGAAAGTGTGAAAAATTCTACTATAAATGAAAAGAGAGAATAAAGCTCACTTTAGGCGAACACTTGGACGATTCACATCACCGTGCTTCTTTATCAAAGGTCTCCACTCAGAAGTGGAACCAGAGTCTTGCAAAGATCTCTGAGCCAGATTATCACAAAATTCTAGAACTTTACTTAGGTCGTCGGGGATACCGACAACTATGTTCAACTTTGGCCTACCTGCATTGTCTAGTTTTGGGGCCCTGAATTTTTTTCGCTCAGAACAAGTTAAGCATCATGCACATATAGGTGATCTTTCCATCAGCAAATGTATACATATCTTGTAAGAATCTTTTACAACTTGTGTCCTTACTTCAACATCAGCATATGCTAGACTGCTACTGGTCAGATCTTGTACACTAGGATCATATAAACTGAGACTGGTGCTATTTGGAGTGTACAATCAGCCTCTTTGCAACCAAACGAATGCCAGCATTTTGTTGGTAGTCGTATATTTCCAAGGAGAAGAACGCAGCGAGCTTGTTCCCTCGAACAAACAGAGAGTCCAATTCCACAGCATCTACTTTGCCAAAAGCAAGCTTTCGCGTGTTACCGCTAAGCTCTTTCTTGTATATATCTGTCGAGTAGATTGAAGCATCGCCGCTGACTGTGGTAGGGATGCTACAAGAGCAATTCAACATTACCACATCAGAAAAAAAAGTATTAAAAATCCTCGTACTATATATGAAAAGAGAGAAAAGAGCTCACTTTAGGCGAGCAGTTGGACGATTCACATCACCGTGCTTCTTTATCAAAGGTCTCCACTTAGAAGTTGAACCAGATTCCTGCAAAGATCTCTGAGCGAGACTATCACAAAATTCTAGAACTTCACTTAGTTCTGCGGGGATATCGACAACTATGTTCAACTTTGGCCGACCTGCATTGTCTAGAAACTTTGTACTGACTCCAAACTGGACTTTCAGGCCCGCACAACAAAGGTGTAGTGGACTATCTTTGTGCATGATAGATGTTCTTTGAGTATGGTAGGAAGGGTAACAGAGATCTTGATGCACTCAGTTGATACATCGTCCGGCTCAAGGAACCCAGAATAACCACTGGAACTCACATCCATCTGCATTAACTTCATCTCCTCGATGTGGGATATCAACTCACTAGGATCTCTGTTCACTCCAGGTTCGACTGATTTCTGGTTATCTCCATCTGGGGTTGAATTGTTGACTTGAGAAATGGTGCGTTGTCGTTTCGAAGAATCAGGTGAAGTGTTCGCTTCAGACGTTTTCGCCTCGAGGGAAGCAGCTCCATTAGTTTTGCTTCTTGTAATTGCACATTCCACAAGGTTCTCAAGAGTAAGCAAGTCTGGAAGACTTGCCTCCTGTGAGGAGAATTTCAGGAA
This sequence comes from Poa pratensis, assembly GCA_947311845.1. Lineage (NCBI taxonomy): Eukaryota > Viridiplantae > Streptophyta > Magnoliopsida > Poales > Poaceae > Poa > Poa pratensis. The sequence goes on from CAMZMU010000113.1 coordinate 36,588,537, forward strand.
TTAGCCAAGTGATTTCCTTGAAACATGAAATAGATCAATGAAATCAACAAACATGTCATAATGGTATGATTCTTCATTGGTTCTTCATGCCCAATGATAGTACTCTTTCTACCCAATTATTAAGATTTTACTAGAATGATTTTCATTTATTATAATTATTATTATCGTAAGAAAGCAAAAACTGCAATAATCAGAAATAAAAAGATGTGTTAACAGTTCATGAGGCTCCTGATATGAGGTGTATATTGCAATAGTTAAACCTCAGGAATCAAATAAGGTACCCCCGATGCTGAATAAATTAGAAATGACAGGAAAAAAGCTATTATAGTATTTCAGGGAAACAAACACTAGACAGTGTAACTATCCGGCTATTACTTTAGAAAATAAGTACATGTTCAGCTCATGTCATCAATGGGCAATTCAGCAAACATACCAGGAACAGTACTGTAGCACAATACTTGACAACTTCAAGATTCAACCTGACATCATCCAGACTCCTGCAGATAGATTGTAAAGAAAATTAGTGCAAGATCCTTAACTCCAGTTTCATGTCGGCAATACAAAATTTGAAGGAAATAAGCATATGAAATAATAACACATGTTCCAATGTTCCTGGAAGTGAAGCGAAGCGATCATAATTCAGATGAAATTGTAACATATGGATTGACATGTTACCTACCTGTGCTTTTGCCTCCCTAAACCGAAGTAGTTTGCCAAGCTTTCCATCTGTGCACACAAGAGACGAGATAAGAACATGAGAATATTCCTTTATCGCAATAAGAAGGAACTGTCAACTGTTTTTATTCCTGGGATCTTTAATTAAAAGGTAAAATGTTTTCAGCTTGAGTGATTCACCCTTACCCAAACCAGATCCTATTTATACAATCTACAAGTGACTGTACATCAACACAAGGTGGCGTGCATACCTTCATGTCCCCTGCTCTCCTCCCAAACCGTTGGGTAAGCAGAGGCAATGTGTCGATCGTCCCCTTGGGCTCCGGAGGCGACCGGCCAATCTCGTCGAACGCTTCCCTTATTCTTGGCAAATCAAACCTCACGATGTTGTGCCCAGCCCAGACCCTCCCTGCCCAAAATTGACAAGATTTCTCCGTCAGTACTGCGCGCAAAGAACACATATTTAGTTTCAGACCTAAACAAAGACTCACCGTGCAGGAGGTGGTAGACGGCGTCCGCGACGGCGAGGAACGGCGGCGCGGCGGCGACGGCGTCGCGCGTGATGCCGTTGCAGCGCGCGGTGGCGGCCGAGACGACGCCGAGGTCGACGGGGCGCACGAGCGTGGCATAGCAGGCGACCTCGACGAGGCGGCGCGGGCAGACGAGGATGGCCCCGAACTCGAGCAGCGCGTAGCTCTGCCCGGGTCGCTGCGGCACCGACGTCTCCAGGTCGAAGAAGGCGATCTCGGCCATTTCTGTAGATGCGAACGGAGGGTGGTCGAGGCGGCGTCATGGCCTAAGCGCTGGATAAATAGAAGGCGGCAGCTCGGGGTGGAGGAAGGTGGCGTGACGGCAGCGCGGCGGCCGGCGGAGGAGGAGAGAAGGTGTTCGACGAAATGCCGCGGTGTCGTGGAGGTGGGGGACGGAATAAGAGTTCTTTCTGTTCTGGTATCTCTTGACTTAAGGATTAAGGTAAATTCATTTGTTGGTGGTACTTAGATGGCGTCAAGCCATGGGAACATCATTTGTCACCTTGATGATCTTAATTGCCGCCAATGGCCCAACAGATAAAAGTTACTCCCTCCGTTCTAAATTAGATGACTTTAATTTGTCTATTTCCGAACGGAGGGAGTACACCTTTACATGCTAATGTACCATGGCAAGCATTTATCATAGCTTTACATGTCATTCAACTTACACCTTGCTTGAGAGATTACAAGCTTCAGAAAAAGGAGAGAGCATCTTCAGAACAAGATCTGGGATAAACACAAGCTTCGGAACAAGGAGAAAGCATATTGTTTTTTTTGTTTCCATAAACATAGGGTAGGCAACTATAAGAGACACCAACAGCGAGTGCGTTGATTTGGAGGACGAGCACAACGAAGCTCGTTTTTTGAAAAATTCAAAAAAGATATTTCAAAGTTTCGAAAAATTGTGAAAACAATTCTAAAAGTAGATCATGATTATTTTTACCAGTGTGAAAAATATAAATGTGAAATATATTGTATTTTGATATGTGTAAAAATGACAAATTTCTGGAACTGTGATGTAAACAGTGAAAAAATAAAAATAAAAATAAAATCAGTTTTGTCAGAATTTATCATTTCCATGTAGGACGGAATACTAACTATTTCGCCCTGAAACTTTGCAGAACCATAGAATGCGTCTTTGTCAACATCTAGATTTTTCGCAGATTTTTCTGAAACTGAGCTTCGTGGGCTCGTCCTCCAAAACCACTTTCTGCCTTCTGTCTCATTTTTCCTTCCTAAAGAAAAGTAGTCTCAACTTGAGGCTCAGATGGATAAGGCAATAGATTGGGAAGTCTAATGTTTTTTTATTATGTACGCCCATAGGCATATATTGCTTTTATTGATAATAGTATGGATATAGAGTTGAGACGAATACAGGTAACAGAAAACTAGTATAATAAAAACGATTATATTGATTATATTGCTACATACGCGTCCAGGCTATTATTATGTTAAGTGATCTTGTTTTTACCCAACTGACCAGCCCTGCTAATTTTTGAAGCCAAGGGAGCAACTCAAAAATTTCTGTAGTTATCCCGTAAAGCAAAGTCAACTCTTGCGAGACATAGTCATCATGTGAATATTATAGTTGCACCGGAATACCGGGTCTAGCTAGTTGGTTGTTTCCCCTACTATATATGACGCATTAGAGCATCTCCAACAGACGCCCAACGCGTCGGCGTGCTAAATTTTTTTTGCAGCGCCAAAATTGCGTTTTAGCGGGCGGAGCGCCTATTTTGCTTTAGCAGAAGCGCTATAGTTAACGCGGCGCGGCTCTACATTTTTTAGCTCCAGCAGAGGCGCTAAAATTCCACCGCGCGCGCCCAGCGCAAGCAACATTCACATCAAACATACAAACCAACCGAATCAAACAGACACAAAATAAATCAACAATAAATAGTTTAATTATTTATTACAACACAAATAAATAGTTGTTCTTGAAACAATAGAACAAATAGTTGTTCGTCGGAGGAACTGCGCGCTGGCTGGCGGCGACGAAGGAGCTGGAGCAAGGAGCGGCGAGGAAGCGCTGTTCGTCGGACGAACTGCGCGCTTGGGGTAGAGGCGGAAGCGGCGGAAACGGAGGTGGCATTGGTGACGGCAGGGCAAAATCGACGCGGCGGCGACCTGTCCCGCGTACGCAGAAACGGCGGCGCGCAGGGGACGAGCGGCGGAAGCGCCGACGGCTGGTCTATTCGCGTGCCCTGGTCACCGGCGAAAATGGGGAAAAGATGCGGTCGGAGGCGCGAGCGGGTGGAGGATTCAGATCCGGCGATTGGTCAATTCGCGCGCAAGTTTCTTTTCGACAGCGCGCTGGAGCCGTCGCCCCAAATTCAACGCAGCGAGTACCGCTTGGGCCAGCGCGCTGGCCCCTTTTTACCGCGCGCAGAGTTTAAGCGCGGCGGCTGGAGAAGCCGTTTCGGGTGCGCGCGCGATATCGGCGGTTTCTTAGGCGCGCGGCATTTTAAGAGCTGCTGTTGGAGATGCTCTTATAGAGCTCCATCAAATCCCCAGTCAAATGCAGCTGGCTTCTTGGCGGTCAGGGATTGAGCTTCCCGCAGGTTAGCGATTTGTGCTTATTTTCTTATGAAAGATCTTAATTTTGGTTTCATCCAGTGGATCTTGCGGCTGGATCATAATTAGTTGGATCTAATATGCATCATGTTGAAATTGGAAGGAGTTTGCATCCTTAGTAGCAGACGCCCTGTATTGGGGCCAATTTTCGATCAATTCTTAGATTTGTTTTTACCAATATACAGTTTCAATTTGGTTGATCAATTCTTAGATACGGCGTTTGCATCCTTAGTAGCAAAAACGTCCTGTATTGGCGCCAATTTTTGACCGGAAGAAGTACGGATCACATCGCGTCAGCAGCCAGCAGGTCATTAGCTCAATTCGTTGCTTCATGGCGTGGTTTACCTTGTTGTTGGCTACAAGTCTAGATCTGAAATATTCTTACCAGATCGCTGATTCGTGTATCCAGAATTCCAGATCACACGCATGTGACCCTTATCAATTAGATAATACTGAACTTGATGGATCCTTCCATTTGTTGCTTCAACCTTTTTATTGATTACAAGACTTTCTGCAATCTCTGTTTGTTTAAGTCCTCGACTCCTTGTTACTTTTCCCTGTAAGCAGAATGCAAATTGAGCTTGCTGAAATTGCATCCATGTCTCTTGCTTACCAGGCAACGAAGTTGATGCTTGATTGGTAAATTATCTCTGATGTGATTACCAACATATGGGCTGATTAATAGTTTCTCATCCTATTCCACCACCAACCATGTACAGTGGCCTTCCGATCCTCTCGTGAATCATGACCTATTCCCATTTAAAAAGGACATCAAGTAGGCGGCTCGACGAGCGTGCTGGGCTCGTACTAGAGTTCCAGATATCGCTTCAAATTTCTTGCACTCTGGATCTAGTGTCAGGCCGTACAAGACTTCCCAGAATGGTCCAAGACCTCTTCGACAGGCCGGTTGTGCCTCTGCTTCCTTATCCTGCATCATGACGACGTCTTTTCGATCTCTTAACCAACAGCACACGGAAAACCACCAGAAGTGCAGGACAAGGGGAACTATTGAGGATCAAGGTTCTAAATTAACACCTCCAAGGAGGTGGCGTCACCAGAGTGCCGCCGTCGCCCGCCCTAGGAGGGGCAAGGTTTTCACCTAGAAACACAAGACCAAGAATGGGAGGTAGGCGAAGGCTCCTCAAAGCCGCCACCAAGAAGGGGAGTGACACCCTTTGGTGTCATCGGCATTGGCACCAGACCAATCGGGTAAGGCTTTCTCCTGGGCCATCCGTGTCTCCCATCTCACACCTTGCCACCACGCAGCTCCGAGCCACACACTAATCGCTTCCAACTGGCGGAGGCTCACCTAACGCACGAACTAGGCTCGAGATGCACGGCAAATCGTAAGATACACAAAAGTTGGAAACAACCACACCATGGCGAAAGCCAAGAGTATAGGCACATCAAAGGGATCATCTTCTCCCGGGGTCTGACGGAAAAACTGAACGGAGGAAGCATGCGACGTATAAAGATGAGCTCGTTCCATGCCATCAAGCAAGTCTGCTTCGGCACCATCGACATTGCAAGTCACCCTGACCTCCGGATGGCAATGGGTACCCAATACCCGCTAACCCGACGGGTACTCGCACTAAATGGGGAGGGTTTGGTGATGATTTAGACCCGTGGGGCTACTTAGCGGTAAAAATCCAGACCCGGCGGGTCTAGCGGAGGCGGGTATGGAGATGCCAAACCCGCACCCGTGAATCCGCATACCCGACTAGAATATGTGACCCCACATGTCATTGACACACGCCTTACCTAACCCACTCCACCCCACGCACGCAGCACACAACACACCACACACGCACACAGGAAACAACACACACCACGCACAACACACCAAACTGCAGTGCTCCATCCCATCTTATCTTCTTCTTTCTCTTTCCCATCGCTCTTCCCGCACGCAAGAGCAGCCAACGACCAGGAGTCCAGGACCTGCAGGCTGCAGCGCTGCTCCCGGCGGCCGCCACTCCTGCGCTGCTCCTCCGGCCTCTTGTGCCGCCGCCGCCACTCCTGCGCTGCTCCTCCGGCCTCTTGCGCCGCCGCCGCCTCTCCTGCAGCGCCGCCGCCACCCCTCTTGCGCTGCTCCTCCGGCGCCCCTCCCGTGTGCTCCTCCACCGTCCCTCCTGCGGCGCCGTGGCTCTCTCCTGCAGCATCGACGCTCCTTCGCTGCTCCCTCCTGTGCACCTTCACGGGTACCCGTCGGGTCCCGTGTACCCGGCGGGTGGCGGGTCTGGTGGAGCTCTAGACCCGCCGGCAGGTATGGGGGCGGGGAGGAGGGCCGGGTGCGGGTATGGGGGTGTCAAACCCGGCCCCGAACCCGGCGGGTGCCATTCGTACCCTGACCACGCGTGCACATATCCCCAACGACAACCACCTCCCTATTCGGGAACACATCCCTGCAGGTGGCGGAACATAACGCACCACATCCAAGCCACCACAAAACGCACATCCGCCAGGCCCAAGGCCATCTCCACCGGCCATGCTGGCTTATACCAAGACCGTATCTTGCAAGACAAGAGCCACACCCCCACGCCGCCTTCCCTGAAGCGTGGCCCTGGGCTGTCTGCCGCCGGAGACTGTAGCCACCAGGCGCGTCGACGACGCAGCTGCACCCTGCAGCTAAACGCATACCACACAACCCACCACAACCAGACCGCCACGTACCATGCCGCCCTGGCAGAGAGGCAGCAGCCGTCATAGATCTGCAACAGTAGGAGATTTATGGTGGCCTGAGGAGCGACATAACCGGGCACCCAGGCCGGATCTGCGCGAAAAGGACCAGGGGAATGCAGCAGCCGACAGATCTGACGCCGAGGGAGAAGTTGACGCCAATGGTGGTTGAGGAGAAGACACGCACAGTGGAGAAGTGGCCGAGGCGCCGTCGTGGAGCTGAAGCAGTCCGGCACCGCCGACGAGGTCCCCCAACAGAGCAACCTTTCTCCATATTGCCACTGGGAAGCATAGGTCCCTGCCGCCCCCTTCACCGGCGTTGCACGACGCCTTGTCCGGCAGCTGCCTCTTGGGCGACGAGGGGAGGGAGGTGGGAGGAGGGGGTGGTGGCGGGGAGAGCTAGGGTTTCACCGCCCGATCGCCAAACGAAGATTTGTTCTCACCGATATTTTTTATTTACCATCTTCAAAGTAAAATTTTCTTGTGTTTCAAAATATATGCAATATTGTTTGTTCATTTTTCGTGTATGTACAGAAGGGGCAGCTAGCTGCTATACGATGACTGCAGTAATGGATATAGATAACGAATAATTTCTCACCGGACTTCAAAATTGGTAGCGGTGGTTATGGAGACGTTTACAAGGTATGGCTTAATGCTTGATATTTTGTATTTCAACAAATGTACTAGCATTAACAGGAAGTAAATAAATTATGTACAATACCTGTGTCAATCAGGTAGTACTTTGCGACGATGAATTGATTGCTGTGAAGTTCCTTCATGACACGTCGTTAGGAGGACTTCATGACGAACTATTTAGGAATGAAGTTGGTAATCTTTTGACGGTTGACCATCCAAATATTGTAACGTTTCTTGGTTATTGTTATGAATTACGGTCTAGTTACATTCAGTACAATGACGAGAAAACTTTTTATACGCACATACATAGAGTCCTCTGCTTTGAGTACTTGCAGGGCGGAAGTCTAGAAAAGCTTATTCAAGGTAAGATTGGACTTAACCTCACTAAGATCATTTTCTGTTGTGCTTCAGTGAAACCGAATTACTAAATTCTGATCATTTTCCACATGTGTAGCAAACTATTTGGAACTTAACTGGAGTACACGTTACAATATTATTAAAGGGATTTGTGAAGGTTTAAATTTCCTTCACAGTCGTGAAATGCCAATTATTCATCTTGATGTGAAGCCTAGCAATATATTACTCGACAGTTTAATGGTACCAAAATTGTCCGATTTTGGATTGTCAAGGCTCATTAGTGAATCACACACTCCTGTCACAGAAATAATGATAGGAGCAACGTAAGTCCCCCGGGAATGCCTCATGTTGAACTGTCGTATGTGGTTATCATGTAGATCGTATCTAAACTGACCGTGCTATTTACATCATGCAGTAAGTACATGCCACCGGAGTACATAGGCGGAGGCACAATCTCGTCAAAAAGTGACGTTTTTAGTTTCGGGGTTGTAATGATAGATATAATGGAAGGACCTGAGTGCTACTCCCTATTTCATGAAATTGGTGAAGAACAATTTAAGATGAAGGTAAGCAAAATATTTTCAGTTTGCTACTCGATTTCATATAACAAACTTCCACATGGTGAATATGGTAGAAGTTTACACTCCATATATTATTGTATCCATTCTTTAAATAATTTTAAATGATTGTCAAAGTAATTAGTTATAACATGGGGGGAGGGGGATGGCAAAGTGTAAGCATGAAAACAAGTGGGAACGATCCCTCATTGATGGGTATAAACCCTATCCATCAAAGATTTTGTGAATGGTCGAAAGACTAATTAAGGTCATGTCATGGTAGAGTGGTAATGCGTCCTTGTCGTCTCCCGATTGGGTGATGCATATCGGCCAGTTTTTGTAGGTCAAGGCTGTTGAAAGGAACACGGTTGTTCGTCGACAATAGATTCCGCAGAGGTTGGTCGAAAGCTCGTCTACAATTTTCTACTTATCATAGATATGAGGGATAAAAAGCAAGTGTGCAACTAACTGTCAGAGATGTGTTAGAACTTTGACGAGGATTACATCTAAGGTGTGTACAACTACACCATCGAGACGAAATTGGTTCAAATAAATTAAAACATAATATCACTTCAGTTTTTACTGTTTTGATTGGTTGCGAAATGTGAAAACCCAAAGTTAATTCGATCAACTCAAGACTAGATCAAAGTAGCTAAAGTTAGATAATCATCACAATAAAACATGGGTATTCTCTTTGTACTATTCTGTTACATAATGGAAAACAAAATTATTGAATAAAACCTAAGGAATGAAAATAAAAATAGTAAGAACATAATTTCACATGGTAATTCACTCTGTTGTTTTTGCAAAAACAAAAATTTGGAAACCAGGAAAACGGAAAGAGAAAATAAGGAAAAAACAGAATGCCTATTAGGCACTCCTAAAAAAATTAGGCAAAATGACACGACCACAACTTACTCTTTAATAATTGAAGCTTTTATTAACTCGAATGCAACATCAAAGACATTAGGCACTCCTAAAAAAAATTAGGCAAAATGACACGACCACAACTTACTCTTTAATAATTGAAGCTTTTATTAACTCGAATGCAACATCAAAGACAAAAGAAACATGTATACAAGAAGAACAAGTCGGAGACCTATAAATTATTCCTAATTGAAAGCATGTTACAAAACACTAAGATGCACCACTGCGTAGCGACCTTGGATGCGGAATTTGTACCGAACTTGAGGGATGCAAAACCACTAGTCTTGATCAAACCATCCGAACCTGGCTATCTGGTTGCTGCTCATGTCGAAGTCTTCCGCTCACCCTTCGAGGGGAGGAAGCCTCAAAGGAATGAGAATTATGGCAAGAAAGGGAGATATTCCACAAGTAGGAAATAGCCTACTAGTGGCGTGTCAATTTGGCCTGTAGTGGCGTGTTTTGCACACACAACTAGTTATGCGCTACTGGTAATAGCTAGCAGCAGCGCACACTACACGCCACTGTTTAAGTGCGCCCCAGTGATGTTCATTTGCAACACGGCCCTGGTAATTAAGTGCTAGTACCGGTGCGCTGTAGAGGACGCCACCGATGGACACGCCGCCAGGGCACTCGAAATTAGTATTTTTATCTCAAATTTAGTCGAATTTAATAATCTTGAACTTGAAATTTCATTTATTCAACCATACAGACAAATGGGATTCAAGTTGAAAATGAAAATTCATAAACTGACCTACAGAAGAGGCCATATGACATGTCTCAGTCCTTCTAGCTAGATCTAGGACTCACGTGCCAAGTGCTCGACCTCCTCGTCACTTTCCTCGTAGCAGAACTGGCGGAACAGGTGCCGTTAAAACACCTTGATAGAGAGCACGCCTTCCTCTTTGAGCTTGGACAATGAAGTACCCGACCATAGCTGGTGCATAGGAACATATGGCCCTCGGCATTGGAGAGCACATCCACCACGGCGATATTGTTGGGATAACCCTCCATTATCAACATGAAGCTGTGGCCGGGGCGCTGGTCTTCAAATTTCTAGGCAAACCTATCCGGGAGTTTCAACCGGTTCCCTAATTCGGAGTGCAAAAGCACTAGGAACTCAAAGGCTTACAACACGCTTAGCGAGGCTTCCGAGGACGACGAAGATGAAAGCGATGGAGGTGATGAAGGCGTGTTGTTGGATGGTTCGGGTAACGACGGTCGCCCGCGTCCGTGAGCGTGCCTGAGGCCATGACCACGACTGCTTGAAGCCTCCGCCGCGTTGGATGGTTTGGGCAACAGTGGTCACCCTCTTTAATGTTTGGGCAACAATGTCCGCTCGCGTCCACCACCGTTGGGGATCTCCTCATGGTGCTTAAGCGGTGGAAGTGCCAGGGCAGAAGACAGAGGAACGCCGCTGCTTCATATTGGGAGAGGAGGGAGAAGATGTGGCAGCAGGGGAAGAGATGATCCCCTCTCCGCTGACGATGCTTGCGCCTGCTCTTCGACTTGACGCTGCGTGGGAAGTGGTAGGGCGTCTCCTCGATCTCTCCCCTTTCTCTGGCCCGAGTAAGTTTTATTAAAGACGTGCCGATTCCAGTGGCGTGCTCTTATTTGACCCGAGTAAACAACGCCATGGTGTAATGGTGTGGTGGCCCAACGCTAGATTTTGGTGGCGCGCCAAATAGAACACACAACACTGATCGATTAATACTAGTGGCGCGTCAGGTCCGCACGCCACATGTACCAAACTACCAGTGGCGCTCAACATACGGGAGGCTCTACTAGTATGTTCTGGCCAGGTGGATGTATGGGTCCCACTTACTGGTGGCGTGTACGCACATAGCACATGCCACTGGTAGGGCTATACCGGTGAGGCGTAAGTTTTCAGCGCGCTACTGACGACATCAGTGTGGCAAGCGGGAAAAAATTGCCACTGATATCAGGACTACTCTAAGGATTTTCCTACTAGTGTTTAAGAAAAGCAAATGTAAGGTCTCACCAGCATGACTTGAAAGCAGCGACTAACCGCACTTTCCAACACACATTAAACATACAACCTCCACTCCAAGCGACATCACTCATCCGCATTAGAGCAAGGAAACCACAAAGGAATGAGTTCGACTGTAACCACTATCCCGTTTAAATGAAGTAATGCATTATGATAGAAAAAATCTTCTTATTATTGGTGGGAACATCTAAGTGCACAATATTTCTTGAAATTTGTTGAAACATATAATCTATCTTACTTGTCAGGCCCTGGCGGCAATGTCACTGAGCACAATGAGAAGGCGAGCATCCTGTTACAACACTTCACGAAGTTGATGGGTACATGTGTGGCAGCTGAGTCTGATCTTAATTGGGAGGAGCTGGGAATTCCATCGGGATCTATGGCACTTAGACGAACCATTCTCGTTGGCTGAGTTCAAAATAGTGATAACTGAATTACATGGGGAGAAGGCGCCCAGGCCGGATGGCTTCATTGGCAATTACTATAAGAAGTGTTGGACGATCATCCATCATGACCTGATGGCGGCAGTAAATCAAATGCATTCGTTGAAAGGGGACCAATGGAAACTTCTGAACACTGCCAATATCGTCCTGCTCCCAAAGGAGAACGAGGCAGTTGATGCCAAGGACCACATGCCAGTTAGCTTAACGCACAGTGTAGCGAAGATCTTGGGGAAGCTTCTCGCCAATCGACATGAGCCCGAGTTGCATCATCTGGTTTCTAGTGGCAGAGCGCTTTCATCAAGGGAAGATCAATCAAGGATAATTTCCTGTATGTCAAGAACGCCATCAAAGAGGCACATGGAAAGAAGTACCCCTGATTTTTCTGAAGCTAGACGTAGCCAAAGTGTTTGACTCTCTGAATTGGTTTTTTTTGCTGCGAGTGCTGGCTCGGATGGGTTTTGGACAGAGATGGCGCAACATCATTTCATTGATCCTGGCATCTTCCACTTCTCTGATTTTGCTCGACGGAAGCCCCGGAGTTCCTTTCGTGCATCGGAGAGGCCTACGGCAGGGGGACCCCTTGTCCCCCATGCTATTTATCTTGGCGCTGGAACCGCTATAGTGTTTACTGCGAGGGCAACAGATTAGCAGGTCATTTCCCCTCTCAGGTTGAGGGCGGCAAGGCTCTGTGGCAGTTTCTACACGGATGACGCAACATTGTTTGTGAACCCTGTGAAGGAAGATATATTCGCAATTCAACAGATCTTGCAGCTTTTTGGAGATGTTTCAGGACTCAAAACCAGCATGTCAAATGTGTGGCATACCCTGTGGCATGCAATGGAGTTTTCCTCGATGACATTCTTCAGGATTTTGGAGGGACACAGGGAACCTTTCCATGTCGATATCTTGGACTGCCTCTCGGATTTAGGAAACCACGACGAAGGGAGGTACAACCCATGTTTGATCGAGCTGTAGGGCGCCTAAAGGGTTGGAAAGGAAAACTTATGAACCGAAAGGGGAGATTGGCCTTGATCATCAGTGTTATCATGGCAACACCAACTTATTTTCTCACGGTGTTCCCTGCTGAGAAGTGGATGATCAAGAAGTTCGACAAACTTAGAAGAAATTTCCTTTGGGCGCCAGAGGAAGAGGCAAATCGGGGCAAATGTTTTGTTGGCTGGAAGAACATCTGTGCTCCAATTGACTATGGGGGGCTCGGCATCAAGGATATGCAAGATTTCAACAGAGTGCTACGGCTGAGATGGTTTCGTTGGGCTGACCGAGATCGACCTTGGCTGGGGACGACAATGCCGTGCGACCAATCTGACAAGAGCCTGTTCGCAGCTTGTGCTACAATCTCACTAGTAAATGGGCAGATCGCCAAATTCTAGGCTGATGACTGGCTCGGAGGGCAAGCTCCTACACAGTTGGCACCCCTGCTTTTTACAATCGCAACAAGAAAAAATCTGACAGTTAAAGAAGGGTTAATAGGAGGCAGATGAATGCGAGGATTATAAAGAATTAACTCTGAGGCACAACTCAACCAGTTTGTCTTGTTTTGGGGCCTTCTTCGGAATGTAAACCTGACAGACGAGCGAGACACGATTGTTTGGAACATGGCAGCTGTTGGACAATACTCGACAAGATCGCCTTATGTAGTGCAATTCTTCGACAGATTAAAACAACCTCATTTGGAGGAGGTGTGGCGCATTTGGGCTGAAGGGAAGATCAAGTTCTTTCTATGGTTGGTGCTTCAGAACAGAAATTGGATAATCGAGAAGTTGCGGTCGAGAGGATTAGCACAAGACGACTACGGCTTCCTTTGCGACCAGGAGTTTGAAAGTGCGACACACTTAGCGCTCCAATGTTCCTATGCCAAGGAGGTGTGGTTCCAATTCCAGAGTTTTCATCCGTGTGCCGTGCAGATTGCCAATGCATCCACCACGATCGGTGATTGGTGGGCGAACATTCGTCAGGGAAAGTCCAATGCCCAGCACAATAGCGATATTTCTATGTCGGTGTACACAATATGGAACGTTTGGAAGGATTAAGGACGGCGTATTTTCCAGGTGCTGGCCGCGATGATCAAAGCTGACCTGGATCTGCTAAACCTAGCTCATGGTAGAACAGGGGTGTAACCTGTAGGGGCGTCGAGTTGAGTGTTTGGTAGCATTCAATAGCATTGATACACTATCTGTAACCGGTTTTTCCCCTCTTCTATAAATGCAAAAGCAGAGCGCCTGCCATTCTCGTCAAAAAACGTGAGGCCTTCTGAAAGGACAAGGATGTCGCCTAGAGGGGCGGCGGGGGAGGGGGGGGGGGTGAATAGGCGATTTAAAAACTTTTCCGGTTTAGTCTTGATAATTGCGGAATAAAACTTGGTGTTTAAATTAACAAGCCAATAACCTAAATATACTAGGATCACCTATGTGCACCAATAACTTATGCTAAGCAAGACAAGCAACAAGGTGATAGCAAGATGTAAAACTTCAAGCACGAAGGCTATCACAATATAAAGTGCATAAGTAAAGAGCTCGGGTATAGAAATAACCGAGGCACACGGAGACGACGATGTATTCCCGAGTTCCACCTTTTTAGGGGACTACGTCTCATTGGAGGGGTGTGAGTTTCAAACTCAAGACGCCACAAATGGCCTCACCCTATTCTCCGATGAACCTTGCCCAAAAGCTCGGTTCACCTTCCACTATTGATTTCCCTTTTGGGCGGAAATCGAGTCCCGTACAACAATTTTGAGGCACAACCCACAAAAGGATTGGGAGCTCCCAAGTGGCCACAAAAGACCTCAACCGCCACCAAAGGCGTCTAGGGTCCAAAGACCCAAGAGTAACAAGCTCACGAACTTTCACTTCTACGAATCCTCGTGGAGAGCACAAACCAATGCACAAAAGCAATGGCAAGAGCACACGAAGTGCTCAAGTCCTTCACTCTCAAATCCCACCAAAAGCAACTAATGCTTGTGGGGGGAGAAGAGAGGAAGAACAAAGAAGAACTCAACAAATGGAACTCTAAGATCAAGATCTACTAGGTTCCCCTCACTTAGAGGAGGAATGGATTGGAGGAAATGTAGATCTAGATCTCCTATCACTTTCCCTCAAAGATATACAAGAATCATGGGAGGGATTGAGAGGAAGACAAGCTTTTCCAAAGGTCAACAATGGAGGAGAGAGAGAGGAAAAACGTGCTCAAGAGGCTTGGGAATCATTGGAGAAGAAACCCCCTTAAATAGGTCCCCACAAAAAGTGTCCATTGGGCAGTGCAGGAAGGCTGGCCTGGGAGCCGGCCAGGCCGGCCTGTAGGCCAGCCTGCGCAGTGAGGCAGGTCTGGAGGCCGGCCTGGAGGCTAGCCAGGGGGCTGGCCTGCACAGAGAGGACGGCATGGGAGCCGGCCAGGCCGGCCTGGGGGCCGGCCACCCATCCGAGCCAGCCGGCCTGGGAGCCACCCATCCTAGCCAGCCGGCCTGGGAGCCGGCCAGGCCGGCCTGGGGGCCGGCCACCCATCCGAGCCAGCCGGCCTGGGAGCCGGCCAGGCCGGACTGGGGCTGGCCACCCAGAACCCGAAAATGAAACGCCCATAACTTTTTTATCCGGACTCCGATTTCGATGATCTTGGGCTCGTTGGAATCGCAACGAAGAGCACTTCAAGATTATGCAGAGAAACATCATAGTCCATCATGTGAGAATAAAGCCAAATGAAGAAAGGTAAAACCTCTCTAGAAAAGATAAACCGTAAAACCTCCAATATCAAAAACGCAACAAGATATGCATATGAAATCCGTTTTTGATGAACTAGAGCTTGGTATGGAGATGAACACAAGCTCTAAATTCTCATATGGATAAAAGCCAAATAAGAACCAAGAAAGATGATATGCCAAGTATGCAAAGGTTTGAGCTCTCCATAAAGATGCGATCAAGTTACTCACTCGAGAGCCCCTCTTGATAGTACGCCGTCTATCCTATAACCCGGTCTCCCACTAACACCATGAGACCGGTAAAATAGAAACCCTATCAAGATCATACATTTGCCTTGCGCATTCCACTTGAGCTGGATGATGACGATCTTGACTCCCTCAAGTTGGAACACCTTTCTTGATTGTGCTTGCTAGCACATGCTTGATGAAGACTTCTTCAAATGCTCCCCCATACACCATTATGGGAGAGACTCGCTTAGCTCCGTCTTCATGTATCCACTTGCACTTCATCTTCTTTCTTGATGTATAAGATGGATTGGAGCTAAATATGAATGTTCACTCAATCTTCTTTTCCAAGCCATGCTTGCAATAAGCTCATCTCTAGATTACCATTCTTCATATAACCCTTGAATAGAGTATTGATCATCATGTAATCTTCTAGAGTCCAACACATGAACTCCAATCTTTTCCTATGGACAAGATCTACAAGTATATCTCAATGCAAACATTAGTCCATAAGGATTGTCATTAATTACCAAAACCACGCATGGGGCAACACATGCACTTTCAATCTCCCCCATTTTGGTAATTGATGACAATCCCTTTTACGAGGGTTTATATAATGAATTAAGCAACCATGCACAACAAAGAGCAAGGATGCAAGAGAAGAAAGGCAAATGCTTAAGAACGAAACTAAAGCATAAAACCAAATTCCCTTAAACCCTCTAAACTTCTCCCCCATTGGCATCGATTGCCGAAATGGGAGGAAAAATTTAGAAGGCCAATATGTAAGAGCTCCCCCATAATGTGTGCATTTCTCATAATATGAGTGAAATCAAATGCACATATCCAATGACGAATAGTTGGGAAGGAGATCAAACTATATTGAGGATCCAAAGATTGCAAAAAAAAACAAATTGAAAGATACTTCGACAAAAGAAGTAACCAATCAAAGGATCCGAAAAAGTGTTCTAAAAATCAAGAGGGAACTCCCCAAGGTACGTGCACAAAGTAGGATTTGCATTTAATATGTGTGCACAACATGGAATCCTCACTTCCTCCTAGATAATTTTGAACACAAACAAGAGAGTAGCAAATAGGTCCACAAGCTTATTAAGATGCAAAAATATACCAAAGAAAAACAAAGCTTGTGCCTTTTAGAAACCACCAAAGAATCAAAGGCAATAAAAGGTGGTCACTAAAGATTGGAATACCAATTAAAGATGTAACTATTCTCATGTGTATAAGTTTCTAAGTAGACATCAATCATGAGATATAAGTCCACAAAGAAACATGCACACACAAAATAGATACACGGTGAAGAACATGATATCCAAGTGGAAGTCATATATATACCAATAAGATCTTTGCTTAAAAGCATAGCACAAAGCTCAATTTTATCTTAAAGGATATAGATGAACTTCCAACACAATCTCATCATAGCATCAAAAATATCCACAAGGGAAAAAGGTAGTTGGGATGCTCCGAGAAAGATAACAAGTATCACAAAGGCAAATGATTTTGCAAATTCATCAATATTGCACATGAGAGACTTTGAGTAGATTGCTAGATTAACATATTTGGGATAGGTGAATCATGAAAATGATTATATAAATTCCCCTTGATATGTAATCATCCCGGCTTGCACATTTGCAATAAAGATGTTTTGATAAGAATTTTGCGAGAACCATCAATTGCAACAAAGATTCATGCCAAGAAACAACCTACACAAGGTTGAAAGCTAGAAAGTATGCATGAGGTAGATACTTGTTACCGAGATAGCATTGGTGATGTAGAAGATAAGAGTTCATGATCATCCAAGCTTGGCTCCAATAAGCACATGGTGACACACCTTCCTTGTAAATGAGACAAGCTTCCAATGCATCTCCGATGTACCTAAAACAAATTCAAGTACAAATGGTACCCAAACTCATTGGGTCCAAAGTAGTTAGAGCAACTACAATACATAGGACAAACTCCACATAAATATGTGCATATTGATATGAAATTGAATTTCATGCACATCTTAGCCATTTAGGATTTGATGGAGTTTATCCTATATATTGGATCAACGAAAGTAAGCATGCCATAAGATATACATATAGTAAATATGCATGCACAAGACTTTCAAGAACCAAACGAGATACAATTTGGACAAAACACCAATTAAACAAGAAAGCACACACAAGTGTGACAAGAAAGAATTGTCCAAATTATATCAAAGACCCAAATCAACACATGATTGAAGATACCACTTTGAAAAGATGCCAAATGAAAGAAGATACCATCAAGGAATAAACCAAACCCTCTACACTTCTCATGATGGCACAAAGTACCAAGACGAGAAATGTTTGTCTTCCAAAGAGACACGTCATCGGGATCAAAACCAATTGAAGACAACTAATGTTCAAAACATATAGGATTGCTCCCCAAGATATGTGCATTATTTATGATCTTGCATTTGAATACAAAATGCACAAATGGGATCATCACTCTCCATACATATTATTCAAACACTAGTCATGTTCAAGGAAAGCATAAGATACAAAACCAATTTAAAGAATGATGTTCTACTCAATATAGGATAGCTTCCCCAAGAATAGTGCATTATCTAGAAGTATGACTTTGAATGAAATGCACTAGAATGGGATCATTGCTTTTCCTAACTCAAGAAAGCATAAACAAATTTTGAGTAGAGCAAAAATCCAAAAGATACAAGGAAGACAAGAGGATTTAGATCAAACCAAGTCCTTGGCAATAAAATAAGGCAATTCAAAGCAAGAGCCAAAATGAAGATGGTCTACAAATTCCACCACAATTATGAGTATCACTTGTCATGGACAAGGAGTATATGGAGATAATTCTCGGTGGTATATAGGAATGATATTAAAGACCAACTTTCAACAAATAAGCATATGGCAAAGATAGGAAATAAAGGCCATGCTTAGATAGATAGATATTCTTGATAGCTTCAATATTCACGCGATCATGCAAAGCAACTCCAAAGAGTAGCTTGAAGCAATGGTTTCCCAAAAGATATATGCGAACATATTTGGGGAAAGCCATACCAAGAACGTCCATCACAAACAAGATCCAAAGAAGAGAGACAAAAGCATTTAAGCAAATATGGAACTTGTTTGAGAAACATGCCACATAGGAATAAGATAATGAAGAATATCAATTCTAGGTGGCAATACCTCACATGTTCACATTTTCTAGGTTTGTAATATGCACAAAGCTTATTACTCCCCCATAATGTGATAATCCAATTTTCTTAACAAGAGGCAAACAAAACCAACTAGAGATAATTAATGGACATTATAGAATTTGAATTTCTCATGAGAATGACATACCACATAGAGATAGATAATATTGATATATCATCACTAAGTGGTATTCCTCATGTACACACATTTTAGGATTGTGAAGTGCACGAAGCACATCACTCCCCAAAATGGGATAGTCCATTAATCTCTCAAAAAGAGAGCCAACAAGATAAGATATCAAATAAAAGCAATAAGGCTCAAACAAGTAAATGGTGTGCAAACCAACATACACATACTTGATTACTCAAGATAAGTAAGTAGAGAGCACAACACATACAAACACTAGCAAGGTACAAAACCTAACACATGCAAGGGTGCAAGCAACTTTCAATGTATATATGATATAAAAAGTTACCGCAAGGAGGAACATTGGATATGAGATAGAACAATATAATCCAAATGACTTGGCTTGAGAAATATAATTGATGAAGATCCCTTAATTCTTCATGATGTAGCCAAGTCTCCAATGCCCTCCAACAACACCTATTGATCAAGTTTTAGCTTGTTGGTCCCCAACCAAGTTGGGTCCTAAGAGGTTAGTCACAATAGGCTTGGCAACCCAAATGGTGCTTTTCTTGACACCACTTTGAGTACCAACATATTTGGCAAACACATTGCCAACCTTATCCTTCCGAAGAGAATAAACATCATCAATATAATGGGGTTGGATAAGGTACCATTAGTGCATGAAGAAGCAAAGTGACCCTTCTCACGGCATATGTAGCAACATTGGCTTCCTCCTTTCTTCTTAGTTGGAATCTTGACTTGAGGAGAGGTAGCTTGATTCTTCTTGGGAAGAGGCCGTTCTTCATCTTGAGTTTGAGCTTGAGGCCGCTTCCCTTGTTGCTTCTCACTAAGAGGCTTCTTCTTCAAAGGGCAAGATCTAACATGGTGCCCTTCAACTTTGCACTTGAAGCAAACAATCTTGGCCGAATCTTTAGCTTGTTCTTGGCCCTTGTTCTTCTTGTTAGACTTGGACTTGTTCTTGTTATTGGAGTTGAATCCAAGTCCACTCTTGTCATTGGGGCGTCTTTGAACACTCAACACATTGTCAAGTGTGGACTTCCCAACATGACGCTTTTCCAAGTCTTTCTTCAAAGAAGCGACTTGGGCCTTGAGCTCTTTTAATTCCTCTACATGGTTAGTATCAACAAAAACACTAGAGGAAGTAGATGCTTCATTGTTAGAGCAACAAGGCATGGAAAGTAATTCATCACAAGATGTAGCAATATTGTGAGTGGATGAATCACAAGGACTAGCACATGGCAATAAAGCATTTAGAGTAGAAGTAGTGCCATTGTCCACATGAGGCTCACAAGATGTTACCTTTGTAGTGATAGCCTCATGAGCTAACTTTAGCTTCGCATGGGATGCTAGAAGATCCTCATTAGAGCTAGAGAGCTTTTCATGACTTTCTTCCAATTTCCCATACTTGCTAGTTAGCAACTCAAGTTGAGCCCTTAGCTCAACATTCTCCTTCAAAATAGATGCTTCACGAGAAGTGGAGTTAGTAGCACAAGCATCATTAATATTAGAAATGGAAGAAGACAACTTGGCAAGCTCATTATTCAACCTAGCATTTTCCTCAATAATATTAGCATGATCACATGAGGGAGTAGAGGAACTAGGCACATCATTTTTAGATAGTTGAGTTTGGAGTTGATCATGAGACTTGTAAGGAGAGAGTGTTCACTTTCCAAAGCCTTGTGAGCTTTGTCAAGTCTCTCTATATCCTCAATTAGTCTAGCATTGCCAACACCAAATTCAACTTTTCCTTTTTAAGCACTTTATATTTAGCAATAGCATGATCTCTTTCCTTAATGATTTTAGCAATAATAAGATCATTTGTTTCATCAAGAGATTCAAGTTTCTCCTCAAGAGACACTCGAAGCTCATGCTCTTCCTCAAGAGCATTTTCTAAGGATGCTTTTTCCATAGCATCCTCTCTTTCGATCCTTCCCTTTTCTTCAATGATTTCCTTGCACTTAATAGCATAAGTCAAAATTTCACACAAATAAGAGCAAGCTTTACTATCATTAGGGAGAGCACCAAAAACCATCTCACTCTTCTCCTTTAAGGAGTCAATATCATCCTCTTTTAATCCATAATAATCCTCATCCTCATCATCACAAGATGTAGAGGGTTCCAAAGGTGGAGATACCTTTGAATCCCTAGCCATAAGGCAAAAGTGAGTAATGGACGATGATGATGAAGAATTGCTTGAAGCACCATTGAGGTCCATGTCTTGTTCCAACAAGTGTTGGGTTTCCTCTACATTGTTAGCCACACAAGTACTAGAGGAAATGGAAGCATTGTTTTCATGGCAACAAGACATAGAAAGCATATCATCATGAGATTTAGTTAAGCAACTAATACATGATATGCAAGGACTATCAACACTAGCATGTAGGACATTTGAAGTGCTAGAGAGTTTAAGTCCAAAGATAGAACATTGCAATGAGATAGAGATGAAGTATAGTCAATAGAATATTCACCATCAACAAGCAATTTCTATCACCACTCACCATATCATTACCTTGTGACAAATCACATGTTGGTGGAGTGGAAGAAGTTGTGAACTCATCACGGCCGGAGGTGGAAGGAAACAATCATCCTCAATAATGTTGGACACTTCATATTTATCTTGAAGCTTGGTCCAAATCTCATGAGCGTTCCGAAAAGGCATGATTGATGCAAGAACTACATCGCTCAAAACACAAATGAGACCATTAGATACTTGAGTATCGAGATGAGAGTTTTCCTCATCCTCTAAAGATAATTCTTGGGAATCCTTTGGAGGAGAAAAATCCACATCTACAATACTCATGATATAATTTGGACCCATGGCCCTAAAAAGATTAAGCATGCGATTTTCCAAACATCATAATTAATGCCATCGAATTTAAAAGTGGGATCGTGCACTAATTCTCTAAACGACATCTTTTACTCTCTAGGCGGTAAAACCCTAAAAGAGAGCCCAGGCTCTGATACCAATTGAAAGGACAAGGATGTCGCCTAGAGAGGGGGGGGTGAATAGGCGATTTAAACACTTTTCCGGTTTAGGCTTGATAATTGCGGAATAAAACTTGGTGTTTAAATTAACAAGCCACACGGAGACGACGATGTATTCCCGAGTTCCTCCTTTTTAGGGGAGTACGTCTCGTTGGAGGGGTGTCAGTTTCAAACTCAAGACGTCACAAATGGCCTCACCCTATTCTCCGATGAACCTTGCCCAAAAGCTCGGTTCACCTTCCACTATTGATTTCCCTTTTGGGCGGAAATCGAGTCCCGTACAACAATCTTGAGGCACAACCCACAAAAGGATTGGGAGCTCCCAAGTGGCCACAAAAGGCCTCAACCGCCACAAAAGGCGTCTAGGGTCCAAAGACCCAAGAGTAACAAGGTCACGAACTTTCACTTCCACGAATCCTCGTGGAGAGCACAAACCGATGCACAAAAGCAATGGCAAGAGCACACGAAGTGCTCAAGTCCTTCACTCTCAAATCCCAACAAAAGCAACTAATGCTTGTGGGGTGAGAAGAGAGCAAGAACAAAGAAGAACTCAACAAATGGAACTCCAAGATCAAGATCTACTAGGTTCCCCTCACTTAGAGGAGGAATGGATTGGAGGAAATGTAGATCTAGATCTCCTCTCACTTTCCCTCAAAGATATACAAGAATCATGGGAGGGATTGAGAGGAAGGTAAGCTTTTCCAAAGATCAACAATGGAGGAGAGAGAGAGGAAAAATGTGCTCAAGAGGCTTGGGAACCATTGGGGAAGAAACCCCTTAAATAGGTCCCCACAAAAAGTGTCTGTTGGGCAGTGCAGGAAGGCTGGCCTGGGAGCCGGCCAGACCGGCCTGTAGGCTAGCCTGCGCAGAGAGGCCGGCCTGGGGGCCAGTCGGGAGGCCGGCCTGGGGGCTGGCCACCCAGAACCAGAAAATGAAATGCCCATAACTTTTTCATCCGGACTCCGATTTCGATGATCTTGGGCTCGTTGGAATCGCAACGAAGAGCACTTCAAGATTATGCAGAGAAACATCATAATCCATAATGTGAGAATAAAGCCAAATGAAGAAAGGTAAAACCTCTCTAGAAAAGATAAACCGTAAAACTTCCAATATCAAAAACGCAACAAGATATGCATATGAAATCCGTTTTTGATGAACTAGAGCTTGGTATGGAGATGAACACAAGGTCTAAATTCTCACATGGATAAAAGCCAAATAAGAATCAAGAAAGATGATATGCCAAGTATGCAAAGGTTTGAGCTCTCCACAAAGATGTGATCAAGTTACTCACTCGAGAGCCCTCTTGATAGTACGCCGTCTATCCTAGAACCCGGTCTCCCACTAACACCATGAGACCGGTAAAATAGAAACCCTATCAAGATCATACCTTTGCCTTGCGCATTCCACTTGAGCTAGATGATGACGATCTTGACTCCCTCAAGTTGGAACACCTTTCTTGATTGTGCTTGCTAGCACATGCTTGATGAAGACTTCTTCAAATGCTCCCCCATACACCATTATGGGAGAGACTCGCTTAGCTCCGTCTTCATGTATCCACTTGCACTTCATCTTCTTCTCTTGATGTATAAGATGGCTTGGAGCTAAACATGAATGTTCACTCAATCTTCTTTTCCAAGCCATGCTTGCAATAAGCTCATCTCTAGATGACCATTCTTCATATAATCCCTTGAATAGAGTATTGATCATCATGTAATCTTCTAGAGTCCAACACATGAACTCCAATCTTTTCCTATGGACAAGATCTACAAGTATATCTCAATGCAAACATTAGTCCATAAGGATTGTCATTAATTACCGAAACCACGCATGGGGCAACACATGCACTTTCACCTTCTCCGAGGTGTAGTCATGAGAAGGTGGAACAGATCTAGATCTGGCCCATGCCCAGTAGCGGTCAAGCCCATCTGCACATAGCAAAATCCATGGAGCACAGCCATGGTGACGCCGACCGGAGCCGCCCATAGCGACCAATGGCTGTCTCACCGTTGGGCCAATGACCACCGTACCACTACCCAAGATTTCACACCGCGTTTGCCTCCATCTGCGCGACCAAACACCAAGACTCCTCGATGCCGTCGACACCTAGCGGCGCCTTCCAACGATGGCAAGGGCAGGAGAAAGAGTGAGTGAGGCATTGGGTTCTAGGTCGGGACACACCATTGCTACACGAGAGCAGTTTTTTGCAGAATGCTCACCCCAAAAGACCATTTTTGAATTACCTGACAGATTAAAACTATGTTGTTTCATGTCCACTGCTGCAACGATGCACCTCTAAACACGACACCAAAATTATAACGACGACCAAACAAATAATGATGATGAAGGTGCAGCTTAGATCCATGTGGACCGGTAGGGGATCCTCGCACTAGGTCCAGCCCGGAGTCTTCCGACCATGGCCACGGACCGATCCCACTGGTCAGATCCGGTAGTGCACGGCGCCATCGAGCCCATGCCAGAGTGGGTCCCAATCGTACTCACGACACTGAGGGCGGCCAAGGACGGAACATTGTCCAAGACCGCAAAGCTTGTCTAGCCCACCGCCGAGGGCAGATGGCGCCTCCATGGACAGGACCAACCTCCAACGCTACATGGAAACTTGGATACGCGACGTTGAGAACTCGCACAAGAAGAAGCAGAAGGATCCGAGCACGAGGCTTGAGGAGGAAGGTGGCGGGAGAGGCCTTGCTGCCTCCTGGGAGAGGACATGGAGCTTGAGGAGGAAGCGACACGTGTGTATATTTTGAGAAACTTTTTTTTAACAGGAAAATATGTTAATATTAACGCTCAGAGTACAGCATCTCAGTGACAAGGCGACGAGTGGGGATCAAAAGTGCCTAAATGCACAAAACAAAAAGAAGGATCGATGATCTAAACACATGTTGTTGATATGAAAGATTGCCTATGAAGCCAAACAACGATCGTGTTCTTCATTCAGCAACACAAACTCGATATTGCTGCATCTGCAATCTTTAAGTGGCTCCATCGTGCTCCATACCAGTTGATGCCCCGTGAGTGGCTCTCCCAACGGTCTATCCGGCGTATGCACTCGAGGCTCAGGAGGATTGAGCTGAATATTTCAATGAACCATCACCGAGCTTAATCTCAGCGGGTCCCCGTCGTTGAATTTGGGGATCAACGACTGAGGTGTTGTCATCCATTTCTGGTGACACAGGTTGGACAGCTAAAGGAAGACATCTTCAACAAGGTGATCATCTCGAAAGTAAAACATTGTGCCTTGAGAACTCTTCAAGAAACTATCCAGCACCCCTATAGCATTGCCACTGTTGATAGTCTTGCAAGCATAGAGCCAACTCCAAGATTTTTCCTGTCCACGAATCGTTTTTGGCGAGCGCTAGTCGTCAGCCGGCTGTAGCTACAGCCTACAGCCGGCTTGACTGGCATATCGTGTCGTGCATGGAATAGGCATGTGCTTGTTGATCGCCTGATATGGGGCGGAAAATCGGTCGCTTTCTCCACCGCATGATGACACCGCATGGGCCAGCTGGGACCGTCTAATTAATGTATTTTTCATCCGTCGACGGGCTTTAAGCACATATATGCCTACCCATGCGATGGAGGAAAACTGTAGTACCGTGCAACCTTTGTACTTGCTCACGTGGGTGAGCCCCACTTATACTACTCCCAACGTTCAATAATGTAAGGCATTTTAGCCTTTTCTTAATTCGTATTTATCTAGATATATTTTATATATAGATTCACTCATTTTAGTATGTATGTAGTCAATATTGAAATAGCTAAAATGCCTTACATTAGTGAACGGAGGGAGTAGTTAATTGCTGCTATGTCTCACTCACGTGGCTAGCTCCACACCCAAGTGTACACCTATAGAAAAATATTGCAACTATTGCTACATAATTTTATCAGGGTATAAATTTTGAAAATAAATTCAAATCACTCACGCAATAAAAAAGGAATTGAATATTTACAACAAAAAATCATAAAAATACATTACAATCTGAATACAACAATTGCAACGGCACCTAGAGTCATCACACAAGTTTGTGATGTGTCAAAAAAGGTCAATGCTAGGAATCCAGTCGAATGATTTGTGGGAAAATTAGCCGGCTTGTCCAGAGCCCCGATCCACGTAAGTAAATGAATCTAGGATGTCCGATCATCGCAACAAAAAATCCTGAGCATGATAATTTCGTGTTTACATAACATCGCTTGCAACATTTTTCTCGTGGCACGTAAAAGTTGCAAAACAATGTTGTAACATTTTGAACAAAGTCATGTAGCAAAAAACAACAAAGCATGCAATAAAAACAACAACATAGAAACACGTTTGCAGCACTGGGAAATACCTCTGTAGCAAAGGGATATAAACATTGCAAGATTTGCTGGCACGCACACAAAAAAAAGTTTGACACTTGTAGCATTTTGAAACAACCTTTGCAACTTCGTGGAAACCCTTCCGTAGTATATGCCTAGAGCCTAGAAAGCAGCAACATTTTGATCGTGCCTACACAAAAAAAATGTTAGGCACTTGTAGCATTTCGAAAACACCTTTGCAACATTAGGCAAATCCCTCTGTGTCATATGCCTAGAAAGTATTGCAACATTTTGCTCGTGGATACACAACAAAATGTTAGGCATCTGTAGCATTTCGAAACAACCTTTGTAACATCGGAGAAATCCCTCTATAGCATATGCGTAGAAAAGCATTGCAACATTTTGCTCGTCCATAGATAACAAAAATGTTAGGCACTTGTAGCATTTCTAAAACACCTATGCAACATCGGGGAAATCCCTTTGTATCATATGCCCAGAAAGCATTGCAACATTTTGCTCATGCGTATATAACAAAAATGTTAGGCAGTTGTAGCATTTTGAAACAATCTTTAAAACATCGGGAATCCCAGAAACACATACCTCTACTTCAACAATTTTTGCGGCAAAACCACACGAGTCTTTAACGTTTTCGTCTAACGATTTCAACAAGAGCACAAATATTTTTGCAGCAGACACCCAAAAAGAAATCACATCAATGCGCCCCCAGATGTTTGCAACAAAAATGCAAGAGTTTTGCAGTGTGTAGGAAAAAAGGACATAGAAAAATAGCAATTATTAATCTTCACGTTTAGCTTCCTCTTTAGAGTCAATGAATCTGGTGGTGCATTGGTGCTTTGCTCAAATCTCCTGTTGCAGAAAAATGGAAGACATGTGAAAAAAAAATAGACATTTGTTCGCACGCCACCTCCTTTAGGTCCAAAAGCTGGTGAACAGTGCACCATGCAAAAAGCAGGATGTGACATAGTGCGCTCTCAAAAAACAAATGTGACATAGTGCAGTCTTTTAGGTCCATGGTGTGAGAATTGTACGCGCGCCTGAAGACTGGGATAAAACGCAGAATTAAGCAGATTGCAGGTGGGACCTATTGTGGAAAAGAAAGGAACGGCGGGCGCGCGCGAAAGTGACCGGTCTTTCGTCTACGATCGGTCGACTGATAGTCAACGTTTGGTGAGTGGGCCGGTGGTTCAATGGGAGCTGGGCCTTTGAGCGACGGTAACCGGCTCCGGTTGAAAAATAGCGTTTTCTATTTGTTGTGCGTGAGCATAGATGATGTTTCAAAGTTATTATTTTTTTTTTTTGAGAATCTAGATAACTCCAACCCAAGAGCTGACCATTATTTTTTTTTTGCGGGAAAGAGAAGATGATATTACAGCTTCGTTCTTACAGAAAGATCCAGAAAACAAAGAAAATTACAGAAAGGTCCCTCTGGATCCCGACCAAGGCGACGAGCAGGAGCCGTCGGTGGCGCGCCGCTGCCGCTACTCCGCAACAAGCCTTGGATTGGAGCCAGCCCCATGGCAGCCGGGAAGTCGCCGAACGCCGGATCCGTAGATCCTACTCCCAGGAGCGCCGCCGTCGTCGCGAAGGACCACAACACCATCTTCACCTTGATCTTCACAAGCCAGATCCACCGCCTAGCCGGATCCGAACGGGGCTTGACAAGGTCGTCAGATCCATAGATCGACCATTAATTAGTATCACACAAGAGCCATAACAACATGATGAAATAAGAAAGGGTATGTCTAGCCAGCAAACGAGGGCTGGTTAGTCCAACCTAGCACTCACCAAAAAAAAAAGTGTATTCCCGCCCACTAGCACACAACAGTATTTAATTCCATGTGAAAAAAAATCACAAAGCCATAACGTTTAAACTATGTGTCGGAATTGCAATCTGTTTCCACCGTTCGACCTCTCGCGACGGGCCCTTCGAAACTAGATCCCATTGGTATATGTTTCTACATTTTTTTTTTCGAAAAGCAACTTTAGTACTGAGAACCAGCAATTTTAGTACTGAGAGCAGCAACTTTGTACGACTAGTTGTCTACCATATTTTCTAGTATCGTTGGCAACTTAGTTTCCAAGATAGACAACTTAGTAACAACGATATGCAACTCTGCAACTAAAGCACAACCATCGGAAACTTATTTTTTAAGAAACACAACAACTGCGCCTTCTTTTAGTTGCAACCCAGTGGGAAATGGCTGCAACTAAACACTACCAATAGCAATTCATCATATGAATGCAGCAACTATGCCTGCTCCAAATGTAACCCATTTTGGGGATTAATTCTAAAATTGTTCGCTGGTGTCACGGAGTTGCATATCGTTAATGCTAAGTTGCTTATTGTTGTTTCTTTTCTTTTAAAACGATCGTTGTTCTTTTATAGTACTATGAAGTTGCATATAGTTGCTAATAAGTTACCTAATTCAGTAACCAAGTTGCCTACGATATTACAAAGTATTGTAGGCAAATAGTTGTAGAAGTTGCTGATCGAGTACTAAAAGTTGCTGCTCTTGAAGTTGCTTCTCGAAAAAAAAATTGTCGAAACATATACAAATGGGATCTACTTTTAAAGAGCTCTTCGTGAGAGGCCTAACAATGAAAACGGATCGTATATTTGGCTCACAGTTTAAGAGTTACGACTTTTTAAAAAGCAAACAAAAGAAATAGCTAGTCGCAAGGTGAAAATTCCTCTACACGTGCATGTGCATCATCCTGGATGTCGCTGTCTGCAGTCTGCTGTCGGAACGGAGCGGCTTTCGCGCTTTGATCACGCGCATCAGACGGACGACAAGCGAGCGCTTGTTTGTGTCAAATAGAACCCGTGCACTTTTTAGCAATCGGGAATAAGAAAATGTACGGAGGAGAACTAGCTATAGACAACGCTCCTATCTTAGCTCTGTTTTTTTAGACAATCGTACGACGTGGAGGGAGGTGCCCAGAGATGGGCTATGCGAGCCAAAGTTACTCTACACCCTGCTCACGGCCCAGCCCACCGCAATGAGCTATGCAGAGCCGAAGCTAGGCCATCCCCGTAGAAATGAAAAATTCTACCAAAAAAAATATTTCTCCTCGGCGGAATCGTAATTCTCCACCGCCGGCCATTCTCGAAGGTACCGAGCGACGGCGCTCGTCCTCCCCGACCGGAACCCACCATCCCCCCACAGGATTTCAGCGTCGCGCCGGAGGCATGGTCCGCGGTGGCGTGGTGAGCCGAGGGGTGAGAGAGAGAGACCGGTCAAGCGAGCGTCGCCGGCGCATCGGCAGAGATGTCCCTTTCCTTCCCACGCCGGCTATGGAGGTCGTAGGGAGGGGGATGCGCGGCGGAGGACTGGGCGGCTGGCCACTATGGGACTGGGATTCGCTCTGCCGTAACAGGGGTAAGCATCAAGTAAGATTAGAATTAGATGGGACATCTACATTACGCTGTGTTCAGCTCTTGATT
The DNA here is from genome assembly GCA_947311845.1 of Poa pratensis. Classification (NCBI taxonomy): domain Eukaryota; kingdom Viridiplantae; phylum Streptophyta; class Magnoliopsida; order Poales; family Poaceae; genus Poa; species Poa pratensis. The sequence goes on from CAMZMU010000113.1 coordinate 36,617,966, forward strand.
TTTGCAAATGTACAATAAAAACATCAAATGGATTTTAGGATTCAGTCCAATACATTAGCTTGATCTCTTAGCCTTCTTCCCTACAATCTCAGGATTATCATACTCTGAATTTTTCACTAGTGATAAGAGTGCCCTCTGTGGCTGCAAATCTCCACAAGTAGTTCTGTGGACATCTGATTGAATCCCTCTAAATGGAGAGGATAGAGAGAGGGTAGGCTGTTAGGAGCCTTGCCTGCACCCATCTCATTGGGCCGGTGCCATGGGCTCCCAACGACGGGCTCGGCCCAGCTCATAGCCAGCTTTGGGTCGTCACCTACAAATATCCAAGGAGAGGCGAAGGACACGCTATCTAGAGGATCACAGAACGGCACGGCGGCGGAACCTTCTCTCCCACCTCCGGCTCTCAACCCTTCCTCTTCCTATTTTTTCCATTTTAGCACACTTGTGCTTGTATCCAACACCTGTATTCTGAATCCCTGAGTGAATCCCCGTTTGGCTGCTAATATCTGGTATCAGAGCCAGCATCGCCATGCCCACCTAGGGGGCTTCACAGGGGGATGGGATGTTAGGACCCCTCTGTAGGCTGGGTTGGCTGCTCAAGTTTAGTCCCACCTCGCCTACGGGAGGAGGCCACAACCAGCTTATAAGGGAGAGTTTCCCTCCTCCTTTTAGTCCGGGCTTTTGGGATGAAGTGGGCTCTCCACTTGTAGTTGAGCCGTGTGCGCATAAATATCCGAATGTAGGCCGAGTGCTGGGCTGGACTTGAGTGGACGCTAACATCTGGTATCAGAGCCTCCTCATCACCCTTCCCCAAAATTTTCCCATTTTTTTCACCCACCGTATACATCACCATGGATCCTGATCGAGCTCAAGGCATACCTCGATGCTTGGCAAGCCGAACAACACCGTGTCTACGATGATATTCTGGCAAGCATGGATGCATTTCACTGATCTATGCTCCACACCTCCGACTGCTTCTTCGCGCCCGTGACGGCGAGCTCCGGCCCAACCGAGCTTGCCACATCGTCGGCAAGGGAGGCCCCACGCCTGGCTCTTGTCCCTGCCATCGGGGAGCCACTAGCAGTCGCTCCTGCTGCTCCCATCAACAACATCACCGTGGTGCCCGCATGCTGTTCGACAGAATACCCAAGCCGCGATGCTGCCGAGTCGACGCCCGCTCCCTCCCCTACAGCGGCACCGATGTCGTCCATGGCCCCCGTCGACGTCATTCCCGTGCTCGCTGCAGCTGCAACAGGTGACGGAACACTCGACGGCGAGCCCATCAAGGACGCTGCATCCGTGACTCCGACCTCCTCCATTGGGAGGACACTGGGGGTCACTCCCGTGGTTCCCAACGACACCACTGCTGTGGTGCACACGTTCTGTTCGGAGGATTGCGTGATCCAATTCGTCACCACGCCGTCACCCACGCCTGCATCCGCGACCACCACCTCCTCGCCAGGAAGCTCACACAGTGGCGTCTCGGCGTCGGTGTGTGCGTTCATCCTGTCTGCGCCACCGTCTTTGTCCTCGGCTCCTACTGCTCCGACATCTACAAAGGTCTCGGACACACGGCTGTTGCAGTGCAAATACTCGGCGCATTGGCGCCCGTCAACTGTTCGGTGACATGCCTCGACCCCATCCATCTGTGTGTTGAAAATGCTACCATGCCAGCGCATGTGGATGTTGACCTGGTGGACTCGCTACAGCTGGACACTGGGCAAGTAGCGTTATCTACTTCCTCACTTCCTTGTCTGGAGAATATTGAAGTTGAGGTTCTCTCTAGGGTCGACATTATGACTGATGACACTGGAGCTGACCAGCGACCACCGTGGCCGCCACCGGATCTCGAGGTTTTGTGCTCAAGTGCTATTCACAGTTTGCAGCTGACCAATGCAGTTCTAGAAGTTCATTCAAGTGGTTATGCTCCCAGTTTTCTGAAGATTTATTTGGTGAAGGAGGAAAACCAGAAAACACCATGCTTATGTGAAGCGATTCCAGTGTCAAGTACAGACAAATGGTGGCTCCAGAGTGTTGCATGTTCATGGAAACCTGCTATCCAGTGGGTTGCAGCTTCATATCTTGAAGATGCAACTGCAACAGGTACACTAGCTGATCATGCTAAAGCTTGGAAGACTCTTAAAGATGCACCAAATCGGGTATTTCGATTGTTGTTTCAAGACAACGACCTTGTAGTACACCACTGTCCTCCATGATGATTCAATGCTTCGTTGTGTGCATCGATATAGTCTGGCACTATTCCAGTGGGAAATTGCCTGGGCACTGTCCATCTCTTCTACTTCCCAGTGTGTTCTAGCAGGGGTATCTTCACATGAGTGCTCGCTTCGAGTTCACTACTGTCATGGCGATATTTCTGAAGGATGCCTGTCTGCATGTTATGCCCCAGTGTTGCTGCTGTTGAATTACAATCATCTGAATTTGTACACTTGGTATTCAACACTCCATTGTATCTCTGCATCACACGAAAATTATGCAAGCGACAACGTGACAATTGAGGGCAAGGAAGTTCTGATTACATGGTCATTACCCAATATAATCGCTGCAACACAACAACCCTACAATCATCAAATGGAACTATGGACTCTGAACTGCTGTACTACTATCAGGAATTCAAAGTGATGTACTACTATCAAGCTTGCATGGTTCAGAGCTACAGGAAGTTCTCTGATCCTGATCAATGTAAGAGGGAATATTTTTCAAAGTGGGGCACCTATCTTCTCCCTTTGTCCAGTATACTATTCATGGGGTCTCTCATTCTGGTGGTGTTGCTTTCTATTCTAGAGTCCCTATGTGCACTGGCATGAGGAAGCAGCAGGCAAAGGAAAATTGTGAACTACCTCAGTGGCTAGTCAACGATCTTATGAGCGAGTGTTTCCCCAGCAACATATATGCTTCAGCCCTATCAGGTATCAAGCGACCTTCTCTGGCTAGTAAGCCGGGTCATCCAGTTGTGACTGCATTATTTTTCTGGGTGCCCACATACTTGGATGGCAAAGCTAATCAACACTGGAATATTCCATGGGATCCTGGAGGCTGCATGTTTGCACTTTGCAACTCTCAGAATTGGTGGATTACTCCAGAACTCAATCATCTGCATTGTCTTGAAGGACTCCTGTGGTTCTCTGCACGTGCATCTCGGATCTGGTCAGTCACATGGGATGCAGATGATCTTGAGTTCTCCACCGGTTGCGGGCAAACTCCTTCTCAAGGAGGGAGGGATGTCACGAACCCAGGTGTTTGCTTTGACCAAGTCCATGTCGATCACGACTACTTCCTCACCTCCGTAAACCAGATCACCATCAACTATGACTTCTACCTCAACGAAGTTCTCTACTTCGACACAATCTAGAACGACCTCAAGGACTACCACGGCGACTCCATCAAGACCAAGGAAGTTCACATGCCATGGGACCCTGGTAAAGTCAGCCCTTTGATATCCTCTCAAGCTTCGGCTTGGGGACAAGCCGAGTTTCAAGGAGGGAGGGATGTTAGGAGCCTTGCCTGCATCCATCTCATTGGGCCGGTGCCATGGGCTCCCAACGACGGGCTCGGCCCAGCTCATAGCCAGCTTTGGGTCGTCACCTACAAATATCCAAGGAGAGACGAAGGACACGCTATCCAGAGGATCACGGAACGGCACGGCGGCGGAACCTTCTCTCCCACCTCCGGCTCTCAACCCTTCCTCTTCCTGCTTTTTCCATTTTAGCACACTTGTGCTTGTATCCAACACCTGTATTCTGAATCCCTGAGTGAATCCCCGTTTGGCTGCTAACATAGGCCTATTCTGACTCACATATGACTGTACCCACATCGGCACCCAAGGCATTTCATGGTTGCTGTTGTTGCTACCTATCTTTTCTTCATCTCATGGGATAACTTGCAAAACAATGAGATTGGACGACAGTTTTAATTAGCATGTATTGGGAAAGACAATCTAGCCAAGCTATTCTAAATCTCTTGGGAGTGTTTGATAAGATGATTCGAAGTAAAGCAATATGTAGTGGTTCCATGAGGACGCTTCTTAATGCAGGTATACGGTCGGTTGGATATTCATGGCATCAGTAATGCCATCTCCCATTCTCCCTAGTTTTCAGTCAACGGGTGTTGGATTTGAGGATGAATCTTTCCCTCTAAAGCGCACTTTATGTTTTCTCTCTAATTTTCTTAATCGTATTTAGGTCTTAATTTTTGTCAACGGGTTGTTCCATGTCATAATTTTTGGACTGTGGTATTTAGGTCTTGTTTCTCGTATGGAAAAGATCACCTCTTCTGATCATATATATTCTCTTTAAGATCATGGCGGAGACTAGAAGCTGCAGAAAAGGAACAGAGTGTCATGGTCCCTTCGTCCGGGAGGTGCCCTCATCAGCTGTGTTCATGTACTTTTGGGGGCTGTCAGTGCCTATTGTATGGATGGTTTGTCGGTGCTGTGTGCAAGGTAATAATTTATCTACAAGTTTGACTTACCAACACAACATTCGGGTACCATTCACGCTCTCTAACCATGCCTGCTCTTATCATGTCTGATATGCTTGTGAGAGTGATTGGATGTTTCTAAGCAAATGGCGAGCTTCTCACGTATGTTGCACGATTTTTCACTCGATTCAGCTCAACTTCTGTTACTTCACACGCACATGCAAACTACATATTTGAGAAGAGGCAGATATGAAAAGTATACATGCATCCTCAATTCCTCATGGAGACAAGTACGGTCAGGTCTTCCAATTGTTTTCAGTATTTTTATACTCCTACAAAACCGATAACCTTAGCTGGGCCATATCAAATGCCCTGATAGATTTGAAAAAACGTGCTGCTTACCACACATATATTTAACATTACAATCAATAGAAATCTATTTCTAAAAACTAAAGCAAGTTGAAGCGAATCAAATATGAATAGAATGCTTACCGTGGCCAATAAATACCAAAGAGACCGGTGTCATTGTATACATCAGTGAATACCGAAGATGAATTCCTTCAGTTCTGAAAAGTTTCTGGTTTGTGAATAAAAGTTATTGCCAAGCCATGTTCTTTGGCTTGTTTAAATTTCAGACTATAGTTTGTTCGACATAGAATGATACTGGCTGAAAGGCTATACCTCAGGCTAACCAATAACTAATTGATCCAGACATGAACAGGCTTAATAGGCATATGCGAGCAACAAAAAGCAAGCTTGGAACATGGAAAGGCAATGCTAGCTGGTGCATTCAGTTCACTAAAGCACGTTCACTTATGAGTAATACACAAGATTAAAGGACATTGCCATGATCTTCTTTTCGACAACATTGTTTGTGGCAGTCATGTCCTTTTTCTTTTTCTTTTTCTTTTGCTTTTCCTTGTCTGTGACAATGAACTGCGCTACGTAAAAGATGGAGGAGAGGAAGTCTAATATCGCTCCAACTTATGTTATCCTCATGTATATGTTTAGGAACGCCCAAATATCTAATAAATAATTACTAGCTAACGATATACTGATTCAGCATATCAAACGAGAGTATCTCAACTCCCGCAGTTACCTAGCGTAGGACCGGGCGGACTTGAAAATATAAACCCACAACCATGAAATCTCAGAGCTTAATTTCTACTGAAGGCAAAACCTTAAACACTAGGCAAATTCAAGTTTAGATAATGTTCTTTTGGAATGGATGCACATGGCAAGTTATTCACGATTCGTTTCCTTCCTTTAACCTTTATCGCAAAGCAAACTGTATTCTTTGCTTGTTGCTGTAACCAAGCATCCCATTTTTGGTACGATTGATGTTTCCTTTTTTTTATATATAAGTCACAAAGTGCAATCGTTGAATCCCCTCGCCCTCTCCTTCCCAGCCATTCATTTCTCCTGCAACCAATTTTGTTCTTTAATTCCTTCAGTTCTGTCGTAGATACATGAGTCACTTCAATTTCAACTCTCAATGGTGTTTACACTCACTTGTGGGCTTTCATATCTAGTCTATGATTAATATTTTTTCTAGTCATCAACTGAAAAAACAAAACAAAAAAACCACCAGTATGTTTCGCTCTTGATACTTGTTCTTTCACATATTAAAAAATAGTCTTTGTTTCTAGTGATCAATAACCAAAAACCCAAAAATATTTGCATGCTCCACTTAGTTTTAATCCCTTTTTCTATCCATCGTTAAAAAATGAATACAAAAAGACCATTTGGTGTTTTCCTTGTTGGTCGTTCTTTCACCATCCACAGTAGTCTTTGTTTTTAGTGATCATGACAGAAAAAAACAAAAAAATGATTTCATGTTCTAGTTCTACTTCGCCATTGCTCTTCCACATCTAGAGAACAATCCTTTTTCTAGTGATATTTTTTTTAAATAATCTATTTACTGTTTTTAATTTCGAAACATATGAATAAAAAATCATTGGTATTGGGTCTTTGCTATTGTGTGCTTCTCAAACGTAGGATTAATTCCCTTTTCCACTGCTCACTACTAAAAGAAACAAAAAAATAGCTTCTTCCATTTATTGTTTCGCTGCATTTATAATTTGCTTGCCTTTCTAGCTATCGGTTCCACCAAAAACACTACAAAAGATCATTCACTTCTTCCACTATTGGAAATTTTCAAGTAAATATAGTTGATCAGATCGATCGTGTCTTGACATTCATATTACAGACATATATTGTAACATTCTACTGCCAGGTACTTTTTTCTGTTATTTCTTTTCATTTACTTCTTGGCTATATAACAACTAACATCAACTACTGCTGTTATTTCAGGACCATACAAAGAAATCAGTGTGCAGCTGTCAAGCCAAATAAAAGAGAATTAATATTTATTTGGCAGCCTTCAGTTTAAGTGTTGCCGAGTATTGTTTCTTGGTGATCTAAGATCCTGTATGTGCAAAGTTATTCACTGTTCCTTTGTTCAAAGCCTCTCATAAGGCCAGAGCTGAGAGGTAAATATATATGTTGATGCACAGTAATGCATGCTTAACATTATTTTGACTAAATTTGACCGTGCAGCAATCTCGATGTCTTCAGCGTTTCTTGGCAAAAACTAGGTTTTTGTTTATTTAAAGAAATATAAAAGGTCCTGGTTCTGGAAAAATATCCACATGTTGCTGTATAAAAGCATAATAATATTTAGTTATTTTTTCTTCCATTTGTGTCAGAGCAGACTGGTCATACATGCTCTTATCTCAACTGTTTGTGTCTTTCCAAAAGTGAATACAGTGATGTCACCAGTTGAAATTTTATATAGAGCAAAGATATCTGAAAAAAAATCTCCTAATAAATTTATGTGAAGAAATATAGACGACAAATTAAGAGACATGTCCATCTGAGAAAGGATTTAACAAACTAAAGTTGCATCAGCGACATACGCTCTGAACCGTTTCCCCATCATCTTCTCGCTGTCAACCGCTCGCTCCAAGCAAACGGAACATCACCCAGAAATATCAAGAGGTCGTACTTCTCCTCCTTCCCTTAGCCTCCCAAAATTGCAGCCACCACCAGGGAACTAGTGTGCAGTAACTTACTAGTACTGCTCAATGTTCAAAAACTAGTGTGCGGTTTCTCGCTAGTATTTTTATTTCAATCCTTGCTTAACGTAGTATTTCTTCGACGGGAACTGTATTTTCTTATCTTGACAAGGTTCTTTGTTACCAAGTGCTGGATTTCTACTAGCTAGTACTACTCCAGTTTACGCACACTATATAGAAATTTTGTTTTCCTGCTTATTCTTATAATGATCATGTGGTTCCTTGTCAACAACCGATTCACGGCACCTTTTTCTTCCAGGTTGGGCAAGCTAGAATGTTTGCTGAACTACTGAATATAAGTCATGGAGTCATTTTGGTGGAAAAAATGGTCTGATGCTTTGTGGGAAAAACGGCGTGATGAGATGAGAGATAGAGACTCTTGGTATTGTCTATAACTTCTTTTTTAGCATTCAAGTACGGGGGCCATGGCTAGGTTCCGCAGGCCGTCGCTTTCGTCTCGAAGGTTAGAATCCCTTTGACGATGGATGCGGCGGTGCGCGTCCGGAGCAAGATCCAGCTCACGACGCCTCACACGCTGCAAGCGCGAAGAGCCGCTGACCTCACGGAAAGGAGGAGGGACATCCTCTCCCACTTGCGCCGCCGGGCGTGCGCCAGCCCCCGGGCATGCCTTGGCACAGTAGCCACGCCCCCACGGCGTCGAAGGCGGCGGAGTGCGACGCCTCCGAGGGGAGCGCGGCGACTCAGAGCGGTTGTAGGAGGTGGTGGCGCAGGGACGCCACACGGGCGACTCCGAGCGGCGGTAAGGGGTCATGACGCCAGCGCGCCACGTAGGCGACAACCTCTGCCGCTCTGGCCCTACTCCGAGGCCGATGCTGGGCGAGCTGCTTTCTCCACGCCGGGACACCATGTTCGCCGCAAAGGTCGACGCGAGAGCCCGCTAGATCACTTGCGCCCCCTACCTGGCGCGCCAGACGTCGGGTCCAAGAATACGAACACCGGGGATTTGGAGACCCCCTTTTAGAGATTCGGTATAAGGGCGCTAGGAGGATCCGGCGAGCTCACGAACAAACGGGAAAATAAAGCACACGGGCGATCTACCCAGGTTCAGGCCGCTGTTAAGCGTAATACCATACTCCTGCTTGTCTGGATAGATGATGGTGATGGTGGTTTCCGGGCTACAATGTGAGTTCCCGGGGAACTCGAGATCTCAGAGTCTCGGGAGGAAGAAAGATGCGGCGAGGCCAGATCTGATCTGGAGTCGTCTCTTTTCCTCTCTGGCTTGTTGCTAAAGATGATCTCTCTCAGGCTGCCTTGGTCCTCCTTTTATAGCTCAAGAGGACAAGGTACCAACTGTCCAACCACAAAACGGCTGTTGCCCAAGATTCCCCAAAAGGTGTTGGGGTTGGTAGAAGGAAATTGCTTCCTTCTGTATTTGCCTATCTTTAGTCCGGAGGAGGCCAAAGCGGCGCAGAGCAGCTTTGGCCAACGCATGGCATGATGTACCGGGTGGCAGGCGATCCTGCCGGCCACTCCGTGCGCGCAGTGCAGAAGTTGTGACACCATAACCGTGGGTTTTACTTCCACCCACTAGACTTGTCTTCTTCCTGGCAAGCTTCTCGGGAACCCTATCCCGCGAACTGGGGTTGTTCCATCCACAGCAGGCACAAACAAACAAGCACAGCTAGTAGAAGTCGGTGCCCTCCTCGCGAAGCCAATAGGGAGAAGACAGAGCAGGTTCGGAGGTTCCGCCAGCTGACTTGAGGAAAAACCAACTTCTGCACCACAGGTTGGGGGGGGGGGGGGGGCTGCAGCACCTTCCATTTCCAATGCCGAAGAGGGAACCCTTCCCTCTCGTCCTGGCTCGAAGGACGCCGCACCGTCGGGCGCCGGATGCGCTCACACTGAGTAATGTAGGGTACTGACCACAAGGCCAACCTGGGTAGAAATCTGAGACGCCTCGCCGAAGCTGACATATCTCCAAGGTTGAACTGCAAAAGACCTGAGATGACAAACCGAAAAGCGTAAGCAGGGACTACAATCGCTGAAGAAGAAGGAGCAGGCACCGAGATGCAGAGACGCTGCTGACGAGCAGGAACCCGACGACACCAAAAGAAGCCCAGACACTCCACATCCTCGACAATACTGTCGCAGGGGAGGAGAAGCCCTTTCCCCTCCCGCCCAGGATCGAGGGCGCCGACCCGCCAGTGAACAGCAGCAAAGGGAGGTGCAGAGATCACACCCGAAGGATGGCCGCGAACCCTCCAAACTCGCCGAAGACGACACCACTCGGACAACACTACCACCAGCCGCCCACCATCCTTGGCAACTGTCAATCGGCACCCATCATTCCCCCGGCGATGCCTCCAAGGAGGAAGCGACACCAATGGCGTCACCGTCGCCCAATCCAAAGGATTTAGGTTTTCACCTGGGAACAGGGGCCTGGAATGGAAGACTGTGACCTCGACAGTGCCTCAAGAGGAAGCACGGCGCCCAGGGGCATCGCCACCGCCGTGGTCTGACCGACCCAGGATTTCTCCCCATCCTGATCTCGCACCACTAACACCCCACCCGTCCACGGATCCAGCACGCAAGGGACGCCGGCGACCGGATCTGGTGGGGGGGGAGAGCCAAAGGGGAGGGAGAGACTGAACTTCAGATCTGGCAAGGGAACGCCGGAGCACCTACCACACCACGATCGCCGCCCACCGCCACCTCGCCACCCACGCGGCCGAGGACGTCGGCGCGCACCCGCGGACTCCACTAGCCGGCGTAGTCGACGCCGCCTCTCCACCCAAGGCCGCTGCCTCGGCGCCCGAAGAGCCCCCACCAGAGCAGCAGAGCAGCGAATCCCCGCCGCCACCTTCACGTGAGCACGGCCGCACACAAGATGTGGGCTCGTGCTCTGTTTTATCCGACTAATCTGACAAAATGAAATAACTGACGAAACTGAAACCCTAACAGGCTAACCAACAGCTACTCCCTCCGTTACTAAATATAAAATGTTTTAGCTTTTCTCAGTTTTTTCAGATTTGTACGCATCTGGACACATTTTAGTGTGTATATTCACTCATTTTATTCCGTATGTAGTCCACATTGTAATATCTAAAACATCTTATAATTAGGAACGGAGGGGGTACAAGTTTATTCAACAAAACTCCTCCTAAGCTATTTGACATTGATGTTTTTTTGCGCAAGTTTACGGTGATGATGACGACGCCAATCCTTGCTCGTAGATCATGGAACTAAGTGCGCCCGAGAGATTTTGTCAGAATATCGGTGGAGTTGTTCTGTGGTGCCAATGTGCATGACGGCGACGTTGCCATCGTCGATGCATTCCCAGATTAAGTGGAAACACGTCTCAATGTGCTTGATCCGATAATGTAACACCGGATTTTTTGCACAATTTAATCGTGGATTTTTGCACAATTGAGTCGCGGAATCGTCATCCTCCTCCACCGCCGGCCATTCCGGATTCAACCATTCCGCACAGGATTTCAGCGTTGCGTCGGAGACATAGTTCGCGGTCCTTCCCGCGACGTCCCCGTCCTTCCCGCAGAGGCGACGCGCCCACGTAATGCATGGGCGGTAGGCCACTCTGGGTAAGGGACACAAGATGGAATAAGTCCTCCCCGCCCCGCCATCATTCCAGTGGTGCTTCATGTCATTGTTGGCATCATTGGGAGCCGTGTGGAGGTTGATATGTAATGTGTGATCAACCCAGCGTTATCTTCTTCTTCGGGACGTGGATTCTTAGGGGTAGACGTCATCGACACTTCCCGACGGAGATTAGTGACTTCCCAGCTACCTATGTGGATATTTTATTTCGGCTATTCCGGTAGGCGCGGGAAACTCCAGAGGCGGTAACATCGGCACACCATCGACATGTGCGGGATGGAAAAGATGAACAGTTCCCCAAGGACTGGATTTTTTTTCTTTTTGTCAAGGTTTTTCCTGTTGGTGTTCGATTAATATAGAGTTTTGACCCATTTGAATAAATATTCTTTGATACTTACTACTCCAGTAAACAAAAAGTTAGTTTCTGTAATCTCCAAAGCTAGCACAAGTAGGATGTGTGCGTTATGTTTTTTTTCTTCTTATTTCAGAGTTGCACGGCGCCCAGGGGCGTCGCCACCGCCGTGGTCTGATCGACCCAGGATTTCTCCCCGTCCCGATCTCGCACCACCAACACCCCACCCGTCCCCGGATCCAGCACGCAAGGGACGCCGGCGACCGGATCTGGTGGGGGGAGAGAGACAAAGGGGAGGGAGAAACTGAAGGCGAGGTAATGCCGGAGCACCCACCACGCCACGACCACCGCCCACCGCCACCTCGCCACCCACGCGGCCGAGGACGTCGGCGCGCACCCAGGGACTCCACTAGCCGGCATAGTCGACGCCGCCTCTCCACCCGAGGCCGCTGCCTCGGCGCCCGAAGAGCCCCCACCAGAGCAGCAGAGCAGCGAATCCCGCCACCTTCACCGGAGACGTCACGGGCTTGCCCGGCAGCCTCCTCGGGTAGCGGTGAGGGGAGAGGGGCGGCGGCGGGAAGGAACCCTAGGAGAGGACGACGCGAGGGCCGTTTTTTCTGTCCCCGCGTGTAATTTCCACATAAGTGATTAATTAAGGCAGGCTGGTGATTGGCGCATGTATCTGTACTTGTAAAGTTTTTCAGTAGCATGGAAAAACTCCAGTTCTTGCCTGCATGTAACAGAGACAACAGCAAGCAGTACGGCACGGAGCTCGCTAGCAGCTTTGGGCGTCGCGCCGCCGTGCGACAGCGATTTGGTACGCTGTTTCTCTGTTTTCTTCCAAGGAATGATGCAAGGGAACAACGGCTCACTGTCACTGACTAGGATCTGCTCTGCTTCATAGGCTGTAGCAGGGGTAAGCATAAGAGTCGAATTAGAGGGTGTACAATATACAGTATGATGAATCGTAAGAGGGAAGAAGGGTGACCAGTATTTACATGATTCAGTGTGATGATTTGTAGGATGTCAATATAGCATGCCAACAAGGTCAGGGTACATTACCATACTCTGGCCACGGTTCTGAATTTTAACTAGTGATAGTCAGCCTGGGAATGGGGTCAAATCCACCCCAAACCCAGTCCAGACCAATTTTGTTTTCCGTTAACCCAAGCCGGCCCACACCGCATGACTATTCCACCCGCACCCGCACCGCTCCGCATGCAAATTTCGGGCTGAACCCGTGGATTCAGCCCGTAGATTCCAGGCGCTGGGCTGAACGCTGCTTGCTGATTCTTTCCAGCGTACTGCTTCTACGGGATACAGTACTAGTGTATAGTTGCTGTTGCTGCTAGCTGTAGAGTGGGCAAAAAATCAAAATGTACAACAGGATATAAACTTGCAATTCTCATACATTTGTCCAACATTTAAATCCTACTTTTCCATATAAAAAACTGGAAAATAGTGAAATACAAATAACTCCAATTAGTGGTTACAAACTTACAGCAGCATTTCCAATACTTGCATACATAACTGATAGGGAAAAAACAACCCATATACTAACAAGCCATAGACGTATGCTAAAATGGCACCCTGACAGCTGAATTAAGAAAGCACTCTTTATCTCTTTTCAATATATTGTCCTCCAAAGCATATATGACAACAAGCAACCCAAGGTTATACTGCAACGCATGTTAGCTGTCCCAAGCTTGGACCTGCACACGAAAAATAGATGGCCTTCAGTTTAGAATATTCAGATTTAAGACCCAAGGTTATAGTGCACGGCATGTTAGCAACCCAAGGTCTTGCATCACAATCCTGCAAGCCACATTCACTGCTGTGACCTGTGAGTACTGACCATTTGTAAAACAGTAGCTAATGTTCAGATTTAAGAATATGGTTCAGTTCAACTAAACCATGTACAACAGATAGGCTTCAGTCTAGTTGTTGATGCAACACGAAAAATAGATGGCCTTCAGTTTAGATTTGCAAGCAAACAAATGACTCATTCAATCAATCAGATAAAATTATTTGCACTTGTTTTTAATGCAAAGGGTAGATGAAAGGCAAGGCTGCAAGTAAGAGGTACATCTTCTACAACATTTCGGCAGTTCCATTGAACAAAATATATGTCAGAAAAAATATCAATTCCATTGTTCAATTTCTAGCATAATAAGCAGATCGGGCTCGTTGCCACATCTGGAGACAACAGAACTTTTGCATTGTCAGGAACAGGATGGGCTGTTCCTATTACAGAGCTCTCTTAATTTATTCGCACGAGATGTATCAAATTTCAGCTCGGGTGCCACTCCGATGACACCAACACCACACAAGAGGCAAGAAGAGGCTGGCTCACCTTGGCGAGAAGGGGGAGGACGGTGTGATTCAATCCGGAGCGGCCAAGGAAAAGGTGAGGACGGGGCTGCGGGGAGGGCGGCGTTGGGTGGTGCTGCAGATCGACAGCGAAGGTAGCAGTGCAGGACGTCGGCGGTACAGGTGCTGCTGCAACACCTCACAAGAATCAGAGAGAAAATAAGGAGAAAGAGAATGGTGGAGACGAGTTGCTGGCTGCTCACCTTGGTGTGAAGGTCTGGGAGGAACGGAGGAGGAGATCAGCAGGACCGCGGGGCTGGTGCACGGCGGCGGTGGCGATGGGCGGCCGGAGGCGGTGGAGATGGGCGGCCGGCGGTGGTGGCGGCCGGCTGCGGTCGCGGCGCAAGACCTTGTTGCCGATTCAGTTAGCCATCGGCGACACCACATCGGGGGACACGGATCCGGTGACATGCCCATGGCATGTCACCGATGAACAGTGCCGTGCCTTGCACTCTGGGCCGTTAGATCGAAAATGAGCAGACCAGACTAACACACTGTAGCGCGCACTGTAGCAGATGCACTGTAGCCGATGTTCATCTATCCATCGATTTTGGATCCAACGGTGAAAAACGGGGCGCATGTCACGGTTACTGTTCACCGGTGACATGCCCATGGCATGTCACCGGATCTCGATCCCACATCGGGGGCTTGGTGCGGGTTGAACCCGTGGGTTCGACCCAATTGCTAAGTCAACAGCCTTAGCAAAAAAATTGGGTGGCTGGATCGATTCAAAATGCGAAGACGATGTTTCAAATGTCCTGATAGATGTAGAAAAAGCGGGTTGCTTGCACACACAATTATTTAGCATTATGGTCAATATAATAGCATTTCCGGAAGCTGGAGCACGTTGATATGAATCAAAAATCTTAGCTCAAAGAAAGATGAATAGAATGGGTACCGTGGTCAATAAGTACCGAAGAGACTAATGTCATCGTATACAGTAGTGAATACCAAAGATGAATTCCTTCAGTGTTGAAAAGTTTCTGGTTTGTGAATAGAAGTTAATTGCGAGAAAGACCGCTTTGCTGCCCCCGCGTCGCTCCTCTCGGGGCGGCTCGGGAGGCGACCAACCCTAGCCGCCAGGGTCTTCCTCCCCTCCCTGCCTGCTCCTCGCCGCCGCCTGAGACTGCCGGCGGGTAAGCCCGTGGCTCCTTCGAGGACGGCGGCGGTGAGGCGGTCTCCGTGTGCTACCCGCGTTTCGGGTGGGTAGCGCGCCCAATCTCGCCCCCTCGCATCCACGAAGAGCTTGGCCATGGAGGTTGGCGGCGCTACTCCGGTGTCCCCGGTGTCCTCCGGTGTGGAGGCGGCGGCATGTGCTTCATCTGCTAGATCCGGTCGAGGGCTTCAATCAGGCACGGTGGATCTGGTCAGGGGACCATGATTTTACCAAGGCCGGGTCTGGGGGAGGCCGTGGCCCGCCGCTGGCGCTGGGTTGCTCCGGTCTGCGCTGGTCTCTGCTCTCTCTCCCCACCCTTGCTCTATCTGTGAAGCTTCTTGTGTCCTGGATCTGCGATGCACGGGTCTTGGTCTGCCAGATCAGGGGATCTCGCTGGCCAAGTCGTGCCTTTTTTTTGGTGCCGTGGGCGTGGCGGGCTGGAAGGCGTCTGATGCTCTACGGCGGCCGTGATCTTCGTTTTGCTTGGATGGTCAGGTTGGGGGAGTTTCGGATGCCGGAGCGGTGGCTCTGGACGGTGGACGCACGGGTGGCACTCCGGCAAGCCCTGTGTGGTGGTGTTGGTCGTGTTTCATTGGTCGTGAGGGCGGCATGGACGTCGACGTGTGGAGTTCCTGGCGAGGTCCGACGAGGGTGCCGTTCCTTGCCCAGTTTCAGATCTGGAGGCTCTGTTGCAGGCATGTGATCCCGTGCCCTTCGTGGAAGGGGTTGGAGTTGGTGACCCTCGACGATGGGTAGGTGGGTGTTGGCCGAGCGAAAGCTCAAGCCGTTGGTTGACGCTGGTGTCGGCGACGCCTGTGGGCATCGCTTTCCCTCTTGGGGGCGACGCTGTGGTTTCACCCCACCTCCCTCGTGTTTGCTCCGGGTGAAAACCCTGGTCTTTGACCCGACGGTGGCGGCGCTACTGCGTCGTGACCTTCTTGGAGGCACCGTCTTGGAGCAGGGGTCTCCGTGCTTCGACATGGCTATTTGAGTGCAAAGTTGGTGCCTTTTGTAGCCGGTGATATGAAGTGATGTTGTCTTGCTTGTGTGCTTTGGAGTCACAACCTGTGGACACGGTGTCCGATCCCGCCCCTCTGGTGGCTGGCTGTTTTACGCAAGGGTTTGGTGCTCGCTGCTGGCGATGTTGTCCGATCGCCCCTCTGGTGGCTGGCTGTTTTACGCAAGGGTTTGGTGCTCGTCGCTACTGGTGTTGCGGTCTCCGTTCGGCGCTATGATGCTCAGCATCCCCTCCTTCGTGCTCGTCGTCTGGTGAAGGCTTTGGCTTTCGTCTCCTGCTTTACTCTCCGATGTCAAGCTCTGTGCTAGTTGTGGTGGTTTCTTCGCTGGTGGTCCGATCCTGCCTTTTGGCTGGCCGTACGCAAGGATCTGGTGCTCGGCGTAGTGTAGCCTCTTTTCTTTTAGCTTGACCTTGTTCTGCTTTGTAAAAGGATCTCCTCAACACCTTGTTTCATGTGGCCGACTGGCTTTATTAATTTAAAGCTGGGCTTTATAGCCTTTTATCTAAAAATAGAAGTTAATTGCCAAGCAATGTTCTTTGGCTTGTTTAAACTACAGACTATAGTTTGCTCGATATGCCATGATAATGGATAAAAGACTATACCTCAGGCTAACTAATAACTAATCAATCCAGAGATGATCAGACTTACTATGCATATGCGAGCAACAAAAAGCAAGCTCGACATGGAAATACAATGCTAGCTGGTTCCTTCAGTTCATTAAAGCATATTCACTTATAAGTAATACACAAGATTAAAAGACATTGTCATGATGACTAACATATTCTTTTCGACAACCTTGTGGCAGTCATGTCCTTTTGCTTTTGCTTTTGCTTTTCCTTGTCTGTGACAATAAATTGTGTTGTGTAAAATATGGACGGTACGATAAACATAGAAGATTTGATACTTCATTTCATCTCTTGCAATTCCCCTTTCCCCTTTTATACTTCAAAACTGCCACTAAGGCCATATATCGCTCCAACTTATGT
Organism: Poa pratensis; assembly: GCA_947311845.1. Classification (NCBI taxonomy): domain Eukaryota; kingdom Viridiplantae; phylum Streptophyta; class Magnoliopsida; order Poales; family Poaceae; genus Poa; species Poa pratensis. The sequence continues at coordinate 36,634,939 of CAMZMU010000113.1, forward strand.
TATCCTCATGTATATGTTTAGGAGCGTCCAAATATCCAATAAAAAACTAGTAGCTAGCAATACACGGATTCAGCGTATCAGACAAGGGTATCATCAACCCCCACGATTACCTAGTGGTAGGATTGTGTGGACTTGAAAATATAAACCCACTACCATGAACCGCAGAGCTGAATTTACTTATCCTGAAGGCAAAACCTTAAATACTAGGCGAATTCAAGTTTAGACGATGTTCTTTTGGCATGGATGCACATGGCATGTTATCCCCTTTATTCTTTGGTCATTCATGATCAGTATCGTTCCTTTAACCTTTGTCTAAGGAAAATGTATTCCTTGCTTGTTGTTGTAACCAAGCATCCCATCTTTGTGTGATTGATGTTCCTTTTTCTGTGTATATAAGTCACACACGACAATTGTCAAAACCCCTTGCCCTCTCCTTCCCAGCATTCATTTCTCCTGCAACCAATTTTGTTGTTTAAACTTCCTTCAGTTCTGTCATAGCTAGAAGAGTCACTTCAATTTCAACTCGCATATTTCATCAACTGAAAAACAAAAAAAATCACCAGTATTTTTCGCTCTTGATACTTGTTCTTTCACATATTAAAAGATAGTCTTTGTTTCTAGTGATCAATAACAAAACAATCCAAAAATATTTGCTTGCTCCACTTAGTTTTAATCCCTTTTTCAGTTCATCCTTACAAAAAAAATATAAAAAGACCATTGGTGTTTTGCCTGTTGATTGTTGTTGTTTTTTCACACATCCACAATAGTCTTTGTTTTTCGTGGTCAAAACAGAAAAAGAAACAAAAAAAATGTTTTCATGTTCCAGTTGCACTTCGCCACTGCTTTCCACATCTAGAGTACAATCCTTTTTCTAGCGACTAACTAACATTTAAAAAAAATCATCTATTTACTGTTTTTATTTCAAATCTTGAACTACTCTATCTCTCAATTTCGAAACATATGCAAAAAAAATCATTGTTTTTGGGTCTTTGCCAGTGTGTGCTTCTCACATCTAGAATTAATTTCCTTTTCCACTGAACAATACTAAACGAAACAAAAAATATTGCCTTTTTCCGTTTGCTGTTTCCTTGCTTTTGTAGTTATCAGTTCCACCAAAAACACTACAAAAGATCATTCACTTCTCCCACTGTTGAGATTTTTCAAGTAAATCTAGTTGATCAAATCGATCATCTCTTGACATTCATATTACGGGCATACAGTACAATATTCTACCATCAGGTACTTTTTGTCTATATAATTTACTTCTTGGCTCTCTGTTATTTCTGTATAATTTACTTCTTGGCTATATAACAACTAACATCAAATACTTCTGTTATCTCAGGACCGTACAAGGAAGTTAGTGTGCAGCTGTCAAGCCAAATCAAGGAGAATTAATATTTATTTGGCAGCCTTCAGTTTAAGTGTTGCTGGGTATTGTTTCCTGGTTATCTAAGATCCTGCATGTGCCAAGTTATTCCCTGTTGTTTGGTCAGAGCTTCTCAGAAGGCCAGACCTGAGAGGTAAATATATACGTTGATGCACAGTAGTGCGTTGTTAATACTATTTCTACTAAATTTGACCGTACAACAATCTCAATGTCTTCAGCATTGCTTGAAAAAAATTAGGTGTTTGTTTATCTAAAAAAATACAAACAATCCTAGTACTGGAAAATATCCATGTGTTGCTAAATAAAAACATTATAATATTTAGCTAAATTTCCTATGTTTATTGTCAGAGCAAACAGGCCAGATCAAACATGTGTAGCCAAAAGTGCATATGTCTATGTTGTCAGCTGACATTTTTATACAGAGCAGGGTATCTGAAGAAATCCCCTAAAAATATATCTAAAGAAATATAGAGGACTAATAAGATATATGTTCATCTGAGAAACACTGGACTGTTTTCCCATCCTCCTCTCGCTTCTGCTGCTCGCTCCAAGCAAAAGAAACACTCCTCGCCCGGAAATATCAAGAGATCGTCCTTCTCCTTCTTCTTTTAGCCTCCCAAATTGCACCCACCGTCAGGAGAAATTGCAAGTATGGGGGACATCTTCCACATAATCCAACCACATTTATTTTTACACAAAACACCACTGTTTGGGTAATGAGTTGCATGGAACACAAATCTCTTCGTTAGTATTATTGACAAGAATTGGACTAGTTGGGCTAATTGACAGCACATACGTGGCATCCACCATGGAATTCACACCTGCTCCTTCACCGAATGGGGCGAGATCAGCAGCATCGCTGCTGCTCGGTGGCGCGCTGCATTGACGGAAATCCTGCTTGGCGAGGGAGCGTGCGCCTGGCCTTGGCCGCCGACGATGTCCCTCTGGTCGAGGGACGCCTTGTGCCGCCTGCTCGGCATGGCAAGGCTGGCTCAGGTCGACGACTCCGTATTGGCCATGTAGCTAGGTCGGCGTGCACGTGGCACACATTGCTGTCACGGTGCCACCTTCTTGCCTCAGACCCTGCCGCCGAGAGGGAGGCCGCCAAGTAGTGCTCCTCCTCGAACCGGCTGATGAACGTCCATGTGTTCGTGTTGTCCAACAGACAGCAGGGACGCGACGGCCTTGAGACCGCTGGACACGAGCAAGCCAATCGAGCACCGAACCGCTCTGGACGAGGGTCCTTTCCAGCCTCTCCGCGTGCTCCTCGGGGTCGACCAAGAAGCAGCAGCGGCATCGCACGGGCGGCAGCCACAGCAAGGAGAAGCACTGCGGGCGTGTTTCGCGGCGAGGACGAGAATTGCGTGGCGGCCAGGAGGAAGAGAGGAACATGACGACGCGGGAGAAGCAGAAGCTGACGGCGCGATCATGTTCTATATATGCGGCGAGGCTCCTCCCAGGCTGCAGCTCTCGGGCGAGCTAGCGTGGCTGCAGTTCTCAGGCACGGGAGCAAAGCTGCGACTAGCCTCAGCCTCAAGAAATTTCCCGAGCGAGTGGCGTTGAGGTTTCTCCTCTACTGTCCGGTTCTTGCCATATCATCAACTGCAAATTGCTCTCAAGATGAACAGGAGAAGTACAACTAGTAGTTGTAGCGGTTGTCTGATTCGGTGTGGATACTTCATCTATTTTCCTTGCCTTTGAAGCCTTTTCCCACATTGCAAATATGCTACTGCCAACAACTCCACTTTTGTTCATCTGCGTTACAAGGGGAACAAAAATTTAAATACTTGCATCTGGTAATTAGATCGACTACTTGGCTACTTGCATCTGGTAATTTAGAGCAAAATCAAGAAATTCCCAAATTGGGGGCGAGTGAGGCTGCAACTTTTGCTTCAGTGCTGCTGAGCGGGGGCGAAGAGGGGGGGGGGGGGGGGGGGGGCGGGCACCGCCGGCGCGGCGGGCGGTTGACATCGGCGGCTCGGAGGCCGGTGGCGCTGCGTCTCGAGGAACAGGGGACATGCGAGGCTGCGATGCGAGCGAGACCTGGGAGCGAACGAGTCAACGAGTGCGTGCTGGCCTGCTGGGCCTGGGTTGCATGTGTGTTTGCTCCTTCATGCCTGGGCTGCATGTGTGTTTGCTCCTTCATGGGCTGGGCTGTGCTGACATATACTCATTTATTTTTTTCGCCAAAATCTTGGGTATGCATTGCCATACAGGTGCATACACCTGCCGTCGGCTCAAGAAATTTCCCGAGCGAGTAGTGTGGCGGCACTCGGAGGAAAGAAGAGAGAGAGGAGCAGTTCGGCTGGGGGCTTGGGAAAAATGGCGACCAATGTGGATGCCAATTAGGTACTGCAGTGGGCCCATCTTTTTTTTGAACTGTTAGTGGGCCCATCTAGCATAAGGTGTCAATGCAGCTAAGCAAGGGATTTGTGTTCTGTTCAAATCATTACCACCAAACAGTCGTGTTTTGTGCAAAACAAATCATCGTTGTTGTGGTTCCATGCAAAACTTTCCCCAACAAGTGGCGTCACGTGTAATTTCCTCCACCGCTACGGAACTAGTGTGGAATAACTCACTAGCACTACACTCAATGTTAAAGAACTAGTGTGCGGTTTCTCACTAGTGTTTTTGTTTTAGTCCTTGCTTAGCTTGGTATTTCTTAGACGCAAACTGTATTTTCTTATCTTGATTTGGTTCTTTGTTTAACAAATGTTGAATTCTACTAGTACTATTTAGTTTACACATAAATTTTGTTTCCTTGCTTATGCTAACGATAATGTGGTTCCTTGTCAATAACTGATTCGTGTCACCTTTTTCTTCCAGGTTGGGCAAACAAGAAAGTTTGGTAAACTACTGAACATAAGTTATGGAAACATCTTCGTGGGAAAGATGGTCTGATGCTTCGCGGGAAGAATGTCGTGATGATCTGAGAGAGAGAGACTTTTGGTATTGTTCGTAACTTCTTATTTTACATTCATGTCTTAATTTACAAAGTGCATTTTACTGGTTGTCAATGTATGTTTTTTCTCACTACATCCTTGTAAGGTAAAATGTTAAACCCCCTATTAGCACACTGATAATCACCTCAAATGCAACCGACGTCCTACACGTATCCTGATGTAAATGGATGGTATAGATAACAGGTGTACCTACATGGGTGGCCAATTATAACTTTCCCATGATCACAATCCATTTTATTTTAAGTTGAGTCTATATCTAACATTATACCCAATCCCCCAAACACCTCTACCATAGAAGTAGGAGCAGATTCGCACGCTCGAGGTTGCTTGGCCCCTACCATATTTATTAAAATGTTATTACGTTTTCGCGCGGCTCACTAGTTCTGCCGTTGCATTTGTATATTTGTAATATTGATTGCTTTGTTTTTGGTGTGGCGTGGCTAAAAAGATCATCTTTAATTAGTATTATTACAAGTAAACTATTGGATTAATATCTAATGTCCCACAAAACAGACTAAGCTGGGACCATCAATTGGTTGGTCTCTCAAATGAAAAATAACACGAATGGTCCTCAAAGGAAAAAAGTCTTTGGAAGAAAAGCTGCAGAGGAACCTTGATTTTGGTATTGTGGTGCATCAATCTATTTTGGTCAACATATTAAATAGAATTATGCATGTTGGCCACCCCACCGGTGTTATTTTTTTTTTTTGCATGGATCCACCCACCGGTGTTAAGCACTTGTTTGTTGACCCGGCTAGTACGTATTTTTGTGTCGCTCGTAGGAATCGCTCGTATCTTATGTGTGGCGGACGCGGACTGTCTACCCAGCCCGGCGGACGCGGACTGTCCCTAAATAGAATGCGACGAATTTCTTCATGTCATTTTTTTTACACGATCGAGGTTGACAGATGTTGATCATTTCGATTACATGAGTACTAATAATACTAGGTGATTTGCAGGTTAAATGATACCGTTGTGCAGCTAGAAAGTACTGGTTGACAGCTATGTACGGATTCTGGTGTGTTGGATTGTTGGGGTGGGGTCCATGGCTTCATTCACACGAGCCATAGTAGGCATCGTTTTAGAGGAAGAAAAGGAAGATTACGAGCACGTCATAAAGGTGGACCTGAAGCCCACACCAACGGCAGAGGAAGCCCAAGGAATAGGCATCACGAGCATCAAGTACCAGCTGACCCTCGCTGCGGCAAAGGAGCTTGGTCTGCTCGACCAAGAATACAACCGGCTCAAGGAAAAGCACGACCAGCTACAGTACTACACCTACAAAAATCAACTCTCGCTGACTCATTGGAGTTCACATGCGTACACTATAGCTCCTCTAGTCGGCAAGCAGTTGTCATCCAAGAAGTACTTGCTAGTGGTCCATAACCTCCAGTGGCCAATTGAGACTAGCAGTTTTACACGTGATTGCGGTCTTCCTCCTCCTCCCTGGACAAGGTCTACATGGCTCATCTCGCCCACTTCTCGGGATGCCTACGACAAGAGCAAGTCGGAAGAGGACGGATTCAGATCCATCGACAATGCTGAACAAGTTGTGTTTCTCACCATCTTTGCACTGCGTCAGTCGGCTGAGCACATACTCAACACGATCCATCAAGAAAGCATCGAGCACTGGCATGCCATAGCCATCGATTGCTTCCACTACCATGGCGATCTTTGCCAAACATCCACAAGTGGCGGCTATTACCTCGGACGAGCTCATCCACCAGTGGGCCACCCTCCTGCCATGTTTGACCAGCACCACAGCAGTAGCAAGTGTTCCTATATGCATCAACTTGGAAGGGTCATCATTGAAGCGTTTCAGAAATACTCTTTGCTGCAGCTACCATTTTCTCCTGCTGAAGCTCATGAAGCCCTCAATACCGGCGCACAATTCTTAGCATACCATGGCCTCATTGCAGAAAGCATCACAGTAGATGAACTCTCTGATAACAAGAAGAAATGGATCTCCTTCTCGTGACCATGGATGGCATGTAAGCCGAGATTGGTTGAGCCATGAGGAAGAAACCAAGGGCACCACTGCACTTATTCTAAGAGGATGCTCGCAAAAATCACCCATGTTTTCCAAACTGAACCATTTCTTGCCCAAACTCTGCTTTCTTCGTGTTCTCGATCTCTCCTACACTCCACTAAAAATACTCCCTTATTCCATTGGTTGTCTATCGAACCTTCGGTTGCTCTCACTTAGAGGCTGCTATGATCTCAACACTCTCTTAATTTCCTCCACAACTAGTGCTATAGACCCAAAAGAAAATACTAGTTCATATTCACCATTGTCCACTCTATACCTGCTTGAAATACTTGACTTGAAGGGAGTTCCTTTATCTCATCTGACACAAGATGTGGCCACCCAAAAAGGCAATTTGATACACCTCGATATTTCCCATTCAGAAATAACTACATTTCCTCCCAATTTTTTCCAAGAAATGTCCAATCTTGAAGAGCTTATTCTTGTGAACTGCTCCAACCTTCTGGAGCTACCTCCTTCCATGGCTGCGCTATCTAGCCTAACGACCCTTGAGATCACAGGGACTCAAATAAAATACTTTCCGCAGAAGATATTTGAAGAAATGCAGAAGCTTCAGTCGCTTAAGCTCATTGACAACAATAACTTGATTTCATTCACGGGGCCAATCTCTAGGGTCCATGAAATCAAATTGGAAGGGCACCCTAACCTTAAATCCTTCTCACTGACTGGGGCACCTCACATTCAACTCTTGTCCTTGCGTGGATGTAGAAAACTCGAGTCTGTCGAGTTCAAGAATCTTGGTGCTTTGGAGGAGATTGATTTGTCTGTACAGCTATCAAGGAGCTCCCCGCCGACATCCCTAATGGTACCCAACTTAGGAGATTGCTCTTATTGGGGGTTCCTTCTCTGCTGCGATTTCCTTGGCACATGCTAGAGCGACTTCCAGAGGTGTTTTACTTGGATCAGTGCACAGAAGGAAAGGATAAGCACTCTAATGAAGGTTCACAGTTGTGTGTTAGTGACCCCAGGTTCTTCTATAGCTTCGGAAAATCTTGTGTGGATTTAGTAAGGGCTGGACGGTATTTCCAATCTTTCTATGTCCGAGTCGCACCATGCAGTACTAATAACATGCGACTGCATCATGAAGAAGAAATGGTTGATAACAAGTTACAGGAGTTGGTGCAGAATCAGTCAACATATATGGATGTACATAGCAGCTATTATGCAGAGCAAATCGCAATTGTGTCGCCAATTACAGTCCCCCTTCGCCGAACTGAGCGCCATGTAGAGATCACAGAGATGCAACAGCCACCCGATGGTTTATACAATCTTCTAAATGTCACCAAATCAATAACAGTGACATATGATACTGGTATCTGGATTTTTTCTAATACAGCAGTTTCCAAGACTTGGAAGAATGTGAGTTACGTTGGTGCCATAAAATGGAGCAAGTTTTCTATACGATCCACACATGGAAAATCTACGAAATATGCATGTCTGTAATCTCAAAAGTCTAGTTTGGTTCTGTTCACGATACAGTTCTTTTGCCTTCAGTTCACTAGAGCACCTACACTTGGAGGATTGCCCAAGATTGGAGGCCATGATGCCAGATGCAGTAACACTACCATGTCTGAAGACACTTGACATTCTGTTCTGCTACAAGCTGAAGAAAATTTTCCATCTGGGTAGTCATCAAGGTGGCACTCATCAGCTCCTCCCAAACCTCCAAAGGGTACGTCTTCAGGAGCTGCCATTACTCCAGCAATTCAACGAAATGATGCCACCATAGCAGCACCCATGTGGAACGAGCTCCACATCCGGGGGTGCTGGAGCCTGCGACGCCTGCCGCGCCTACAAGATCAACCTAAGACGGTGAAGGTCAACGGGGAGAGGAGCTGGTGGAGCAAGCTCCAGTGGGGCTCACCCCCGCACTGTGTCAGCTACGAGCCAAAGCTTCCCCCGAAGTTCGCCTCCTTCAACGAGCGCGCTGGGGTGACCAGCTACCTCAGATGAATAAACCATGCTCATCCACGCATATATTCATCCATCAGTTGGTATGTTCATTCCACCGGTGTATACCATTCATCATGAGCTCATAAACACCTGCCTGGTTAACAGTGTTCCACTATACACATACATATTTAGTTCAAAGAAAAGAAAAAATAGGTGGATCCGTATTGTACATGCCAAATTGCCAACTACCCTTTTGTCCATCCATCACCTCCACCCTTGTGTCATACATCCACAACGTACATGTCACCGACATACCCTTGTGACCATCCAGAGTGTCCATCCCCTCCTCCATACATGCATGTCATCCGTAGTGAGTGATTGTGTCCCTGGTTATTTTCAACCAACCACGTTGTTTCTTGTGAAATCGGGTTTGTTTGTTCTTGTTCCGGAACATATATATTATTGGAGTGCCAGCTATTGTATATGTTTGGTGATATATGTGGGTCAGTTGAGTTGTAATAAATAAGCTATGTAAGGTCTTGTTTGGTGTGAAATATCTATAATTATCAAGTGTGGTTTAAAACGATAGGTGGCCTCAGTATTTGATTCAGACGATGTGTTTGACTTGAAGTGTTGTACCTACCAGCACTACAGGTTTTATTTAAAGATCCATTTTACTATCTTGTGGAAGTCATCTGAAAGAACAAGTGACTGAAAATATCATTGGACATGTCTGTGATTTGTGACAAGCTGGGAATTTCTTTCTGAGGCAGCTTGCAAACTGGTTGCACGTTCTATTGATCTGTTCAGCTCTAGAGTTGAGGGTTGCTCTCTATTCAGTTCCTTCCTGCGTGGCAGAATTAGTCATAAGTGATTTTAAGAATTCTGTTTAAGCCTATAGGAGTCTTTTGCAAAGAGAACAGTTTAATTGTTTTCCACAGATATCTATTGTGTGGAGAAAAGTTTGATCTTTTTTCCAAACCGTTTTGATATATGTGTTCTCTAGGCATGAGCAAATATCTGAAACGTGTGAAGACAGCCTACACAGAAGAGGGTGAAGCCGTAGATAATCTTCTCATTCTCAGGGTCATGTGCAAATCACTTGTAAATGGCTCAGCAAATGGAATTCAAGAGAAAAATCTATACAAATCAAAATTGCTGAGGAGGCAGAGACACGAGTGTCTGCTTCTTTTAATCATACATGGTGGTTTGTAACGTTTAAGTGGCCCGAGTATTTGATTCAGATTGCGTGTTTGACTATACATTGTTTTTTTAGCATTCCATTTTCACTATACGATGGAAGTACTAGGGGCATTTTACTCTGCCCCTGTTTATAAAGAATAAGAGAATAAAGAGAAGATGTTCAGAACTATGTCTAATCTTCAGTGAAGTGCTTTGAAATTTTAACTTGATTTTTGTTTAAACACATTTATCAAGTTAGAAAATATTTTATTTATTTTAAATTGTTTTGCTGTATGTGCTATCAGACATGAAATGTGACGAAAACCTAGCTATGACGAAGAGGAAGGTGAGCGACGACCTCATTCTCAAGGGTCATCTGAACCTCACTTTCCACTATGATAATGCTGATTGCAGACAGTGACTCAGTAAAAATAGTTTTCATAGAAAAATGCAAAGCATAGATACATCTTTTCGCAGATGCCACGACAAGCAATTCTCGTAGTCTTAAATGCTGCTAGCACTGTTCAATATATCGGCCGATTTATCGCTTACCGATATGCCGATAAACCGACCGTTTTACCCATAGTATAAAAAACTGGACCGAACCGCCGGTTGCCGGAACCGAAGCCCTCACCGGTCTATTAAACGCACTGGACGGGCCACGCAGGTGAACCAGGAAAACCGTCCGAACACCAGTTAAACCGCCGGTTTTTCGAGACTAACCGGACCTAATAGACCACGGGTCCAACAAAAGAAATCCTTACGCTCGCGAAAAGTAAATTGCATGGGACCACCTGGTGTAAGGCGAGTTTGTGTTATTATTGTACACATATAGCTTAAATACATTCAGCGGATTATTAATATTTCTTCACTATTATATTTTTTTAAAACAGGCAAGTGAACCGAGCGAACCGGCAGTTTAACCTGTGAACCGAGAACCGAGACCCTCGCGCCCTCGCGGGTTCGAACACTGCTTCGGTTTTCTAAATTATGGTTTTACTCCTTATCTTGGGTGGACCGATAAGTTCCCGATAAGCGATATCCCCAACATTGGCTGCTAGTATTCAACCTACATCTTACATGCTTCAAAGTCTACAAAAAGCTGGGCAACAATAAAGCTGGGACAGGGGTCATTGTCTACAACTATTGACCAAAACAGCCGAATCCCCCTGGTCGGCATGGTAGCTCCAAGCCTCCAACCATGGAAACGGTTGTAGATCATCTAAAACTGGTTTCAAGAAAATAAGCGTTTTAATGTCAACATTAGATCACTCGGAGGCGACTCGATCTGCTTGCGGACATATTCATGTGTAGGCGCCTTGTTGACTGCAAAAATAGTAGTAGAAAATTAAGATCATGTCATCTGAACAAACAGATTTTGTTTCAACGGAGAAAAGCGCAAACCATCTCCCCAGCTCGCCATGGAAGGGCACGAGGACAGCATCTTCTGCACGACCGATGTGATATCATCCAGAGTCACTTCCTCAATGCGCTCTAGGAATTGCTCGCTCGCCTTCCTGTTGTAACGTGGACGGGAAAAAAAGAAGCATAAAAGGTCTTCGTTAATGTTCCATAAGACAAGCAGGTTTAGTAAAACAATTAGGGTTAACATCAGTCTTGCGTACCCTGAACTATCAATCAAGATTTGCCTCCCAATGTCTTCTGCATGATTTTTCTGAGAAGATAACAAATCCCACGAAATATGTCGAATAAAGTAGAGCAAGAAAAGATAAAGGGGAAAAGAGAGGTTGAGGTGCTCTCTGTTGTTACCCTGGATTCGAGGTTCTGCAGAATGGATGAAATTGTCGAATTTTTCGCTCGGCCGAGCTCAGCTTCTGTAACTGTATAACAGAGACAGTTTGACAGGTTTCAGAACATACATATATGATGAATGTACACGCAAGGCATGGCCAACTTGTACCTTCGCCAGGTATTGTGATTGCTGTCAATTCTCTTATAGCAATATCAGCAGCCTCAGCGACAAATCGGATGGCTGGATCAGTTCAGAATGACAAGACAGTTTAAATGACCTGACAGATATAAACTATGTTGCTGCATGCACACTTTTCTTTAGCATTACGATTCAAGTTTTTTCTATCTACAAGGCTCAATTGGATGGTCTTTTCAGTAAAATGGTTGAAACGAAAGACACATCAGGTTCAAGTGAATGTAATATTACTAGCTCACAAGATGAAGAATAATATTTATCTCACCGCAGCAAAATGAATACCAAACAGACCAGTGTCATCATAAACAGTACTAAATGATGAAATTGATTGCATCCAATCATACTCAGTCATAACCTGGAGATCTGAAAATAAACAATGATTCACCTTAGCCTTTGGAAGGAGCTATCCATTTTTCTTTCAAAGATGCAAAGTAACAAGATATGCAGCTATGAGTTGTAAAATACAAGCAGAAGAAATGAATCACCAGACATCCAATTGCATTGTGAAAATAATTGATAGTTATAGTGGTTTCATAACGTACAAAGCCGTGACTGCATTCCTTTCCCGGGACCACCATTGGAAAATGAAGCTCCGCCACCCATCAATGTCTGCAGATAGTTTTACAAATACGCTCATGAGTCTCCTTTCCACAATCAACCACACCACAGTAGTTAAATTTGTTAATCAACCACATATTTCTTTCCAAGATATCATTACACCTGTATGACTTTCATGATTACAGCTGTTTTCCCCTGATGCCAGCCTCCTGGAACTTCAAAAGCCAATGCGACGTGTGTGATCTACACAAGAGCATGGTTCTTAAGTAGAACAGTGAGACGGCAGAGAGAAGCTAAAGGCTAGAACATGAGAGGGTGGAAGATAGAAACAGAATAGTTTGTCACCTCAGAGTCAGTTTTGTGCCTGAAATCTCCACCAGTATATGCAGACTTGGGTTTGTTCACAGGCGACCCCCTGGGCAGATCAGACAACAAGGGTTCTGCAACGTCTAGCAAATGCTGGTGGTTCACGCCTGATGCAGCTAAAACCAAGCGGTCAGCAGTATAGTTTTCCTGTTAAAGTAATAATCATTGCTCTTCTACTCGATTATTTAACAACGCATAACCATAGAGCGATTTTGCTTGTTGATATTTCTCTATACTAGTACAGATCTCACAAGGGTGATCAAACCTAGGAAGGCATCATAGCTGATATGATAAACACATAAACCGAATGTGGATAGAAAATTAAGATATTGGGATTATGGTTGTAAAGGTCTAGAACAGAAACAATGTAATCATTGTAAACAATGCACTCGGCCTTAATCTACCATTTTCAGAGCAAATTATTCATAAGCAAGGAATAATTGTGGACTTTGGCATTCACTTATACTGGTGCAAACATCACAGGACTGACCAAAACTAAGAACATGTACATAATTACATACACTATAATACTATATAGTGGGTATGATGAACGCAGAAAAGAAATTACCAGGAAGAAATTGCGAATGGCACCACGATCAATCTTCCCAATAACTTCCATGGTAGGGTACAGAGGGTTTCCAAGAGCGCCCGAGTAACCAACACAGTGTAGCGATTCCCGAAGAAACATTTCAGGGTTACTCTTTAAAAATGACAGTTCCACACGAGCTTCAGCCACCTGAAGAAGAACAGATCAAGACTTGCATTCCATCTACATTCCAGAGAGACTCTATTTATCTTAATCTTCAGTTTCCTCATCACCTTGCTCCGAACTTGGCTCCGGAGGAACGCGGGGTTGCGGACGCAATCGAGGAGCACCTCGACGGCCAGCGGCAGGCTGGCCGTGAGCGCGCCGTAGCTGTAGAACATCCTCTCCCTGCTGGCCTCCGCACCGAGGTTGCCACCGGTGGCCTCCACGCTGCGCGAGATCGCTCCGAGGCTGCGGTTCTGGGTCTCCTGGAAGGCCAGCATCTGCAGCATGTATGCGGCGCTGGCCGACGAGGTCGTCTCGTGGACGGAGCCGGCGGCGACCGTCACCCCGACACAGCACATCGGGCCCTAAGAAGTAAGAACCCCAAATTCATGTTAAGTTAAAACCAATGCATTCTCATTTTTGGTCTGGTCTGTTGAAAGTGAGGGATTATTTTTCAGTTTTTGTAGGAAAATAATTGGTAATGGTTTAAAAACTAGTTTTTGGGAGGATCTGTGGGTGGGTGAAAGAACCCTTCGCGAAAATTTCCCTAGATTGTATAACTTGTCACATAACAAAAAAGTAAGTGCAGCTAGAGTTTTCACGGAGGGGTGAATGTACTTAACTTTATAAGAAAATTGTGGGGAGACCTAGGAGATATGTGGTTCAAACTGCAGGATTTGTGGTCTGGGGTGCAGTTGCGAGATGTACAGGATAAGTGTAGTTGGATCCGAACAAAATCAGGGCGATTTATAGTAAAATCTCTTTATACAGCGCTGAAAGCCTCTCAGGTCAAGGTTCCTTACAGGAGAGTGTGGTTTGCGAAAACTCATCTAAAAGTAAAAGTTTTTCAGTGGCTAGCTTTTAGAAAAAGTATCCTGACCAAAAACTCTCAGGTCAAGGTTCCTTACAGGAGAGTGTGGTTAGTGAAAACTCCTCTAAAAGTAAAAAAATTCTGTGGCTAGCTTTTAGAAAAAATATCCTGACAAAAAATGTGCTTTTGTCCAGGGGATGGAAAGGTTCCAATAAGTGTATGTTTTGCACCAATGTAGAGACTATAGATCATTTATTTTTCTCTTGCTCTGTAGCTAGATATGCGTGGAGAGTAATTAGATGTGCCTTCATGCTAAAATATGTACCTGTAAGCTTTGACAGTTTACCAGCTTGGTTAGAAACTTTTACTGTGAAATATAGGCTCCAGATATCGTCAGGAGTTGCTGCGTTAATTTGGGTGATCTGGAAGACCCGGAATAATGCCTTCTTTAACGGAGTGCTCCTTCAGGACCCTATTTTTCTTATGTCTCACTTTATTTCGTACTGGGCTGGTTTGCAGAGAAGAAACTTGCGAAAAAAAACTCAACGCAGAGGAGCAAAACTGTTGTTGCTGGCGGCAACTGAATTTTTCCATCGGAGGCAAGGTTGGGGCCAGATGGTGATGAGGCTGGCTAACTCCTTTTATTATTGGTCTGAACACTAGATGAAGCACCAAATGTAAATTGCAAAAAAGAAATGAAATTGGACTCTTTTTCATCTTAGATGAAAGAAGAAAAGTTAGCTCCCATGGAATGGTTGTCGAGTTGTAGCAAAGATGCTCTATTGTAGTGTAATCTTCTCTTGTGTGGTTCTGTTGCGTGTGCTGAAACCTGAAGCGTAGAGTCAGAGTTTTCCTGGGACTGTTATCTCTCACCGAAGGAGAGTAGTTGGTGCATGTTGTGGTGAGGCTTGTGTCCTCCTGGGTGTGTGACATGATGCTTTCAGGGATTGTCCCTGGGGTGTGAAAACTTTGGAACCTTGTAATATCGGTTTTCATGGAAATGAAAATTGGGGGCCTTTTTTTGGCTCCTCTTCTCGAAAAAAAAAAGAATCCCAAATTCTACATCAATGGTCAGCAACGGCGGTGAGGAAGAGGAAGGAGGGCGTGCGTGGCGTGGGTGTACGTACCGGGATGTCCTGGGAGGCGATCCTGACGCCGTTGGGGAGCGTGGTGACCTCCGTGTGCGGCAGAGGCGGCGGCGGCGGGTGGTTGTCGTCGTGGAGGGCGGGAGGAAGGCGGAGGCCCGGCAGCGGGTCGAGCAGGGAAGGGAAGCGCTCCGCGTAGGTCCTGACCCTCCCGCCGGCGAGGCTGCAGAGCCGCCTCATGGAGCTCGTTCGCCGCCGCCGCCGCCGGCGTGGTGACCGTGAGAGAGAAGTATTCAGTGGGCCTTTGTTGCGCCCAGTAATAAGCCCATGACCGGCTCACTAGCAGAGGGGAAAAAAGTTCTCAACGAAAAACAGAGGAGAAAAAACCTTCACTCTGTGTCATTTTTTGGCATTTTCTATTTATCGACCCGTGCGACGATACTCGCGCGTCGCACACCCTTGCTGGAGAAGGAGAGGCGCGACTGGGCCGGCCCAGTTCTTCGACGGAGGAGGCGCGATGGCGGCCGGCGCAGAAGGAGACGGCGGCGCGGCGAGGGGAGGGTCGGCGGCGGCCGACGGCGACGACGAGGCTGGAGCGACCCGGAACTGCCGGAGACGCGGCTGGCCGTGGCGGAGGCGGTGGAGGCGAGCAAGAACCTTATCTTGGGGGGGTGGGGGTGCCGGCGCCGGAGAAGAAACTTATCTTGGTGGGGGGCTTTAGAGGGAAGGTCGGGCGGCGGCAGACCGGCGGTGGGCGGCGGTTGGAGGAGGGCGGGGCACCGAGGCGGCGCGGGAGCGGCGCCGGGCGTGGGTGGCGGTGGCAGGCGGCCTGGCCAGAGGTACGTGGCGGCGGTGGAGCAACGGCGAGCTGCGGCGAGGCGGGAGGGAGGAAGAGGATTAGCGCGGTGGCAGGGTGTGCGACGCCGCGTTATCGTCGCACGGGTCGACGAAAAGGAGCTCCCCATTTTTTGGCTTCACTTCCAATGTATAAAATCCAAACATGTCAAAAAAAATGTAAACTCCAAAACGAAAATAGTAAAAAAAAAAAGTGAAATGCCCCCTTTTCATCATTTTGTACACACTGTGTTTTTGGAATAAAAATGTATGGTCAACCTAGAAAGAGTCCGGTCGGTGGTCAGTTAATCTCGGAGGGGTGGAATGTACTTAACTTTAGAAGAAATTTGTGGGGAGACCTAGCAGATATGTGGTTCAAACAGAAGGATTTGTGCTCTGGTGTGCAGTTGCGAGATGTAGAGGTTAAGTGTAGTTGAATCCTAACAAAATCAGGGCGATTTACAGTAAAATCTCTTTATACTGCGCTGAAAGCCTGTCAGGTCAAGGTTCTTTACAGGAGTGTGTGGTTTGTGAAAACTCCTCTAAAAGTAAAAGTTTTTCTGTGGCTAGCTTTTATAAAAAGTATCCGGACCAAAAACCTATGTTTTAAATAGCCGGCTATCACCCGGCTATAGCCTTCGCGAGAGGGTCTGCGCTATAGATAAGGTCTTCGCAGGCTAAAAAGTTAATAGCAGCTAATAGCCCGGCTAAATTAATTTAGCCCCAATTTATCCCTTTAGCCGCTATATTCCCGCACAGGATTCAAAAAATTTGGATCAAAATTTGTACCGTACGGGCAAAATTTGTCCCACTCTGTCCAATTTCGACGCCCACATGTCAACCCTAACCCTAAATTCTTCTCATTTTTTCCTCACTCTCTCCTAAAAATAGAATCAAGAGGGGCGGCAGCCATGGCATCTGTGAATTATTGATATATATACAAATACATGCTACCTAAATATTGTTTTTTCCTTTATTTTGCACAACGGCTATAAGGCCATAGCCGCGCTATAGCCTTTCGTAGCTTCTGAAATCGCCGGCGCTAAACACAATAGCCCGCTATTTTAAACAGAGCCAAAAACTCTCAGGTCAAGGTTCCTTACAGGAGAGTGTGGTTTGTGAAAACTCCTCTGAAAGTAAAAGTTTTTCTGTGGCTAGCTTTTAGAAAACGTATCCTGACCAAAAATGCGCTTTTGTCCTGGGAATGGAAAGGTTCCGATAAGTGTATATTTTGCACCAATGTAGAGACTATAGATCATTTATTTTTCTCTTGCTCTGTAGCTAGATATGTGTGGGGAGTAATTAGATGTGCCTTCATGCTAAAATCTGTACCTGTTAGCTTTGACAGTTTACCAGCTTGGTTAGAAACTTTTACTGTGAAAGATAGGCTCCTGATATCGTCAGGAGTTGCTGTATTAATTTGGCTGATCTGGAATACCCGGAATATTGCCTGCTTTAACGGAGTGCTCCTTAAGGACCCTACTACTGTATTTTTTCTTATGTCTCACTTTATTTCATACTAGGCTGGTTTGCAGAGAACAAACTTGCGAAAAACTCAACGCAGAGGAGCAAAACTTCTGTTGCTGGTGGCAACTGAATTTTTCCATGGGAGGCAAGGTTGGGGCCCGATGGTGATGAGGCTGGCTAACTCCTGATGAAAGAAGAAGAGTTTGCTCCCATGGAATGGTTGTCGAGTTGTAGCAAAGTTGGTCTATTGTAGTGTAATCTTCTCTTGTGTGGTTTTGTTGCCAGTTGGGCGTGTGCTGAAACCTGAAGCGTAGAGTCAGGGTTGTTTCCGGGGACTGTTATCTCCCACCGTAGGAGAGTAGTTGGTGCATGTTGTGCTGAAACATGATTCGTGCTTTCAGGTATGGTTTGTGTCCCTGTGGTGTGCGTGAGAGAGAGAAGTATTCAGTGGGCCTTTCTTGCGCCCAGTAAGAAAGCCCATGACCGGCTCACTAGCAGAGGGGGAAAAAAAGTTCTCAACGAAAAACAGAGGAGAAAAAACCTTCACTCCGTGTCCTTTTTTTTTTGGCTTCACTTCCAATGTATAAAATCCAAACATGTCAAAAAAATGTAAACTCCAAAACGAAAATAGTAAAAAAAAGTGAAATGCCCCCTTTTCATCATTTGTACACACTGTGTTTTTGGAATAAAAATGTATGGTCAACCTAGAAAGAGTCTGGTCGGTGGTCAGTTATTTTCATTCGCTTCTAATGGCGGATATAAAAAGGATGATCAACTATATGCTTGTCGGAAACCTTTCCTAGCTTTGAAATAAAAATAAATGTTAATATTAACCCAAGCACTACTAGGAAAAGGGTTATAGGGAGGTTGGCATTCTGTGGCGCACCATTAATTGGTGCACCACAGAATTATTTCTGTGGCGCATGGATGCTGGTGCGCCACAGAAATTTTCGACTTTCTGTGGCGCATATTTTGCCCATGCGCCACAGAAAGTCAGAATTCTGTGGCGCATGCCCACCCATGCGCCACAGAAAGCCAGACTTCTGTGGCGCATGAGACACCATGCGCCACAGAATTTCTGTGGGTCCCACGTGCAATCATTGGGCCAAGGTCCGGACATTCTGTGGCGCACCGTGGCTGGTGCGCCACAGAAACTCAACTTTCTGTGGCGCACCTGGCAGGTGCGCCATAGAAAAGGGACATTCTGTGGCGCACATTTCAAATCCCACCCCCGGGATCGCCTTTTTAGTCTTGCAGGAAGTAAAAGAAAATGATAAAAATTTCAATAAATAAAATCCTTTCACATGTAGTTAGGTTTGAGTGTCTAGTAGGTATAGAAATTTTGAAATATGAATTTTAACCTTTTCTGCAACAAACAGGAAAAAAACTTGTAACGGCCATAACTTTTGCATACGACGTCGAAATAATGCAAAAAATATGTCAAAAAAAATATGTCCACTAGGGTTTACCCGGTCAGCAATTCACAGATTCCTGAAATTCGAAAAGAAAAAAAAGTTATTTCTAACAGACGATTTTTCGCAGCAAAATCAAAAAGAAAGAAAAAAAAATTAAAAATTTAAAAATTCAAAAAGTCCAAAAAAGACACAGAAATGTATAACAAAGAAGATTGTTGAATTTTTTGGATTTTTTTGAAGTTTTTTGACTTTTTTGAAATTTTTGGATTTTTTGAATTTTTTTAAGTTTTTTTGATTTTTTTTTTGATCTTTTGAAACTTTTGAATCTCCTTTTAAAACTTTAGAAGTTTTTGAAAAATCTGATATTTAAAAACACACATTTATAACACATACCACCTATACACATACAAGACTTAAGAGGGTTCATATGATATATATATCAATAAGAATTTGAGTAGCACAAGGGTAGGTGAACTGGGTGGAACTTAGAAGTTAAGCGTGCTAGGGTTGGAGCAATTTGAGGATGGGTGACCTAGCAGGAAGGTATCAGTTCAAAAAAACTGAAAATAATTCCAATAATTAGGATTTTTCATATTATTTTGATTTTTCTGATTTTTTTGAAACTTTTTATTTTTTTTTGCATTTTTTGAATTTTTTGAGAATTCTGTGGCGCACCAGGCCAGGTGCGCCACCGAAATGTGAGATTTCTGTGGCGCACCAAGCCAGGTGCACCACAGAAATAATTTTTGTGGCGAGAATTCTGTGGCGCACCCAGCAAACCTGGGGGTGCGCCACAGAATTGCAAAAAGGTGCGCCACAGAAAGGCCTTTCTGTGGTAGTGCGCAAGATACCTCCTTGAACAAAGTACATAAATCTATCGGCTTCTGGACAACTAGAACTATTTAGCTGCCTACGCGCTGACAACTAGAATTGTTCCGCCTTAATTTGGGGGAGATTATTTTACTGCCTACGGTTAAGGATGTAGAAAGGATCCAACATTATAGACCTATCTATTTTCTTAATGTTAGTTTCAAAAAATTTACTAAGACGACTACCATAAGACTAGATCCGGTGGCTGATCATGTGGTTAGTCCTACGCAAACTACGCTCATGCAAGGTAGAAAAATCCTAGATGGAGTAGTCATCTTGCATGAAACGGTCTATGAACTACACCGAAAAGGCTTAATGGTCATATTCAAAATTCATTCTGAGAAGGCATATGACAAAGTTAAATGATCTTTCCTCCAAATAAGTTTGAGAATGAAAGGATTCTCAGAGTAATGGTGTGCTATGATCCGTAATTTGTAAAGGGGGTAGTGTGCCTATTAAAGTCAATGACAACATTGGCCATTACTACCCAAAAGAATTACGGCAAGGTGACACACTATCGTCCGTACTATTTAATATAGTCACAGATATGTTGGCGGTCATGATTGAGTGCGCCAAACTCGAATGCCAAATTGAGGGTGTGGTTTCTCACCTTGTTGATGGTGGAATATCAATCCTTCAATATGTGGTCGATACAATTCTTTTCATGGAGCACGACCTTGACAAGGTAAGAACCTGAAGCTAATACTTTCAACATTTGAACTACTGTCAGGGCTCAAAATTAACTTACGCAAAAGTGAATTCTTTTGTTTGGGGGGAGGCATAAGATATTTTTGGTAAGGGGATAGTAAGAAAAATAAATATCGACTGGCTAGATGGTACGTGGTTTGTGAAAGGACGAGGATGTCGCCTAGAGGGGGGTGAATAGGCGATTTAAAACTTTTCCGGTTTAGTCTTGATAAATGCGGAATAAAACTTAGGTGTTTAAATTAACAAGATAACAGCCTAAATATACTAGGCTCACCTATGTGCACCAACAACTTATGCTAAGCAAGACAAGCAGCAAGGTGATAGCAGTATAGAATACTTCAAGCACGAAGTCTATCACAATGTAAAGTGCATAAGTAAAGAGGTTGGGTATAGAAATAACCGAGGCACGCGGAGACGAGGAAGTATTCCTGAGTTTCTCCTTTTTAGGGGAGTACGTCTCGTTGGAGAGGTGTGAGCCACCACAATAGGTCGGTCTCAACGCTACAAAGGCTTCACCTTCTTCTCCGATGGACCGCAGCACAAAAGGTTTGGTTCACCTTCCACTATCAGAATCCTTCAAGGCGGAGTCCGGAGCATTTACAACAACAACCCGGGGCACAACCCACAACTGGATTGGGGGCTCCCGGATGGCTACAAGTGACCACAAAAGGTCTCAACCATCACAAAGGCGTCTAGGGTCCAATGACCTAAGAGTAACAAGCTCACAAACTTTCAACTTTCACAAATCCTCATGTAGAGCACAAACCGATGCACAAAATGCAATGGTAAGAACACACGAAGTGCTCAAGTCCTTCACTCTCAAATTCCAACAAAGCAACAAATACATATGGGGAATAAGAGAGGAAGAGCAACGGAGGAGAAACACCAAGAACTCCAAGATCAAGATCTACTAGGTTCCTGTGACACCCCTCCCTGGCGCATATCACCAGAGAGGCGGTCGCCCCGTGCGCCAGCCCAAGATATCTGGCCGCACGTCACGACAGTGCAACATCATGGAAATCATTACACAATCAGGCACAAGAAGTGCTACAAATGGTTTACAAGGCCATCAAGGCATGACCAAAAATCAAGCCAAGCATGGATCAGGACAGAGTTTAACTGGCAGCGGAAGACGGATAAGGCAACGGCTTGGAGCGGCTCCATTCCACAGGCATCTGGCTGGGCTACTGATCCTAGCACACTCTTGCTCCATCTCCTTGCTAAGGTAGAAGATGAATCCTCGCCAATATCTGGCCACAAACACATGGCCCGTGAGTACATTTGTATGCACTCAGCAAGAATCGCCACTCACTACAAATAATCCAACAATCATGCAGCAAGATATACATTGGAAATAAAATCCTAAAACATGGAAAGTGTCTACTCTAGGTAGATGACGTAAAAGTAGCATGGCATTGACAACCAAACATGTCATAAGCAAGCAACGGGGTTATCACCAGTACAGAGTCCAAGCCAGGTGGGGTTGGATCGTGAACCGGCAATCATACAAAGAGATTACCTGTGACGAGTAAACGAGTGTACCAGTTGGTACCAAATAATACACAACAGCACCTGTGATCACTGCTAGGCCCACTGGCCTCATCTTTCCACTCTGGGCATGCACTGTTGATGTTGGCTCAGGCCTAACTCTAGGCTCCCAACGATCACACCGCCATCCTATATCATGGGTAACCATCAACATCTCAAGGCAACATTCACTGCATCATCTTATTTGTTCATTTAGTGAGATCAGGTCGTTCATTAATTCTTTCAAACAGAACTTAAGTTTAACCTCCCGACACGACAAAGACACACAGTGTGACCGACACTGAACTGTTGTTCCATATCCCAGGAACGAGGCTAGCTTGCTAGGTTGACACTCTCGAGAGGTTGCGTTCCCAACTATCAGAATGCACCTTACTTAGCTAGCACTTCAGGTTGTCACGCCAAAGTAGTACTAAGCAAAATACACTGACATGACGGTCCACTTGCTAAGACACTCTCCTGCACCACCCTATACGCATGGTACAACGGGCAAGTAAATCTGGCACATCCCCCGGCGCTACCGGGTATGCCTAGCTCCGGACTCACTATCACAGTCGAACCCGTCCCTGTCGACCACTCCCCTCGGACAGCACAACCGAACGACTGCGCCCAATGGATGGCACAAAAGGGGCTTAACAACCTACTAGGTCACGGTCCTCCATGAGACGACGATGGTCCTGCTTTTAAAGTTCAGATTAGTTTCACCATGGACTGACCCTATCTTTGTTTGGAGGGGTGTTTCATTTAATCAGGTTTCATCATTCACAAGACCAAACAACCAAGGATTAGTCCAACACAATAACCACAATATCATAATATTAAAATAATATATCATCAAACAACAGGACATTAGCAACATAATATCTCAAGCAATAGTTTGTTTGTATTGACCGGGTGACTGTGGCGGAGCTACCTCCGACCAGCGCCATCGCAGATCCATACAAAAGATAGCACAATTTGTTGGCGTCGATCGGGTGACTGTGGCAGAGATACCTCCGACCAGCGCCATCACAGATCAACTACGAAAGATAGCACAGTTGGTTATCGTCGATCGGGTGACTGTGGCGGAGCTACCTCCGACCAGCGCCATCACAGATCAACTACAAAAGATAGCACAGTTGGTTATCATCGATCGGGTGACTATGGCGGAGCTACCTCCGACCAGCGCCATCATAGATCAACTTAATGTTTTAGGGAGGTACATCACTCCACCATTCTATCGACGGCGGCGGTTCCCCGAGTCCATTGTCTCAAGAATGATGTGTGTTTGATAAATATTAACAATACATAATATAACCAAGCAAGTATGATAAATAAACATACAACGTGATATGCAACAAGGCAGGGGCAATATTACAAGTTTCATATTAAACACGAACAACAAACAGACATGCATGAATATAACAGTACACAGACAAAAATATAAACACTCGGCATGGCAATTAACAAATAAACATTGCGGGACTGCTCATAGCAAGGGGTTAGCTTGCCTTAGAAGATGGGCTCCAAACAATCCGGAAAGTCTTGGTGTCGTCGCGCGTCGAAAACTCGAAAAACGACTAAACCCCGGAACGGAAAACATTGCGTTAAATAAAGTCAACGAAACTAAATATTTTAAAAGACCACAAAACCAGTACCAACGGAAAGATCTCGTCAAGACGAAGATTTAGAAATTTGAATCACCGAAAAAGGAGCTACGGTTTAAAAGTTTTGAACGTTTGAAAATCTGTCCAGCAGGAAAAGAAAAACAGTTACGCGGAAAAAAACTGCACGGGCCGCAAATGGGCCGCGCGCGCCAGCGCGGGCTGGGCAGGCCATTGCCAGGCTACCTAGCAGCTGGGCTGGGCCGAGAAAACGGTTCGTACGAACCGCAAAAAAATAAGACAGAGGATCGACTGGTCGTCTTCCTCCTCTGTCTCGCACGGGAGCGAGCAGAGGCTGGCCGGGGATGGCCAAGGAGGATGCCGGGAGGCCGGCCGGCAGCGGGGACGGGCCGGGGCGGTACGCCGAGGCCAGGGGAGGCAGGGCCGAGGCGGGGGTCGCCTCCAACTCGCATGCCCGAGCCCGGATTATGGTGGCAATGGTGGAAATTTTGCTGGAGAATTTTTGGTGGCTCTCCTCTCGCGTTCTGGCACCGAATGAGGAGGGGCAGGGAGAGGGAATGGGGTGTAGCACCGCAGGGGCTCGGATTACTATATAAAGGCAGCGGGAGGGAGAGGTAGGTGGTGGACGTTCGGCCATTGATGGCCAGCCGAGGTCATGAGTGACGTTCTCCGGCTACAAGGAGGGGATAAGGAGGAGGAGAGGATAGGAGGGTCCAGCTGGATGCACAGTTCCGCACGAGGTCTACTGCAGCAAGGTATAAGGGCAGGGCTGGGGTTGCACAGTGTCATGCCGACACGGGCATGTCCGGAGCGCGACGCGAGCAGCATGGTTCACGTTCCCGATGACTCGGGGCACGAAAAAGAAGAAGGGTTGCGTCACTACGTTGCACTACTGCTACAAACAACCTACAACAAGCCAAACAGCAAATTGGATTAAAAATCCAAAGTAAAGTTTTGAAAAATTCAAATGCACCCAAGGTGTTCGATGAAAGGAAAATGGAGTTCCACTATCCCAATGGAGCTAGGATTTTTACTGGTGATGTTCTACTGGTATGTGAGCAATGTGGTCAAGTCTCACTCACTTTGGAAAAAGTTTCATGTGTAAACATTTTCGGGTTTCGAAAATGGTAGAAGGTGTTCGATGGATGTTCCGCAAGAAAAAGTTGGTCCAAATGATCCCAAATTTCTGTGGGAGGCTTCCAAAGGGACAGGGAACACTTCCTTAAGTGGTCAAGATTTATTGTGGTGTTGAAGTAGGGTTTTGGATTTAATGGCCTTGTGGTGGCTTAATTGGTAATATCTCCAATCTGCAAAAGTTGCATTGGACATGGCTATGTTCATGCATATATGGGATATACATGTGGATAGGTGTCTCTGGAATTTTTGGCGGAATTTTTCCAGCTATGAAAATAGGCTTCCCTTTGGTAGGTGGAGAAAAGGGTTTAAAGGTTCGATAATTAGGGCTAGGGTTTTCGAGGGAAAACCTAAGCATCAAAATTATCACGGGTGATGGAGTGGTTCGTGGATCACTGGGAAAATTCTTGAGGGAGCAATTCCCAAGTCAATTCACCCTCAAAGATTTGAAGAAATACTTAGGATAAGAGGAAAAAGTTTTTCAGGTGTCGAAAAACACCACTAAAATTTGTACGAATTTTTGGGGTGTTACAGACCTTCCCCCCTTAAAAGAATCTCGTCCTCAAGATTAAGGAGGTTATACAAGATAAACCTTGAATGATCCATTTATACCCCATTTAAAAAACTTTTTCTACAAAAATACCAGCATTTTGGATATCTAAAGAGATCCACACTCAAAAGATTTTATTGAAATCAGATATTTTTAAAAGTATGATATTTCTACCATCCTCAATGCATTGAAATGATGGCATGGCAGAGGCTCACATAATCAATCAACATAGGATCTACTAGCATATTTATGAAATTAAATCTAAGGTTTTTGCTAAACCAGACACAAACATGGCAAGATCAAACAAAGGCTACAACCATACAATCAATCAATAACCAAAGATTTATCTTAGGCAAATAATTACCTCAAGTTTGGGAAAACAAAAGTTTATGGTTTTATTTTAGAAAAGCTGTATATTCATTTTCATGCATACACAGGTTTTGAAAAAAACAACAGGGTTTCTTTAAAAGAAAAAGAAATATCTCTGCCAAGAGAGGGACCATGTATAACACCAAGTAGGTGGTTTTTCAAACCTACACACGAGTTAACATCAAGTGAGCGGGGCATCGTGGTTACGGTGTCTCATTAAATACTTCCACTTAATGGTTAAACTTGCGCAACACACCCAAAAAATATCCTTTGTAATAGAAAATAATGGCATTCAATGTTTGGGTTAATTTTCATGTGGGCATATGCGTCTGGGTTCACATATACAGTTCCTATTTTAAGTGATCTGTCATTTCTTCAAACCCTTTAATTGAAGAAAAGGCATGACATTCCATCATGTGTCAACCAAGTGGTTAACAAGAGAATCAGAACACCAGGTTTTATTATGAGCTGATTCGACATCAACCAGAAAAGCAAACAACAAACTCGCATTACAAGCCAACACAAGAACAACAACCTTGCTGATTCTCCCTATACAAGCGCCACTCAGGCTAACTAAACATGGGTTCTACTTCGCTTGACGGCCTCTGGTAGTCGGTGGAGCGCGGCCGAGACGAAGAGTGGTGTCCACCTCTCCATTTCCCGCGGGGTGGGGAATTGCAGGCACGTCTTCGGGTACCACACCCCGTGCTTCGATGAACTGGCGAACTGTAGTTGTTGCTTCTATCGGGACGGCATGGAGACTGGGTCCTGGCGCATCGCCTAGGATTGGGAGCTCCTGACTCCGATCTTGTAGGAGGGAGGAAAGGTTCCTCGATTCCTTAAGCTGTAGGCTAACGTGGCTAAGGTTGCGCCTAGTGGCCATGAGTTCTTCCAACAGGGAATCGCAGAGTGTCGACATTGCAACTCCGTAGGCGACGGTGCTGATCATGGCGGGTCGGCTTCTTCACTGGTTGGGGTTTGGATCAACTCTGCACCAGGCAGGGGCCTAGCTGGGTTAAAGCGGAACGCTCGACTTTGCGCCATCGCCGGTTCCGAGTGCCGGAGACGAGTGAGGCCTTCCCAGGCTGCTTTCTGGATGGTTTGACTCAGAGTAGGCATGTTCCTACCACGGATCATGTAGGGCTGCTTCGGGCCTGAAGGGTATGGACTGATGTGTACGTCTGCTCGAAATTCACCCCCAGGAAACGGGACTGAACTTCTGAACACAACATAACGAGGGCAAGCAGGGCAACCGAAGAGATCACAAACTTTTCTAAGGATCAGTGGAAAGCCGAGGTGATCATCGGCAGTGGTTTCTAGGAGGAAAGAGAGGATCACCAGCGGTTCACTCGGGGCTTTGGGACTGGGGCAAGACATGAGGGCAAGGTTTCTCAGCGGAATTCTACTTCGATAGAGTTGGGTTGCCCAGGATAGCAGGCGAGGGTGGGGATAAATGGCAGCTAGGACTGGGGTCTCATATAAACTAGGTTGTGTCGGCTCCTTCTCTTGGAAGAAACCGGCGAGCCTCTCTCAGGGAATGGGACACGTCCTACTGCACCTTACTATGGACCGACACCAGCCATGCCGGTTAGGCGGAGATGGGTTAAATCCATCGGGCTCACTGTCGGGCAAAAGTAAGGCGGGGTTTTCCATGCTAGGGTAGTCTACAGCCAGCCTAGTGCTCTGATACCACGTCTGTGACACCCCTCCCTGGCGCATATCACCAGAGAGGCGGTCGCCCCGTGCGCTGATATGTCTCAAACGTATATATAATTTCTGATGTTCCATGTTGATATTATATCAATTGTTACATGTTTTATATACACTTCATAGCATTTTTATGCATTTTCTGGGACTAACCTATTAACAAGATGCCACAGTGCCAGTTCCTGTTTTCTGCTATTTTTGTATTCCAGAAAAGCTAGTCTGGAAATATTCTCGGAATTGGACGAAACTTCGACAGAACCTCCTATTTTTCCAACACGTACACGGAGTCCAAAGGAGAGATGGAGGGGAGCCACGAGCCAGCCACACCATGGGGCGGCGCGGGCCCCCCTCCGCTGCGCCGTGGGGTGGTGTGGGCCCCACAGGCGTCTCCAGCCGCCGCCCGTTCGCCTATTTATTCATTTTCACGGGAAAACCCTAGATACCCGAGCCATTATCCATGAAAAGTTCCAGAGACGCCGCCGCCGTCAACCCTACCTCGGGAGGGTTCAGAAGCTCTTTCCGGTACCCTGCCGGAGAGGGGAATCATCACCGGAGGGCTCTACATCACCATGCCTGCCTCCGGAGTGATGCGTGAGTAGTTCATCCTTAGACTACGGGTCCATAGCAGTAGCTAGATAGTTGTCTCTCCACTTTATGCTATCATGTTTAGATCTTGTGAGCTGTCGATCATGATCAAGATCATCTTATTGTAATGCTACATGTTGTGTTTGCTGAGATCCGATGAATATTGAATACTATGTCAAGTTGATTATCAATCTATCTTATATGTTATTTATGATCTTGCATGCTTTCCGTTACTAGTAGATGCTTTGGCCAAGTAGATGCTTGTAACTCCAAGAGTGAGTATTTATGTTAGATAGTAGGTTCGTGCCTCTGGTAATCTGGGAGAGTGACAACAACTTCTAAGATTGTGGATGTGCTGTTGTCACTAGGGATAAAATAATCGATGCTTAGCTTAAGGGTGCGCCGTTAGGTCTAATGCATTTGTTTACATTACGCACATTACTTAATGCGATTATCCGTTACTTGCAACTTAATACCAACGGGGAACTCGGATGACAACCTGGAGGTGGATTATTAGTCATAGACGCTGTTGGATAACGGTTTATGTATTTTGTCGTAATGCCCACATGAATATCATAGTAATCATCATGTCATATATATGCATTGTCATGCGCTCAATATTTTGTCAATTGCCCAGCTGTAATTCGTTCACCTAGCATGTTAGTTATCTTTTATGGAGAGACACCACTAGTGAACTGTGGACCCCGGTCCATTCTTTTACACTGATAATACAACCAACTGCAAACATTGTTCCTTTTCATTCTCTGCAATTTACTACTGTTTTCCACACCATACGTTTAATCCTTTGTTTTCAGCAAGCCGGTGAGATTGACAACCTCACTGTTTCATTGGGGCAAAGTAGTTTGACTGCGTTGTGTGCAGGTTCCACGTCAGTGCGCCACTGACAACCTTCAAAAGTGATTTCTTGCTCCTACTGGTTCGATTAAACCTTGGTTTCATACTGAGGGAAACTTGCTACTACACTGATTCATACATTCCTCTTAGGGTCTCCCAGCGAACGTGTGATCCACGTCATCATGCGCCAGCCCAAGATATCTGGCCGCACGTCACGACAGTGCAACATCATGGAAATCATTACACAATCAGGTACAAGAAGTGCTACAAATGGTTTACAAGGCTATCAAGGCATGACCAAAAATCAAGCCAAGCATGGCTCAGGACAGAGTTTAACTAGCAGCGGAAGACGGCTAAGGCAACGGCTTGGAGCGGCTCCATTCCACAGGCATCTGGCTGGGCTACTGATCCTAGCACACTCTTGCTCCATCTCCTTGCTAAGGTAGAAGATGAATCCTCGCCAATATCTGGCCACAAACACAAGGCCCGTGAGTACATTTGTATGCACTCAGCAAGAATCGCCACTCACTACAAATAATCCAACAATCATGCAGCAAGATATACATTGGAAATAAAATCCTACAACATGGCAAGTGTCTATTCTAGGTAGATGACGTAAAAGTAGCATGGCATTGACAACCAAACATGTCATAAGCAAGCAACGGGGTATCACCAGTACAGAGTCCAAGCCAGGTGGGGTTGGATCGTGCACCGGCAATCATACAAAGAGATTAACTGTGACGAGTAAACGAGTGTACCAGTTGGTACCAACAGAACTTAAGTTTAACCTCCCGACACGACAAAGACACACAGTGTGACCGACACTGAACTGTTGTTCCATATCCCAGGAACGAGGCTAGCTTGCTGATGCATGTAAAATGCATACATGAACTTTACATTTTATTACTTGATATTCCAACTTATTTGCCTCATATATGGGTTATATTTATGTTTTATAATGATTTTAGGGGATAATTCACAGTTTCCCCACTTATTTGGAATTAACCCTGCAGAACCAGAAAACCCCTTTTTCCATGTTTTTGACTTTCAGTGACCAAACGACGTCCAAATGACCTAATATTTTACGGGGCCCAATATTTGGAAATAAGAAGACGTACGAGCCAAGGATCCGCGAAAAAGGAAGTCCGAGGAAGAAAATAGATGGTCCCACGCAGCCAGATTCCTTGGCCGTGTGGGACCACCTCTTTTATTCCTCGTGGCTCCGATGCCATCCGTTTTCGTCTCCGTGGCTTCGTCTTGACCTAAAAACGTCTATAAAAATAGTCCCCGAGGAGTTTCGCGAGAGCGCCGCAGAAACACAGAAACCACAAAATAGATACCTGGAGTTGCAGATTGGAGGGGGAAAACTCCGGCGGGGCGCTGCCGGGGTGGTCTCCATCTTCTCCAATGACTTCTCCACCGTCTCCATGATGAAGGGGGAGTAGTCCACCCCCTGGACTTTGCGTTTGTGGTGGTAACTTGATCCAATCTCTCTATGTATGATCATTGTTGAAGTCCATATGATGTGCCCTGCATGATTATGGAACTATCTTTGTAATTCCTATGGTGGATATTGTGGTATGAGATGATATTATGTTATGCATTTACCGTCATGTTGGGATTTCTATGGCTTGTCATACTTTGGAGATATTCTATGATACATGTGATGGTTTGATTTATGCATAATGCCTTGTTTATCCTTGTCATGAGGTGATTGACACCACCAAGTGTGGATAGATGAGAGAGATGTGGTCATGCACACGAAATATGAATCATTGCACTAGTGTTTAGAATATTGTCCATTATGAAGTATGATGTATATAGGTACGGGATGGCCGATGTGACAACGCATATGTATTGAGTGATGTGAAATACAGCCCAACATCCTTTATCTGGGGGTAAAAAGGAAGAGTATGATGTGGGAGTGACAACCACGCTAGCCTTACGAGGGTGACCTAGCAACACAAATGAGTACTTCTTTCAACTATGTGTTTTAGGACATGTAGCCGTCATAAAAGTTTACCATTAAACATGACAATTGTGTGTACTTTATTATCTATAACATGATCACCATAGTTTGAGAGAGAGGGATGAAACCATGAACCCATGTCCATTGTTCCTATAAGAGAAAACCTTTGTCTTGTCCTCTTGCATTGAAGAAGATTGGGACACTTTTACATTCTTGTTTTGTTACATTAAATTTCCATCCATTAAATCAACCATCTTGTTCTTTAAACTTGTTTAGTGCATAATCAACTAAAACTTGTGACACTTTAGTTGTAGGGAATAGATAACTTTTCCTTCTTGCTCCTGCGGATCGATACCCTACTTCCACATTGAGAGGTGCTACAGTGATCCCCTGCTCTTGGGGGTTATCAAGTACTTTTCTGGCGCCGTTGCCGGGGAGCGTAGCGCTTAAGTTTCTATTCTTGTGTGCACTAGACTTTAGATTTATTTTATCTTGTTTTATATCTTGCAATCATCTAAGCTTGGGGAGGTTCCTTTAAACTTGTTTGGTTGTGAGTTTCTCATTAGTTTTATTTTCAGTTATATATCAAAACACATAAAAATAAAAAATGGAGAAACTTTCTGGAATGTCTATGGGTAATGATTATTTTAAAAAGTATGACGCCTACTCTGAATATCAATCAACCAAAGAGGGAAATAGAGTGGGTAAATTGCTTAAAGCTCTTCACAAAATAGCTAATCAGTTTTGTGAGTTACATGGTATAACTTGTTGCAATAGAAGAGTTGTTAAACATTCCCACTATCAATGCAAGTATAATAGTGATCCTATAATTGCTTGTTATCGTGAAGATGAATGTTTATGCCCTGATATAGAACAAGTTGAGAAATATATTGCTTATGTTGGAGCCCATGAGATAGACTCTCTTCTTGATAAATTTCTTGCAACCAGTCATGTAGCTCGTGAAATGAAAGGGCAAGTTTCTATTATTCTCCAAATTTGCAAAAAAGAATTTAGTGATAATGTTTATGTTAAAGAAAGAATTCTTGCTGCCACGGAAAGCACTAACATTTTGCAGGAAGAGGAGGATAAGAACCTAAGCTTGGGGATGCCCGTGCAACCCCAAGAGGATGATGAAAACATAAGCTTGGAAGCGGAAGAATGTGAAGAGGAGTTGAAATGGATGTGTTCCAACCTAAGCTTGGGGAAGAGTTGGATCTCCCATCTTCACCATCGACATTTGATAGTAGCACTCAAACTCAAAAATCTTTTGTTATTTATGAGAACCCATGTTATGATGAGTGTGAAACTGAAAATTCTATGGTCCTATATGATAACCCATGCTATTATGATGAAACTAATAATGCTCCTTTACTTTTTAATAATACTACTAGTGAACTTATGGATGATAATGCTTTAGATGATGGTCCTATGCTTATTGATAATCCTACATGTTTGGAAGTTGTTACTAAATTATGTGAGGATAAAATGATATACTTGCTGTTTATGATAGTACTCTTACTCATGAGAGTCCTGCTATGTTCTTGAATTCTCCTAACTACACCATAGAGGAGAAATTTGCTTATGTTGAGAAATACTTATGTGTTTGCAATATCTTTAGTTCCAAATCTTTGTTGCAATCATGATAGTAAACTTGATATTGATCTTATTAACTATTTTGAAAGAGGGAAGCATGCTAATGAATTCCATAATAAATTTAATAATCCTCTTTATGTGCCTAAATTATCTAAGTTGAATGATTCTTGTGGTTATATGGTTGAATTTATTTCTACTACTTGCAACTATTATGAAAGAGGAGGTGATAAGAACCCTCTTTATGTTACTAATAATTATATGCTGCAAGTAAATATTGTTAATATGC
Organism: Poa pratensis; assembly: GCA_947311845.1. NCBI lineage: Eukaryota > Viridiplantae > Streptophyta > Magnoliopsida > Poales > Poaceae > Poa > Poa pratensis. The sequence goes on from CAMZMU010000113.1 coordinate 36,667,421, forward strand.
ATTGGGAAACTTCTATTTATGGTGATTCATTCATATACAAAATGCCAATGCATAGAAAGAAAGTTAGACTTCGTTGTTATTACTTTTGTGTTTTGTTTTTCTCTCAACTAGGGTTCAACTTGACTATTATTTTGATTGGTTTGAGAACACCATGGGATCCTGGTATTATGCATGAACACTTTCCAAGGAAGAGGGACACATCAAAGTTCAAGCTCCCTCATGAGCTTCATCCACAATAAATATCAAGTAAGAAGCCTAGCTATATGGCTATAAAGAAAGCGCTTTACGGGAGGCAACCCGGTTGTTTTTATTTTGATTTTCTTTGTGTCCTCTTGCTGTAACAAGAGACTTAGTTTTAGTTTAGTTTCTGGAATTTTTAATAAAGTGCCAAGTTTTACTCATTTTGGTTTGAAAAGTTGCTTATAGCGTTCGGAGATTTTATTCCTGCACGAATCTGTGCACGGTATGATTTTTAATTCTTATTCTGTAACTCCGAATGAGCTCATATTTGAACTGTAGTTGCAACTTTTCATCCTCTGTATGCATGAATTTTTTGGAATTTTGACAAAGTTAAGTAGGGTAGAAAAATACGTTTTCTGCTGCTGTTTTTCTGGACAGATTCTGTCCCATTTTGTTTGATGCATGCTTTGAACTTTTAACTTGAATCTTTTTGATCCAATTGAGTTTATGAGTAGGCATACAACATTATACACTTTCTGGACATCCATATGAATTTTTGTTCAAGGATTATATGCAGCAAGAAATCTATTTGTTTATCACTACTAATGCACCCCACAGAAAAGAAATGGGAGAAACGGTGTTTTGAAGTTTTTTCACAGGGATTAGAGGAGATGCACCAAGAGCTATCCAAGGATGGTGAAGACCATAAGCTTGGGGATGTGAAGACAACCCCACTGGACCTACACACTCTCGGTTTGCACACGTCTAACTTCTGTTTTTCGATCGAAACACTTTATCGCATAAACTTGGAGCGTCTTTTTGTTTGTTTGGTTTGATTTTTATTTTGTGAGACCACCACACTATCATTTATATATGAGAGAGCTACTGGAAATTTGGGTTGAATTATGTTGGATGCTATTATAAGATTGGGAAAAGGGATGTTGGAGTTGATTTTAAAAGATACATATAGTTGCATGATTCATGAGCTTGTTAATGAGTAATAATTTGCAAGTATTTTATCAAGAGCTATCTTTTATTCATGTTTTGATGCTGAATGTTATTTACTTTTTTAACATGGATTAGTTAGTTCTATGGACACTCATGCATGCATTTAGATGGTCAACTTTCTCCCTCTTGCTAGCCCAAAAATTCCAACAAGCAAAAACTTGTTTCCAACACCTTCAACCAAAGTTTTTCCAGTGAGTCCACCATATCTACCTATTAGCTTTATGCTATTCCGAGTATGTTTATCATGATATTTGTGTTATCTATACCTCTGAATGAAAATGCTTATGTTGTTGATTGTTATGGGAAAAGTTGGTTATAGAGCTCTCTCGAACTTGATGCACACTTTACTTTCATTGCATAAATAAAACATGACCCATTGTGATTAAAATTATGATGTTGTGGGCTTGACAAATGTCTTTGGTTGAGAGTTAGCTCATATGTGCTGTCACATGGCAAGCTTTCAACATGCACTTCATTTCATTTAGTTGATATCATGTACTTTTGTTTATGGATGCTTACCATGGGTGAAATAAATGTGGAAATGAAGTGAGTTTAAATGAGTTTGTATAAATGGTTAGAGAGACGCCTGGGCCGCTAATCTAAGCCATGCATCATTCATGGTGGAAATTTACTTACATGCTATGGTGAACCTTCTGTGATACACCTTACAATAAAAAGCTATCTAATGGTAAATAAAAAGGGTGTTGAGATTGTTCATTGTGTTTGTTTGTCTTGTCATTTTGATATGGGCTTGTTCCATATCCTGGGACAAGAGGTACCCCAGTTGACGCTCTTAATGATACTATTATTACTTACAATGATATTTAACTTGAACTTGCTTTGTTTCCAAGTTGAGTAACACATGGAGTAGGTACTTGTATTCAAGGGGCATGAGACTTTCAACCTGTACTTTGTCAAGCACACTACTCATATTTGCTTTCACTTTAAACTTAATCATTCAAGATGCTATGATAGGGGAATGAGAGCTTGACACCAAGGATTACCACATTACAATCATTAACTTAAGTAGAGAAGTTCAGAAGTTAGATGAAACTTATTCATGCTTTACCTCTACTCATATATATCTTTCCAAAGTGTCCACCTTTTATATTCAGATTTTCATCAATACTCTATGACCATTATAGGATGTTCTTACTTTTCATTATGCATACATGTGGTCCATAGTACTTTCTTTTATGTTACACTTTGTGAATTATCATTGAACATCCTTGCATTGAATACTTGATATCACTTCATAATCTATCTTGCATATTGCTACTCCTTTTAAGAATGAATCATTTGACTCTATGTAGCAATAGTAATCATCTTTGATATCCATTGATAGTATTAAAATGCAAAGTCCATGTTAGTTTTATCACCTTCATACTCGAGGACGAGTATAGGTTAAGCTTGGGGATGTTGATGCATGTAAAATGCATACATGAACTTTACATTTTATTACTTATATTCCAACTTATTTGCATCATATAGGGTTATATTTATGTTTTATAATGATTTTAGGGGATAATTCACAGTTTCCATTTATTTGGAATTAACCCTGCAGAACCAGAAAACCCCTTTTTCCATGTTTTTGACTTTCAGGGACCAAACGACGTCCAAATGACCTAATATTTTACGGGGCCCAATATTTGGAAATAAGAAGAAGTACGAGCCAAGGATCCGCGAAAAAGGAAGTCCGAGGAAGAAAATAGATGGTCCCACGGCCAGATTCCTTGGCCGTGTGGGACCACCTCTTTTATTCCTCGTGGCTCCGATGCCGTCCGTTTTCGTCTCCGTGGCTTCGTCTTGACCTAAAAACGTCTATAAAAATAGTCCCCCGAGGAGTTTTGTGAGAGCGCCGCAGAAACACAGAAACCACGAAACAGAGACCTGGAGTTGCAGATTGGAGGGGAAAACTCCGGCGGGGCGCTGCCGGGGTGGTCTCCATCTTCTCCAACGACTTCTCCACCGTATCCATGATGAAGGGGGAGTAGTCCACCCCCTGGACTTTGGGTTTGTGGTGGTAACTTGATCCAATCTCTCTATGTATGATCATTGTTGAAGTCCATATGATGTGCCTTGCATGATTATGAAACTATCTTTGTAATTCCTATGGTGGATAATGTGGTATGAGATGATATTTGTTATGCATTTACCGTCATGTTGGGATTTCTATGGTTTGTCATACTTTGGAGATATTCTATGATACATGTGATGGTTTGATTTATGCATAATGCCTTGTTTATCCTTGTCATGAGGTGATTGACACCACCAAGTGTGGATAGATGAGAGAGATGTGGTCATGCACACGAAATATGAATCATTGCACTAGTGTTTAGAATATTGTCCATTATGAAGTATGATGTATGTAGGTACGGGATGGCCGATGTGACAACGGCATATGTATTGAGTGACATGTGAAAATAGCCCAACATCCTTTATGAGGGTAAAAAGGAAGAGTATGATGTGGGAGTGACAGCAACCACGCTAGCCTTACGAGGGTGACCTAGCAACACAAATGAGTACTTCTTTCAACTATGTGTTTTAGGACATGTAGCCGTTATAGAAGTTTACCATTAAAGCATGACAATTGTGTGTACTTTTATTATCTATAACATGATCACCACCATAGATTGAGAGAGAGGACGAGTGAAACCATGAACCCATGTCCATTGTTCCTATAAGAGACAACCTTTGTCTTATCCTCTTGCATTGAAGAGGATTGGGACACTTTTACATTCTTGTTTTGTTACATTAAATTTCCATCTATTAAATCAACCATCTTGTTCTTTAAACTTGTTTAGTGCATAATCAACTAAAACTTGTGACACTTTAGTTGTAGGGAATAGATAACTTTTCCTTCTTGCTCCTGCGCATCGATACCCTACTTCCACATTGAGAGGTGCTACAGTGATCCCCTGCTCTTGGGGGTTATCACTTGCTAGGTTGACACTCTCGAGAGGTTGCGTTCCCAACTATTAGAATGCACCTTACTCAGCCGGCACTTCAGGTTGTCATGCCAAAGTCGTACTAGGCAAAATACACTCACATGACGGTCCACTAGCTAAGACACTCTCCTGCACCACCCTATACGCATGGTACAACGGGCAAGTAAATCCGGCACATCCCACGGTGCTACCGGGTATGCCTAGCTCCGGACTCCCTATCACAGTCGAACCCGTGCCTGTCGACCATTCCCCTCGGACAGCACAACCGAACGACTGCGCCCAATGGATGGCACAAAAGGGGCTTAACAACCTACTAGGTCACGGTCCTCCATGAGACGACGATGGTCCTGCTTTAAAAGTTCAGATTAGTGGCACCATGGACTGACCCTATCGTTGTTTGGAGGGGTATTTCATTTTATCAGGTTTCATCATTCACAAGACCAAACAACCGAGGATTAGTCCAACACAACAACCACAATATCATAATATTAAAATAATATATCATCAAACAACAGGACATTAGCAACATAATATCTCAAGCAATAGTTTGTTTGTATTGACCGGGTGAATGTGGCGGAGCTACCTCCGACCAGCGCCATCACAGATCCATACAAATGATAGCACAGTTTGTTGGCGTCAATCGGGTGACTGTGGCAGAGATACCTCCGACCAGCGCCATCACAGATCAACTACGAAAGATAGCACAGTTGGTTATCGTCGATCGGGTGACTGTGGCGGAGCTACCTCCGACCAGCGCCATCACAGATCAACTACAAAAGATAGCACCGTTGATTATCGTCGATCGGGTGACTGTGGCGGAGCTACCTCCGACCAGCGCCATCACAGATCAACTTAAAGTTTTAGGGAGGTACATTACTCCACCATTCTATCGACGGCGGCGGTTCCCCCAGTCCATTGTCTCAAGAATGATGTGTGTTTGATAAATATTAACAATACATAATATAACCAAGCTAGTACAATAAATAAACTTGCAACGTGATATGCAACATGGCAGGGGCAATATTACAAGTTTCATATTAAACACGAACAACAAACAGACATGCTGATACGTTCCAAACGTATGTATAATTTTTGATGTTCCATGCATGTTTTATGACAATTGGCACATGTTTTATATACACTTTATATCATATTATGACATTTATTGGATTAACCTACTAATAGTTGCCAAAGTGCAAAATCTTCTTGTTTTCGTATTTGTTTTGTAGGAATTATCAAAAATACAAAAGGAAACCATATTGGAGTCGAATTGGGACTTTCCAGAAATCTGTCTGGAAACGTTTTTCAAAGATGGTCACGTTAAGGGCCCTAGACGGCATCAAACGGAAGTCTCCCCGAAAGGAAAGTTGCAGGACATTTCGCGAGAATCGATCTAGAGTTAAAATTCGCCCAATTCCGAGTCCGGACGGCAGAGATATTCCCGATTTACTGCAGCACTAGATGGGATGACGGAAATCCGAGAGTCTATATAAGTGAGGAAACCCTAGGTCGTGGGAGGAGCCCCATACCACGAATTTTCCTCCTCCCCCAGCAGCCATCTTGGGGAGGAGAATCTCCTCAACTCCATCTCCATCACCAAGGGCAGCCGCCGCCTCCAAGGGCTGCCGCCGTGGCCGCCAAGGGCAGCAGCCACCGCCGCCGAGGGCTGCCGGCGCAGCCGCCGCACCGTCAAGGGCAGCAACCGCCGCCGCCTCAGGCTGTAGCCGCCGCCGCCACGCCATCACGCCGCCGCTGCCACGCCGTCTCCTCCACGGGCCGCCGCCGCCGCGCCGTGGCAGCTGCGGGCTTCCGTCTCCACTTCGGGCTGCACCTCTTCATCAACCTCTCCATCAAGCTCCTCATCACCATGACCATGTGTGAGTAGTTTCCCTCGGGGCTGAGGGCTCGTACGGTAGCTATGTGGTATACATCTCTCTCATGGTGTGATCTTTATGTGATCATGAACATTGTTAGTACGTACCGCTGAATTCATATGTAATGTTTATGCTACTCAAGTGAATTTATCTAGTTTCCGGAGTCATTGTGACAACACGGTATCAAGATGACAGTGTGGGTACTTGTGTGTGACTCTATGAATAATTTAGATATTTATCATGTCTTATTCTTTGCGGAATTGTGGTGTTTGTTTACTCAGACTTTGAGGCGTGCTTTTGTAGCCCTACGCATAGTACTCTTGTTTCATCAAGAAGAAGAATAATCCCGAGTAGCATTTATTTGCGTTCAGTTGTGCTAACGTGTTGAGAGATACCACTAGTGAAAGTATGATCCCTAGGCCTTGTTTCCAAGCATTGAATCACCGTTTACTCTCAGTTTTGCTGCCTGTTTGCTTGCTGCCATTGTTACTACCACCTGCTACTACATATACCATCTGCAATTATACAACCGAAAATCCCAAAAACACTTGCATCTTTCACTGTTTTATTTATCATTACTACTAACCAATACCTTCAGCTCCTCGTGGGTTCGACAACCTTTTCTATTCGAAAGGTACTACAATTGATCTCCTGCACTTGGGAGTCATCAAGATACTTTTCTGGCGCCGTTGCCGGGGAGCGTAGCGCTATTGGTAAGAAGTTTGGTAAGGAAACTCGAAAGGTGAATTTTATTTACTGTTTTATCTCATTGTTACTATGGCATTTATGGAACGTGCTTCGCTGCATCTTGCTTTATATGAAAGTGCTTATGCTAATGCTCCTAAAGTGGTTGAAACTACTGTGTCTGAGGTACCTAAAGTGGGAATTAAAATTCCGTTGGTCATGTTAAAAGAATTATGAAAAATCCATTTACAGGAGATGGAACTAAGTCTGCACGTGAACACGTGGAGACAATTGAAAACATATGTGGTTTATTTAGGCTTCCTATTTCTAATGATCAGGTAAAAAGGAAGCTATTATATTTGTCTTTATCTGGTAATGATCGTATTTGGTTCAAGTCTTTGGATGAAGAAGTCACTATTGAATGGAGTAGTTTGAGGAATGTTTTTCTTGAATATTTTACTCCTAAAGAAAGAATTCTTGCTGCCACGGAAAGTACTAATATTTTGCAGGAAGAGAAAATTAAAAAGGCAATGGGAATTTGTTTGCATAATAGTGATAGCAATATTATTAGCATGAATTCTTTGAACACTATTACTCCTAATGCTATGGAAAAGTCTAAGCTTGGGGAAGCTAGTTTACATGAAAATGATCTTTTTAGTTCCCCAGCTTTGAAGGAGAAAATTTGCTTTGATAATGCTTTGTCTTCCATATGTGATAATTCTAATGATGCTTGTGATGTTCAAAATCCACCTACTGAAACTGAAAGTATTCCTTTTGAAATACCTATGGAACTTGTTGAAACGGTTAGGGAGGAATGTTATGCAGGGGATGGAACAGTCCATCCACATGATCACTTGTTGAAACTTACAAGACTTTGTGAGTTGTTTAAGGTTGCAGGTTTATCAAGAGAAGATGTCATGATGAAATTATTTCCATTTTCACTTAAGGACAAAGCAAAGAAGTGGTATAGGATGCTGGATGATCGTCCTTCGAATTGGAAAAAGCTTGAATCTATCTTTTACTCTAAATTTTATCCTCTTCATGAAGTGCAACTAGCTAGGAGTTACATTTTCAATTTTTATCCTCATGATAGAGAAAGCATAGCTCAAGCTTGGGGAAGACTGAAAACATTAATACTCAAATGTCCTAACCATGAGCTTCCTAAAGAAATAATTGTTACTAATTTTTATGCAAGGCTTTCAGGTCATTACAAGGATCATCTAGATGCCTGTTCAGAAGGTTCTTTCACAAGTAAGAAGGTTGAAGCTAAATGGGATCTTCTTGAAACAATTCAACACAATACTGAAGATTGGGAGAATGACAAAGGTAAAGAATCAGGTATAAACCATGAATATGATAGCATTAAGTCTTTTGCTGAAACTGCTAGTTTTCATGAGCTTAGTGCTAAATTTGGTCTTGATTCTCAAATTATTGTTAATTGCTGTAAAACCTTTGCTTCTCATATTAATATTCCTAAAGAGAATTGGGACATGTATCATGAACCTTTTAAAGACACTTGCATGGAAAATGAAATTGTTACTAATGATTGCAATAAACATGCTCAAACTTCTGAAAATACTATTCTTATAAGCATGTTAATTTTTGTGGAGCACTTAGACCTTGTGAAAATAATAAAATCGAAGAGGAATATTGTATTCATCATAGGAATGAAAAAACTACAACATGGTACCGAGCTCTAAGTGATCTTGCTGAAAAAGTTTGTGCCCTCTATCCTTTTATTTGTGAACTTTGCTATAAAGAGGGTCATTTCAACTTCCAATGCTCAGGATCTAATATGAGTCCTGCGAGAGACTTTTGTGATAACATGATCACTCCTAATCAGCATGATGAACTTACATTATTTTTGGGGTGTGAAGAGTTATCAAGAAAAACTTCTTCGTTAGATATGAGTGCTTTTGATATGAATAACGTGTTGCATGGATGTTATCTCTATTGTATTAATAATTGTCATGCCAACACTTACATACAAAATATTATAAAAGATGGAATGGCTTTACCAAAATATGAAAGGACTAATGTTTGTTTTACTCTTATTAATGAAAGAGAGGAATCCTCCCAAGTTTCTTCCGTTGTTTCTAACAATAAACCAGGTTATATGGAGAAGCTTCCTTTCAAGCCTCTCTCTCCTAAGGAAGGAAAGAAGAAGAAGAAGAAGAAGAAGAAGAAGAAGAGGAGGAGTAAAATGAGAGAGGAAACGGTATCTTCCCCTAAACATGTTGCTCCTATTACAGTTGTTGCTGATGAGTCCGAACTCGATGATGATCCTATGCCTGTTACTTATAGTAGTGATCATGATTGGGAAAAGCACACTACTTTTGATATTGAAAATCTTTTTGATACCAATTCTGAAAATGATGATGTTATTAATTGTTATGCTATTAGTACTATCCATGTTCCTTCCAATGATGATATGGAAAGCTCTAAGCTTGGGGAGGAGGTGTTTGAAAATCCTTTTGCTACTAATGATTATATATTTGAAACCTCTCCTTCTAGTAAAAATGATGATGATATGTTTACAAATGAACAAACTTTGGAAGATAAATATTCCATTGCTTATGATGATACTATGCCTCCAGTCTTTGATAATTATTATAAAGAATACTATGACATAGGCTATAATTACAACCATTCCCCTAATATACAACTTGTCTATCATGTTCAAGTTCTTTATGATGATCCTAATCCCATTGTTATTAATAAGAAAAACTTTGCTTATGTGGAAAATAATGATACTTTTATGCATGTGGATCATGATAAGAATGCTTTATGTGATAGCTATATTGTTGAGTTTATTCATGATGCCACTGAAAATTATTGTGAGAGGGGAAAACATGGTTCTAAATATCTCAATATTATTGTGTCTCCTCTCTTTAAGTTCAAAGTCTTGAAGTTGCACTTGTTTTGTCTTCCTATGCTACTCACTTTGTGCTTTATTGATTTATTCTCTTACAAGATTCCTTTGCATAGGAAGTGGGTTAGACTCTTATATATATGAGAGCATCATCAAAACTATCAAGCCCAGCTATATGGCTATAAAGAAAGCGCTTTACGGGAGGCAACCCGGTTGCTTTTGTTGGTGATTTTCCTTGAGTCCTCTTGCTGTAACAAGAGATTTAGGTTGTTAGTTTGTTTCTGGAATTTTTAATAAAGTGCCAAGTTTTACCTATTTTGGGTTTGAAAAGTTGCTACTCATTTTCGGAGGTTTTCTCGGCACGAAATCTGTGCACGGTTTGATTTTTCATTTTTTATCTGTAACTCCGATTGAGCTGTAATTTGAACCGTAGCTTCAACTTTTCATCCTCTGTATGCGTGATTTTTGCAGATTTTTCTGACGAGTTTAAGTAGGGTAGAAAAATGCGTTTTGCTGCTGCTGTTTTTCTGGACAGATTCTGTCTTGATATTGTTTGATGCATTCTTTGAGCTTTTTGCTTGAATCTTTTTGATTCAATTGAGTTTATGAGTAGGCATACAACATTATATACTCTCTTACATTCATATGAATTTTTGCCTAAGGATTTTATGCAGCAAGGAACCTATTTGTCTATCACTACTAATATCACCCCACAGAAAAGAAATGGGAGAAACGGTGTTTTGAAGTTTTTTCACAGGATTAGAGGAGCTGCACCAAGAGCTATCCAAGGATGGTGAAACCATAAGCTTGGGGATGTGAAGACAACCCCACTGGACCAACACACTCTCGGTTTGCACACGTCTAACTTCTGTTTTTCGATCAAAGCACTTTATCGTATAAACTTGGAGCGTCTGTTATTTGCTTTTTATTATTTCGGTTTGATATTTATTAAGACCACCACTATCATTATATATGAGAGAGCTACTGGAAGTTTGGGTTGAATTATGTTGGATGCTATTAAATATTTTGGGATAGGGATGTTTGAGTTGATTTTAAAAGATACATATAGTTGCATTATTCATGTGCTTTGAATGAGTATTAATTTGCAAGTGTTTTGTTAAGAGCTATCTTTTACCATGTTTAGATGTTGAAATTTTAACTTTACTTGGTTTAACATGGATTGATTAGTTCTATGGACACTTATGCATGCATTTAGATGGTCAACTTTCTCCCTATTGCTAGCCCAAAAATTACAACAAGTAAAAAGCTTGTTTTCCAACACCTTCAACCAAAGTTTTTCCAGTGAGTCCACCATATCTACCTATTAGCTTTAAGCTATTCCAAGTATGTTTATCATGTTATATTGTGTTATCTACACCTCTGAATTAAAATGCTTATGTTATTGATTGTTATGGGAATAGTTGGTTAAAAGCTCTCACGAACTTGATGCACAATTTACTTTATTGCATTAAATAAACATGAACCATTGTGATTAAAATTATGAAGTTGTGGGCTTGACAATAGTTTTGGTTGGGAGTTAGCCCATATGTGCTGTCACATGGCAAGCTTTCAACATTGCACTTAATTTATTTAGTTGATGTCATGTACTTTTGTTTATGGATGCCTATCATGGGTGAAATGAATGTGGATACTTAGTAAGTTCAAAGAGTTTGTATAAATGGTTAGAGAAATGACTGGGCCGCTAATCTAAGCCATGCATCATTCATGGTGGAAATTTACAGCATAACCATAATGTTCATTCAGTGATGCACCTCATAATAAAAAGCTATACCCATAGTAAATAAAAGAGTGCTGAGATTGTTCATTGTCTGTTTGTCTTGTTGTTTTGACATGGGCTTGTTCATGTCAAGGGGCAAGAGGTACCCCAGTGCAGTTCTTGATGATACTATTATTACTTGCAATGACCTTTATTTGAATTTACTTTGTGGACCAAGTGAGTAACACATGGTGTAGGTACTTGTATTCAAGGGACATGAGACATTCAACCAATACATTGTCAAGCACACCACCCATATTTGCTTTCACTTTAAACTTTAATCATTCAAGATGCTATGATAGGGGTAATGAGAGCTCCACACCAATGATTATCACATTGCAATCATTAACTTAAGTAGAAGCATTTGGAAGCTAGATGAAACTTATGCATGTTTTAACCTCTACTTATTTATCTATCCAAAGTGTCCACCTTTTATATTCAGATTTCATAAGAAGTACTCTATGACTACTATAGGATGTTTTTACTTTTCATTATGCATACATTTGGTCCATAGTACTTTCTTCTATGTTGCACTTGTAAAATTATCATTGAACATCCTTGCATTGATACTTGATATCATTTCATAATCTATCTTGCATATTGCTACTCCTTTTAAAATGAATCATTTGACTCTATGTAGCAACAACTTCATCACTTCATTCATAACATGTGCCTTACAATATTTTATCAAGTTTATGATGGTAGCATGTCACTTCAAAAATTATTTTGTTTTATCGTTTACCTACTCGAGGACGAGTAGGAACTAAGCTTGGGATGCTTGATACGTCCCAAACGTATCTATAATTTTTGATGTTCCATGCATGTTTTATGTCAATTGGCACATGTTTTATATACACTTTATATCATATTATGACATTTATTGGATTAACCAACTAATAGTTGCCAAAATGCAAAATCTTTTGTTTTCCTATTTGTTGTGTAGGAATTATCAAAAATACAAAAGGAAACCATATTGGAGTCGAATTGGGACTTTCCAGAAATCTGTCTGGAAACGTTTTTCAAATATGGTCACGTTACGGGCCAAAGACGGCGTCAAACGGACGTCTCCCCGAAAGGAAAGTTGCAGGAAATTTCGCGAGAATCGATCCAGAGTTAAAATTCGCCCAATTCCGAGTCCGGACGGCAGAGATATTCCCAATTTACTGCAGCCCTAGATGGGATGAAGGAAATCCGAGAGTCTATATAAGGGAGGAAACCCTAGGTCGTGGGAGGAGCCCCATACCACGAATTTTCCTCCTCCCCAGCAGCCATCTTGGGGAGGAGAACCTCCTCAACTCCATCTCCATCACCAAGGGCCGCCGCCGCCTCCAAGGGCTGCCGCCGTGGCCGCCAAGGGCAGCAGCCACCGCCGCCGAGGGCTGCAGCCGCTGCCGCCGCGCCATCAAGGGCAGCAGCCGCCGCCGCCACGCCATCACGCCGCCGCTGCCACGCCGTCTCCTCCACGGGCCGCCGCCGCCGCGCCGTGGCTGCTGCGGGCTTCCGTCTCCACTCCGGGCTGCACCTCTTCATCAACCTCTCCATCAAGCTCATCATCACCATGACCATGTGTGAGTAGTTTCCCTCGGGGCTGAGGGCTCGTACGGTAGCTATGTGGTATACATCTCTCTCCCATGGTATGATCTTTATGTGATCATGAACATTGTTAGTACGTACGCTGAATTCATACGTAATGTTTATGCTACTCAAGGGAATTTATCAAGTTTCCAGAGTCATTGTGACAACACGGTATCAAGATGACAGTGTGGGTACTTGTGTGTGACTCTATGAATAATTTAAATATTTATCATGTCTTATTCTTTGCATAATTGTGGTGTTTGTTTACTCAGACTTTGAGGCGTGCTTTTGTAGCCCTACGCATAGTACTCTTGTTTCATCAAGAAGAAGAATAATCCCGAGTAGCATTTATTTGCGTTCAGTTGTGCTAACGTGTTGAGAGATACCACTAGTGAAATTATGATCCCTAGGCCTTGTTTCCAAGCATTGAATCACCGTTTACTCTCAGTTTTGCTGCATGTTTGCTTGCTGCCATTGTTACTACCACCTGCTACTACATATACCATCTGCAATTATACAACCGAAAATCCCAAAAACACTTGCATCTTTCACTGTTTTATTTATCATTACTACTAACCAATACCTTCAGCTTCTCGTGGGTTCGACAACCTTTTCTATTCGAAAGGTACTACAATTGATCTCCTGCACTTGGGAGTCATCACATGCATGAATATAACAGTACACAGACAAAAATATAAACACTCGGCATGGCAATTAACAAATAAACATTGCGGGACTGCTCATAGAATTAGAAGACGGGCTCCAAACGATCCGGAAAGTCCTGGTGTCGTCGTGCGTCGGAAACTCGAAAAACGACTAAACCCCGGAACGGAAAACATCGCGTTAAATAAAGTCAACGAAACTAAATATTTTCAAAGACCACAAAACCAGTACCAACGGAAAGATCTCGTCAAGACGAAGATTTAAAAATTTGAATCACCGAAAATGGAGCTACGGTTTAAAAGTTTTGAACGTTTGAAAATCTGTCCAGCAGGAAAAGAAAAACAGTTCCGCGGAAAAAAACTGCACGGGCCGCAAATGGGCCGCGCGCCACGCGCGCGCCAGCGCGGGCTGGGCAGGCCGCTGCCAGGCTGCCTAGCAGCTGGGCTAGGCCGAGAAAACGGTTCGTACGAACCGAAAAAAAGAAAAAAAAAGACAGAGGATCGACTGGTCGTCTTCCTCCTCTGTCTCGCACGGGAGCGAGCAGAGGCTGGCCGGGGACGGCCAAGGAGGACGCCGGGAGGCCGGCCGGCGGCAGGGACGGGCCCGGGCGGTACGCCGAGGCCAGGGGAGGCAGGGCCGAGGCGGGGGTCGCCTCCAACTCGCATGCCCGAGCTCGGACTATGGTGGCAATGGTGGAAATTTTGGTGGAGAATTTTTGGTGGCTCTCCTCTCTCATTCTGGCACCGAATGCGGATGGCAGTGGAGAGGGAATGGGGTGCAGCACCGCAGGGGCTCAGACTACTATATAAAGGCAGCGGAGGGAGAGTTAGGTGGTGGACGTTCGGCCATTGATGGCCAGCCGAGGTCATGGGTGACGTTCTCCGGCTACAGCGAGGAGATAAGGAGGAGGAGAGGATAGGAGGGTCGAGCTGGATGCACAGTTCCGCACGAGGTCTACTGCAGTAAGGGATAAGGGCAGGGCTGGGGTTGCACAGTGTCATGCCGACACGGGCATGTCCAGAGCGCGACGTGAGCGGCGTGGTTCGCGTTCCCGATGACTCGGGGCACGAAAAAGAAGAAGGGTCACGTCACTACGTTGCACTACTGCTACAAACAACCTACAGCAAGCCAAACAGCAAATTGGATTAAAAATCCAAAGTAAAGTTTTCAAAAATTCAAATGCACCCAAGGTGTTCGATGAAAGGAAATGGACTTTCACTATCCCAATGGAGCTAGGATTTTTACTGGTGATGTTCTACTGGTATGTGAGCAATGTGGTCAAGTCTCACTCACTTTGGAGAAAGTTTCATGTGTAAACATTTTCGGGTTTCGAAAATGGCAGAAGGTGTTCGATGGATGTTCCGCAAGAAAAAGTTGGTCCAAATGATCCCAAATTTCCGTGGGAGGCTTCCAAAGGGACAGGGAACACTTCCTCAAGTGGTCAAGATTTATTGTGGTGTGGAAGTAGGGTTTTGGATTTAATGGCCTTGTGGTGGCTTAATTGGTAATATCTCCAATCTGCAAAAGTTGCATTGGACATGGCAATGTTCATGCATATATGGGATATACATGAGGATAGGTGTCTCTGGAATTTTTGGCGGAATTTTTCCAGCTATGAAAATAGGCTTCCCTTTGGTAGGTGGAGAAAAGGATTTAAAGGTTTGATAATTAGGGCTAGGATTTTCGAGGGAAAACCTAAGCATCAAAATTATCACGGGTGATGGAGTGGTCCGTGGATCACTGGGAAAATTCTTGATGGAGCAATTCCCAAGTCAATTCACCCTCAAAGATTTGAAGAAATATTTAGGATAAGAGGAAAAAGTTTTTCAGGTGTCGAAAAACACCACTAAAATTTGTACGAATTTTTGGGGTGTTACAGTTCCCCTCACTTAGAGGAGAGATGTATTGGTGAAATTGTAGATCCTCTCACTTTTCCCTCAAAGATATGCAAGAATCATTGTAGGGATTGAGAGGAAGGCAACCTTTTCCAAAGGTCAACAATGGAGGAGAGAGAGAGGAAAAACGAGCTCAAGAAGTTAGTGAACCATTGGGGAAGAAAACCCTTAAATAGGTCCCCTTGAAAATCTGCCCGTTGGGCAGTTTTCGTGAGCCCGGCCTCGAGCCCAGCCAGGCCGGCTGACCACCCGAGAGGCCCGGCCTTGGTCCCGGCCAGCCGTCTGACCACCAGAGGCACCCGGCCTGAGGCCCGGCCTCGGAGCCCGGCCAGGCCGGCCTATAAAAGGCTGGAGGCCGGCTGACCACCCGAGGGGCCCGGCCTTGGACCCAGCCTAGGCCGGCCAACTAGAACCAGAGAGAGATCTTCTTTGACCTCTAAATTTTGCAAGAAAAATCCAAATGGGATGAAACCAATTTTGTTGGAAAGATAGCAACAAAATATTAAGAACCATAAATAGAGTTAAGTTACCACACATGGGAAGGTGTGGGACTTTCTTCAAGGATAAACCGATAATATTTCCAACACGAAAACGCAACAAGTTTTCCATCCAGAAACAGTTTTCGAAGAACTTGGGTTTTTCATGAAGATCACGACAAGCACCAAAACCCAACAAGGAGAAGAATCAAATAAGAACCAAGAAATATGATATGCCAAGTATGCAAAGGTTTGAGCTCTCCACAAAGATGAGATCAAGTTACTCACTTGAGAGCCCCTCTTGATAGTACGCCGTCTACTCTATAACCCGGTCTCCCACTAACATCATGAGACCGGTAAAATAGAAACCCTATCAAGATCATACCTTTGCCTTGCGCATTCCACTTGAGCTAGATGATGACGAACTTGATCTCTTTAAGTGGATCACCTTTCTTGATTACGCTTCGCTTGATGAAGATTCACATGTTGCTCCCCCATACACCAATGTGGGAGAGCCTCTCATAGGCACATCTTCACTTGACCAATATATCCACATGGGTGGCAAGCTTCAAGCATAGGATTTCTTCGAGATGCTTCCCTTGAACTTGCACTTCATAATCTTTTCTCTCTTCACAAAGATGATGTGTTGAATCCTTCAAGACATACTTGCAATATGCTCAACTCTACACATGACCATTCTTCATATAAACCCTTGGATAGAACCTTGGTCATCATATAATCTTCTAGAATCCAACACATGAACTCCAATGTTTTCTTATGGACAAGATCTACAAGAATATCTCAATGCAAACATTAGTCCATAAGGATTGTCATTAATTATCAAAACCACACATGGGGGCACCATGCACTTTCAGTTTGCCCACCCAAAGACCAAGGAGAATTGGGGATTCATGACCTTCAAGTTAAGAACACAGCTCTCCTTAGGAAATGGCCTTTTAAGCTTCTCACGGAAGACGGGGGTTGGCAAACTTCTAAAATAAAATACATAGGCTCAAACGCCGCTGTCACGGATTTTTTGGAAACAGGGCGACTCACACTTTTTGGCTGGTCTGATGGCGATGAAGAACCACTTCTTTCGCTTTGGATCATTTAACATCAAGAATGGCTCGAAAATTAGGTTCTGGGATGGTTGGAAATATCACTCTCCGAGAACAATACAATATACACTGAATTTTGACATACTCATTGTCTAACAAAATGGTTGCATAAAAGACACTTGTGAGAATCCGGATAAGTCTAGAAGTTTCAAATAAGGACATTGCTTTGATTCATGTTAATCAGTGAATTCGTTCCACCAAAAATAGCCCATCTTCTTTTCTCGTAGATGGCTCCATCCGGCTAGAAGGAATGTAGCCACACGTGAATTCTCAAGTCGACAGTAAATAAAGAAATAAATGAGTCCCAGACGAGTACTCACATGAGGTTAACTTATGTGTTTTCTTCAAAAGGTTATTTATATTGCGCGGGTTCGTGACCAGACTCGCTCAGATATGCCCCATGATGTTTAGTTAGTTAATGTTGTCAATATCAAGATAGGTGCATCTCAAAACGTCGTAAGATAGGTGGTGCTAATATTTCTCACGTAAGATATATAACGTTGTGGCATCGAATAAATAAAGAGAGAGTCAGAAAATTTGTATGTAAATTAACCATCAATCCTTACACGAGCTCTGAGGTGAAATATAGAGCAATCATATTTATTCCCGCATCTCTTATTGAAATATTTAGATACAATCCATTGAAATTATATGATATCTTGTTACTTGATGACATAAACATTTTTATCAACAAGACTACATACAATCTATTGGAGATGTCTTAAGGTAGAATATTGCGGATCACACTAACTGGGGCACATTAAAGTCCTCATTATTAAATAGTAGTTTTGTTCAACAAATGACCACCCAAGAAAACTCAGTGTTTCCCCATCGAAGGAAGCTTTTGTAAGAGAGAACATGACAAGCAGCTATGAGCGTAACAATTCTTCCGAGTTAAACAACATGTCACGGGCATTCATGTTGGGTTTTGTTCGCAATAATTCTCCGCCGAAACTCTCCAAGAGCCAATATGCATGGGAAAAACATTGCGGTAGCAGGGGTAGTTAAAGTAAAAGGCAGAGTGGGCACTTCTGACGTGTTCCTGAAATAAGGGATGATAACGATTATGCGAGGTGGGAGTAAAACCCAAATGTCAATTTCATAAATCATGTAATTCCAAGATGGTAGGAATCACAACCCGTGCCGCTGATTGGTTTTCTTGATATTACTATCCTCAAGATTCACCATGTACCCAATGCATTGATTTTAACGTGTGTTTTTAGGAGTTGGTATACATATTTTTAAATTACCCTAACACATTAATTATAACTTACATACATATGACATTTCATATATCAGTTCAAAAAAATACATATTAAGATTGCATGGATCTAATTGGATGACAATAAGAGATTTGATGATCCAATTAATTATATGATTATGTGCAAAGACCACATGCCAGATAGCAGACGATGTCATACTCTCTCCTCATTAATTATGTACCACGTAGATGCCAGACTCTGACGTGGCGTAAGAACCTGATGTTTACTTCGCCAACTTTTATTTTTGATGGGGCATGATAAAGATTTGATGTTTACGTCGAGAAATTTTAGCATCACAATTTTTAAAAAGGATTATTCTATCTTTTACATCACAAATTTTGTGAGATTTCTTGTTTCCACTTCATGGTGGGAATTCATCGATAGTAACGTCTACCTTCACTGAAATTTACCTGTTGGGGAAACTCGCCCGTGTCTAACTGCATGTTCATCAATACTTGTGCTCCATGATATAGGGCTGTTGAGTCTATTTCAGCCTGGTGAGTTATATCCAAAATGAAATTCACTCATGAGATAACACAATTGTTTGTTAATAATAAATCCACACTTATCTTGTTAAATTTTGAAAGAATTGTTGAAAGAAGAGTATATAAAAAGGCTATGTTATCGACTCCATTCGGGATTGAACATACCTGCCCAGCATATATCAAAGCTAGCATTGCCCATGCAGTGTTGACGACATGAGGACTGCCGCTATCAACGTAAGTCTGTGAATAGCTCAAGATTTGGACGGAAAACACAATAAATTTAGATTATGGATCAGAAATGCGACTACGAATCTACGTCACCCATATCTCAAATATTTAACTTCGACAAAAAGAAAAGTTGTTAGGTTTGCGGTTTTGTCTATGAAGTTGGCCGCCATCTTTCACCTTTTGTTAATAAATAAATTAAACATGGAGGTGTCACCATATTTGAGGCTATAAGCATGGTTACATTACGTATTTTGAGGCTATACGTATGTTTGATATCTTTTTTCATCTTCTTTCTCCACCCACCTTTCCCAATCGCCTCTCTTTGAGTTCATCTTCTAAACACCAAGGGAAGTAGAGACCTTAAGCACATATGTTACACCTAGTTTGAAGATTTTACTGTTTTGAAAAGAATAATTCACACACACACACACACACACACACACACACACTAACTAGGATTTAACAATATGTAGAACATGATCCCCATGGAATTGCGATCATAAATCAGTAGATACGTGTCCGTGCTGGAAAAAGGTCAGATATGATTGAAATAGTTCTCGATATTTAGAAGTGCAGATCAAACAAATAAAAAAAATTCAAGTGAGTGTGTGGGCATTGTGACCCCTTTCTTTTGTTTGTAAGCCGTAAACCGATATAGAGCTATGCGCCACCTGGTTAATTATTTGGCGCGCACCCACACAAACCGCCTGTCGTAAAGTTGTAATTTAGATGGCTTCGACTCGAGAGCCGGTGATGGTAATTACTAACGCTAAAGAATTTTTTATCATGGTTGATCATCACTTACATGTCTTAATCTATATCGTTCTCAGTGAGATCCCTCGAGATAATTTATAATCCCATGCAACCTTTTTTGTGTGATATGATGGTGTGTGATATGTGGGGTGATACTCCCACGTGCATATGGAAAATAAAGTAATTTATGATGCTTGCGCTGAACTGGTTTATACTCCCCATTGTAGATGGCAAACAAAGTAACTTACGATGCTTGTATTGAACTGGTTGCAGAAAGTTTACTAGTAATATTTTGCAATACAAGTTATCAAGGTGTTGTGAATTAAAAAAATTATATTTACCTCTGTCTTTTCAGAAAGGTAGGTTTCCCCCCATCCTCCTGTAATTTGTTGCTTTGACAACAAAAAGTTGCAGGCTTTCCCAAGAGAAGAACTATTATAATAAGTTCTTCCGGCAGCGGATAATCCTTTTATCGCGAAGAAGGTTCCATAAGTAAAACAAATGCCCCAATTTCCATACCTGCATCATAAATAGGCAAAGATGACCGTTATGAAATAGGAGGTGGAGAATATTTTTCTGTAAAAAAATTCATACTATTTCTCACCAAGAACCATCATTTTGTTGTTTATTTTCAATAAACATGGCAGCACTTTTTATACATTTCCCTATCTCCTTTTTGTGATATTCTAGATATATCTCTTTGAACAATATAAGAGCATCCAACACAGATAATGTAGATTCAACAGATCTACCAATGGATTCATATAAGTTAGTTTCAAAAGTAAAAGGAAAGACATAAATAGTATTATTTTTAAGTAAGAGTGCATATGGACTTCTTACGGATAATCGACGATGATATTCTTAAAGCTCTCAGACGGGTTGAGGATCTATGTTATTCCCGAATAAAATTTACATTAGTACATATATGAGGAAATAATTTGTCTGGCTCGAGAGGAACGACATAGAGTTGTTCACCTATTTTGGTCATTTATTAGAGGAAACATAACATAATATTGTTCCATGTGAAGGGAACAACATAACAACTAAGCCCACTTTGTTGAAATAATAATGAGAAAATATTGAGTTGTGGTGATAACATCCATGAATACATGTTTCTTGTTTGCAAAAAAAATTATGGTTTCTTGCTTCCCACAAAAAAAATCTTTTAAAAGTATAAGATGGGCACATTTTTATAAATCATGTCAGATGAACTTTACAACGATATAATTTTATAATAGTTCATCTTGCTCCTATAATTATCAGACGATATATAGCATTGAAAATAAATGTTGTTATAAAATCGTTCAATTCATAGAAGGTAATTTTTTTACTTACAAAGATATGTGTCACTGAGATACAAAGAAGAAATGTGTGATTGAGAAAAATTAATGTAAAGCTCGAAAACTTGGATGTTTCATCAAAGCTGCAAAACCATACATATATTTACTACATTGGGTATTCTGTATAGTTAATCCCGGAGAAAATAAGTAACATTTTTGTATACATAATCCATGTGATAATAAGTGGTATCACAAAAAGGCCACATGAAACATTTCATGGAAGCTCAATACCGGCACATAGAATTGCACATTTACCATGTCAATTTTTTTCTCAAGTCGTCTAACAAGTTCTAAAACAAATAAGATTATAAGACTTTCGTCATTCATATAATAAAAGTACTACTCCCCCTTATCAAAATATAAGACTTTCTATCCTTTTCTGCACACATGTATGAAGACATGTTTTAGTGCAAGGTTAAAGTCTTACATTCTGATACGGAGGGAGTACATCTTACATACCTCTAACCATGAGTATGTTCTTTTGCATTCATAGGCACCAAAGGAACCATCCTTATTCTTCAACACCTAAATAGGGAAAATAAAAAGATGAAATCATTCACTAACCTTTTGAGTAGAGAGGTCATAGTTTTTATATTAGGGTAATCAGAGAGATGAAATATTTATCATACAATGAAACAACAAGCATCTACATAAAAATTAGTTAAAATTATTTCATTACATGGTGATGCATGTACGATGTTTGTACTTCTAAAAAAATGGCAAATTGCATCACCTATCCCTGCGAAGAAGTGAACCCTATTTCTTTTAGTTTATTTGTAATCCGGGGACTACTTAATAATAAGAAGCTAAAAGCCATATTTCCTAAATTTAGATGCACAACAAAATGTATCAAGAGAATTAGAAGATGATCGAAATGGATGTCGGTTAGGAAATGAATGAAATATAATTTTACATATTGATGAAATAGATATTTAGATTTGAATGAAATGGAATTTTATATCTCTAAATAAAATTTAACGGAAATTTAGATTTAAGTAGTAACCTTGTTGACCTATGTGCTGTGAAAGGGTATACCTACCTAACACGTACATGTTCCACCTCGATCTATCACCATGCAAAAACTAATTTCAGTGAACACACTTTCATGACAGATAGATAACTATCGAGCTAGCAAAAGTGTCACATAAATACTCTCTGAGAGGAATTTTTGTCACACATACTGTTTCTGTGGCGCTTGGCCATTTACATGAGCATATATAAGCGTCAGGTCTTCCCTATGGCATAGTAATGTTTGCGGTGTCGCCATTGTGATACAAAAGGAAGGCTCATTAGGTCATCAGTGAGAAATTATTACTACTAACAAGTGCGTTGTCCTGCATGTCGAACTTAGGTTTAAGAAGGTCTTATGCTGGTAACATCTGATCTGTCACATGAAATTGCAATCATTTTTGTTGAATGACTAAGCGAGCAAGCGATGTCACTACTAGTGGTGACCCCAGTGCTCTAAGCTGTGTTGTTTCTTAGCTATTTAGATCACTTTTGTTTACCTGGCACAAAATTAATTAGGGGATAGGAATGGAGTGGATCTCATCCGAGATATAATGTCTTAATAAAATCAAACAAAACACATAATTACTGCCCCTACTCATAATCCAATTGAACCCACGTATAATTCATTGAAAGAAGGCCTCTACCCTTCTTTCAATAGTTGCTAGACCAATCATATGTACGCATTAGCCTCAAATCATTAAATTTATATATATAGCACTCAAGAAACAATGTATTGGACTAGTTATCTTTTAAGTTGTTTTTACTCCTATAAATACGTGCTAAGAGACAATGCATTAACACATGCCTTACCTACGAATACTAAGAGACAACGATAAAGACTATCCTAACAAAGGTAGATTATTGTAGTTGTGGGTGGTGTAGTAGGTTAATATTTATGTTATCCGGAACATAAATAGGGGAGGCGGAGGATTGTAGAACTCGTTCCAAAAGAAAAGTGATTGCTTTCAAGCAATAAATATCTACTAATAAACCGATAATACATTAATAATAATACATGGCTAGATAATCTTTAGGATTATATGAGGATGTTGATAAATTTATGCTTATGTTCGTTTATTAGTTTAAAAGATCATACCATGAAAGAAAGGAGGCAATCAATGGAATTGTACACCTTCTCATCTTCTATTGGATCGCCAACAAGGTTTGGTAGTTTCTTTGATAACAATAGCAATGCCTACAAAAATCATATATTTGGAGAGTCTTTAAGTCTATGGCATCAATTATGTCAACTCATAAGTTTATTTGTGTTATATTGTTGTATGTAATGGTTGGAGACCATCTACAAACCTTGACCACTTCTGCAGTACAATCAGAAACAGACCAGCCGTTGTCTACAGTTGAAAGAGTCCACGAACCTTTTGATCTATGGCGATAAAAATGTTGATAACTTGGATAGTTTGTGAGGACCTTGACGTATAAAATCATGTCAGATATATAATGGAAAAAATTCTAACAAATGATGGAGAATTATTAAACCTGTGATTTTTTCATAAACTCATGAGACTTTTTTTTAATTGGAGCAAACTCAACGATAAGATCCGCCGAGCAAAATGCTTGAATTATAAATGGTGTCTCCCAGCTCTGGCAACCATCATATATCTGTTTTTCATAGAATAACATAAGTGTTTGTCTAGGTTAATTACCATCAAAGAATTTGATATTACTAAATAAAAATTACTAAAGAACAAATAAGTGTACTCTATATACTTTTATTGACATAATAAGAAAATTAAATTAATATGGCATGTCATTACAAAGAGTTATATTCAAGATCAGGAGAAAATGCATTTAATTCGTGTGCCTTCAACATTAAATCACATATGTATGTGTCCAATTGTTGCTATGTAGATTCACGTTTCATATATATCGGTCCATTTAACAAATAGGTAAGCTCATTGTCGATATTGCATATTTTCCTAAATACCATCAATTATGCATCATATTTATGATTTTCAAATTATATCAGAAGCTAATTTCCAACATCCTAAATATGTACACACAAGACTAAATCTTATACACTTCTGTTGTGTATCCAACACATAAGAGGCCTAGATAAAGAAAATTCAAGTCTCAAGTTGGATGATATTAGAACTAATACTAAACTGAGGAGCAAGCTGGTGTATATTCTATTCCGCCGAAGCGAGAATCGCTTCTTGTGTGGAACATGCAAATTATATTGATGTACAATTTGCATAGTGTCCACACACAAAAATATCTTATGATTATTATCAATGAACCTATGGAAGATATCCAGATCAAATAATTCTGGAAGATATTTCAAGAGAGTACCTTTGCCTTCATGCCATCTTCAGCAAGCCACAAGTAATCATGAAATCTCGAAAGATGTTGGTGGAAAGCATGTGAATTTGGATTCTCTACCCATCAACAGATCATGTTTAAAGCCTAATGATCAGAAGAATATAAAATAAAATAATGTCAAATTTATTGGTTTTTTGAAAATAAAGTGGAACTATGCATTTACCTTGTCAACCGGACAAATCGAAATGTATTCAGTTGTTTCATCGTTATAATGAATGTGTTCCAAAAGGTTAGCCAAAGCTCGCTTTCTTAGCTTGTTTGCTGGCCAGCAGTTTAACATTGGCTCCGCAAACTTATTAAGAAAATTAAAAATAATATTTTGCACATGTGATCGGGTATTTTGACGGTCTTCCTGAAACATAGAAGAAAGTGAATCATGTGTGCCAAATAACATACAATATTTAAATTATTGTTCCAAGACCAGCTAGGCGCATATACGAAATAATAAATGTGAGATGTATGGGCTTGGGCCAGAGATATTAATATCGGAAGACCCTTGTCATTTAAAAACTGGAAAATCCGAGAAGGTCAAATGTTTACAACCGCCTCCCTAATTTAGTAAAAGTCCAGGGACATAATAGACTCCTTGTGTATAGGTATGTTCTACTTGACAACATCCATGATTATTCCATTATTCTATCCACTATTTTATTTTAGCATAATATTATGTATTGCTGATGAAAGTTATCACAAAAGCTCCATGCTTTTGTCAAGATACACAATTTTTTATTATGCAAAAATAGTTATTAATAATATATTGGCCAGTAAAAAAATAGATTTTGTTTTCATAGAGAAGCTCACAGTTATACTGAACTACCAACAATTGATACGACATGAGTATTATATTTGTGTGATACATGCACACATGATATGAAAAAATTGTACAAACATAAAACCAGTTGCACATACAAAAATGATTCATGTAATATTTTGTAAGAAATGGAGTACAATTTTTTTATGGTTAAAATAAAGCTATGTTAGTATTAGGAAAATTGAAAGGGTGCAATATATAATTGGTAGTTTAAATTACAATTTTCTTATTAGCATAAAAAATATTGACAATTGATCCCAGGATTTACTTTAGGTTACGTGTCTAATTGTGAATATGAGCTTATAGTAACAAACCTTGGCACAAGAGTCACGTTCCTTACTAAATTCAATTTTTATATATGGTATGCTATAGAGCTCCTCTCGTAATTCCAATATAGTTGGGGTAATGGGCCCAATAAATTTCTTTCCATAAAGATATGCCATAGCCATATACACCAACCGACAATAGCACCAGAATTTCCCTGCGAAAAATAAATAAATGAATTAGTTATCAATGAGCATGATATGTGAAGGCCGGGTTGAACATTTAACTGTTATATTACTTTTGGATTTGCCAACCTCGCTGCGAGTAAAACGTGAGGAAGTTAATGAACCATACTTGGTTCAAAACCTTGTTTAACTCCTTCCTAACTCGTCCATAGATATTTCGGGCAGAAGTACATATCTGGCAATAGTTCATGTCTTGTGTGTTACTCTATGTTGTTTCTTAACACACCACATTTTTTATGTATATTTGATGAGAAACAATAAGACATGTCTCGTTGTTTCTCATATTTTCACATTAGTTATAATGCCTCCAAGGAGACCAGAACTAAATACCTTGTCCAATTCATTTTTTTTACCTAGAGCCAAATATATAAATTAATCTGGTGCAACATAAGAATAATAAATAATAATTTTGAATGTAAATTTACCTGGATGAATTGGAAGAAATGATGGAACCAACCATAATTCAGGATAATTGGATTGTTTCCTGACCAATCATATGCACCGATTATCTGTGACAACATAAAATAGGAGCCATGACACATATTACACTAAAATTAAACTTATATGCATGCTATTTGTAATTATACTACCTATTTTTTCTTTCTGCTTCTTAATTAAATTATTGCTAAACAGTTTATACCGAAGTGGTTGTAATAAGTTAGTTTGCCTCATCTTATCAAAGTTTGCTTGCAATTTCACATTCATGTATATTAAATGAAGTACTCAATTATCTCTTTGTTACTTATGACACATACCGAGAGAAATATCTTTCCCCATTGTGGTATTGCAGTTGCACTACCATGAGATATTATCCAAGCTCGCCCTTTGGTCAACGCATCATTATCATCACCCAACATTTCACCAAGAAGCCTCAGGGCTGCATAATTCAAGCATGAGCCAAACATCGTGCTAGGGCCAATCACATTGTTTCCCCAACCACCATCCTCGTTCTGCAAATATTATTACATAATATGGATATTTGTATGCTATCAGATTACATCAATGGAAGTTATATGTTGCAATTTACATGCCTGGTGATTGTAGATGTGGCGACATATTTCACGTCGATGTTCTGACGATATGACAATGTTAAGTGATCCAGTAACATATGAAGAAAATATCTACAAAATAAACAAACGCCTTAATAACATAGGGTCGACACAATAACTTTGAAAATCAAGATGTATTAGAAGAGTTTAATTTAATTTAATTTACAGTAAAAACAACAGCAGCAATTGGTACAGATAGAAGACTATAAATCATGTGCGAAAACATGGCTGCACTAAGAAGGGATGAACCCTCAAAACGCCTAGAAATATCTAGTAGCACGTGCTCAGATATTTCAGTAATCTTTCGTAGCTTAGCAAGATCAACCAGTATATATTTTTGCAGCATTATGTACATGCAAATTTTATTTAAAATAGCACACTCAATATTTATATTTTTATGTAGAACTAAAAAATAACGTAGTTTATTGTTTCTCAATGTTATAGCTAGTCTGTGTAGAAGAATTTACTAGTATCTATAATGCTAAAATATGTTGATACATAGAAGTTTGTCTCGGATAGAGCTGAATTAAAACATATGGTTTTGTTTCTGGAGAGGCAAGTAGAATACACAACCTGCAAACGCATGAGGAGGGTCCTGGGACACCTTGTTCTGGAACCGGTTCTTGGTGAAGTTGTCACGCAGCCTTGCGACCTCGGCTCATTCCTCGGGCGTGCCAGCGTCGGGGTCGAACTCCCACACTTGTCAGCCGAGGAAGCCTTTTGTCGAGCGGAGCAATGGCCCGTCGCCGGCGCTCACCTTCAGCCTCCACATTATCCGCTGCCGATTGAGTGAGATACCTACACAAGCAGTATGTAGTATATTACCTCACAGGAAAAAGAGTAGTACTGTAGTGCACACTCGAAGCTGGTTGCTCTTTGCTATATACTACAGGCTGTGGCGTGTTCCCGTGCGTATTTATTGGACGGGCATGTGGGAGCCAAGCCGTACATGGTGAAGGACATTAAGACTCTGACGGATAATGTTAATAAGAATTCGACGTAGCAAACCATTTAGTTCGTTCTTCGTTCTGTTGGCCTTATCCTGGATCTTATCCGGACTGAACTTTGTAATGATCAGGCCCGTCTACGAGGGTGAGCGAACTGATCGACCGCACAGGGCCCCCGAAATTGTGGGGCCCCCACTTTAGTACATTACGTATAAGCTTAAGGAATTACGGAGTTAATTAGGATAGAAAATGAAAGGCCAGCGGCCCAGCAGTGCCTGCACCAGGCCCAGCTAGCGTGCGCGTACAAGACCCGAGACGTTTGATCTCCCACCTGTTGCGGTCTGTTCATCTCTCGTTCTTTGATTGCCCAAACAAAATCCAGATCTCTACTCCCAGAAACAAATCCCCAATCTTTATAATCTCTAATATAAAATCTTCTAATGTCTATGACGCATGACGGCGCGATCTCTGAGTCCGTCACAGCCTACTCCAGTACTCCGGTCGGCCGTTCCACTTCCAACGTTCTTTCCGACGCCACGAGCCACTCGTCGCCTGGCCGGACGCTCGTGACTCCTATTTCATGAAGGCAAAGCTATCAAGATTTCATGATTTTCATCGCCACCAGCACCAACCTATCACTGATTCAACCAATTTGTAAAACATGGTCAAAGCCATCGTCGGAGTTAGAAGACTGAAAGACGCGTAAGTTAAAACACCTTGATAGTAAGTCCATTGTTTCCGTAAATTGCCATTGCAGCTCGTCTAGGTGCTGTCAGCATTCAGTGCAGAATAAAGTAGCAGAAAATTAATACAGTGGTAATTATTTTACAACAAATTGCAATATGCTTATTGCTCGGCAGCTGAACTGTTTCGCAGAGATAGTTGGGCTAGTTGCCCAGTGTTGTGACGCGTCCATGATTTTCAAGACGGATTATTCTTTTCAGGAAAATATGAGGTTAGATTTCTAATTAATACTTGGTATATTTTAAAGATTGTGCAAACAAAAATCAAAGTTATGTAACTAAGAACAAGTATGCTTTAGTTATATGATTTTTTCAAAAAATAGGGCCTCATGTATCATTTTGCACCGGGGCCCCCAATTTCTGGAGACGGCCCTGGTAATGATGCTGTTATCTTTCATGTACTCCTCATGTTTTTAAATGTTTGTTAGCTAATATTTTCCAAGTCAATAGGCACGTTGCACTAAGGGATTAAGAATGATGTCAAATTTTGATACTTTCTTGTTCACTTTCTTCTGTTGACCTTTGGGAATTCTTTTGGATCAATATAACATGCATGGGCATTTGGCATTTAGTCCGTTGGCCACTTGTGTACCTTATGACTATGTTATACTCCCTTTGTCTGGAAGTAAGTGTCACAGATAAGGATGTATCTAGCACGAATATAGATGTATCTAGCACTATACATAAGTATTCATGACACTTATTTCGGGAGTACTATATTGTTGTTTGGTAGCAGGATTGAGGCCATCGGATGTTTTTTCTGCAGCTGGGGTGGTGGTGGTGTTTTGAGGCCCATAAAAAGCTTGGTTCCCCTGTTGGTTCTCGTTGAAGCAGTGGGTGTCCAAGACGGAGCTTGAAGGTGGATTTACTTTGTGTGCTGCTTTTCGCTTTGGTGGTGACATATTTTGCTTTATCTTGATTCTCATTTGACATGGTGTTTCCATTGGTTTCCGCGACAAAATCAATGAGTGCTCCAAGAGTGCCCTCGCTTGATTTGACGGCTTTCGTGTAGGAATACGTCCTGCCCATCGCATGTTTACTGAATGGAGCCTTCGCAGTTTGGCGCTTTCTCGGCATCAACCTCCCTCCTCGATCGATGGCGAGATGATGTGATTGCTCTGATGGTTAACCCCTGGTAGGTGTAGCGTCGATGGAAATCACTGTGTTGTTATGTTGGGAAGGTATCTAGCCTAGGATAGGAACACAACACAACGTGGGAGGTCGAGCGGGAGGCCGTACGGGCGAACCTAGCTAGGGTTTAGGGTGCGCCAAAACGTACTAGCTACGCGAGCGGAAGAAATGATGATTTTATGTACGAGGTGCGGGTACGTACGATGTTTGAATCTGCAGCAGCAACAAATAACGCCTCCCAATTATCATGGTATGCTGTGGGTACGGTTGGCAGAGTACGTGGTGGTCCACCTAGGCTACCACGAGCGCCATTATCACGCTAGGTTTCAATCATCCTACCCTTACCACGAGCTGGTGCCGTGTGATTTTACCCACGCCATGACGCTATAGATCGACAAATGATACTAGAAGCTTGTGGTAGTAAATAACCATGTTGATATTTATTTTTCAATATAAGATGTTTTAGTTTTTTCTCACATTCATAAGTGTCCACATGTATTTATACATTTTTTAGTGCGTATGTTCACTCATTTGGCTCCGCACCTAGTCAACATGTGAGAAATCTAAAACATCTTATATTAAAAAATGGAGGGAGTAGCTACTATTGTTTTCTCGTGCTGCCTAATTCTAATTTCAAAGCCTGTAATTTAGCCTCGCGTGGCTTGACATTTTTCTGGTCTAGAGACTGATATTGAACTCGCTGAAAAGATGGACGTTTATCTTCGAAGAAGACAAGTTTAGGTGCGGGAAATCAATTCAGCTCCCATGTCTCGCTGATCCTGGGAACTCCACTCGCGCTAGATCCCATTGGTTACATAAGATCGATACAAAGATCATCCACCAGAAAAGTGCAAACATGACAGCTCTATGCATGTGTAGTCGTTCACTCCCTCTGTTGGAGATTTTAAGTCCAGAGAACCTAATCGCCAAGAACAAGGAAAAAATAAATCAATTCTTGAAAATCGTGGAGAAAATCAGTGCGTGATTTCCATTCCCGTCATTTAACGCACATGTCCTTTTTAATATCCATGCGTTCGGTGGTTTCCATTCCGGCAAAACCAGAGGGCCACTACTAGAAACAACACCTTTCGACCAGGGCCGATTTTGCCTCTAGTCCTGGGTGGCTTAAGACCCGAGACTAGAGGGGGCACTAGTCCCGGGTCAAACGTTTTCCATTTGTCCCGTGTCATGAGGGAGCTCTAGTCCCGGGTGGTGCGACGACCCGGGACCATAGGTGCGTTGGCAGGGCTGCCCAGGGCGTGGGCCACGCGAGAACATCTCGTCCCGGGTCGTACCACGACCCGGGACAAGAGGTGGAGCTTTTGTCCCGGGTCGTGATATCACCCGGGACCATTGCTCGCCGTGCATCATCTTCTACCCCCGAGAGCAGCCCCTCCATTTTTCAGCTCGAGTTCATCTTCATTTGCTCCATTGTTTCCTCTCTCTAGCTCAAGTTTATCCCCGTTTTTTCTCACTATTGTCAAGATTAGCGGCAGCCATCTATCCGAGGGTTAGCAACTTGATCCTTTCATCCGTCATTGCCCATTTTAGCTCATTTCTTTACTAGCTTAGCTCATTGCATTTTTGTAGTGCTTGGTAGGTGTTTGATGAAATGCCTAAGTTAGGAAGTTCATTTGTTTTATATGCAATTTAAGCTAAATTAAAAGAAAATTTGTGTGTTCCAGTGTCGTGCTCACCGTCGTTGATCGCCCCGGTTGTCCCGTCACCGGCACCACCTCGGTAAGCATATTTCTTAAAACTTTTATTTTTTTAAATCTTAGTTGTATGATTTAGATGCATATATATATAGTGCCATGGTTTTGACACATGCCCACACCGGCCCTCGTCCACTCTATTATTCGGATGTGGTATGATTGTTGTTATAACTATATATTTGTTTCGTTTTGTGTTTATGACAATCATGCCGACCAACTTGACATAGATATATTTTTATCTAGGAGGTAGTTGAACCGGAAATTCCAACCAACCCTATTGTCGAGTATTTTATAAAAGAAAACAATGATTTGAAAGCAAAACTGAAAAGAAGTGAAGATCTTCGTCTCCAATGCCTAGAAGAGAACAGGAAATTGGTGTCCAAGCTTGCCGACATCGCCGATGAACACCAGTTTAAGCTTGCCGACGTCGCCGATGCTCACGAGATCAAGATGGATGTAATGCGCTTGAAGATTAAAAAAATTAGAAGTTATGCCATTAGTCAAGAGGCTTGGTATCATTATGCTGTTGGTTCAGTAGTTACCTTAGTTGCGATTTTGATCGCATTTGTTGTTGGGTTTAAATTCTTTGGATAGTTGTATCTTGGTTTAAATGTATGTTTTATGAGAACTATGTATTACATTTGGTCACTACTGTACTTTGGTTTTAATGTGATGAACTTGTATTAATGAATATGGTCAGTTGTCTATTATGTTCGTTTACCGTAATGGGTTTTAGCATCGTGATTGCGTTTGACATACTTATATAATGCAGATGAGCCATCCATGGATGTACGCTGACCGACGCTCTAGAGAGTACATGCAGGGCGTGCAATCTTTTCTCAAAGTGGCTGAGGCGAATCAGCGGGATGGTTTTATGTTATGTCCATGCCTTAAATGTCAGAATGAGAAGGATTACCCTCGGTCACGAACCCTTCACATCCACCTGATAGAGCATGGTTTCATGCCCGGCTATAATTGTTGGACCAAGCATGGAGAAAGAGGGGTTATGATGGAAGACGATGAAGAAGAAGAGAACGATGACAACTACATGTACCCTGAATACGATGGTAATGCAACTGGGGAAGATGAAGATGAAGAGGTACCAGATGAGCCCATCATACATGATGAATTACGTGGGGTCATCGTTGATGCACAGAACAAAGTAGAAAGTGAACTTGAGAAGTTGAAGTTGGATCGCATGTTAGAGGATCACAAAAAAAAGTTGTACCCAACTTGCGACGATGACAACACAAAGCTCGGCACCACACTGGAATTGCTGCAATGGAAGGCGGAGAATGCTTATCTGACAAGGGATTTGGGAATTTACTGAAAATAATGAAGAAAAAGCTTCCAACGGATAACGAATTGCCTGACAGTACGTATGAAGCAAAGAAGGTTATCTGCCCTCTAGGATTAGATGTGCAGAAGATACATGCATGCATTAATGACTGCATCCTCTACCGCGGTGAGCAGTACGAGAATATGAATGAATGCCCGGTATGCGGTGCATTGCGGTATAAGATCAGACAAGATGACCCTGGTGATGTTGAGGGTCAGACCCCCAGGAAGAGGGTTCCTGCCAAGGTGATGTGGTACGCTCCTATAATACCACGGTTGAAACGTTTGTTCAGAAACAAAGAGCATGCCAAGTTGTTGCGATGGCACAAAGAGGACCGCAAGAGCGACGAGATGTACAGACACCCGGCCGATGGGTCGCAGTGGAGAAAAATCGATACAGAGTTCAAGGAATTTGCACGTGACGCAAGGAACTTGAGGTTTGGTCTAAGTACGGATGGCTTTAATCCTTTTGGGGAGCAGAGCAGCAGTCATAGCACCTGGCCTGTGACTCTATGTATCTATAACCTTCCTCCTTGGTTGTGCATGAAGCGGAAGTTCATTATGATGCCAGTGCTCATCCAAGGCCCGAAGCAACCCGGCAACGACATTGATGTGTACCTAAGGCCATTAGTTGATGAACTTTTGCAGTTGTGGTACGAACCAGGTGTACGTGTGTGGGATGAGCACAAACAACAGGAATTTGACCTACGAGCGCTGCTGTTCGTAACCATCAATGATTGGCCTGCTCTTAGTAACATTTCAGGACAGTCAAACAAGGGATACAATGCATGCACGCACTGTTTAGATAAGACTGAAAGTATACATTTGGGAAACAAGAATGTGTACCTGGGGCATCGTCGATTTCTCCCGAACAGTCATATCGTAAGAAAGAAAGGCAAGCATTTCAACGGTGAGGCAGATCGCCGGAAGAAGCCTAACCTCCCTGATGGTGATGTTATATATGACATGGTCAAGAATTTAGAAGTAATCTTTGGAAAGGGTCCTGGCGGACAGTCTGTTCCGCATGACGCTCACGGACACGTACCCATGTGGAAGAAGTGCTCTATATTCTGGGAGCTACCCTATTGGAAAGTCCTAAAGGTCCGCTCTGCAATCGATGTGATGCACGTGACGAAGAATGTTTGCGTGAACCTGCTAGGCTTCTGGGCGTGTATGGGAAGACAAAAGATACGCCGGAAGCAAGAGAGGACCAGCAACTTATGAAAGACCCAAACAACCTGCATCCAATGAAAACGGATAAAGGACGTCTAAGTCCTGCTAGCTACGCTCTTACCAAAGAAGAGAAGGAGATATTTTTTGAAGCCTTGAGCAGTATAAAGGTCCCGTCTGGCTTCTCGTCGAATATAAAGGGAATAATAAATATGGCGGAGAAAAAGTTCCAGAACCTAAAGTCTCATGACTGCCACGTGCTTATGACCCAATTGCTTCCGGTTGCATTGCGGGGGCTTCTACCGGAAAATGTTCGACTACCCATTGTTCAGCTATGTGCGTTCCTCAATGCAATTTCGCAGAAGTCAATCAGTCCAGCCACTCTAGTAAGGTTACAGAAGGATGTGGCTCAATGTCTCGTTAGTTTTGAGTTGGTGTTCCCACCATCCTTCTTCACTATTATGACACATCTCCTAGTACACCTGGTCGACGAGATTCTCATTCTGGGTCCTGTATTTCTACACAATATGTTCCCCTTTGAGAGGTTCATGGGAGTCTTGAAGAAGTATGTTCATAACCGTGCTAGGCCAGAAGGAAGCATCTCCAAAGGCTATGGAACAGAGGAGGTCATTGAGTTTTGTGTTGACTTTATTCCTGGCATTAAGTCGATTGGTCTTCCTGAATCGCGACATGAGGGGAGACTGAGTGGAAAAGGCACTCTAGGAAGGAAATCATCAATATGTAGGGACGGGCATTCTTTCACACAAGCCCACTACACCGTTCTACATAATTCAACTTTGGTGGCTCCGTATATCCAAACACACAAGGATATTGTACGCTCCAACAACCCGGGAATGAATGACTCCATTATTGCAAAGGAACACATGGAGAATTTTGGCGGTTGGTTGGAAACACATTTGAACAATAACAACACAGTCTCAGATGAGCTGTACTTGTTGTCTAAGGGACCATCTTCGACTATTTGGACTTTCCAAGGGTACGAGATAAATGGGAATACATTTTACACGAACGCCCAAGATAAAAAGAGCACCAACCAAAACAGTGGTGTCCGCTTTGATGATTCAACAAACGTCAATGGGCGAACCGTCACGGTCACATATTATGGTTATATAGAGCAGATATGGGAACTTGACTATGGAGCTTTTTTTAAGGTCCCTTTGTTCTGGTGCAAATGGTTCAATCTGAAAGGCGGCGGGGTAAATGTAGACCCACTGTACGGATGACTACAGTGGATCTCAATAATCTTGCGTACGACACCGAACCATTCGTTCTAGCAAATGATGTGGCTCAGGTTTTCTATGTGAAGGACATGTCTACCAAACCCAAAAAAAGGAAAGATAAGCAAGCAGATACATCAGCCGATGAGCCAAAGCGGCACATAGTTCTTTCAGGGAAAAGAACCATCGTGGGAGTGGAGGACAAGACAGACATGTCAGAAGATTACAATAAGTTTCATGAAATTCCGCCCTTCAAAGTGAACACTGACCCAAGTCTGAAGTTAAATGATGAACCTTGTCCATGGTTACGGCGCAATCAGAAGAAAGGGACACACACGAAGAAAAAAGTGAACACTAGATAGGGATGTTGTTGGTGATGTGTAATAATGTATTAATGTAAAAAAAACATATTTAGAAGTTTTTCATATTTAAATTTATATTTAGTAGTTTTTCATATTTAAATTCATATTCAGAATGTTTGTGAAACTTTTGTCGAAAATCAAGTTTATTATTTCACATAGCAACTAGTACACATAAAAAGACTCTATGCAAGAGGATATATCTTTATTTAATCCGGTTACAGCTGGAGTGCATCACGCTTACATCTTTATTTAATC
The DNA here is from genome assembly GCA_947311845.1 of Poa pratensis. Lineage (NCBI taxonomy): Eukaryota > Viridiplantae > Streptophyta > Magnoliopsida > Poales > Poaceae > Poa > Poa pratensis. The sequence goes on from CAMZMU010000113.1 coordinate 36,703,178, forward strand.
CGATTACAGCTGGAGTGTATCACACGCTTACATCTTTATTTAATCCGGTTACAGCTGGATTCCATGCCATTTTTATTTTACTAACTTCTGCCTCGTCCTAAGCCGCGGGGTCCATCACGCGCGCTCCTCACCCAAAGAGTAGGAACCATCACACGGTTAAAACTCACATGATAAGGATCCCTTTGCATTACCTGCCATGTATTAGTATACACCGTATCCAACAAATGCATGTAGCGACGGACGTGCGCATCCTCCTCCCTTATACGGCGACGTACCACCTCCTCGGGGGCCGGCTCCCTCTGGAAACTCCCTGGCCCACTCGACCTCCACCAAAGAAGATCCGGGTCGACGACGTCGCCCGCATTTCTCACCAAGCTACGCGTTCCGGAAGATAACACCTCCCAGTGCCAGCCCGGCGGAGCCCAATCCCGCACATGGCCTCCATTGTCCAACAGGTGTCCGGTTGCGGCCATCGCCGACGTATATGCTCGAGATCTGAAAAAAAAATGGGGAATTTGATCAAACGCCTAAGGTGCATGCAACCTACGCAGGGAGGAGAGGATCAGGGAGAGAGGATAGCGTACACTGGCGCGGAGGAGGGTGTCGAGCGGCGCGGACGCGGAGTCGTAGCTAGGTAGACTCAGGTCTCCCCGGCCCCCTGGGCTTTATATAAGCAAAACTAAAAAAGGAAAAGAACGAAACCAAAAACAAGTGAAGACTAAAAAAGGAAAAGAACGGAACCAAAAAAGTGAAGACTAAAAAAGGAAAAGAACGGAGTCGTAGCTAGGGGTAGCCTCCGGTCTCCCCCCTGGGCTTTATATAAGCAAAACTAAAAAAGGAAAAGAACGGAACCCTCAGAAGTTGACAGTGAGTGCTGAACATGTCCGGGAGGGGGGCTATATATAGGGTCATGTGGCTCACGAAGTTGTCCTGGTATTGCTGATCCAACAGCTCACAAGCCCTCAGAAGAAACACACCTCTGATTCAACGGCTCACAAGCGGTTGAAAGAAACACACGATCCGTGTGATTCTTTAGTCCCGCTTGGTGTTACCAACCGGGACGAAAGCCGGGTCCGTCACGTGTCCTCCCCCAGCGCTGCCCTAGCCACATGTCCTACCTCAGCCCTGGCCTGGTCACACGTGTCCTGCCCCAGCCCTGACCTGGTCCCACGTGTCCTGCCCAAGAGACGTGCCCTCAAGATCTATATATATATGTACGTAAACCCTTATATGAGGGAGGGGGGCTATATATAGGGTACGTAGCTAGGGAACCCGAATGTTTTGTGTTTGAGCGCCACTTCGATCCAAGCAGCGGTAAGACATCTCTGATGATCTACAACCGTCCGGCAAGACATCTCTGATGATCTGCAACCGTTTGGAACGGTCGCAGGTCATCAGAGACGTCTTGCCGCTGGTTGCCCAAAGATGCCTCTCCGAGTGACGCTGGTAGGGGAGGGAGAGGGCAGCACCTTGGGGATTTTGTATTCGGTCGACGAACTGAAGGATTTTCTAGATAGAACAAAACACACGGTTTCTCCTGCATACAGCCCAACGCTGGCTCGTGAGTGCCCGCATATCAAAATGCAGCGTTGGGCGTATGCAGGGAGTCCGAATGCTTTGAATACCAAACTGAACTACAATGAGTGCTGTGAGTGCCCGGAGGGGGCTATATATAGGGTCGTGGCCCCTTTAGTCCCGGGTGGTATCACGGCCCGGGACTAGAAACACACCCTTGATCCAACGGCTCACAAGCCCTCAAAAGAAACACACCCCTGATCCAACGGCTCACAAGCGCTCGAAAGAAACACACGATCCGTGTGCTTCTTCCTTATTGGTGGGATTCCCTTTAGTCCCGGTTAGTTAATGCATTTTAAATTTAAACTATATTAGTTAAGGCATTTTAAATTTAAACTATATTAGTTAATGCATTTTAAATTGAAAATGGCACGCGAGAAGATGTGAAAAAATATGACTTTCAAATTTAAACAATATTAGTTAATGCATTTTAAATTTAAACTATATTAGTTAATGCATTTTAAATTGACTTTCAAAATGGTTAAATTTGTTAATGCATTCTAAATTGAAAATGGCAAGCGAGAAAATGTGAAAAAAATATGACTTTCAAAATTAAAGAATATTAGTTAATGTATTTTTTAAATTGAAAATGGCAAAATGGTTAATAGTTTGAATAGTTAGAACAATTATTTTAGAAAACAGAAAATTGCTTTGGATTAGTTTAGCAAATTCAAAAACTTTTCATGTTGAATTTTTTTTGCAGATTCGAAAGTATGCAGAAGCTATTCAAATTAAGTTTTCAAAGAATTGCGCGCGAAAGTTTGAAAATTTAGGCGGGTGGACGAAAAAAAGTACCCTCTTGTTCCGGGTGGTGCCACGACCCGGGACAAGAGCTCTCTTTGCGCGCTGGGCGAAAAGAGCTCTTGTCCCGGGTCGTGGCACCACCCGGAACAAGAGGGTACCCTCTTGTCCCGGGCCGTGGCACAGCCCGAGACGAGAGGCTCTTCGTATATAAGCGCGGCCGTTGACCCGGGTCGAGCCACGACCCGGGAGACCATCTCCTCAGCGCCCCCGCGCCGCGACCATCTCCTCCGACGCCGGCAGGCTGCCCGCGGCCGCCGCCCGACCTCCACCGCCCGACCTGCACCGCCCGTCCTCCACCGCCCGTCCGCCTCCGCCCGACCTCCACCGTCCGCCTCAGCCCGCGCCTCCACCGCCCGAGCGCCTCTGCCGCGCCTCCGCCCGACCTCCACCGCCCGAGCCCGCGCCTCCACCGCCCGAGCCAGCCCGAGCCCTCTGCCGCGCCTCCGCCCGACCTCAGCCCGAGCCCGCGCCTCCACCGCGCCGTTCTCGCCGCCCCGCCCACTCCGCCGCCGCCGGCCGCCAAGGTGAGCTTTTCCAAAGTTTTTTTGCTAAGTTTTTCCTAGTTAAGTTAGTGTAATTTGCTAATTAAGTTAGAGGTTAGTGTAATTTGCTAAGTGTTAGAAATTTTGCTTATCTTATCTTAGTAATTAAGTTAGTTGTTGTTAAGTGTAGTATATACTTATCTTAGTATATTTGCTTAGGTAGATTTTGCTAAGTGTAGAAATATTTTAGTGTAGTCGGTGAGTCGGTCAGTCGGTAAGTCGTGTAGTCGGAAGTCGGGAAGTCGGGTAGTCATGTAGTCGGGAAGTCGGATAAATTATAGTTAGTTAGCGTAAATTATAGTAAGTTAGCGTAAATTATAGTTAGTTAGGTGTAATTTAGCTAAGTGTAATTTAGCTAAAGTCATGAAGTCGGAAAGTCGCAAAGTCGGAACGGAAAGTTGGAAAGTCGTGAAGTCGGGAAATCGGAACGGAAAGTCGGGAAATTCCCGACTTTCCGTTCCGACTTCCCGACTTCACGACTTTCCGACTTCCCGGTTTCCGTTTTCACGTTTTCCCGGTTTCACGTTTTCCCGGCTTCACGTTTTCCCGGCTTTCCCGGTTTCACGTTTTCCCGACTTCACGACTTCCCGGGAAAACGTGAAACCGTGAAGCCGGGAAAACGTGAAACCGGGAAAACGTGAAAACGGGAAACCGGGAAGTCGGAAAGTCGTGAAGTCGGGAAATCGGAAAATCGTGAAGTCGGGAAATTCCCGGCTTCCCGGCTTCCCGGTTTCCCGGTTTCACGTTTTCCCGGCTTCCCGGTTTCACGTTTTCCCGGCTTCCCGGCTTCCCGGTTTCCCGGTTTCACGTTTTCCCGGTTTCACGTTTTCCCGGTAACACATACAATACACATGAAGTATCGCTCATGTTAGTTTAAATTTTGATATGGTATATTTGTAGATGTAATTTTGCTAAGTGTAAAGTTCGCTACATTGAATTATTCTGCTAATGCTATCATTGTTTTATTTTCTTTTGTAATAGTTAAGCAATGGACGATGGAGATGTTCCTCCCTTCCAATCCAGAGAAGGGGAAGATGTGTTGCTCGACTATATCCGGCAACCCGCGGATGGTGATGAACACATTGGAGCAGAAGAAGATGGCTCCGAGTTTTTGAACGAGTCCGGTGAGGGAATGGACGTGGAACGAAGCGTCCAAGGGCAAACTAGCACAGTTCGTGAACCCCCGCAGTCCGGCATTGTATATTAAGCCTCTATTTGATCAGATGTAAAATTTTATTTGTATATATATATTAACAAATGTTTCTTCTTTTTAGACCTCCGCATCGACCCAAACCAGTAAACGAGGCCATGCCAAAGGGTTGGGAACAAAAGATCATTTCAGAATTGAGTCAGTCTCTTCAGATGGCAAACCGTTGGCGCCTCCGAAGAGCGCAACTAAGTTTGTGCATCAATGTGGAGTTGTTGTCAGGGACAATGTTCCGATCAGCCTTTCGGAATGGAATCAGATAAAAAACTTAGAGGGCAATTATTATGTCACCGAGAGAACTAAAGATATATGTTGGAAGAAGCTCATGGCACATTTCACTCTGCCGGTGTTCGATAGTCCCGAAAGGACAAAAGCCATGACGGACAAAGTCAAGCATTGGGCTCTGAAGAAGATGGCTGAACAATTCAATAAATGGAAGAACAGATTATACCAAAATTGGGTCGACAAAGAGAAAGTTCCAGATTTCACTGGGACACTAGAGAGGCAGCGGGCTCACTGGCCGGCATTTCTGCAATACAAGAATTCAGAAGAAGCCAAGGAAAGATCGGCCAAGAATAAGTTGAATGCAGCGAAGAAGATATATCACCATCAGTTGGGTGGAGGTGGCTACGTAACTGCCGAGCCTAAGTGGGATCGGATTGAGGCCACTATGCGCCAAAAAGGGGTCATTCCAGTTACAGATTTGTGGCCCCGTAGGGTCAGAAATTGGATACTTGCTCATGGGGGGGAGTATGACGTCGCAACAGGCGAAGTAATAGTTGATGAAACGAAAGAAACTCCTATACCCCGGCAAACAATTCTGGATGCAATCGCCGATGCTCGTGAGGGAAGGTTTTATCCCGATAGAGAATACGACGAGCTGTGGAAGGCTCTCGGTACTAAAGAAAAAGGAGGATCTGTTCGAGGCAGGGGAGGTGTGACGTGGCATGAAGGGTTTCCTGAGGACCGTGAGTCTTATAGAAGCCGAGAAAGAGCAAAGAGGAGGAAGGAGCTGGAGCAAAACGACCGGTTGAGCAAAGTGGAAAATATCATTAGCCAACAACAACGGGAACTAGATGAATTGCGGCGCGCGCAATCTTCTCGAGGGGCAACTCATCAGCTGCAGCTGCAAGATGAGGGTCCGTCTCAACGGAAAAGCAGTGTGGCTTCCGCGACGGTCGTTGCTGATGAGGCATCGAACCAAACATACCCCGTGGATTCTATCACTGAGAAGACAACTTGTGAGCTACATGAGGCAGTGAGAAACATAACCATGAAGGCGGCGGACGGCTATGCTTTACCTTGTGAATCTACAGCACTGTATTGTGGCAATGAGATTCCAAATGGCTATGCTCGTGTCGGCGTGGATCAAGTTTACCCCGGATATGCATCACTCGAACTTCATTTCCCTGGAGGTGATGATGAGAGGACACTGGGAGATGTCCAGGGTGGACTCATTCTATGGCCCAAGAAATTGATCATGTTTCCAGGCTGGACACCGCCGCCAAGGCCACCGTCGCCTTTGATCTCCGTCGCCGCGTCAGCGACTCCGTCGCCGCGTCACTCGCCGCGTCAGCCGACTCTGTCGCCGCGTCACTCGCCGCGTCAGCCGACTCTGTCGCCGCGTCAGCCGACTCCAGAGCCGCGTCAGCCGTCCTGAGCCGACTCCTGAGCCGTCTCCACCACCTCCGCCCACTAAGGCTAACGGTCGAAAGGGGATGAAGACCACCGCCATGGGTTCCCGACCCAAACCCCGACTTGAGCCCCTGCCAAAAGTACCGAAGGTTCCTCCCCCGAGACCTTACGACGTCGAGTGTACTGATCCAGAGGAAGACAGGGTGTGGCTACAAACAGAATCGAGAAGACAGTTTGCAGAAATGGCTGAGAAAAGAAAACCTAAGCCAAAGGAAAAGTATTCGGAAGCTCAAACACAATTTGCTGTTAGTTTCCTTACTCAGCCATCGCAAATTTCGATAAATAGGCCAGATGACTATGTACGGACTATGAGGAAAAATCCACCCGGCGGGAAAAGGAGAAGAGATGTTGCCCAGCTCGGACATCAGTCAAAGCAGTCCATCTCCGCGCTCAAGGTGGCCACTGATATGGGCTCTGCGCTTGAGAACGATCACGCTTACCGCGCGCAATTTGCTGCAGAACTTGGTATTTCACTTTCTCAGTTGGATGCAGATGATCTCCCCCTCCAGGTGGCACCTACTAGATGGACCTGGGAATACGGGAAGGATCTAGTGTCACCTGATGAGCTCCAGAATCTACCAACACAGATGACAAGACTGCATAAATGGTACAAGAATGTCACAAGTGAAGGTCGAATATTTATCCCGGTGAAAATTACAGATGAACATTTCAACGGTGCAGACGAGGCAACTATACCTATTGAAGAAATCTATCAGTTATACCAGCTTGACGCCTCGACTTGAGCACTCACTACCTATTGTCTGTAAGTGATTCAATTCATTTATTTTCTAAAATAAAGTCTATAGCTTAGCTTGGTCATTGCCTGTTCTAATTATGCTCACTATGGTATTATGCCGAATGAAGAGCGATGAATGTGACAGAAACCGAGTGTTTGAGATTGGGTTCATCGACCCAAGCCGAGTTAATGAAAAATTGCTACGTGACCACCACGAGGAAACGGTGAACAACTTGTTTAGGTCCATCCGGGACCAAAATTATAAAGGGAAGATATTGTTTCCTTACCACTTAAGGTAAGAGTCTTACTGTCTTGTACACATTGGTTTTTGCTTTCTCGATGTTAAGTGTAACTGATTAGTTACTGACATATATAAACGTGCGTAGCGGCCATTACATTCTGTTAATCATTGAAATCGATAGAGCAGAAGTTGAAATCTTGGACTCATTGCACTGGCCCAAAGAGCGGCACGAATATATCCAAGGAGTGCTCAAACGGTAATTTCAATCTTTATCGTATTACATCGGTCTCTTTCCTTCCATTCCTGAGATATCAAGTAACTAATTAATAACTCGTTTATTCAATTGTTTGATGGGCAGGGTTTGGAAAGCTTTCCGAACCGCTAATGCTACACCTGGTCAATTTAAAGAGGAACTTACTTTTGTTTACCCCAAAGTAAGTAGTACGAGCTAGGTGTTCGCGCATCCCTTTTAATTCAAATTTCAATACCATCGTGATGCTTGATTATTATTTGACTGAAATCTATTCTCGTGTAGTACATGGATAGGCAGCCTCCCGGGACCAATTTGTGTGGATATTATGTCTGCGAGTGGATTCGCACGATAGTCTCTGAGCGGAACCCAGGGACATTTATCGAAGTAAGTGAACAAATAAATTCACAATTTCATTTTATAACCATCAATTGTGTTGAGTGTCATTCATAATTTCTGTTATGATGATTGAAATTCATATTAATCTCCCTTCTTGTATAGATGGATCGAATGCGGAGGGACCTGCAACTAAAGGACCGCTTTCGACCAATTTGCGAGGAAATTGCGGCTTTTTGATGAACTATGTCTTAGACATGAAGGGAAAATACAATGGCGCCAGATCAAATTAGATGACGGGCTCTAGTAGTGGCTAGCTTGATGATCTCCATTTAATCGAATATATGACGGTTCTAGTCCCTCTTATATATGGGATCTTTATATGTAAATTAATCCAGGAAACCGGGAAGCCGGGAAATCGTGAAAACGGGAAGCAGGGAAAACGTGAAACCGGGAAGCCGGGAAGCCGTGAAAACGTGAAACCGGGAAGCCGGGTAGCCGGGAAAACGTGACGTCGACTTTCCCGACTTCACGATTTCCCGACTTCCCGACTTTCCCGACTTCACGATTTTCCCGACTTCACGACTTCACGACTTTCCCGGCTTTACGACTTTCCCGACTTCACGACTTTCCGTTCCGACTTCCGACTTCCGATTTCCCGACTTTCGCCTAAAGCTTTCTCTTACGAATATTTTGATATGCTATATGTATTTTTTTTGATTTACAGATAATTAACCATATTTTTTGCAAATTATTCATAATATACAACAACCGAAATGGAAAAAACCACAGCCCGCCACGTGGGTGCATCTCGAGTCCCGGGTTGAAAAAACCACAGCCCGCCACGTGGGTGCATCTCTAGTCCCGGGTTGTATTACAACCCGGGACTAGAGATCCTCTCGCATGCGCCATGTGCTGCCCCCGCGTGGACCTCTCTGGTCCCGGGTCGTAGCACACCCCGGACTAGAGGGGGGGCCTCTAGTCCCGGTTCCAATGTACCAGCTGGACATCCCTCCCCAAAGGCCTCTACCACCCGGGACTAAAGGCGTGGTTTCCACTAGTGGGCGCGCCAAGAGTGCCCTCGCAGACAGTAGGCGACTCTCGGAGGCGATCCCGTCTAAACGTCTCCTTTGATCTTCACGCTGCCACCGGCGCGCTGTTAGGCAAAATCCTGTGGGGCTTTCCTCTGACGTAGCTCTCAGGCGCGGTTGCGGTGCATCTGGAGAGGGCGTCCCAGAATTGGCCCGTGCATCGCCATGGTGTCACCAGCGCGATGATGTGGCCTCCTCCGCTATCGATGGACGTTCCCGCAGGTGCGGCTCGATCCGGACGGTGGTGGTGCCGTGCCGGCTTTGGCCTGTCGCGGTGGCTTCCCGCCGGTGGATCAGACGCACCCGTGGGGCATGGCTGTCAACGGCAAGGAGGAGCCGGTGGTCCACCGGTGATGGGTGCGAGGATGCCAACGAAAACTTGTTTCGGTCTTGTCCGGAACCGCCGATGGCGGTGGATATAGGCGTTGTTTACCTCGTTGGAGGCACGATGGGATTGTTCTCGTTCCTCCGAGCTCTGGGGGAAACCCTAGATTCAGGTGTCCCTGGTCGGATGATGGCGGCGTTCCTACGTTGTTTCCCCCTTGGGATCGTCTTTTGAGTCACATGTCGATTGGAGGGACCATTGTATGGCTGCGGTGGCTAGACGCAGATCTATGTGTTCTTTTCGTGCGGTGGCCAAGGTGGAGCGGTGTGGCATCTATTGCACTGGAAACGGGATGATTGGCGCGCGCAGGACGGTGGCATCGCGGTGGCGTCGACGGCTAGCTAGTCTCACAAGGTCTGTGTGGATCCTTTCTGAAAATGGATTGGCGGAAGACTGCGGTGGCGGCTTCTGTAGCGTGCATATATGGTGCGCACTGAGTGTCTGCTGGACCGGTTTGTGCTTTCGGCTCGCTATTGGGCAGCTTAGTGAGACCTCTGGATTTAGATGATGTTCTTAGGTGCGAGGTCAGGGCACACGGAAACTCCGATCATGGCCACCCGCTTAATTGCTCTCAATTTGATTTGAGGGCTTTCGTGTCGGAATAAGTTCCGTCCATCACCTGTTTGTTGAAAGGAGGCTTCACGGTTTGGCGTTTGCTCGGCGTCAACCGCCCTCCTCCTCCATGAAGTATGATGGTTACTCTGCCGATAGACCATAGCCGAGGTACCTCACGGATGGTGATCCGGCATCCAGCATGATATAATCCCTCTAATGGTTAACCCCTGATAAGTTGATAGAAAGCGCTGCGTTGCTATGTTGGGAAGGTGTTTAGTCTAGGATGGGAACGCGAAAGAACGTGGAAAGTCCAGCGGATGCTGACAGCGAGCCCAGTCATACGGACGGACCTAGGGTTTAGAGTGCGCCAAACCGTACTCGGTACAGCCTACAGGCAGCGACGCGAGCGGAAGAAACGATGATTTTATATACGATGTTTGGCTCTGCATCAGCAGCTGATAACGTCTGCCCAACAAATCATGTGCATAGGCGTTAGATGACGCCTCCCACTTACCATGGTATATATTCCCTCGGTATCGAAATGTAGGATGTTTTACCCCATTTAGACCCGCATATATCTAGGTGTTTTAGTGTAAAATGCAAATGAATCTACGCACTAAAACGTGTCTACATACGTGTAGTCCAGAAAAGACTAAAACATTTTACATTTTTAATACGGAGGGAATACTATCGTGCAATAACTTTCATACTCCCTCCTCCCTCCGTTCCAAATTACTTGACACACATTTGCTTAAATAAGGATGTACCTATACTTGCTTAGTGACTAGATACATCCGTGTATAGACAAACGTGTGTCAAATAATTTGGAACGGAGAGAGTACTTTTATACTAGGTTAGGAGTACCACTATTCCTAGTAGTACGTGCATCCACGTCTAGCTTGAATTTCAAAGGACGGTGAGCAGCATTAGTTGGATCGGCTAGATGTGACAGCCAAACTACTCCGACTTTGTAGGGCGCCGCCGGTTTTCTATACGAGGCCACAATCTTAATTTTTAGTTACGAAGAAAACAAAACACTCTAATATTAACTAGCATGATTATCTGTTAGGAAAACCTCTCAAGTTCTGGCTAATTAATCATGTTACATGCGATGCTTGTTTCTCTATGTCTGCATATGCAATGGTCGCATTAATAAGCGACATTGTACAAAGTACAAATATAATAAAAAAATGGGAAGAGATAGTTGCCTTACATAGATACAAAATGTATTTTTAATAGTGGCCTTCTATTTAAAAACGGTGGGAGTAGTTCAAATTTATTTGTCGCGTTTAATTATGACGCGGTGACAAGGGCAACACGACACTCTTTCTTTCCCACGAAATCCTCATGTCTTTCCTGTGAATTAACTTGATTGTGTGAACTCGTGTCGCATGGTGTTGCATGGCGGCATCTCCATCTAAAAGATCTCACCACTGAGAGAACGGAGAGGAGAGGGAGAGACCACACCATGTCCAGCAGCATGGACGAATTCCAGTGGCCACTATGGGAGATGAAAAAGAGGCGTGGGAGATGTGATGATTCGCTATGGATTGATAAAACCTACACATATGTGAAATTAGATCGATTGCATCTGAGAAGAACAGGTAGCGGCGGAGGAGAATAGGGAAGAACATGTCGCTGCGGAGGAGGTCAGAGAAGATGAGGCCACCTATAACCCTACCTTACAACTAAGATAGAATTCCACAACCACTCAATGACTCACACAACACAAGAGGAAGGACACGAGTTTATAGAAGAAATTCAATAGAGTCTCCGCTATACGGGAAGACATCCACGGCAAGCAATTGAATAAGAATGACGATATTTGAATCACAACTAGTATAAAATTCTTTATTTCTATTGGGAAGAGATAGTTGCCTTACACAAGAGCAACGCAACACGAGAGCAATACAATTATGCAAGGATGCGTGTTTGGTTTCTGCACCCTCTGTTGTGTGGCTTGCTGAGTGGAGGACCAAATATTCTTTATTTCTATTACTAAATCGATATAAAATTCCTGACTGAAAATATCACTCGGTAATTTCACATAATCCTGACATCGCTCGGTTTAATTCACAAGGTGGTGACAAAATATAACACGACACAAATCATAACCCACTTCCGGTCTTCTAAGTAGTCTTCATCTCTGGTGTCGTAAAACAGCTCGGGATATGTGGTATGCAGTATATGCACCTTTTGGGTTTCGAGGTTTATGACACATATCATGCTCTGAAGTGATGGTAGTATTCAGCAGTCATCTTCACACCCTCCTAACAGTTAAGTTCACATATAAATGTTAGCTCATTCAGATTTCTTTCAAATATTGAATAAAAATAAAGCCAACTGAGTTGAAGTAATAACCTCAAGTGATACTACAGGTTTGTAATCAAGATCTTCAACGGCTTTGTTGCAATTGAATGTTCTGTTCAACGTTACATACTTAACCTTTGCGGATGTCAGCACAAGAAGTGGACTTCCATTGAGAGAGAGTTGCCTATTGTAGCACCAGTCCGCAACACATGTTATCGGCATGAGAAGATACAAAGGTATTCTTATCTTAAATTGACTGCAACAAAATATCACGGGTTAGATAAATAATATGTTTCAAAGATGCTATCATATAATAAGAACAAAAATGATGTCAGTTCTAGCAGAAGGAGCTGCATTGCTAGTATCAATTTCTATCTATTATTAATCCTAAGTCTCCAGGCATAGCTAACACGTATGACACTACATATCCATCATACTATGACAAATATTTTATATGCCATAAATAACAGGGAGTAAAATGTGACATTTGACTCAATGTAGTAATAGCAATACACAAGCACATGTGTTAGGAATGTACTCACAATGTTTTCTATTAAACCTTTGAATACATTATCTTCTATATCTAAATAGCAATGACCCACTACAAGGAATTCTCTCAACATGCAACCTATCCACCTCACCAAGCAACCTTAAGCAATCCTATCATGCCACGTCATGCGCTCTGCCACATCAGCACAATATGCATGTTCTACCGTTCAGCTCTTAATTCAGATTAATCATGTTGTTAGACCTCCACACACACAAAAAATAGTTGTCCCGTTTGGCTTCTCACCCACACGCCCTGTTTGGATTCCACCGAACTGACGCATTCCGCACCATCTACTTCGCCATTCCTCCATAAATCCACGCACTGGATGTCTCTTCAAGCTCTGTCTTAGTCGGTAACTGAAAGGCGTGAAATCTGCTATAAATTGATCCGTTTCCATTTCTCCTTTCTTTTGTATTGACAGGGTCGACGGGAGCCAAGCGGCAAGCGAGCGTCAGACAACGGGACGATGTCGCCGCCATCTGCATCCTCCTCCACACTTTGCAAGCGCCGCCATCTCCTGCAGGCTGCAGTAGGTCAGCGGGGTCGACGAGAGGTAAACGGCAAGCCAGCATCAGACAACGCGGGGATCCATATCATAAGGGGATCCATAAACATCAAGATGCATATCAGCCGGCTGTTGTTTTTGAAGCGATCTATGCTTCCGTGTGTTGCCAACCTGCTCAATAACCCACGTTCTTGCTTCTCTCTTTGTAGAACTTCACTAGACACATGCAGGAAAAGAGGCATCTACGAAAGACATAGAATGGTCTTTTCTCATTCCATTTTGTGTATTCTGTTAGAGGGATGCCTGAGAGATGCTCGATGGAATGGCTCGACCAAGCAGGTAAGCAAGAAATTTTCAGAAGCCCGAGTTTTTCTTAATGCACACAACTTGCAGACTGTAGATAAGTTTCTCTGCACCAGCTAATAAAAAAAAAAGGACATGTCCATACGAATACTCCCATCGTGTATCAGGCACGATGATGTTGTTTTCTGTTGTCTGATATGAAATACGGATGCTATCTCCAGCCATTCCTTCGTTGTTCATTTAACTGTCTTACATGCCACTGTTTCAAGGGCAATGTATACACCCGGTAAACCTTCAATCACAAAAGTCCTTTTAGCAAGTGCTAAATCTGTTGTACACTCTACCAGCTGGTGTCTTATGCCCATTGTTTTACCCCTGTCTCCGTAGTTGTTTTTTATCATTCATGTACTAATGGCATCTCTCTATGTATCAGTTTTCTTATGTCGCCTTTGCAGTAACACAGCCCATGCTCAAACTGTTAAGACTGAAGCGGGCATGCCAAGCATGCTGTATTTCGTAATGTTGTGAATCTCTAATGACTACAACACACCGTGGTAACAGCGCCTTTGTTCCAGATGCAATGATGGGCTTCTTTGATTAAAAATAAAATTTCTGTACACTTAGTATGGATGCAAAATCAGTATCCTTTAGAAAAACAAATTTGAACAATTAATCGGTTCTTCTTTCCTTTCTAGAAAATTCTCCACCAATTGAAGTAATGTCTTACTAAAATTGTTCCATTCTTTTGACAAAGCACCTCCTTGGTAATGGAAAAACAATGTGATTTGAAAACTTGGAGCAAGAGAAATACCATTTATGCCAATTACCTTTTATACATATTGGAAATGTCATACGAGCTCAGTGGGAAAATTATTCTTTTCTTAAAAATCACTTATTCGTAGAATACGTCTCATAATATTATTTAAGTTGTTTTTGTTGCGCACTAAATACCGCAGCAACGCGCGGGGTATCGTCTAGTTTCTATATATAGTGTAGTCAATTACTTATGTATCGTGAGTCTCAGTCATTATCAGTAAATACAAGAAATGTTTTCTCAAGTATACATGTCAGAACACTTGCAATCACTACCGTAGGATGTGCCTGAAGATAGATGCAAATATTACAATCAGCAAATTTTCCTCGCATGAATCTCCAGGGAAGTGACAAACGGTTAACCTAGTAATCTAGTATACATTAATGTACCCACGTATGAAAATTGTTTTGTCGACAAGACAGAAATTTCAAAATGTGAGAATTTACTCATTTTAGGTTTATCAGAAAGTTTGGAAAGAACACCTTTTGTATCCTAATTCTTCAGATAACATATGTACAAACTCCCACATATTCATTGGTTGCATATTAGTTATGAAGTATGCCTATGAAAGAAAAAAAGATATGTTAGTAGGATTATAATGGAAACCATAATTTTGCAGTTAGAAAATAATAATACTTTGCCTCCAATGCGCTGTGCGCCTTCTTTGCTTGAAAGAGTTCTCTCGGCAGATAGGTGACCATGCACCACATTCTCAACGTATACAAAATCATCACAATTCCTCCCATCACCAAGAATAATCTACAAGAATATAGAAATTTCCACTAGTTAAAACTATCACGACTTACTATGTACTTGTAATTGAAAACAGGGGTTCATTTACATCGAAGTAGATTGATGAGATGTTCTAATGATTAATTCGGTTCCTAAAAGTGCAACTTAATTTTTTATCTAAAAGTAAAATTTGTATTGCCTTTTCACCCAGTTGCATGTTGCACCATTCACCAAACTGAAGTTCTATGTATATCTACCGGTGCCAAATATGCATTATCATCGATTAGCTCATGTGCTCGGCTTGGTGAAGAGCTTGCACTCCTTAGTCTTCGGTCAGTAATCCCCTGGGCGCAACACGTTAACATTGATGTACAAGTCTTCCCATAGAGGTGATACTTTATGTTGTTCTTTGTTGGACTTGACTCAACGCAGGACTATGTCAAGAACACTCAGCCGTGTACGTGTTGGCTCAAAGCGTTGTAGGCCATTCTAGTTTCTTGTGGACCAAAGTAAGGCGCCCTCCCATACTTTTTCCAGCTGGTCGACGATGTCTTTTCATGCTTCCTCCCCCTCTTCACCGACGTACATGTGGTTGCGCAGTGAGATGTGTTCCAAGCCATTTGGCATGCTGCCTCTCCACCACGCCGACTGGGCTCAAGCTTGGCTGACTGGATTGCATCCCGCCTACATCCATTGGTAGGCCGACCTTAAGCACCACTTCGTCAAAAACTTAAATGGCACCTACAATAGGCCTAGGAATGAGTGGAACCTTCACGCCTAAATGCAGAAACTAGGAGCAATTCTCCAAGAAGAGATGCTCCCCGATGAACGCTCACGATGGGGACAGCATCTCCATGATCACTCTCATCCTCAAGGACGAACTCCTTTTCCGTCAGATCAGGAACAATCCCACCAAACTGTGGGTGAGTTCTTCGACATCACCAACGGTCGAAGATCTTGTTCACCGCACATTCTGGAGTGAGAACAGGATGAGACGATATCCCAAGTCCTCAAGGACAAGGGATCACTCTAGTTTGCCACACAAAAAGAACCGTAACCGAAAGAACATAAGCTCTATAGGGAAGACCTAGTCACAACCGTTGATCACTGCCCCGCCACGTCGTGAAGTTCACTGCCCCGCCCCTTTAGCGTTGAAGGGCTGATAAATCAGACATACAAATTCCATAGCCAAAGTCGTAGCATAATACCTGCGACTGCATCCTCTTAAAAAAATAATGGAGAGTAGTGGCAAGACTCCCAACAAGGGCAAAAGAAAGATGCTCCTTCCTAGCAAGAGAAGAACGATGACGAAAGCGACCAGACAGACTGCCTCATCACAAGTCTGCAGCTTGAAACGTATTGTAAAATGCAATATTATTTGCACATACAAATGAGTATGGTAAGAAATTGTACATAATACTATGGGTAGTATGTACAAATCCTCGATCATAGTATATACTACACGTTGGAGAGACATTTTGTTGTTCGGGGGTGCACGCGCACGTAGCGGCTGCCGTCCGATCCACGCGGAGATGTGCGAAAAGATAAAGGCAATGTTGACCGCGCATGCTAGGCTTTTCGTTAAGCACGTGGAGAATTGAATTAACATTTGGTTAGATTTGGCTTCAATTATTACACCTTATCCTTTCAAAATCTGCAATTATTACGTCTTTTCCCTCTGAAATTTGTAACTATTACACTTTTTCCTCCCAAAGCAGCAATGATGATGCCTTTTCTCTTCAAAAGATGCAATTAATTACACATTTTCCTCCAAAAGTTGTAATGGTTACGTATTTTCCTCCAAAAGCTACAATGATTACACATTTTTCCTCCAAAAAAAGGGGCAATTTGAGGTTGCATTATTAGCTGTGAGGTTGCATTATTAGCTATGCCAAGGATAACTGGCGGTAAGTTTGGGTTAAGCAAGGTTGACCAGGAAGGACAGGTGTCATGCGGTGGAGGGGTGTGCACGCACCCCCAGAACACCAAGTCATTTTTGCTACACTTTATGACGGCATACTCTCTATTACAATTGACACTATATATACATTGCATCAAGCCAAACATATGCCTAACTACAATCCGGTTGTAATATAGATATATGAATTATAATATTAGGTGTGCACGATCATAACTAAATGTAGAGTATATAATAATATCAAACTAAAATGTTGTGCACATGCATCTTTTGATTTGTCTCTCACAGTCACGATGGATACTTTACTCAAATTTTTTTTTTTTTTTGCGAATGGAAACTTTACTCAAATTACCCTCGTGGATCGGGTTACATCGGAATTCCAAGAATAAGTATGACAAAGATGATAGAAATATGCATGTCTCAAAGCAAAACAAACTCACTCTTAATGGTGGTATAGCCTACCAAAGTATCAACATATTTCCTCTTACAAACATATTCTTTTTCCTATCAACGTATAAGAGGAGCAAAGGTTAATGTTCACCACAGATATGCAAGTTATTGGACTTTGAGTCTAGCATAGAACTTCATAAGGAAGTAACCATCAAGGGTGCATGAAGTGAATTGTGCCACATCAATTGGTTTCCTTCATCAATGAATGAGGGAGTAAGTTAAAATAGACTTGATTTATAAACATATTCAATTCAAAATTATATTTTAGTGATATGGTCTTATGTTATTTTGAATACATTACGTACCTTCATTCCTCCATAAGAAACTAAATTTGGAACTAAATGATTGTCGCCGGGGCCAAAAATGGAGCCTGGACGTATACAACAAGTGAGAAGCTCATTTATTCCATTGGCCCTCATCACTAACTTTTCTGCCTCTGCCTTTGTTTGTCCATATGGTTCAGGAAACTATAAACAAATAAAACAAAGCAGTTAGACATAGTACAAACTGTGTAGTAAGAATGTATGAATTGTAATAATAAAATAAAGGAACATGCAGGAATAAAATAAAACAACGATGCAAAAAATAATGTATGTATATTATATATCATGTACTTTCATTGCAGTTACCTGCATATTCGACGGTATATAAATGAAATTTAATATTACAAAATTACGGCAGTTAAAGATAAACTTTCATGTTTTACGTTGTTGGTCTGACATATAAGTTGAAATGTCAAAGTTGGTCTTCGAGGATGACATAGACTTGCAATTGGTTTAGTCAGATTGTTTTACCGGAGATTTTATATAAGTAACTTGTTCTCAAAAGGTTATAATGTGTATAACACGAAAACTCTTAATACCCTCTATGTAGTGTATTTGTACAATTTTCCGTTGTAGTTTCAAGTTCCAACTTCTCCATCGCCATCAGTCGCCACCAATGTAGTTTCCATTAGTACGGAAAAAGCAAATGTTAGAATGATAGAATATGAGTAAATGTTAGAATGTTAGCATGACTTGTAGTGTGGTTGTACCAAATAAATCCTTTTTAATCTAATAAACAGTGCAATAGTCTCTCCTACTTAATTATGTTTGAATGTGAGCAAACCAATTAATTTCTGGCTATTACGGTGATTAAATCTAGAAGACGTCATGTGATAGACACCTAAGTTTACAATAATGTAAACTACCATATGAAGGTATTTTAAAGAGCCGATAACATATACTGTGTATCCACATCTAGTCGGTTAAAAAGGAAAATTATGTGTTGTGGCACTAATAGGATTTTTCATTTTCTTTGTTTTCATTGACCATCTCTCATACTTTTCCTATTTTACGACCAGTTATTTATGTGAACTTAAGATATGACTTAAAGTGGTTCTAGAATTTTTTTTCAATATTTGTTTTGATAAATCAATGATAAAGAAACAATTACGTGATAAATTATGAAGGCATATCCCAAGGAAAATAAGAGAAAGCTCCGGATAAATTTATATACTTTTCCAATATAAACATCTATCGAAACTCTATGAAAACCCATCTTTCACGCACCTTAACTAGTAAAAATGTCAAATTTATAACTGATGATTAATAGTAGACAGCAATAGGAAAATTCTTGTTATATACCACTTATTTGAACATTTTTCCGTAACTTTAAATGTACTTTATTACCGATCACAACATACTTGAAAACTAATTGTAAGAACCAATTCACTATCATACCCATGTTTACAATATACCCTTTTTGTATGTGTAAACAACGGAATAAAAAGATACCTTATCTGGATATGGCATTGATTCATCTACATCAAAGAGGCCATGAACTCCATCGAATACAACAGAACTAGAACTAGTATATATGAGCCTTTTAACCTTGCAGGCGTTACAAGCCTGAATGACCTTGTTTGTCCCTATGCACCAGGAAATGGCAAAACCTCATTGTGAGAGAATTTAATAAAACATGCAAAGTGTTTGTCCCTATGCAAAGTTTGTCCCTATGCACCAGGAAAGGGTTACTGCATCCAGCACGATGGTGACCCCTGGTATGAGGGAAATTGCTGCTTTCCTATGTTGGGAAGGTATCTAGCTAGGACCGGGACACAACGTGGGAAGTAGTCCAGCGGAAGGCCGACAGCGAAGAAGTGAACCCTATTTCTTTTAGTTTATTTGTAATCCGGGGACTACTTAATAATAAGAAGCTAAAAGCCATATTTCCTAAATTTAGATGCACAACAAAATGTATCAAGAGAATTAGAAGATGATCGAAATGGATGTCGGTTAGGAAATGAATGAAATATAATTTTACATATTGATGAAATAGATATTTAGATTTGAATGAAATGGAATTTTATATCTCTAAATAAAATTTAACGGAAATTTAGATTTAAGTAGTAACCTTGTTGACCTATGTGCTGTGAAAGGGTATACCTACCTAACACGTACATGTTCCACCTCGATCTATCACCATGCAAAAACTAATTTCAGTGAACACACTTTCATGACAGATAGATAACTATCGAGCTAGCAAAAGTGTCACATAAATACTCTCTGAGAGGAATTTTTGTCACACATACTGTTTCTGTGGCGCTTGGCCATTTACATGAGCATATATAAGCGTCAGGTCTTCCCTATGGCATAGTAATGTTTGCGGTGTCGCCATTGTGATACAAAAGGAAGGCTCATTAGGTCATCAGTGAGAAATTATTACTACTAACAAGTGCGTTGTCCTGCATGTCGAACTTAGGTTTAAGAAGGTCTTATGCTGGTAACATCTGATCTGTCACATGAAATTGCAATCATTTTTGTTGAATGACTAAGCGAGCAAGCGATGTCACTACTAGTGGTGACCCCAGTGCTCTAAGCTGTGTTGTTTCTTAGCTATTTAGATCACTTTTGTTTACCTGGCACAAAATTAATTAGGGGATAGGAATGGAGTGGATCTCATCCGAGATATAATGTCTTAATAAAATCAAACAAAACACATAATTACTGCCCCTACTCATAATCCAATTGAACCCACGTATATTTCATTGAAAGAAGGCCTCTACCCTTCTTTCAATAGTTGCTAGACCAATCATATGTACGCATTAGCCTCAAATCATTAAATTTATATATATAGCACTCAAGAAACAATGTATTGGACTAGTTATCTTTTAAGTTGTTTTTACTCCTATAAATACGTGCTAAGAGACAATGCATTAACACATGCCTTACCTACGAATACTAAGAGACAACGATAAAGACTATCCTAACAAAGGTAGATTATTGTAGTTGTGGGTGGTGTAGTAGGTTAATATTTATGTTATCCGGAACATAAATAGGGGAGGCGGAGGATTGTAGAACTCGCTCCAAAAGAAAAGTGATTGCTTTCAAGCAATAAATATCTATTAATAAACCGATAATACATTAATAATAATACATGGCTAGATAATCTTTAGGATTATATGAGGATGTTGATAAATTTATGCTTATGTTCGTTTATTAGTTTAAAAGATCATACCATGAAAGAAAGGAGGCAATCAATGGAATTGTACACCTTCTCATCTTCTATTGGATCGCCAACAAGATTTGGTAGTTTCTTTGATAACAATAGCAATGCCTACAAAAATCATATATTTGGAGAGTCTTTAAGTCTATGGCATCAATTATGTCAACTCATAAGTTTATTTGTGTTATATTGTTGTATGTAATGGTTGGAGACCATCTACAAACCTTGACCACTTCTGCAGTACAATCAGAAACAGACCAGCCATTGTCTACAGTTGAAAGAGTCCACGAACCTTTTGATCTATGGCGATAGAAATGTTGATAACTTGGATAGTTTGTGAGGACCTTGACGTATAAAATCATGTCAGATATATAATGGAAAAAATTTCTAACAAATGATGGAGAATTATTAAACCTGTGATTTTTTCATAAACTCATGAACCTTTTTTATAATTGGAGCAAACTCAACGATAAGATCCGCCGAGCAAAATGCTTGAATTATAAATGGTGTCTCCCAGCTCTGGCAACCATCATATATCTGTTTTTCATAGAATAACATAAGTGTTTGTCTAGGTTAATTACCATCAAAGAATTTGATATTACTGAATAAAAATTACTAAAGCACAAATAAATGTACTCTATATACTTTTATTGACATAATACGAAAATTAAATTAATATGGCATGTCATTACAAAGAGTTATATTCAAGATCAGGAGAAAATGCATTTAATTCATGTGCCTTCAACATTAAATCACATATGTATGTGTCCAATTGTTGCTATGTAGATTCATGTTTCATATATATCGGTCCATTTAACAAATAGGGAAGCTCATTGTCGATATTGCATATTTTCCTAAATACCATCAATTATGCATCATATTTATGATTTTCAAATTATATCAGAAGCTAATTTCCAACATCCTAAATATGTACACACAAGACTAAATCTTATACACTTCTGTTGTGTCTCCAACACATAAGAGGCCCACATAAAGAAAATTCAAGTCTCAAGTTGGATGATATTAGAACTAATACTAAACTGAGGAGCAAGCTGGTGTATATTCTATTCCGCCGAAGCGAGAATCGCTTCTTGTGTGGAACATGCAAATTATATTGATGTACAATTTGCATAGTGTCCACACACAAAAATATCTTATGATTATTATCAATGAACCTATGGTAGATATCCAGATCAAATAATTCTGGAAGATATTTCAAGAGAGTACCTTTGCCTTCATGCCATCTTCAGCAAGCCACAAGTAATCATGAAATCTCGAAAGATGTTGGTGGAAAGCATGTGAATTTGGATTCTCTACCCATCAACAGATCATGTTTAAAGCCTAATGATCAGAAGAATATAAAATAAAATATTGTCAAATTTATTGGTTTTTTGAAAATAAAGTGGAACTATGCATTTACCTTGTCAACAGGACAAATCGAAATGTATTCAGTTGTTTCATCGTTATAATGAATGTGTTCCAAAAGGTTAGCCAAAGCTCGCTTTCTTAGCTTGTTTGCTGGCCAGCAGTTTAACATTGGCTCCGCAAACTTATTAAGAAAATTAAAAATAATATGTTGCACATGTGATCGGGTATTTTGACGGTCTTCCTGAAACAGAGAAGAAAGTGAATCATGTGTGCCAAATAACATACAATATTTAAAATATTGTTCCAAGACCGGCTAGGCGCATATACGAAATAATAAATGTGAGATGTATGGGCTTGGGCCAGAGATATTAATATCGGAAGACCCTTGTCATTTAAAAACTGGAAAATCCGAGAAGGTCAAATGTTTACAACCGCCTCCCTAATTTAGTAAAAGTCCAGGGACATAATAGACTCCTTGTGTATAGGTATGTTCTACTTGACAACATCCATGATTATTCCATTATTCTATCCACTATTTTATTTTAGCATAATATTATGTATTGCTGATGAAAGTTATCACAAAAGCTCCATGCTTTTGTCAAGATACACAATTTTTTATTATGCAAAAATAGTTATTAATAATATATTGGCCAGTAAAAAAATAGATTTTGTTTTCATAGAGAAGCTCACAGTTATACTGAACTACCAACAATTGATACGACATGAGTATTATATTTGTGTGATACATGCACACATGATATGAAAAAATTGTACAAACATAAAACCAGTTGCACATACAAAAATGATTCATGTAATATTTTGTAAGAAATGGAGTACAATTTTTTTATGGTTAAAATAAAGCTATGTTAGTATTAGGAAAATTGAAAGGGTGCAATATATAATTGGTAGTTTAAATTACAATTTTCTTATTAGCATAAAAAATATTGACAATTGATCCCAGGATTTACTTTAGGTTACGTGTCTAATTGTGAATATGAGCTTATAGTAACAAACCTTGGCACAAGAGTCACGTTCCTTACTAAATTCAATTTTTGTTTACGGTATGCTATAGAGCTCCTCTCGTAATTCCAATATAGTTGGGGTAATGGGCCCAATAAATTTCTTTCCATAAAGATATGCCATAGCCATATACACCAACCGACAATAGCACCAGAATTTCCCTGCGAAAAATAAATAAATGAATTAGTTATCAATGAGCATGATATGTGAAGGCCGGGTTGAACATTTAACTGTTATATTACTTTTGGATTTGCCAACCTCGCTGCGAGTAAAACGTGAGGAAGTTAATGAACCATACTTGGTTCAAAACCTTGTTTAACTCCTTCCTAACTCGTCCATAGATATTTCAGGCAGAAGTACATATCTGGCAATAGTTCATGTCTTGTGTTCTACTCTATGCTGTTTCTTAACACACCACATTTTTTATGTATATTTGATGAGAAACAATAAGACATGTCTCGTTGTTTCTCATATTTTCACATTAGTTATAATGCCTCCAAGGAGACCAGAACTAAATACCTTGTCCAATTCATTTTTTTTACCTAGAGCCAAATATTTAAATTAATCTGGTGCAACATAAGAATAATAAATAATAATTTTGGATGTAAATTTACCTGGATGAATTGGAAGAAATGATGGAACCAACCATAATTCAAGGATAATTGGATTGTTTCCTGACCAATTATATGCACCGATTATCTGTGACAACATAAAATAGGAGCCATGACACATATTACACTAAAATTAAACTTATATGCATGCTATTTGTAATTATACTACCTATTTTTTCTTTCTGCTTCTTAATTAAATTATTGCTAAACAGTTTATACCGAAGTGGTTGTGATAAGTTAGTTTGCCTCATCTTATCAAAGTTTGCTTGCAATTTCACATTCATGTATATTAAATGAAGTACTCAATTATCTCTTTGTTACTTATGACACATACCGAGAGAAATATCTTTCCCCATTGTGGTATTGCAGTTGCACTACCATGAGATATTATCCAAGCTCGCCCTTTGGTCAACGCATCATTATCATCACCCAACATTTCACCAAGAAGCCTCAGGGCTGCATAATTCAAGCATGAGCCAAACATCGTGCTAGGGCTAATCACATTGTTTCCCCAACCACCATCCTCGTTCTGCAAATATTATTACATAATATGGATATTTGTATGCTATCAGATTACATCAATGGAAGTTATATGTTGCAATTTACATGCCTGGTGATTGTAGATGTGGCGACATATTTCACGTCGATGTTCTGACGATATGACAATGTTAAGTGATCCAGTAACATATAAAGAGAATATCTACAAAATAAACAAACGCCTTAATAACATAGGGTCGACACAATAACTTTGAAAATCAAGATGTATTAGAAGAGTTTAATTTAATTTAATTTACAGTAAAAACAACAGCAGCAATTGGTACAGATAGAAGACTATAAATCATGTGCGAAAACATGGCTGCACTAAGAAGGGATGGACCCTCAAAACGCCTAGAAATATCTAGTAGCACGTGCTCAGATATTTCAGTAATCTTTCGTAGCTTAGCAAGATCAACCAGTATATATTTTTGCAGCATTATGTACATGCAAATTTTATTTAAAATAGCACACTCAATATTTATATTTTTATGTAGAACTAAAAAATAACGTAGTTTATTGTTTCTCAATGTTATAGCTAGCCTGTGTAGAAGAATTTACTAGTATCTATAATGCTAAAATATGTTGATACATAGAAGTTTGTCTCGGATAGAGCTGAATTAAAACATATGGTTTTGTTTCTGGAGAGGCAAGTAGAATACACAACCTGCAAACGCATGAGGAGGGTCCTGGGACACCTTGTTCTGGAACCGGTTCTTGGTGAAGTTGTCACGCAGCCTTGCGACCTCAGCTCATTCCTCGGGCGTGCCAGCGTCGGGGTCGAACTCCCACACTTGTCGGCCCAGGAAGCCTTTTGTCGAGCGGAGCAATGGCCCGTCGCCGGCGCTCACCTTCAGCCTCCACATTATCCGCTGCCGATTGAGTGAGATACCTACACAAGCAGTATGTAGTATACTACCTCACAGGAAAAAGAGTAGTACTGTAGTGCACACTCGAAGCTGGTTGCTCTTTGCTATATACTACAGGCTGTGGCGTGTTCCCGTGCGTATTTATTGGACGGGCATGTGGGAGCCAAGCCGTACATGGTGAAGGACATTAAGACTCTGACGGATAATGTTAATAAGAATTCGACGTAGCAAACCATTTAGTTCATTCTTCGTTCTGTTGGCCTTATCCTGGATCTTATCCGGACTGAACTTTGTAATGATGCTGTTATCTTTCATGTACTCCTCATGTTTTTAAATGTTTGTTAGCTAATATTTTCCAAGTCAATAGGCACGTTGCACTAAGGGATTAAGAATGATGTCAAATTTTGATACTTTCTTGTTCACTTTCTTCTGTTGACCTTTGGGAATTCTTTTGGATCAATATAACATGCATGGGCATTTGGCATTTAGTCCGTTGGCCACTTGTGTACCTTATGACTATGTTATACTCCCTCTGTCTGGAAGTAAGTGTCACAAATAAGGATGTATCTAGCACGAATATAGATGTATCTAGCACTATACATACGTATTCATGACACTTATTTGGGAGTACTATATTGTTGTTTGGTTGCAGGTTTGAGGCCATCGGATGTTTTTTCTGCAGCTGGGGTGGTGGTGGTGTTTTGAGGCCCATAAAAAGCTTGGTTCCCCTGTTGGTTCTCGTTGAAGCAGTGGGTGTCCAAGACGGAGCTTGAAGGTGGATTTACTTTGTGTGCTGCTTTTCGCTTTGGTGGTGACATATTTTGCTTTATCTTGATTCTCATTTGACATGGTGTTTCCATTGGTTTCGGCGACAAAATCAATGAGTGCTCCAAGAGTGCCCTCGCATGATTTGACGGCTTTCGTGTAGGAATACGTCCTGCCCATCGCATGTTTACTGAATGGAGCCTTCGCAGTTTGGCGCTTTCTCGGCATCAACCTCCCTCCTCTATGATGGTTACTCGGCCGATAGACCATGGCCGAGGTATAACCCTCAACGATCGATGGCGAGATGATGTGATTGCTCTGATGGTTAACCCCTGGTAGGTGTAGCGTCGATGGAAATCACTGTGTTGTTATGTTGGGAAGGTATCTAGCCTAGGATAGGAACACAACACAACGTGGGAGGTCGAGCGGGAGGCCGTACGGGCTAACCTAGCTAGGGTTTAGGGTGCGCCAAAACGTACTAGCTACGCGAGCGGAAGAAATGATGATTTTATGTACGAGGTGTGGGTACGTACGATGTTTGAATCTGCAGCAGCAACAAATAACGCCTCCCAATTATCATGGTATGCTGTGGGTACGGTTGGCAGAGTACGTGGTGGTCCACCTAGGCTACCACGAGCGCCATTATCACGCTAGGTTTCAATCATCCTACCCTTACCACGAGCTGGTGCCGTGTGATTTTACCCACGCCATGACGCTATAGATCGACAAATGATACTAGAAGCTTGTGGTAGTAAATAACCATGTTGATATTTATTTTTCAATATAAGATGTTTTAGTTTTTTCTCACATTCATAAGTGTCCACATGTATTTATACATTTTTTAGTGCGTATGTTCACTCATTTGGCTCCGCACCTAGTCAACATGTGAGATATCTAAAACATCTTATATTAAAAATGGAGGGAGTAGCTACTATTGTTTTCTCGTGCTGCCTAATTCTAATTTCAAAGCCTGTAATTTAGCCTCGCGTGGCTTGACATTTTTCTGGTCTAGAGACTACTGATATTGAACTCGCTGAAAAGATGGACGTTTATCTTCGAAGAAGACAAGTTTAGGTGCGGGAAATCAATTCAGCTCCCATGTCTCGCTGATCCTGGGAACTCCACTCGCGCTAGATCTCATTGGTTACATAAGATCGATACAAAGATCATCCACCAGAAAAGTGCAAACATGACAGCTCTATGCACGTGTAGTCGTTCACTCCCTCTGTTTGAGATTTTAAGTCCAGAGAACCTAATCGTCAAGAACAAGGAAAAAATAAATCAATTCTTGCAAATCGTGGAGAAAATCAGTGCGTGATTTCCATTCCCGTCATTTAACGCACATGTCCTTTTTAATATCCATGCGTTCGGTGGTTTCCATTCCGGCAAAACCAGAGGGCGCGCCAAGAGTGCCCTCGCAGACAGTAGGCGACTCTCGGAGGCGATCCCGTCTAAACGTCTCCATTGATCTTCACGCTGCCACCGGCGCGCTGTTAGGCAAAATCCTGTGGGGCTTTCCTCTGACGTAGCTCTCAGGCGCGGTTGCGGTGGATCTGGAGCGGGTGTCCCAGAATTGGCCCGTGCATCGCCATGGTGTCACTAGCGCGATGATGTGGCCTCCTCCGCTATCCATGGACGTTCCCGCAGGTGCGGCTCGATCCGGACGGTGGTGGTGCCGTGCCGGCTTTGTCGCGGTGGCTTCCCGCCGGTGGATCAGACGCACCCGTGGGGCATGGCTGTCAACGGCAAGGAGGAGCCGGTGGTCCACCGGTGACGGGTGCGAGGATGCCAACGAAAACTTGTTTCGGTCTTGTCCGGAACCGCCGATGGCGGTGGATATAGGCATTGTTTACCTCGTTGGAGGCACGATGGGATTGTTCGCGTTCCTCCGAGCTATGGGGGAAACCCTAGATTCGGGTGTCCCTGGTCGGATGATGGCGGCGTTCCTACGTTGTTTCCCCCTTGGGATCGTCTTTTGAGTCACATGTCGATTGGAGGGACCAGTGTATGGCTGCGGTGGCTAGACGCAGATCTCTGTGTGCTTTTCGCGCGGTGGCCAAGGTGGAGCGGTGTGGCATCTATTGCACTGGAAACGGGATGATTGGCGCGCGCAGGACGGTGGCGTCGCGGTGGCGTCGACGGCTAGCTAGTCTCACAAGGTCTGTGTGGACCCTTTCTGAAAATGGATTGGCGAAAGACTGCGGTGGCGGCTTCTGTAGCGTGCATATATGGTGCGCACTGAGTGTCTGCTGGACCGGTTTGTGCTTTCGGCTCGCTGTTGGGCAGCTTAGTGAGACCTCTGGATTTAGATGATGTTCTTAGGTGCGAGGTCAGGGCACACGGAAACTCCGATCATGGCCACCCGCTTAATTGCTCTCAATTTGATTTGAGGGCTTTCGTGTAGGAATAAGTTCCGTCCATCACCTGTTTGTTGAAAGGAGGCTTCACGGTTTGGCGTTTGCTCGGCGTCAACCGCCCTCCTCCTCCATGAAGTATGATGGTTACTCTGCCGATAGACCATAGCCGAGGTACCTCACGGATGGTGATCCGGCATCCAGCATGATATAATCCCTCTAATGGTTAACCCCTGATAAGTTGATAGAAAGCGCTGCGTTGCTATGTTGGGAAGGTGTCTAGTCTAGGATGGGAACGCGAAAGAACGTGGAAAGTCCAGCGGATGCCGACAGCGAGCCCAGTCATACGGACGGACCTAGGGTTTAGAGTGCGCCAAACCGTACTCGCTACAGCCTACAGGCAGCGACGCGAGCGGAAGAAACGATGATTTTATATACGATGTTTGGCTCTGCATCAGCAGCTGATAACGTCTGCCCAACAAATCATGTGCATAGGCGTTAGATGACGCCTCCCACTTACCATGGTATATATTCCCTCGGTATCGAAATGTAGGATGTTTTACCCCATTTAGACCCGCATATATCTAGGTGTTTTAGTGTAAAATGCAAATGACTCTACGCACTAAAACGTGTCTACATACGTGTAGTCCAGAAAAGACTAAAACATTTTACATTTTTAATACGGAGGGAATACTATCGTGCAATAACTTTCATACTCCCTCCTAACGTGTGTCAAATAATTTGGAACGGAGGGAGTACTTTTATACTAGGTTAGGAGTACCACTATTCCTAGTAGTACGTGCATCCACGTCTAGCTTGAAATTCAAAGGACGGTGAGCAGCATTAGTTGGATCGGCTAGATGTGACAGCCAAACTACTCCGACTTTGTAGGGCGCCGCCGGTTTTCTATACGAGGCCACAATCTCAATTTTTAGTTACGAAGAAAACAAAACACTCTAATAATAACTAGCATGATTATCTGTTAGGAAAACCTCTCAAGTTCTGGCTAATTAATCATGTTACATGCGATGCTTGTTTCTCTATGTCTGCATATGCAATGGTCGCATTAATAAGCGACATTGTACAAAGTACAAATATAATAAAAAAATGGGAAGAGATAGTTGCCTTACATAGATAAAAAATGTATTTTTAATAGTGGCCTTCTATTTAAAAACGGTGGGAGTAGTTCAAATTTATTTGTCGCGTTTAATTATGACGCGGTGACAAGGGCAACACGACACTCTTTCTTTCCCACGAAATCCTGATGTCTTTCCTGTGAATTAACTTGATTGTGTGAACTCGTGTCGCATGGTGTTGCATGGCGGCATCTCCATCTAAAAGATCTCACCACTGAGAGAACGGAGAGGAGAGGGAGAGACCACACCATGTCCAGCAGCATGGACGAATTCCAGTGGCCACTATGGGAGATGAAAAAGAGGCGTGGGAGATGTGATGATTCGCTATGGATTGATAAAACCTACACATATGTGAAATTAGATCGATTGCATCTGAGAAGAATAGGTAGCGGCGGAGGAGAATAGGGAAGAATAGGTAGCGGCGGAGGAGAATAGGGAAGATGAGGCCGCCTATAACCCTACCTTACAACTAAGATAGAATTCCACAACCACCACTAGTAGAAAAAGGACCTTTCGTCCGGAGTCCTGTTTGCCATTAGCCCCGGTTCAGGCAAAAACCGTGGCACTGGTCCCGGTTCGATTTGCCAGGGCCCCGTGGGGCATTGGTCCCGGTTCGGTTGGGGGCATTGGTCCCGGTTCTTGGCAAGAACCGGGACCAAAGCTCCAGAGCCAGCCACGTGGCGTGGCGCGGAGCTTTGGTCCCGGTTCTTACCAAGAACCGGGACCAATACCTCCCCTGCCTATATATAACCCCCACCCCCCCCCTCTTCTCTCCTCTGTTTTTTTTTCTGGTTGGATTGGTGGGAAGTGGGTGCTAGTTTTTTTTCTTTGCCACGCACAAGATGTGTTCGATGAAATGCCCGAGCCACACTTAAGTTCGCACAAGATGATATCCTCGGCCGAGGTTAGCAACTATATCCTTTTCATCTGTAATTGATACAGAAATATTGCACGTGTCGATGTACGGTGGTCATTTCACTATTCAAGATGTTATTGTAATGGTATTTGATAAACTTAATTATATATATGATGCAGATGGATGCACGGATGCGATGGATGTACGGCGAACGACGCAGTTCCGAGTTTATTGCAGGCCTGCATAAATTTCTCGATGTGGCTGAGGCAAACAAAGTGAATAATTTTATGCCTTGTCCATGTGAGAAGTGTCGGAACGTCAGGGAGTACTCTGACCCGAGAACCATTCAAGACCACGTGATTCGGAAAGGTTTCATGCCCAGCTATAATTGTTGGACCAAGCACGGAGAAAGAGGGGTTACGATGGAAGACAATGAAGAAGAGGAGGATGATGACAACTATCCTATGTTCCCTGAGGAATGCGGTGATACTGTTATGGAAGACGTTGAAGAAGAAAGAGGTGAACATCGGGCATCAGATGAGCCCGCTGATGGTCTTGGTGGGGTCATTTCTGATGCAAAGCGAGAATGCGATACAGAAAAGGAGAAGCTAAAGTTGGAGGCCATGCTTGAGGATCACAAAAAGTTGCTGTACCCAAACTGCGAAGATGGCAGCACAAAGCTCGGTACCACACTGGAACTGCTGAAATGGAAGGCAGAGACTGGTTGTTCTGACAAGGGATTTGAGAAGTTACTGAAAATAATGAAGCCGAAGCTTCCAAAGGATAACGAATTGCCCGAGACTACATACGAAGCAAAGAAGGCTATCTGCCCTCTAGGATTAGATGTGCAGAAGATACATGCATGCATTAATGACTGCATCCTGTACCGCGGTGAGTACGAGAACATGGATAAATGCCCGGTATGCAATGCACTGCGGTACAAGATAAGACAAGATGACCCTGGTGATGTTGAGGGCGATGACGAGCCCCCCCGGAAGAGGGTTCCTGCTAAGGTGATGTGGTATGCTCCTATAATACCACGGTTGAAACGTCTGTTCAGAAACAAAGAGCATGCCAGGTTGTTGCGATGGCACAAAGAAGAGCGTAAGAAAGACGGGAAGTTGAGACACCCCGCCGATGGGTCCCAGTGGAGAAAAATCGACAGAGAGTTCCCGACATTTTCAGATGACGCAAGGAACTTAAGATTTGGTCTAAGTACAGATGGCTTTAATCCTTTTGGGGAGCAGAGCTCCAGTCATAGCACTTGGCCCGTGACTCTATGTATCTACAACCTTCCTCCTTGGTTGTGCATGAAGCGGAAGTTCATTATGATGCCAGTGCTCATCCAAGGCCCGAAGCAACCCGGCAACGACATTGATGTGTACCTACGGCCATTAGTTGATGAACTTTTGCAGTTGTGGTCCGAACCAGGTGTACGTGTGTGGGATGAGCACAAACAACAGGAATTTGACCTACGAGCGTTGCTGTTCGTAACCATCAATGATTGGCCTGCTCTTAGTAACATTTCAGGACAGTCAAACAAGGGATACAATGCATGCACGCACTGTTTAGATAAGACTGAAAGTATACATTTGGGAAACAAGAATGTGTACCTGGGGCATCGTCGATTTCTTCCGAACGGTCATGCCGTAAGAAAGCCCGGCAAGCATTTCAACGGTGAGGCAGATCGCCGGAAGAAGCCTAACCTCCCTGATGGTGATGTTATATATGACATGGTCAAGGATTTAGAAGTAATCTTTGGAAAGGGTCCTGGCAGTCTATCTGTTCCGAATGACGCTGACAACCACGTACCCATATGGAAGAAGTGCTCTATATTCTGGGAGCTACCCTATTGGAAAGTCCTAGAGGTCCGGTCTTCAATCGACGTGATGCACGTGACGAAGAATCTTTGCGTGAACCTGCTAGGCTTCCTGGGCGTGTATGGGAAGACAAAAGATACACCGGAAGCACGGGCAGACCAGCAACGTATGAAAGACCCATACAACAAGCAGACGGATAAAGGGCGTAAATACTTAAGCAGATACGCTCTTACCAAAGCAGAGAAGGAAATCTTTTTTGAATGCCTGAGCAGTATCAAGGTCCCGGCTGGCTTCTCGTCAAATATAAAGGGAATAATAAATATGGCAAAGAAAAAATTCCAGAACCTGAAGTCTCATGATTGCCACGTGATTATGACGCAGTTGCTTCCGGTTGCATTGAGGGGGCTTCTACCGGAAAATGTTCGAGTACCCATTGTGAAGCTATGTGCATTCCTCAATGCAATATCTCAGAAGGTCATCGATCCAGTAACTCTACCAAGTTTACAGAAGGCTGTGGTCCAATGTCTTGTCAGCTTCGAGTTGGTGTTCCCCCCATCATTCTTCAATATTATGACGCATCTCCTGGTTCACCTAGTCGACGAGATTGCCATTCTCGGTCCTGTATTTCTACACAATATGTTCCCCTTCGAGAGGTTCATGGGAGTCTTGAAGAAATATGTTCATAACCGTGCTAGGCCAGAAGGAAGCATCTCAAGGGGCTATGGAACAGAAGAGGTCATTGAGTTCTGTGTTGACTTTATTCCTGACCTTAAGCCGATTGGTGTTCCTGAATCGCGGCATGAGGGGAGACTGAGTGGAAAAGGCACGCTAGGAAAGAAAGCACTGATATGTAGGGACGGGCATTCTTTAACTCAAGCACACTACACAGTTCTACAAAGTTCCACCTTCGTGGCTCCGTATATCGAGGAACACAAGAATTATGTACGCTCCAAGAACCCGGGGAAGGATGACTCCTGGATTAAAGAAAAACACATGGAGACCTTCGGCAGTTGGTTGCGATTACAGCTCATGAATGACACCACTGTCGGAGATCAGCTCTACTTGTTGGCCGCGTCACCATCTTCGACTGTATTGAATTTCCAAGGGTACGAGATAAATGGGAATACATTTTACACGATCGCCCAAGATAAAAAGAGCACCAACCAGAACAGTGGTGTCCGCTTTGATGCAACAAACGACGATGGGCAAAAGGACACATACTATGGTCGCATAGAGGAGATATGGGAACTTGACTATGGACCTACTTTTAAGGTCCCTTTGTTTCGGTGCAGTTGGGTCAACATGAATGGAGAAGGGATAAAGGTAGACCAGCTGTACGGGATGACAACAGTGGATCTCAAGAATCTTGGTTGTTACAAGAACGAACCATTCGTCCTAGCCAATGATGTGGCTCAGGTTTTCTATGTGAAGGACATGTCCTCCAGACCGAAAAAAAGAAAAAACAAGCAAACGAATACCGAAAAAAAGAAAAAACAAGCAAACGAATACGATGAGCCAAAGCGTCACGTAGTTCTTTCAGGGAAAAGAAACATCGTGGGAGTCGAGGACAAGACAGACATGTCAGCAGATTATGATAAGTTTGATGAAATTCCGCCCTTCACAGTGAGAACTGACCCAAGCATCCCGTTAAATAATGAAGATGCTCCATGGTTACGGCTGAAGCGATCATAGGCCAGGGACATACGCGAAGAAGGGTTCATGGCTTTTATGTAAATCAATGTAATGTATTAAACCTTTATGTGATGTGTAGTAATGTATTAAACCTTTATGTGGTGAAACACGCGTGGTAGGTGGTTGTCGGCTCCCACACCTCCCGTGGGAACCTCTCAAACCTCAGCTTCGACCGTCCAAACACAGTTCCCCCTGCATACAGCCCGACGGTGGCTCGTGAGTTTGAGCGCCACTTCGATCCAAGCAGCGGTAAGACGTCTCTGATGATCTACAACCGTCCGGCAAGACGTCTCTGATGATCTGCAACCGTTTGGAACGGTCGCAGGTCATCAGAGACGTCTTGCCACTGGTTGCCCAAAGATGCCTCTCCGAGTGACGCTGGAATGTTTTGTGTTTGAGCACCACTTCGATCCAAGCAGCGGCAAGACGTCTCTGATGATCTACAACCGTCCGGCAACACATCTCTGATGATCTGCAACCGTTTGGAACGGTCGCAGGTCATCAGAGACGTCTTGCCGCTGGTTGCCCAAAGATGCCTCTCCGAGTGACGCTGGAATGTTTTGTGTGAGTGAGTAACTTGTCTGAGGAGGGCGGTTATATATAGGGTACGTGTGCTTCTTTAGTCCCGGTTGGTAACACCAACCGGGTCATGTGGCTCACGAAGTGGTCGTGATACTGCTGATCCAACAGCTCACAATCCCTCAAAAGAAACACACCCCTGATCCAACGTCTCACAAGCGCTTGAAAGAAACACACGATCCGTGTGCTTCTTTAGTCCCGGTTGGTAACACCAACCGGGTCATGTGGCTCACGAAGTGGTCGTGATACTGCTGATCCAACAGCTCACAATCCCTCAAAAGAAACACACCCCTGATCCAACGGCTCACAAGCGATTGAAAGAAACACACGATCTGTGTGCTTCTTTAGTCCCGGTTGGTAACACCAACCGGGACTAAAGACGGGCTTTGCGGTCACGACACGTGTCCTCCCCCAGCGCTTTCCTGGGCACCTGTCCTCCCCCAGCGCTGCCCTGGAGGTCTTTATATATTGTCGCCGACGGGGTAAACCCTAATCCACCATTCCTAGCCACGAACGCATCGTCTCCACGAGATGGATCCGCCACGCCCGCCGCACGCCTTCTGGACGAGGTCGAGCGTGCTCGGCAGAGCGCGCTTGGGCGCAACCGCGGGAGTCTATCCCGCCGTATGCCCACGAGCCCGGCGTGGAGAGGAATGCCCAGCTACCGGCCTCCTGCTCCACCAGGTGCCGCCACCTCCACCTGGCGCCGCTGCACCTCCACCAGGCGCCGCCGCTCCTCCCGCGGAGGAGGAGGGACGACGACTTCGACTGGAGCGACGACGGGGAAGAAGGTTGTGGGTTGCAGATACAGGAGGCCATGGAAGCCTCCTTCCAGTCTGTCCGCGACTACCCTGTCCAGCGAGCCAAGACTTCCTACCAGCTCAAGGCGAAGGAGGCTTCCGATCTGGATTGGGCGCTGAAAGACTCATCCTCCATGGATCTTGCCCTCCGCCGCAAACGTGCGCGCGAGAACCGG
Source organism: Poa pratensis (assembly GCA_947311845.1). Classification (NCBI taxonomy): domain Eukaryota; kingdom Viridiplantae; phylum Streptophyta; class Magnoliopsida; order Poales; family Poaceae; genus Poa; species Poa pratensis. The sequence goes on from CAMZMU010000113.1 coordinate 36,738,243, forward strand.
GCGGCCGCCCACGGGGCTGGCTCCTCCCGCCGTTCCCCCTAATCCTACGGCCTTCGAGCCAGCAAGTCCGTTTATGTAGAATAATGTTGGTGATGTTGGATCAGGGGTGTGTTTCTTTCAAGCGCTTGTGAGACGTTGTATCATGTGTAATAATGTATTAAACCTTTTATGTAATGCATTAAGATAAATGAATTAATAATTTTTATCTGCTTTCTTCTGCATTTTACAACACCAAACATTCATCTTACAAATATAGGTTTTCTGAAATTGTTCTGCATTTACTTCTGCTTACGGATTATTTTAGAAAATGGCAAAATGGTTAATAGTTTGTATAGTTAGAATAATTATTTTAGAAAACAGAAAATGGTTTTGGATTATTTATTCAAATTTAAAAACTTTTCATGTTGAAAGTATTTTCAGATTCAAAACCATTTGAAATTCATATCCAAACACCTAAATAAGAAAAAAAAAGGCGGGAACAAAATTTCAGAACTGAAAAGTTCGAAATAAGTTTGAAAAAAGGACTCTTTGGTCCCGGTTTCTACCAAGAACCGGGACCAAAGATCCTTGGACGCGCGCAGCGATCTGGCATTAAATGACGCACTCTTTGGTCCCGGTTGCTGGCAAGAACCGGGACCAAAGATGCATTGGTCCCGGTTCTTTGAAGCAACCGGGACCAATGGCCCCCTGCTACTTAACCCCCAGCCTCTTCTTCTTCCCCATTCTCACGCACGCGAGACGGTTTTCATCGACGAGCAGGAGCAAGAAGGGCGCCGCGCATCAACGCCGTCAGGCTTCCCCGCCGCCGACTCCACGCGCCGCCCCGCCGCCTCCCCGCGCGCACGCCGCCCCGACGCGGCCGGCCTCCTCCCCGTACACGCCACGCGCCGGCCCGACGCGCCGGCCTCCTCCCCGCACGTACGCCGCCCAGACGCCGGCCTGACCCCGCCCTCCTCTCCACGCACACCTCCCGTGCCTCCACGCCGCCGTCCCGCGCCCAGCGCCACCGCCGTCCCACCGCCGCCCGCACCGGCCGCTTCTCGATCGGTGAGTTAGAATTTTAGGATTTTAGGATTTTTTTTGTATAGGAAATGTTAGTGTTAGGTTTTTTTGTTTTGTATAGGAAAATGTTAGTGTTAGGAAAATGTTAGTGTTAGGAAAAAAAATTGTTAGGAAAATGTTAGTGTTAGGATTTTTTTTGTATAGGAAATGTTAGTGTTAGGATTTTTTTATTTTGTATAGGAAAATGTTAGTGTTAGGAAAAAAATTTGTTAGGAAAATGTTAGTGTTAGGATTTTTTTTGTATACGAAATGTTAGTGTTAGGATTTTTTGTTTTGTATAGGAAAATGTTAGTGTTAGGAAAATGTAGTGTTAGGAAATTTTTTTGTTAGTGTTAGGATTTTTTGTTAGTGTATAGGAAAATTTTGTTAGTGTTAGGATTTTTTTGTATAGGAAAATTTTGTTAGTGTTAGGATTTTTTGTTAGTGTATAGGAAAATTTTGTTAGTGTTAGGATTTTTTGTATAGGAAAATTTTGTTAGAGTTTACGGGTTTATGATACGAGTTTACAGGTTTACGATACGAGTTTACGAGTTTACGGGTTTACGATATGAGTTTACGGGTTTATGATACGAGTTTACGAGTTTACGGGTTTACGATACGAGTTTACGGGTTTACGATACGAGTTTATGAGTTTACGGGTTTACGATACGAGTTTACGGGTTTACGATACGAGTTTACGGGTTTACGATACGAGTTTACGAGTTTACGGGTTTACGATACGAGTTTACGGGTTTACGATACGAGTTTACGGTTTACGATACGAGTTTACGGGTTTATGATATTGTAGATGTATCTTGACATATGGAACAAGTTACCCAACTAAAGTTTTGTGCATTGTTCTTAATTTGCAGAAACTATGGAACGAGACGAAGATCAGGAAAATATCCTCCAGGATATAATCCGCGGGCCGGAAGATATTGTCGATGTCACCACGGAGTTTTTGAACAACTCCGGTGAGGGAGATGAGTCTCTCAACCGAAGAGACGGCTCCGGTGAGGTAGAACCCGACGGCCGGGGTGAGGGAGAAGTCAGCGAGGGAGAAGCCGACGAGGGAGAAGCCGAAGGCTCCGGTGGAACATTAAACTCCGGCGAGGTGCATATACATATATTAATGAAGCCGAAGATTGTATTAATTAAGTCTCTGATGTCTATATACATATATTAACGCTCTTTCTTCTTTTAGCCCTCCGGATCGAGCAAATCTTCTGTAAGGACAAAACGAGGCCCAGCCAAAAAGTTGGGCGACCAAGAAAGGTACACGATCGAAAGAGTCGCTGAAGACGGCACACCGACTGCTCCCCCTGGTGTTAAAAATAAAATGGTAAAGCAATGCGGAGTTCTTGTTAGGGACTTCATCCCGATCACCGTTCGAGAATGGCATCGGCCAAACGAGAAAGGACAGCTATATGTCAGCGATGAGGGCAAAGAAAGACTTTGGAGAAAGCTCATGGTTAATTTCACCCTGCCGGCGCCAGAGGTGGATTCAGATGAGGAGGATCCAGATGAGGCAGAAAAGATTGCCCGGAAAATCATGGAGCAAAAAGTCAAGGACTGGGCACTTAAGAAGATGGCCGAGCTATTCAAGAACTGGAAGAAAAGATTGAACAAACTGTTTGTCAAGAAAAATAAGACTCCAGACTTCGATAAAGGGTATGAGAAGATAAAGGACTACTGGGAAGAATTTGTGGCGTACAAGAAATCAGAGGAAGCTCTGGAAAAGTCTGCAAAAAATGCGGCAAATGCTGCTCTAAAGATGTACCACCATACTATGGGGCCTGGTGGCTACGCTGGTAGCATGCCTAAGTGGGAGAAACTTGAGGCGGACCTGCTGGCTAATGGGATCACTCCAGAGCCACTCAAGTGGATCGAACGGGCAAGAAATTGGTTTTACGGGCATGGGGGCACGTTGGACGCAGAAGGGAAGTGCATATATAACAGAAGACACAAAGATAATCCCCTACTACCCATCCAAGAAATTAGAAAAGCAGTAAAGGATGTTGAAGAGGGACGGTTCATTCCCGATAGAGAGGATGACGAGCTCACACGCGCCCTTGGGAATAAGGAACACGACGGACGGTTACGAGGCGTACCTGGCTCCAAGCCCAAGACAATTGCGATTCCCGAGCACAGGAAGAAATTTCCTGATAGAAGCCATCAGAGGAGAAAGGAAAGGGAGGCAATGGAAGCACGCGCTGCTGCAGACCGGCTGCTTAATATAGAAGAAGAATTAAAGCTGCAGAAGGAACAAATTGCCGTGCTTAGCCAGCAAGGTACTAGCGGCCAATCTCAACGGCACATGGTAGAAGCTGCATGCGATGGTACCGGTGGCCCATCGAATCGGAAAAGCAGCGTGGCTTCCACGGAGCTCCAGGATGGTAATGATGATGCAGTGGCTCCACTTCGTCGCTACCCAGTGGATGATATCACGGAGAGCACACCTTGTGAGATGCATGTGAAAGTTTTTAACTTAACCGTGAAGGTGGCGGTCGGCTATGTCGTACCAATTGGACCTAATCCAACTTACCATTTCTCTCCGGTTCCAAATGGCTACGCTGTTGTCGCGGTGGATGAAGTGATGAAAGATTATGAGGAGCTGAAGCTGCAACACCCTGCAGGTGAAGATGGGGAGGTGCTTGAACTTGGAGAAGCCAAGAAAGCGACCATTCTATGGCCAAAGGAATTCATCGTGCTTCCGAACTGGCAGCCAAGGCCATCGACTCCTCACCAGTCTCCAGCGCAACAGTCCTCTTCACCGCCTCAGCATTCTCCAGCGCAACAGTCCTCTTCACCGCCTCACCAGTCTCCAGCGCAGCCGTCTCCGCCGCCGCGTCAGCCGTCTCCGCCGCCGCGTCAGCCGTTTCCGCCCACCGCTCGTACTATGAGGGGTAAGCGATCACCGAAACGTAAAAGGTCGCCCCTCCCAACAGTACCTCATAAGAATCTTCCCATTAGACCTTATGACAGGACTGTAGCGGAAAACGCCGCGGAGGTGGCTGCCTACAATAAGGCTTTTTTTGCACCAAAAAAGCCCGAGCAGAAGCCGGTATACGATGAAAAATCCAAAAAGTGGAGAAAGTCCTTCCTTGAGCAGCCATCCCAGATATCGATGAATCTGCCATCTGACTATGGTCGTGAACTTACTAAGCTAGCACGTGCCCAGTCTGAGCAGAACAAGGGAAGAAGTGCAAAAAGCGGGAAACAAATTGCCCAGCTCGGACAGCAGAAAAATCAATCGGTCCCCCCGCTCATAGTGTGTTCCGATGTCGACAAGGACTTCAGAGTCGCTATGGATAAGACCTGGAATTATTGGACCCCAGAGCCATAGCTGCTGCTAAAGAACTTGGTGTCACTGTATCTCAGGCCAAGGAACAGGCTACCGCCTTGGGTATGAGCCTTGGTCAACTTTTAGGCTATGAACATGCGCCAATGTTAGAGATGGCACGGAAATATGTCCAAGGGGAGCCTATGGTCAGTAATGAGGAGATGACGGGTCTATCAACACATATGCGAAATCTGCATACCTGGTACCTGGTGCACACATCAAAGAAGGACGCGAAAGAGTGGTTTCCGCTGGACGTTAGAGTGGAGCATTTCTTCAAACGTTACACTATACAGGTTCAACTGACTGAACTGTTCCAGTTATTCCAAAAGCGCGCCCTCGACAAATCTATCCTCTCTTGCTATTGTCTGTAAGTGATTTATTTTCGTAATTAAGTCTCTAGCTCAGCTCGTTCATTGCCTGTATTATATTATCCTGCCTATATATATATCCTTTTGTACGCTATTATGCAGAATGAAGATGCTGGAATGCAAAAGATCTAAAGTTTTTGAGGTTGGGTTCGTTGACCCATATATCGTGAATTCACATACGTTAGTCAATCACCCCAAAGACGTGGAGCATGACCTGACCACCTTTTTAACCATGCAACATTTCTGTACGGAAATACTATTTCCTTACAACTTCAGGTGAGTGTTTCTGTCTTGTACATATTTTTATTTGGCTTTCTCGATGTTAAGTGTAATTGATGAGCTATGCATGTCTGCTTTATGTAAACGTCCGCAGGTTCCACTGGATTCTGCTAAGCATTCAACCTGACAAGTCCACAGTTGAAGTCCACGACTCATTAAGTTGGGACCAAGCGTTGTGGTCCGACATGAAAGAAATGCTCAACAAGTAATTTCAATCATTATCGCATTATATCGCCCTCTTTCGTTCGTTCCCTGATGTCAAGTAATTAATAACTCCTTTGTTCATTTTCTTTGCCAAAGCAGGTGTTGGACAATTTTCAAACAGAAGGTAGAAGGTCCATTCAAAGATGAGCTAACTTATAAAACGGTGGAAAGTCCGCAGCAGCCACCGGGGAGTAATTTATGTGGATTCTACGTTTGCGAGTTCATTCGCGAGTTGACCACTGAGCGGAGAACAACTGCTTTCAGCAAAATGCGGGAGAAGATCGACCCAGAACTGCGCGTAGGAGCAATTCAAGAGGAATTGGCGGGATTTCTGCTTAGGGAGGTCATCGATGAAAGGGGAGAACATTATGCTTCGGACGATGAACTACATATGCCTTGATGGCTTGATCTATCTCCATGTAATTAAATAGTTGTATTCTCGCAAGAGATCGAATATTAATTATATATGCATCAACATGTACTGTGTATATAGTAGAGCGTATAATATGCGTACGGAAACGATGGAGAGCACGTCGGCGATGCGAAGAAGGGGGAGACGACGGAGGCACGGCGAGAGGGAGAGGGGGCACCGGCGAGAGGGAGAGGAGGCACCGGCGAGAAGGAGAGGGGGCACCGGCGAGAGGGGGCACCGGCGAGAAGGAGGGGGGCACCGGCGAGAGGGGGCACCGGCGAGAGGGAGACCCTAAACCCTAAATACCAAAAAAAAAAAGCACTCATTGGTCCCGGTTCGTAACAAGAACCGGGACCAATGAGTCTCTCCCCACGCCCAGCCAGAACTGGCCACGTGGCCACCCATTGGTCCCGGTTCGTGGCCCAACCGGGACTAGCATTAGTCCCGATTGGCCAGTCCCGGTTGGGCAACCGGGACTGATGGCCCAACCGAACCGGGACCATAGGCCCATTTTCTACTAGTGCACTCAATGACTCACACAACACAAGAGGAAGGACACGAGTTTATAGAAGAAATTCAATAGAGTCTCCGCTATACGGGAAGACATCCATGGACATCCACGGCAAGCAATTGAATAAGAATGACGATATTTGAATCACAACTAGTATAAAATTCTTTATTTCTATTGGGAAGAGATAGTTGCCTTACACAAGAGCAACGCACCACGAGAGAAATACAATTATGCAGGATGCGTGTTTGGTTTCTGCACCCTCTGTTGTGTGGCTTGCTGAGTGGAGGACCAAATATTCTTTATTTCTATTACTAAATCGATATAAAATTCCTGACTGAAAATATCACTCGGTAATTTCACATAATCCTGACATCGCTCGGTTTAATTCACAAGGTGGTGACAAAATATAACACGACACAAATCATAACCCACTTCCGGTCTTCTAAGTAGTCTTCATCTCTGGTGTCGTAAAACAGCTCGGGATATGTGGTATGCAGTATATGCACCTTTTGGGTTTCGAGGTTTATGACACATATCATGCTCTGAAGTGATGGTAGTATTCAGCAGTCATCTTCACACCCTCCTAACAGTTAAGTTCACATATAAATGTTAGCTCATTCAGATTTCTTTCAAATATTGAATAAAAATAAAGCCAACTGAGTTGAAGTAATAACCTCAAGTGATACTACAGGTTTGTAATCAAGATCTTCAACGGCTTTGTTGCAATTGAATGTTCTGTTCAACGTTACATACTTAACCTTTGCGGATGTCAGCACAAGAAGTGGACTTCCATTGAGAGAGAGTTGCCTATTGTAGCACCAGTCCGCAACACATGTTATCGGCATGAGAAGATACAAAGGTATTCTTATCTTAAATTGACTGCAACAAAATATCACGGGTTAGATAAATAATATGTTTCAAAGATGCTATCATATAATAAGAACAAAAATGATGTCAGTTCTAGCAGAAAGAGCTGCATTGCTAGTATCAATTTCTATCTATTATTAATCCTAAGTTTCCAGGCATAGCTAATACGTATGACACTACATATCCATCATACTATGACAAATATTTTATATGCCATAAATAACAGGGAGTAAAATGTGACATTTGACTCAATGTAGTAATAGCAATACACAAGCACATGTGTTAGGAATGTACTCACAATGTTTTCTATTAAACCTTTGAATACATTATTTCTATATATAGTGTAGTCAATTACTTATGTATCGTGAGTCTCAGTCATTATCAGTAAATACAAGAAATGTTTTCTCAAGTATACATGTCAGAACACTTGCAATCACTACCGTAGGATGTGCCTGAAGATAGATGCAAATATTACAATCAGCAAATTTTCCTCGCATGAATCTCCAGGGAAGTGACAAACGGTTAACCTAGTAATCTAGTATACATTAATGTACCCACGTAAGAAAATTGTTTTGTCGACAAGACAGAAATTTCAAAATGTGAGAATTTACTCATTTTAGGTTTATCAGAAAGTTTGGAAAGAACACCTTTTGTATCCTAATTCTTCAGATAACATATGTACAAACTCCCACATATTCATTGGTTGCATATTAGTTATGAAGTAGGCCTATGAAAGAAAAAAAGATATGTTAGTAGGATTATAATGGAAACCATAATTTTGCAGTCAGAAAATAATAATACTTTGCCTCCAATGCGCTGTGCGCCTTCTTTGCTTGAAAGAGTTCTCTCGGCAGATAGGTGACCATGCACCACATTCTCAACGTATACAAAATCATCACAATTCCTCCCATCGCCAAGAATAATCTACAAGAATATAGAAATTTCCACTAGTTAAAACTATCACGACTTACTATGTACTTGTAATTGAAAACAGGGGTTCATTTACATCGAAGTAGATTGATGATGTTCTAATGATTAATTCGGTTCCTAAAAGTGCAACTTAATTTTTTATCTAAAAGTAAAATTTGTATTGCCTTTTCACCCAGTTGCATGTTGCACCATTCACCAAACTGAAGTTGTATGTATATCTACCGGTGCCAAATATGCATTATCATCGATTAGCTCATGTGCTCGGCTTGGTGAAGAGCTTGCGCTCCTTAGTCTTCGGTCAGTAATCCCCTGGGCGCAACACGTTAACATTGATGTACAAGTCTTCCCATAGAGGTGATACTTTATGTTGTTCTTTGTTGGACTTGACTCAACGCAGGACTATGTCAGGAACACTCAGCCGTGTACGTGTTGGCTCAAAGCGTTGTAGGCCATTCTAGTTTCTTGTGGACCAAAGTAAGGCGCCCTCCCATACTTTTTCCAGCTGGTCGACGATGTCTTTGCATGCTTCCTCCCCCTCTTCACCGACGTACATGTGGTTGCGCAGTGAGATGTGTTCCAAGCCATTTGGCATGCTGCCTCTCCACCACGCCGACTGGGCTCAAGCTTGGCTGACTGGATTGCATCCCGCCTACATCCATTGGTAGGCCGACCTTAAGCACCACTTCGTCAAAAACTTAAATGGCACCTACAATAGGCCTAGGAATGAGTGGAACCTTCACGGCTAAATGCAGAAACTAGGAGCAATTCTCCAAGAAGAGATGCTCCCCGATGAACGCTCACGATGGGGACAGCATCTCCATGATCACTCTCATCCTCAAGGACGAACTCCTTTTCCATCAGATCAGGAATAATCCCACCAAAACTGTGGGTGAGTTCTTCGACATCACCAACGGTCGAAGATCTTGTTCACCGCACATTCTGGAGTGAGAACAGGATGAGACGATATCCCAAGTCCTCAAGGACAAGGGATCACTCTAGTTTGCCACACAAAAAGAACCGTAACCGAAAGAACATAAGCTCTATAGGGAAGACCTAGTCACAACCGTTGATCACTGCCCCGCCACGTCGTGAAGTTCACTGCCCCGCCCCTTTAGCGTTGAAGGGCTGATAAATCAGACATACAAATTCCATAGCCAAAGTCGTAGCATAATACCTGCGACTGCATCCTCTTAAAAAAATAATGGAGAGTAGTGGCAAGACTCCCAACAAGGGCAAAAGAAAGATGCTCCTTCCTAGCAAGAGAAGAACGATGACGAAACCGACCAGACAGACTGCCTCATCACAAGTCTGCAGCTTGAAGCGTATTGTAAAATGCAATATTATTTGCACATACAAATGAGTATGGTAAGAAATTGTACATAATACTATGGGTAGTATGTACAAATCCTCGATCGTAGTATATACTACACGTTGGAGAGACATTTTGTTGTTCGGGGGTGCACGCGCACGTAGCGGCTGCCGTCCGATCCACGCGGAGATGTGCGAAAAGATAAAGGCAATGTTGACCGCGCATGCTAGGCTTTTCGTTAAGCACGTGGAGAATTGAATTAACATTTGGTTAGATTTGGCTTCAATTATTACACCTTATCCTTTCAAAATCTGCAATTATTACGTCTTTTCCCTCTGAAATTTGTAACTATTACACTTTTTCCTCCCAAAGCAGCAATGATGATGCCTTTTCTCTTCAAAAGATGCAATTAATTACACATTTTCCTCCAAAAGTTGTAATGGTTACGTATTTTCCTCCAAAAGCTACAATGATTACACATTTTTCCTCCAAAAAAAGGGGCAATTTGAGGTTGCATTATTAGCTGTGAGGTTGCATTATTAGCTATGCCAAGGATAACTGGCGGTAAGTTTGGGTTAAGCAAGGTTGACCAGGAAGGACAGGTGTCATGCGGTGGAGGGGTGTGCACGCACCCCCAGAACACCAAGTCATTTTTGCTACACTTTATGACGGCATACTCTCTATTACAATTGACACTATATATACATTGCATCAAGCCAAACATATGCCTAACTACAATCCGGTTGTAATATACATATATGAATTATAATATTAGGTGTGCACGATCATAACTAAATGTAGAGTATATAATAATATCAAACTAAAATGTTGTGCACATGCATCTTTTGATTTGTCTCTCACAGTCACGATGGATACTTTACTCAATTTTTTTTTTTTTTTGCGAATGGAAACTTTACTCAAATTACCCTCGTGGATCGGGTTACATCGGAATTCCAAGAATAAGTATGACAAAGATGATAGAAATATGCATGTCTCAAAGCAAAACAAACTCACTCTTAATGGTGGTATAGCCTACCAAAGTATCAACATATTTCCTCTTACAAACATATGCTTTTTCCTATCAACGTATAAGAGGAGCAAAGGTTAATGTTCACCACAGATATGCAAGTTATTGGACTTTGAGTCTAGCATAGAACTTCATAAGGAAGTAACCATCAAGGGTGCATGAAGTGAATTGTGCCACATCAATTGGTTTCCTTCATCAATGAATGAGGGAGTAAGTTAAAATAGACTTGATTTATAAACATATTCAATTCAAAATTATATTTTAGTGATATGGTCTTATGTTATTTTGAATACATTACGTACCTTCATTCCTCCATAAGAAACTAAATTTGGAACTAAATGATTGTCGCCGGGGCCAAAAATGGAGCCTGGACGTATACAACAAGTGAGAAGCTCATTTATTCCATTGGCCCTTATCACTAACTTTTCTGCCTCTGCCTTTGTTTGTCCATATGGTTCAGGAAACTATAAACAAATAAAACAAAGCAGTTAGACATATTACAAACTGTGTAGTAAGAATGTATGAATTGTAATAATAAAATAAAGGAACATGCAGGAATAAAATAAAACAACGATGCAAAAAATAATGTACGTATATTATATATCATGTACTTTCATTGCAGTTACCTGCATATTCGACGGTATATAAATGAAATTTAATATTACAAAATTACGGCAGTTAAAGATAAACTTTCATGTTTTACGTTGTTGGTCTGACATATAAGTTGAAATGTCAAAGTTGGTCTTCGAGGATGACATAGACTTGCAATTGGTTTAGTCAGATTGTTTTACCGGAGATTTTATATAAGTAACTTGTTCTCAAAAGGTTATAATGTGTATAACACGAAAACTCTTAATACCCTCTATGTAGTGTATTTGTACAATTTTCCGTTGTAGTTTCAAGTTCCAACTTCTCCATCGCCATCAGTCGCCACCAATGTAGTTTCCATTAGTACGGAAAAAGCAAATGTTAGAATGATAGAATATGAGTAAATGTTAGAATGTTAGCATGACTTGTAGTGTGGTTGTACCAAATAAATCCTTTTTAATCTACTAAACAGTGCAATAATCTCTCCTACTTAATTATGTTTGAATGTGAGCAAACCAATTAATTTCTGGCTATTACGGTGATTAAATCTAGAAGACGTCATGTGATAGACACCTAAGTTTACAATAATGTAAACTACCATATGGAGGTATTTTAAAGAGCCGATAACATATACTGTGTATCCACATCTAGTTGGCTAAAAAGGAAAATTATGTGTTGTGGCACTAATAGGATTTTTCATTTTCTTTGTTTTCATTGACCATCTCTCATACTTTTCCTATTTTACGACCAGTTATTTATGTGAACTTAAGATATGACTTAAAGTGGTTCTAGAATTTTTTTCAATATTTGTTTTGATAAATCAATGATAAAGAAACAATTAAATGATAAATTATGAAGGCATATCCCAAGGAAAATAAGAGAAAGCTCCGGATAAATTTATATACTTTTCCAATATAAACATCTATCGAAACTCTATGAAAACCCATCTTTCACGCACCTTCACTAGTAAAAATGTCGAATTTATAACTGATGATTAATAGTAGACAGCAATAGGAAAATTCTTGTTATATACCACTTATTTGAACATTTTTCCGTAACTTTAAATGTACTTTATTACCGATCACAACATACTTGAAAACTAATTGTAAGAACCAATTCACTATCATACCCATGTTTACAATATACCCTTTTTGTATGTGTAAACAACGGAATAAAAAGATACCTTATCTGGATATGGCATTGATTCATCTACATCAAAGAGGCCATGAACTCCATCGAATACAACAGAACTAGAACTAGTATATATGAGCCTTTTAACCTTGCAGGCGTTACAAGCCTGAATGACCTTGTTTGTCCCTATGCACCAGGAAATGGCAAAACCTCATTGTGAGAGAATTTAATAAAACATGCAAAGTGTTTGTCCCTATGCAAAGTTTGTCCCTATGCACCAGGAAAGGGTTACTGCATCCAGCACGATGGTGACCCCTGGTATGAGGGAAATTGCTGCTTTCCTATGTTGGGAAGGTATCTAGCTAGGACCGGGACACAACGTGGGAAGTAGTCCAGCGGAAGGCCGACAGCGAGCCCAGACGTAGGCGCGGACCAGCGACTCGAGCCGTACTAGAGGCAGCGACGCGAGCGGAAGAAACGACGATTCTATGGGCGTGGTTGGTTTCCAGTTTCCACAATACCTCCACGCTGGCTCTCGGATGTAATTTTGGTCCGCTTCCTTGTCTTGGCCACATCGAATTTCTGGCTCGCATGAACGGCCAAAAGGATCGTACAGTACCCTATAATCTGCAGTCTGGCTCAAAAGAAACGCCGAGAGGCTATATGAACCGGCGAGCTGGTTCCACCCTGGAGTTTTCTGTGAAAATAACAAATCACAGTGAATATACATCGAATAAAGTAAAGCAAGCAAAGGGGAGCAAGATTGCTCAAAAGGAAAAGATGAAGGAGGTCCCCGTTTTCTTGGCCTTTTTTATTGCACCAGGCTTGCAGGCTTGCTTGAAGGAGAGGTTTCTAGGTGCTCTCTGCTGTTATTACCCTGATTTGAGGTTCTGTAAAACGGATGAAATCGTCAAAATTTTCGCTCGACTAAGCGCTGCTTCTGTAACTGTATAACAGACACAGTTTGACAGGTTTCAGAATAGACAAATATAAAAAATATGCAAGCAAGGCATGGCCAACTTGTACCTTCACCAGGTATTGCAATTGCTTTCAATTCTCTTATAGCAATATCAACTGCCTCAGTGACATAATCGGATGGCTGGATCAGTTCAGAATGACAAGACAGTTTAAAGGACCTGACAGATATAAACTATGTTGCTGTATGCACACCTTTGTTTAGCATTATGATTCAAGTTTCTTCTAACGACAAGGCTCAAGACGATGGTGCTTTCAGTAAAATGACTGAAACGAAATACACATCAGGTTCAAGTGTGAAGTGAATATAATATTATTAGCTCACAAGATGAAGAAAAAAATTATCTCACCGCAACAAAATGAATACCAAACAGACCACTATCATCCTATACAGTACTAAATGCTGAAATTGATTGCATCCAATCATACGCAGTCATAACCCGGAGATCTGAAAATAAACAATGATTCACATTAGCCTTTGGAAGGAGCTATCCACTTCTCTTTCAAAGATGCAAAGTAACAAGATATGCAGCTATGAGCTGTAAAATACAAGCAGAAGAAATGAATTACCAGACATACGAAAAAATCAGTATCATAATTGATAATTATAGTGGTTTCTTAACTTACAAAGCCTTGCCTGCATTCCTTTCCCGGAAACACCATTGGAAAATGAAGCTCCGCCACCCATCAATGTCTGCAGATAGTTTTACAAATAAGCTCGTGAGTCTACTTTCCACAATAAATCACACCACAGTAGTTAAATTAGTTAATCAGACACATATTTCTTTCCAAGAGATCATTACACCTGCATGATTTTCATGATTACAGCTGCTTTCCCCTGACGTGAGCCTCCTGTAACGTCAAAAGCCAATGCGACGTGCATGATCTACACAAGAGCATGGTTCTTAAGTAGAACGGTGGGAGGGCAGAGAGAAGCTAAAGGCTAGAACATGAGAGGGTGGAAGATAGAAACAGAATACTTTATCACCTCAGAGTCAGTTTTGAGCCTGAAATCTCCACCAGTATATGCAGATCAGATAACAAGGGTTCTGCAACATCTAGCAAATGCTGGTGGTTCACGCCTGATGCAGCTAAACCAAGCGGTCAGCAGTATAGTTTTCCTGTTAGAGTAATAACCATTGCTCTTCTATGTTTATTTAACAATTTGGCATTATAATGGTTAAGATCATAAGATGTACAAAGGAGAGTGTATTTACACGTTTCTATGCATACTAATCATTTTGCAGCGAAAAGGTGTTTAAACTGTTAGGGTCTTGCAATTATGATTGTAACGGTCTAGAATGGAAAATACCACTGATTTTATACCATATAAATGATGTGGCAAACAAAGCACCGAACCTAAATCATCCACTTTCAAATACTCACTCACGGCATTTAATAACCATAGGAAGATTTTGATCGTTGATATTTCTAGTACAGATATCACAAGGCTGACCAAACCTAGGAACGCATCATCAGGGCCGTCTCCAGAAATTGGGGGCCCCGGTGCAAAATGATACATGAGGCCCTATTTTTTGAAAAAATCATATAACTAAAGCATACTTGTTCTTAGTTACATAACTTTGATTTTTGTTTGCACAATCTTTAAAATATACCAAGTATTAATTAGAAATCTAACCTCATATTTTCCTGAAAAGAATAATCCGTCTTGAAAATCATGGACGCGTCACAACACTGGGCAACTAGCCCAACTATCTCTGCGAAACAGTTCAGCTGCCGAGCAATAAGCATATTGCAATTTGTTGTAAAATAATTACCACTGTATTAATTTTCTGCTACTTTATTCTGCACTGAATGCTGACAGCACCTAGACGAGCTGCAATGGCAATTTACGGAAACAATGGACTTACTATCAAGGTGTTTTAACTTACGCGTCTTTCAGTCTTCTAACTCCGACGATGGCTTTGACCATGTTTTACAAATTGGTTGAATCAGTGATAGGTTGGTGCTGGTGGCGATGAAAATCATGAAATCTTGATAGCTTTGCCTTCATGAAATAGGAGTCACGAGCGTCCGGCCAGGCGACGAGTGGCTCGTGGCGTCGGAAAGAACGTTGGAAGTGGAACGGCCGACCGGAGTACTGGAGTAGGCTGTGACGGACTCAGAGATCGCGCCGTCATGCGTCATAGACATTAGAAGATTTTATATTAGAGATTATAAAGATTGGGGATTTGTTTCTGGGAGTAGAGATCTGGATTTTGTTTGGGCAATCAAAGAACGAGAGATGAACAGACCGCAACAGGTGGGAGATCAAACGTCTCGGGTCTTGTACGCGCACGCTAGCTGGGCCTGGTGCAGGCACTGCTGGGCCGCTGGCCTTTCATTTTCTATCCTAATTAACTCCGTAATTCCTTAAGCTTATACGTAATGTACTAAAGTGGGGGCCCCACAATTTCGGGGGCCCTGTGCGGTCGATCAGTTCGCTCACCCTCGTAGACGGGCCTGCGCATCATAGCCGATATGATAAACACATAAACCAAATGTGGATACAAAATTAAGATCTTCCGATTATGGTTGTAAAGGTATAGAATAGAAACAATGTAAAGCAGTGTAAACAACTAAATAATGCAATTCGGCCTTAATTTGCCACTTTCAGAGCAAATTATTCAGAAGCACAGAATAATCGTGTATTTTTCACATTTACTTATACTAGTGAAAACATGACAACACAAACCAAAACTAGGAACGCGTACAGAAATTAATATATATAGTGGATGGATATGATGAAGGCACCAAAGAAATTACCAGGAAAAAAAATGCGAACGGCACCACGATAAATCTTCCCAAGAGCTTCCAAAGGGACTCTGTTTATCTAAAAGTTGAGATCATCACCTTGCTCCGAACTTGGCTCCGGAGAAAGGCCGGGTTGCGGACGCAATCGAGGAGCACCTCGACGGCCAGCCAGGGACGGATCCATATAGGGCCATGGGTGTGCAGCTGCACACCCAAATATTTGGAAAACAAAATCGTATGTTTATTGCAAAATATATGTATGTATCAATGGTGTTGTAGTTTTGAGCAAAATAACTACGTAACATCAAACTAAGCTTAAGATATTATGGTTGTGTAGCAATTCTTCTATAATTTGTGGAAAAGAATCGATGATTCATCTAGCTATGGGAAAAAGTCTTTTTTTTTAGGAACAATGGGAAAAAAGTTTTGATTTAGCTATTTGAATCCTTTATAGAGTAGCCCCAAAAAAAGTTTTGAACACCCAAGCTCGAGAACCTGGATCCGTCCCTGCGGCCAGCGGCAGGCTGACCCTGAGGTTGCCACCCGTGGCCTCCACGCTCAGCGAGATCGCTCCGAGGAGGGTGTCTCGTGGACGGAGCCGGTGGCGACCTTCACGCAGACACAGCACATCGGGCCCACAGCAACGGTCAGATATAGCAACGAGGAAGAAGGAGGAGAGAGCGTGCCTGGGTGTACGTACCGGCAGTGGCGATTTTACCATACCTCCGCCCTGGGCACGTGCCCAGGCTTTCCGACGGCGCCCCAAAGAGCTCCAGCCATGGCTACGGCAGCTTGGTGGCTGAAAACGCGATCTGAACTGAAGAAGAAGAGCTATTTTCGCTGTGTGGGCTGATTTTGCTTCTTGGGCCTTGTGCTTCTTGATCTTTTGGGGACTGTCTTTCTAACGGGCCACGCCCCTTCACCTTCCCTCACTGATGGGCCTAGGCCATGTGCCCAGGCTTCAAAACTGTGCTAGCTCCGCCACTGCGTACCGGGATGTCCTGGGAGGCGATCCTGACACCTCCGTGTGCGGGTGGAAGGCGGAGGCCCGGCAGCGGGTCGAGCAGGGAAGGGCAGAGCTGCGCGTAGCTCCGGCTCCTTCCGCCGGCGAGGCTGCTCGTTCTCCGCCGCCGTGTGGCTAGCTGTGTGTATTTCGCTGCCGCCGGCGCTGAGCCGCCGTGGCGTGAGCGTGTGAGAGAAAGAAGTATTCAGTGGGGCTTTGTTGACAGTTGCGCCCAGGAAAGGCCCAGTAGTAAGCCATTGTCCAAGCTCACTAGCAGAGGAGAAAAAAGTTCTCAAAAAAAAAAAACAGAGCGGAAAGAACCTTCACTCTGTCTCATTTTTTTCTTTTGCTTCATTTCCAATGCATTAACTCCAAAGAGATAACCGCATGGTTGGTCACTCAACTTTTAAATGTATCAATAATTTGGTCAGTCAACTTCTGAATATGATCCGTACGCTTACACCTTGTCGCATGCGTCGCATGTCCTCGGTTGTCTCGTCGTTACCTCCCTAATCAAGAGAACCTCTCGTCGTCAACTTTCAATGGATGTTGACTCAAAGCTCGGTTTTTTGTTAGAATCTCGAACTGAATTCCCCACGATCTAAACGGTTATGTTGATACTTTTGTCCTTGATGGCTTGATAGTGGAGCTCGGCGCATCGATGTCGTGAACGTCAGCTTCTTCTAGTCGTCCTTGATGGCTTGATACCGCGCATGTGCACGCTGCTGCGCGTCGTGCCGTGTGCGTCAGGAACGTCGTCGCTGTATTCTTCATCATGGGCGTGCTCTAGTGCGCGCCGGTGTCAGCATTTGGAACACGGATGACGTTTCTGACTCCACTGTGATATGTATACCGAAGTCGTGGTCGAGTGTCCTGTGTCCACGCATGGTTCCACAACAAGATCTGTCGAATGCGACACTTGGCTGACCGTACACGCTGCACGACACGACACGGAACTTGCAGCACAGAAGCTGGCCCACGGTGGCACGTCTATCACGCACCGTGAGCACGATGTCGCATGTGAGGACCCTGGTTATACACACACGTCTAAATTAGTACTCTCACTGACAACATTGGCCCACATGTCATATTCATCTTCTTTCCTAATCTTTTATTACACACACGGAAAGCACGGTGAACCATCAGCGTTGGCCGCGCCCGCACGCCACGCACCTATTCCTGCTTGTCGGCCATCCAGCTTGGCCGAGTCCGGCCAGCACGTCAGCGCAGCAGCGAAGGGCCCATGGTTACCCGCTCCGGTGCTCCTCGTCACGCCCATGCAGTTACTTGATCGGGATTGATTTGGATTTGGGATTCAATAAAAGAAAAAAGTTGGGGAGTGGAAGGAAGAAGATGAATATGACACCTGGACCCGACTCTAAGTGAGAGTAACCTATAATCCCGGTCGGGATTATTGCTTTCCCAGTGCACCAAACAGCTCCAGGGTTCGATTTAGATCAGGATTTAATACTTCACGGTGCAAATGACAGGATTTTGATTCCAGGGTTCGATTCGCTGGACCTCTATGAGTTTAATGTTTAAAATGGACTTTTTCCTTGAGAAAAACCAGAATACCAGAACGGGAGAGATCCATACAGCGTCACATGCCACATACAAAGAATCTGTCCAAGTACATTTTTGGCAAAGAATAAGCATGCTTTTGTTGCATTGATGCTCATCTTGTTTTGCAATACAATCCTGCATTGATGCTTCACGCTGGAATGGGAGTTCATACAATGTATACTCCAAGTTCCAGGGCCGCTTAAAGTCTTACGCGATTTCAAGTTTGTTATGAAACTTGGAGGTAAATACAGTGAAGTGATATTTGACTTGACAGTGAAGTGATATTTGTAGACGTGGAACAATAGTCCTCGTAGCCAATAAAATTATCTACTTTGCTTGTGGTTTATTGATGCACACATTAGTCTACCCGTCATATTTATTTAGAGAAACAATTTTCACAAGGCGCAAACGATACCCTTCCAGGGTTCGTGGTTCGTGTTATATAGGAGAGAAGAGCCCTCTCGTGGCATGTACATAGGGTACGGTATTGGGTGGTGTACTACACCATACCAATACCGTATAGCTGATGTATTACATGTATAAAGTCTAACACTCCCCCTTAATCTAAACTTCTACGAAGATTTAGATTACGCCTAAACTCATGAAGATTTCTCGCTGGAAGTGGCTTAGTAAAACCATCAGCAACCTGATCTTTGCTTGATATAAACTTGATCTCAAGATTTTTGCTTGCAACTCTTTCACGAACAAAGTGAAAATCAATCTCAATGTGCTTTGTGCGAGCATGAAACACTGGGTTGGCAGACAAATAAGTAGCACCCAAGTTATCACACCATAAACATGGTTTTTCTGTCAATGTGACTCCGAGCTCACGGAGAAGTGCTTCAATCCAAATGAGCTCAGCTGTTGCATTTGCCACTGCTTTATATTCAGCTTCTGTACTGGAACGAGAAACTGTGGCCTGCTTTCTAGCAAGCCAGGAGACCAAATTTGGACCAACAAATATAGCAAACCCACCTGTGGAACGTCTATCATCAGGGCATCCAGCCCAATCTGCATCTGAAAAAGCACTCAGCAATGTGGATGTAGATTTCTGAAATGTAATGCCAAAACTAACAGTACCCTGAACATATCTGAGAATCCTTTTAACAGCTGTGTAGTGAGAGGTCATGGGTGCATGAAGATATTGACAAACTTTGTTAACAGAGAATGCCAAATCAGGTCGTGTCAATGTGAGATACTGCAAGGCTCCAACAAGGCTGCGATATCGTGTGCTGTCTTCTGAACTAAGCGGCTCCCCCTCAGTGAGAGACAGCTGATCTGTGGAAGATAGTGGAGTAGACGCAGGCTTGCAATCAAACATATCAGCTCGTTTGAGTAAATCAGAGGCATACTTTTTCTGAGTCAGAAGCAAACCATCAGGTGTTCGATGTACTTCAATACCAAGAAAGAAATGCAGGCCACCAAGATCCTTGATGGCAAAATGAGCATTAAGATCTTTAAGCAGGGCAGCAATAGCATGATCTGAAGAGCTTGTAACAATGATATCATCAACATAAATGAGCATGTAGATTGTAACATCTGACTTATGATAAAGAAACAGGGATGTATCTGCTGTAGAGGGTATGAAACCAAGATCATGTAATTTGGAGCTTAGCCTTGAGAACCATGCACGGGGAGCTTGTTTGAGACCATAAAAAGCTTTGTCAAGTTTGCATATGTGATGGGGAGCAGTGGGATTTTCAAAACCAGGAGGTTGACGCATGTAAACTTCCTCTTCCAAAACACCATGTAAAAATAAATTCTTAACATCTAGCTGCCGTAAGCTCCATCCTCGGGAAACTGCTAGTGCTAAAACAATACGAATAGTAGCTATTTTAACAACAGGACTGAAAGTGTCCTCATAGTCAATTCCATACCTTTGCTTGAACCCCTTTGCAACAAGGCGTGCTTTATACCTTTCAATAGTGCCATCAGAACGTTTATTGATGCGGTAGACCCATTTGCAATCAATCAGATTTTTAGTGGAACCAGGAGGAACAAGATGCCATGTTTGATTGTTAATGAGAGCATCATATTCTTCTTTCATTGCATGTCGCCATTGAGGATGATCAAGTGCTTCCGAGAGAGAACGTGGTTCACCTGTGGAAGCAGCATCAAGAAGACTATACCGCACAACACCACGTTTTGTAGTGTAACGAACAGTGCCATCTTTAAAAAATTTAGGTTGTTTGATACCTTTTTGCAGCCGGGTGCGGGCGCCAGCCACAGGACGGGAAGCAGCGTGGGCTGGCGCAGTCGATCCGGTCGGCTCGGGATCCGGCGCTGCAGAAGATTCTCCGTCCAACGCGGATGACGCGGACTGGCCGTCGTCACGAGCATCGGGACCAGCGGAAGCATCTTGGGCTGGTGCGGGCGACGTGGCGCGCTCGGGCTGGTGGGCATCTGCACCAGACGACGACGCGGTGGATGGCCCGCCTGGCGACGCACGTGAGGCGCGGACAGGGGACCGGCGAGCAGGCAACGTAGCGCGCTCGGGCTGGTGGCGAGCTGTCGCTGTCCTTTGCGGCGGGACAGCAGAGGAAGAATCCTCCCCGGGATCGGAGTCAGCGCGATCCGAGGCGGACCCCGGATCAGCATGGGATCCGGTGCCGTTGTCTTCATGCGGGTTGGAGGCATCCGACATTTCTTGCTCATTTGAGCTCGATTCTTGATCGTTTTCAACGGAATTTTCTTCTGTGAACTCATGCTCAGATGCAGAATCTTCTGAGACAATTTGTTCTTCATGTTCCCGGTCATGGTTAGTCACAACAGGGACTATAGGTAAAGGCATGTGGTCATATGTTTGTACATCCCCAATATTAGATGTGTGAGAGGGTGAATCTTTTGGGAGTAAGAGTATTTCAGCACGTAAGCGCCGGCCAGCATTTAGATGTAGATCAGCAAAGGGGAAGATGTTTTCATCAAAGACAACATCACGAGAGACATAAACACGCCCGGTTGGCACATCTAGACATTTTACACCTTTATGAAGATGGCTATAGCCAAGGAAAACACAGTGTTTAGAGCGAAAAGCAAGCTTGCGTTTGTTGTAAGGTCGAAGGTTAGGCCAACACGCACAACCAAAAACACGAAGAGAGTCATAGTTGGGCTTAGTATGCATAAGACGTTCAACCGGAGTGTCAAAATTGATAACTTTGCTGGGAAGTAAGTTTATAAGAAACGTGGCTGTAAGAAAGGCTTCATCCCAAAATTTTAGAGGCATGGATGCATTAGCAAGGAGAGACAAACCAACTTCAACAATATGACGATGTTTTCTCTCGGCAGAACCATTTTGCTGATGCGCATGAGGACATGAAACATGACGGGAAATGCCAGCTTTTTGAAAGAAACTATGGAGTTTTTCATATTCACCACCCCAATCAGTTTGCATAGTTTTAATCTTTATATCAAATTTGCGTTCAACAAATTGCTGGAAATTGAGAAAAACTTGATAAACTTCACCACGATTTTTGAGCAAATAAATCCATGTGAATTTGCTATAATCATCAATAAAACTCACATAATATAAATGTTTGCCAACTGAGGCAGGTGCTGGACCCCATACATCAGAAAACACTTGTTCCAAGGGAACAGTGGAGACACTGGTGGAAATAGGATATGTCAACTGATGACTCTTAGCTAATTGACAGGCATCACAAACATGAGCATTTATTTCAGGAGTATGAGAGAGTTCATTTTTCCTAAGAATTTGTTAAACCACAAATGATGATGCATGACCTAGACGACGATGCCACGTAGAAGATGTCGGCTTTATTGTGATAAAGGCTTGCTTGGAAGACCCACTAGAGATAGGCACTAGGGATAGAGACCACCATGACAGGGACCCTCAAATAGAACCGTCTTTGTTACCTGGTCCTTGATCAAAAAGAAAGAGGGGTGAAACTAGATAACAGATTTTTGGATGATGTGGGAACATGCAAGACATTGTTTAGATGCAAGGAACTAATTGGGGTATGTAAAACAGAATGACCAACATGTGAAATGTGCATACCATGACCATTGGCTGTGTGAACCTTCTCGCGGCCTCGATACTTCTCGTGCGTGGACAGCTTGCTCAGCTCGCCAGTGATATGATCAGTGGCTCCAGTATCGGGATACCAGTTGGTGTCCACACCATAAGAGGCAATGTTGGCAGTCTTGTCCTTGTGATCAACATCATCATCATCGGAGTCATCACGATCCTGATAGCGCCACCAGCACTCACTGGCAGGGTGGCCATGGATCTTGCATATCTGGCAGGTGATATCGACGTAGGGTGTAGGAGCACGGTCTTGACGGCGACGGCCTCCATCACGACTGTCGCGGCGATCCATGCGACGATCGCCACCATGGCCGCGGCCACGGGAGCCGCGATCATCATCTCCACGGCGGTAGCCGCGGTCGTCATCACCGCGGCGATAGCCACGGTCGTCATTGCCGCGGCGATAGCCACGGTCGTCATCACCGCGGCGGTAGCCACGGCCACGGTCGTCATCGGTGCGGCTGCGATAGCCGCGATCATCATCTCCGCGGCGAGAGCCACGGTCATCATCCCACCGGCCACGGTCACCATGAGAGCGACCACGGCGAGCAAGGTTGGCTGACGTTGTGAAGGAATCACCTGTTTCCTGTAGCATGGTCTGACGGATATCATGGGCATAAATCTGATCAAAGAGATCATCAAGAGTGGTGCCCGAGTTGCCATGAACAGCTGCGACAACATCATTGTAAGAACCATCTAAGCCATTAAGAATATAGCCTACAAGTTCTCCTTCATCAACTTCTTTCCCAAGAGAAACTAATTCAGAACTGAAACTTTTCATCTTTGCAAAGTATTGTGCAGCTGTAAGGGAACCCTTCTTGGTGCTATTCAGTTGTCCTCGGAGGTGATTTATTTTAGCAAGAGACTGCTTGGAAAACATACCAGTGATCACCGCCCAGACAACCTCGGTGGTTTCAAGTCCTACCATGTGCGCGAGGACGTCCGGGGACAGGGAGTTGAGGATGTACGTGAGCACAGCCTGGTCGCGAGCGATCCAGACTCCATATGCAGGGTTGGTGACGACCTTCTTCACCTTTTCAGCATCTTCAACCGTGATGGTCTTGGGTGGGGCGCTCTCACTGCCGTCAAGGAGGCCAGTGACTTGGGCGCCACGGAGAGCTGGGAACACGAGGGTTTTCCAGAACAGAAAATTGCCACGAGTCAGCTTCTGAGACGGAGGGGATCCGAGCTGGGCAGCGCCGGATGGCATCGAGGAAGATGACGATGCCATGGGCTAGAGGCAGCTGGGGATCAGTTTTTTGGATCGTGGGTTTTGGGATCGTGATAGTAGGTTTTGGGATCGTAGGTTTTTGGGTCGTAGGTTTTTAGGTCGTGGATCTTGGTGTCTAGATTTTTGTTTGTGTCTTCACTAGTACAGAACGACACATCGGAAACGGGCCAAAAAGCCCATCGGAAACGGAAAAAGGGTCCGTGTCCCCGACCCTGTCACTGATGTGAAGGCTCTCATCGGCAACGGACAAGAAAAACCGTCACCGATGAGGCTTGATTTTGGCTACGGTTGCCATCCAGTCTCCGTTGCCGATGTATCTGGACATCAGAAACGGAGATTCTGTTTCTGCTTGTTTGCATTGAGGTTTCTTCATAAGCCTAGAGCAGGAATAGATTTGGCACTGGACATTTAAAATTTCACAGCAGAAGCACAAAAATGCTAACAAATTCATTCATAAGGTATAACAAATGTCACCGATACATTGCATCACAAGACAACCAATTACTTATCTTCATTGTCATGCCTATCTAAATCTATCATTGACATGTCTAGCTAAATCTATCTATGTCATGCCTCTCTAAACTTATCCTTGTCATTTCCAACTTAATTTATCTTCATGACTTGCTGTTAGAGTTCATGAATTCAATCTTCTTCTTGGACGGTGTCGCCAAAATATAATCAACTCACCGCTTTATCCCCGACCTTGTATTTAGCTCATTTAAATGAGCTAAACGGATCAGCACCATGCTCTGCACATAGTGCAATAAGCGAGTGCTGATGTACTGAAGGTGCCTCTTTTGCAAAGTGGTCACTGAAATGCAAAGAGAGAATATATGACTCCATGTTAGCTCACTATACATCTAGCATAAAGGACATACAACACAAAAGGATGCATAAGATAGAATAACAAACTTACAAATCCATTGCATAGTTGTTGTGTACCAACAATTATGCCGGACGACAAGCGCACCTTGGCTAAGGACCCGGCTTTTTATACAGTGTCACCGAAATGTACATCTGTTTTGCAAAGGAGATAAGTCAGCCATGAGTTTCATACACTACCGATTTGTGCTAGTTATGTTCTTTTCGAGCGACACTACGTAGTCGTCCTCAGTGGCGGAGCTAGAACATATTGAACCAGGATGCACACATGTTACCACAATACATTTAAAACAATTTTTAGGGGTGCATATGTGATGAAAAATTGCTAATTTATAAAGAAAAATTCCTTCTCCCGGTGTCCTGTGCACCCGGCTGGCTCAAGGTGGATCCGCCAGTGGTCGTCCTCATCGTCCTCGGATGTATTACAACCCTAGTTCTAGTTCTGTTCATGAGTGTCCTATGGAAAAAAACCTAAGCAGAACAATGACAACAACCCTAGTTCGTCGGCACGACGGCCGGTCACAAATAGATGTATTACCTTTGGATCTGGCGGCGGGAGTACGTAGTCGTCCTCGTCGTCCTCGGATCGACACGCCATGCGCCCTCCAGCTACAGATCAGGCGATGAGATCTGCCCGGGTGGAGCAAAGAACGGGTACGCGCTGCCACAGTCGGAGGAGAGGAAGATGCGCGCCGACACGGTCGGAGGAGAAGAAGATGCGCTCCGCCACGGTCGGAGGGAGGGAGATGCGCGCCGCCACGGTCGGAGGAGAGGAAGATGCGCGCCGCCACGGTCGGAGGGAGGGAGATGTGCGTCGCCACGGTCGGAGGGAGGGAGATGCGCGCCGCCACGGTGGAGCTAAGATCTGGTGCTGCGTGGAGGCGCCGCCACACTTTGAGAGTGAGGCTGAGAGTGAGCGATAGAGTTTAGGGTTGTGTGAAGGGCGCATTTATAGCAAAGTAGAACATCGGAAACGGAGGGTATAAACAACCGTTTCCTTTGATTTTTTCACTGACACACTGGGCTTATACTGATCTCTACTAGTATTGAAGTTGAAGAACATAAAAATAAATAACTATAACTACTCCTCGGCCTCCGCCTTCTCCTGCTCGTATGCGAGGAGAGCTGCGTAGTCGTCCGTGTCATCGCGCGGCTCCTCGCCGACGATGTCATCGCCGCCCGTGCGCCCCTCCCACATCTCGTCGTCGTCGTAGGCAGGATCGTCGCGCAGCTCCGGCGGGAGGAGGAGCCGGCGGCTATGAAGCAGCTCAACTCTTTCCGGTGGCATAGGCACCGACGCGCGGTTGAGGTGCCAGCCACCGGGTAGCCGAACCATTGACCATGGCACTGGCCTCCTATATTGCCAGTGCCGCTCCGCGACGGCCTGCCCGACGATGACGCGGTTCCATCCAGGCGACCGCGGACGAGCGTCTCTCCGCCGTGGCGAGCGGCTGCGGTCGCGGGCACCCGAGGATCCCGCGTCCTCTTCCGGCGGCATAGGCACCCTCCTATGGTTGACGCGCTAGCCAGCGGGGAGGCTAACATTAGACCAGGGCACTGGCCTCCTATATTGCCAGTGCCTCTGCGTGACGGCCTCCGGCACGACGACGCGGTTCCAATTCAGCGAAAGCGGGAAACTGCTGCGGCGAACGCCCGAGGAGTTGCTAGGAGTATCCATGGCTACGGCGAAGTGGCGTACTGAGATAGCAGGGAGATCGTGGGTTTTTAAGGAGTAGTGGGCGGTGCCGCGGCGTCACTACGCCACTACGCCATAGCAGTTACTCCGCTCGCATCGAATTCCAAGAAGATGGAACGTGTCCACATTGCACACGGACACACAAAAGTCTCCATTGCTATAGAGGCACATATCGGAAACGGAGCCAGAATTAAGACCGTTGCCAATACTATGGGTAACGGAGTTAATACTTTCTCCGTTACCTATGTTGACGGGCCAGCCACGGCCCAGGTCAGGTTTGTACGCACTGGCCGCGTGGAAAGCGCGATTCTCCGTCGCCTAACGCCTGCCGTTTCCATAGAGGGGTATCCGATGTGTCGTTCTGTACTAGTGCTTGGTCGTGGTCTTGATCGTGGCTTGGGTGTTTGTATGCGGCGGCAGGAACAGGATCTGCGGCGGCGGGGCTTGGTGCGGCGGCGGCCGATCAATGGCGGCGGCGGCGGCTATTGTGGGTCGTGGCGGCGCTAGGGTAGAAGAGAGCTCGGCTCTGATACCATATCGAGCGTGGCGGAAACGATACCCTTCCAGGGTTCGTGGTTCGTGTTATATAGGAGAGAAGAGCCCTCTCGTGGCATGTACATAGGGTACGGTATTGGGTGGTGTACTACACCATACCAATACCGTATAGCTGATGTATTACATGTATAAAGTCTAACATTACGCAATTTCAAGTTTGTTATGAAACTTGGAGGTAAATACAGTGAAGTGATATTTGACTTGACAGTGAAGTGATATTTGTAGACGTGGAAAAATAGTCCTCGTAGCCAATAAAATTATCTACTTTGCTTGTGGTTTATTGATGCACACATTAGTCTACCCGTCATATTTATTTAGAGAAACAATTTTCACAACCGGTAGCTGTTGTGTCGCAACTAGTAAGTACTAACCATTAGCTCCTCACAGCACAACTAATACTTAGAGCATTTCCAATAGCCCTCCTAATGTGTCTATTGGGTGTCGGGACATACCATGTGGCTAGGGCTGGACTAACGAGTTGCTCGGCTCGTTAAGGCTCGGCTCGTTAAGACTCGTGATCATTAAGGCTCGAATCGTTAAGCTCGTTAAGGATAACGAGCTAAATATAAAGTTTGGCTCGGTTCGTTAAGTGTTCGTGAGCGCTCGCGAGTAGCTCGTTAAGAAGATGAATCTGAATTTAGAGATGACTAGGTCATTGACGATTGACAAGGAGTAAATGAGATTCGATGTTGCCTACATGGGTAGACCGTAAATCTCGGCTGTGATAGTGTTGGGCCGTCACCTGTCAGGATCCTAGTTAGATGGGATCTATCCCTAAAAGAAAGGTGAGATCCAAATTAACGAGCTTAACGAGTTGCTCGTGAAACTCGTTAGTTTGTTTGTTTAACTCGTTAGTGTTAGCGAGCTAAAATTCCAACTCAGCTCGGTTCATTAACAAAACGAGTCGAGTTCAAACGAGTCGAGCTGCCGAGTGTTCAATAAGCTTAACGAACATCGAGCTTTATGTCCAGCCCTACATGTGGCGCCGCACTGCTAACTGAAAATTAAACTTTAATTGTTCAACATAACAAATTTTCTCTATGACCTCACCGTGGAAGAACTTTGGTTGCACGGTAAGCAAAGTTTTTTATACATGAAAATGAAGGTAATGCAAATTTTGTAGTCAAAGAAATCTATTTTTTTCTATTTTACCGACTCCTCATCATTTTTGTCCTCTCGTCCTTTGATCAAGTCGCAGTAGATAACCAAATCGATTGATTACCTCATACTTCATTTTTTTTCTATAATAATAATTCGTTTGACCAAATCACACCAGCGGCCCCTACTTTTCAACTCGCAATTTAACATGTGTACTTAGCCGAACATGATTTCCTCGTTCATCCCTGTGTAATTCAGCGATAAAGTGGCATATGTTCGGAGACCCAATCCTGCAGTATCAATCAATTTTGAGTTTTTCAAGCCCGAGCTCCAAAATGGCCTCACTCTTCTCATTACGAACTCTTTTCAGTTTGTGTCCTCTCGTGTGTTGATGACATTTACTAGTGCTCTGACCAAATCACCGTGGACTAATTAATTCATAATTAATCAACCGACTACCTCACCCTTTTTCACTACTTTAATTCTCGTGACCAAATCGCCCCAGACACCAACCGCCCCAGCTTTGCCAAATGCCGTGTTCTTCTCCAATGGATTTGCTGCGAGGGGATCACGACCGATTACACGACAGGACACACACACACAGAGATTAGCCACATTGACCGACCACTCCCCTCCCATCACCTCACAACCTCGCACGTTCGCCCCCTCCGTCCCAATTCCCTCCTCCACGTTCGTCCGGCGCTCGCCCGAGCTTCTGCTGATTCGAGGGTTCCCCCGCCGTCAAGCGGAGATCGATTTGGCTCACGGCGGCAGAGGAAGGGATCCGGGGTCCAGCAAGACTGGAGCTTTGTCGTTTGGGAAGAAGATTCGAAGCCCGGATAGATCCAAAGCTCCCGCGTACACTTTGGTACTTTTTCTTATCCGTTTGCTGTTTTTATTACTCCTACTTGCTTGTCATGTTGCTTGCCTGCCTTTGTGCCCTGTTGTGCAAACCTGGTGGCTGTTTCAGAGTTTCCATGGATTTCTTTGCTGTTAAAGCTAGACAATTTTCTGTGCTACTTTTGCCGTGGCCAGAATGGAACAACAGGGCTAGACCATTCTTTTTGTTGTGCTGCAAGAGATGGCAAAAGTTTAACTGACCATCGGCGGCAGCGGCAATTGATGGTGGTGGCAAACCTCTTTGCTGCACAGGATTACAGGAATGGAAGATGAGGGTGTCTGTACTCTGTAGATTGAATTCACTGAAATCGTTTGTGTGATCGGTAGAGCGAGCCACTGCTCTTGTCTTTGCTAGCTTGCTCTTCTCTAGACGTATGGAAAATGAAATGAGAGTTCTTTTTCCATAGAGTTGTAGATGATGCCATAGTTCTGCAAATGTGCAGTCTTTCTCGGAATTGGTCAATTAGTATGGTTCAGTGTGTAAAACCGTTTGTCAAGTTCCGTTTAAATTTGGAATGTGTATGAACACTTGAACATGGATACTTCTGTGAATGTGCATCCGTAGATGATAGATTACCTTGTGAAGTTGATTTTTGTTCACCCGGGGAGTACCAAAGCGCAACCATTTTCTACTGTAAGTAGGTATGAACAGGGATGTATATTGACATTTGACACTCGATATGTACACGATATATGCATTTAGTTCAACCCCTAAAAATATGATATTTTACCTTTTTCTCACGGTCTAAGCTAATGTTCGTCGCTCTTGTTATACATGGTTCCTCGGTTCATGGTCGGTAAAATAGTGTCAGTTGGTTGTCCCGTTCGATAAACTATGAAATCGTATCAAGGACGGGATTTTTGGTCTCATCTTTGTTGTGCACAATTTAGCTGGGAACAGGTGGAGTGTGCTATTTTTCTGGCTTCTTTTCCTAAATTGGTACTGCAAATTTTAGTTTTTCAGTATTGACCTTTCCTGGACTTGATTTCTTGACAATACTCTCGAATCACTTTGGAAGACATTCCGTTTTTCTGTGCGTGTACTGTAAGCCGCTGTTGCATGTTTAACCGAAAAGAACATGCAAAAGGACATCAGAGCGAAAATCCAAGCAAGTCTTGGCTGAAAAAGATAACTTTGGATGTGATTTGTTTACTGTTCAAGTTTAAGTTTCTGCATGACTTTTTATTTTTTTTGGTTATGACCATACTTCATACCAGGCAACATGCATGGCAACTAAGGATCTAAGTTTTTGTTTGCTGGAATGGTTGTAGGGGGTCAACGTCGAGAAAGGAAATCAAGAAGGCGACACAGAAAGGGCTTCATCTGGGGCTGAGTTGATATAAATAACGATACGTATATAGTTGCATCACAATAGAATTTTGGACAAAAATATGTTTGGGATCCAACCCAGGGATGTGGTAGATGATTTCAACCCGAGGAGGAGGAGGTGGTCATTGTGGACCACGCCCCCTGCATCCATGCCCACCACCAGCCACAACATCAGGTACAAAGTACCCCGGAAGGGTCATGCCAATGCCTATCACTTGTCGGTGAAGTTTGAAGATCTTTGTGGTTTCATGGTGGAGGGCAATGTGGACGATGTCAATGTTCTGAACGAGGTGAGGGAAAGGTTAAGGGAGCAAGCGAGGGTGTGGTGGGCACTAGAGGCGAGCAAGGGCGCAAACTGGTACCTCCAGCCGAGGATCTCATCCAACGGTAGCGAGGGTATGATTCGGGTCACGTCGCTCAAGCTCTCAGTGCTCACTAATTCAGTTACATTGAAGAGGCTGATCAGGAAGGGGGTTCCGCCGGCACTGAGGCCGAAGGTATGGCTGTCCGTGTCGGGTGCGGCCAAGAAGCGGTCCACAGTGCCTGAGACATACTATGACGAGCTGATCAGGGTCACGGAGGGGAAAATCACGCCGGCAACTCGCCAAATCGACCATGTAAGTTTTCATAAGCTGTTATTATTTGTTCTTTATATGTTATTGCCTTCATACCTTGTAGTGCATACAACCATGCTTTCTTATCTTGGAGAAAATCATTATGTCATCTCTTGGAATGTTTGTGTAAACTAGTGGGTATGCCTGAAGATTTATGACCGATCAACAACGGTTTACCAGTTCAAGCTGGTTCTTTGTTCTTTCATTTCTGATTGAGTTTCTGCATACATTTCTACGTACCAAGAACAAATAAAGAGTACCTAATATCTTCCTAGATAGTAATTGTATTGCTTGTTAAAATTATTAATGAGCAACATCCCGCAAGCATCAAATGGCTTCATTCATATGAATTTCCATTTGCTTCATTGGTTCAAGTAGTATTCTTCATCTTTGTCGTGTGCTGCAAGTGCCTGTTCATGTAGTTGATCTACTGTGTTTTTTTTTCTTAATCTGTAGCTTCTACGGTTTTATCCAGCTCCTTGTCATCACTTATCCGCAAACATTGGGATTTATATACACTAATTCGATGAATTTGTGAAGTAAAAATGAATGCTTTGCCAATATAGGATCTCCCTCGCACCTTCCCTTGCCATCCTTGGTTGAACAGCGATGAAGGCCAGGCGTCTCTTCGACGTGTACTTGTTGGGTACTCATTCCGTGATTCAGAAGTTGGATATTGCCAGGTAACTAGTGCCAAGTTCCAGTTCATCAACTGTAGTTATCTCACAGAGCACCTTCTAACTGTTGTGTACTATAGGGTTTAAATTATGTAGCTGCTCTGTTGTTGCTCGTTATGAAGACAGAGGAAGATGCATTTTGGATGCTTGCTGTACTCTTGGAAAATGTTCTCGTCAGTGATTGTTATACTGATACTCTAACTGGATGTCATGTAGAGCAGAGAGTATTCAAAGATCTTCTAGCTAAAAACTGCCCCAGGTATTTTTTTCCTTTAACTTTTATGCTATCATTTCTCACTGACAATCATGATGCTATGGTTGTGAACTATATTGCCTTGTCCTAATGATACAGAATTGCCGCTCATCTTGAAGCGATGGGGTTTGATGTTTCACTTGTTGCCACAGAATGGTTCTTATGCCTCTTCTCCAAAACATTGCCTTCAGAGGTTAGACAATAGTTTACTTGATACCAGTGTTTATCTCGTCCATCAGTGATTGCCCTGAACTCACTGTGAAGTCATTCCAAAATTACCATTGTTGTTGCTGTGAACAGACAACCCTGAGAGTGTGGGATATTTTATTCAATGAAGGAGCAAAGGTCTTGTTCCATGTTGCTCTAGCAATTTTCAAGGTATGTACTCAGGAAATCTCCTTCTCTACATTGTATTCGGACAGTATTTGGATTGCTCTTGCTTGTCTGGTGCATTACTTTGATTTCACTCTTCATAAGTTTTCAAATATCTGCAGATGAGAGAAGATGATCTTCTACGCATCCAACATATTGGTGATGTAATTGACGTTCTGCAAACAACTGCTCATCATCTATATGAGCCTGATGAGTTGCTCACGGTAAATATTCGCTCTTTTGTACAGTGATGATGCATACTGTTATAGTTGGGACACTAAGAAAATATAGTGAAGTGAAAGTTAGAAGTTTAGGGCGAAAGCCTATTTCGTCAAAGTTAGAAGTTTAGAGCCATCCCTGTAGTTTATGGAGTAGATGTTGTGTGCTTAAAGCACTCGGTTACCAGACACTGGAATCTGATGGATCCGTGTTTACCATTTTCGTCCCCCAGTTCGCATTTGACAAGATTGGCTCCATGACGACAAACACAATCACAAAAGAAAGGAAAAAGCAGGAGACGGTGGTGATGGCTGAGCTCGACCAAAGAACTAGACGGCTGAATTCACTCAAGATGGATGCATGATGATGTGTAAAAAAGAAACACGTTGGGATGCTGACCCCTGTTTGTTTTGAAAAAAGGCGAGACGTAGTGGTGAGCCGGCACCCGGTTCCTGGCCAGACTGGGTGTCTCGATAGAAAAAAAACACCCATGGTTCGCCAGAAATTGATGTCTTGGAGGATGCAAAATCTGCAACGTGGGTTTGTTTTTGGACTTCATATTGTGTTTCTATGCGTGTGTACTGTTCGTGTTGGCATGTTGTGGCGTGCCGCATGCTGTCAGACCAGGTTCTACTGCTGATCTGTACAATTTCTGAATGCTTGTTGAAATCCTTTGACAAAGGACCCAAGGTGCATGTAAATTGTTGTAGGCAAGCTCAATTTTTTTTTGAATACTGTTAATTTGCATAGAGTTCTTCGAATACATGCTACAACTAAATCGTTTTATTCCATTCCCATAACTGAAGGAAAACAATGTGCATCTTGAAAGGAAACACATAACCATGTGACCTAATTATCCTCCCAAGTAACATGCATCAAATAATATAGACATCTTGGCAGAAACATTTTGCAAAAAAACATATTATGGTGTTTCAAGTGGAGTACAGATGCAAACACATCTTTTAACTCGTATAAACCAGATGCATGAGCATACAAATTTGTATCGGGGTAAACAAATACACAGCCCATAGTTCATTAAGACATTAAGCTACCGGACTACTGCCTAGTATGTCCATCATGGACCAGACGACCTTCACTAGAAGCTTACCAGCATCACAACTTACTTCTGCTTCCTCTTGACCACGGCGTTGTGGTGCGAATTCAACTTTTCGTTCCCTAATAGCATTAGGAGCACCTACACGACCACAAAGTCGACAACCCTTATCTACAAACTCAAATGTGAGCATTCTGTCCAGACAGATCGTTATGACGTGGCGGCGCAACTTGATAAATGTGTTATCACCACGAGTCTCCATGCCATCTTCCTTGCTATCATGAATCACAATCTTTTCTTCCACACCCTCGATGCCAACTTTGATCTCTCCACAGAAATGCCCCTCGAGTACCTCGATTTCAAAGGTACCCTCGACTGCATTTAGAATAGTTGCATAGCTCACCTCCACAGTACTAAACCAGCTCTTAAGAGTTCTAGTTCCAACATTAACCTTCTCATTTCTAGGCTGAACTCGTCCGTCGATGCTAAGTAGGCCCTTGCTGATTTGCTGGCCTAGAGGATCATCATCAACCTTGATTTTAAGATTAATCTCTAGATATATAAAATCAAGTAACACCAGACCTCGACCCGGGCCAGTTAAAATCAAACTTTCATCCTATCAAAAGAGTAGCCAAAGATTAGAGTACGTTCATCTAAATACCACGTACTAAAGCATGTAACATAATATGCAGTAGATTTACAAAATAAATAGAATAAAGATGCACATCTCTTGACAACAACCAACCAATACTTAATTAGTGTTTTTGAAGCAAATACGTACCTCTGAGTTGATAGTTTGGTAATCCTCCCTATGACGGTTAAAAATATATATACACTTATGGTCAACGCTGTCTCTCGCGATGATAGTGCCATACACATTGATGGGGAAGCCTCTGTCTGAGGAGACTATCTTGACCGAAAGTATATTTGCAGAGTCTTCTAGGTTCAACCCACGTATGTACCCAGTGTTGGTAAATCGCATTGGAAGGATAATCGCTACAATTGGAAACGAAAATAAAATTATCACCATCATAGAACAAAAAAATCATGATGTGAAAACTAAATAAAACATGTCGCAGCAGCACGAAAGGATTAGTAAAACATATATACAAAATGCTAGCTATCGGCTAAAACAACACTCAGATCGAGACTCCTAGACCCAAGTTTTCAAACGTTTTCATATAGGGCAACTTATACAGAATCATGATATCTCTGCCGATTGCCCGATTCACCAAAAACAATCAATCTTTTGATGACTTACACTCCTCGTCGATGTCAAAGACGGAGAAGTCGGTGAAGGAGTAACGGGTGTAGGCCTCGCGCCCCGTCTTGGGATCGTACTCTAGGATGGAGTCCATGACGGCACGGTGCACCGCGCCTCGCCGCCGTCTCTCCTCGTCCTTCCTCGCCGTCGCCTCTTCCTCTTGCCGAGTCATCTCCTCCTCCTTATCCACCTCAGCCAGCGTCTCTTCCCAGTTGAAGAAGGGATCGTACAAGTTTTGGTTCTCCTCTACACACGCCATGGCCGAGGAGGCGAGGAGGGTGAAGAAGCTCCTGCCCGATGTGAGCTGCAGCGTTTTTGGTTCGATCCCTTCATTTATCTCCTACGTTGGGCTGGGCCAAGGCCCAAGTGACGAGAATATTAGAGGATAAGAGGGATGTTTACACGTAGCTACAAGCTACACGTCCTGCTAGGCTGCTACTGCTCCTCTACGCTACGCCATGAACGCAGGGTAGGTCACGTCAGTGAGGATGCAGGCCGGCGGCTAGCTAACTTACACTCCTCGTCGATGTCGAATTTGGAGAAGTCGGTGAAGGAGCAGCGGGTGTAAACCTCGCGCCCCGTCTTGGGATCGTACTCCAGGATGGAGTTCATGATGGCACGGTGAGCTTCGCCTCTCTGCCGTCTCTCCTCATCCTTCCTCGCCTTCTCCTCCTCCTCGCGTCGAGTCATCTCATCCTCCTCCGCCAGCTCGGCCACCATCTTTACCCAACCCATCAAGGGCTCGTAAGTGTTTTGCTTCTCTTTTACACGCGCCATGACTCAAAACCTAAGCAGCCGATAGATGCTGAGCAAGCTCCTGCCTGTCCGTTATGAGCTACTCCCTGCGTCCCAAAATATAAGGCGCGCTATTTTTAAGGTGGTCTTTGATGCTCAACTTTGACCATCAGTATATAACAACATATATAGATTGAGAATGTATAAATGGTACCGTTGGATTCGCCTTGCAAAATTCTTTTATTTCATATATCTTTATAATAATTTTGGAGGCATATTATATGTACAAATCATGGTCAAACCTGCACGTCGTTGACCAGCGAAATTAAAGGGCGCCTTGTATTTTGAAACGGAGGGAGTACTAGTGTTTTCGTTGGATCTTTTTATTTGTTTCCTACGTTGGGTTGGGCTAGGCTGGGCTTAGGTCACGTTGATCGACGATCGACAGACAATGAAGCAAATTTACTGCAACTGATTAGGTCGGTTAATTAACTCACACTCCTCGTCTATGTCGAAGATGCAGAAATCGGTGAAGCAGTAACGGGTGCAGACCTCCCGCTTCGTCTTGGGGTCGTACTCGAGGATGGAGTACATGACGGCGCGGTGCGCCTCGCCTCGCCGCCGTCTATCCTCGTCCTTCGTCGCCTGCTCCTCCTCCGCGCGCAGACGTGCCTCCTTTGCCGCGTCCATCCGGGCAAACATCCTCGCCTCGTCGTATAGGAAAGGCTCCACGAGAAAATCGTCGTCGTCCTCCTCAGTCCTCTTCCTCTACGAGGGACGCCATGATCGACCGATCACCTAGCCGCCGAGGCCGAGGAAGGGCGAATCCTATACATCACCCGCTGGCGATGTATCTTTCTTTTGTCGCCTGAAGGATCCTCTTTATGGGCTGGGCCCATCTTCGATAGCGAGCGAAGCGAGAGTCGCTGCTTTCTTCTTTTCTTCTCCCCGAGTGCTTTTTCTTATTTTCTTCTTTGTCCCCCACTGCTTCTGCTCCCCGTCCCCACTGCTTCTGCTCCCGATCCATCAGATCTGCTTCTTCGAAAGCTTCCGGCCGTCTGGTTTCTTTCGTTGGCGATCGATTGGTCTTTTCCTTTGGTTCGTCGGCGGCGATGGCTACGGAAGGTATGTGCACGAGCCTTCAATCCCGTGATCTACTGCTTGTGTTCTTCGTTTTGCGTCCATAGATTGCGCCTGTGTGGGGTATGTTGTTGTGTGACAAGCCTTCTTCTATGGTGTTTACTATGTGGTAGATCTGCGTGTTATATCTGATAGAGGGATGGGCTTCCACTACCGACCTGATATGCAGTAGATCGATGGTTCATTAGATCGTTTCACTGTCATCATGTAGTTTTTCTTGATAGAGCCACGAAACTGAACTGCGTAAGTAGATGCAGCAGAATAAACTTCAGAATTGGTACAGCACCAGGTTACCGTGTCCTCGACCTCGGGTTGTAGGGCATCATCTTTGCAGTTTTTTCCCATAACTAAACCGCTTGCACCTTTGTTCTACTGATTTCGATTCAAATGTCATGCTTTTTAGATTGCCATGTTATTTTTGACTTAATGGTACAGGTGAAATAATTGCATATGAAGTTTAAACTTCTAGTACAAGTACTATGCCTATAAATTCCTAGCTTATAGTGAGTTTTTTTTGGTTCAAAGGGTAGTCCTAGCCTGATATTTCTCCGTTCTAATTAGAAGTTCATGGAATTTTTTTGTTCTGCAATGTTTTTTCTAATAAGAGGTCTATGCAGCACGCTCATGTTTTTTGCTTCCTGATGTTTTTTGTGCTATGCAGAAGATGCATTTGTGTTATTGTTGTTTTAAATTTCTACCTAAATGTAGCATCTCCTTCGAGAGATATGGAGATGAGGCCGTGGCACACCAGTTTTTTTTGTAATTGTTTTTGTTACACTTGATGTTGCTTAGCTAGTTCATAATTGTTGCTTCATTTTGTTCTGTTCCTTAGAATATTTTTTACATAATTAGGTTGTTTTTTCAGTGGGGGTAAACTTAGGGATAGTTTGTTGTGCACCAATGTTTTTCTCAGTGGGGTAAACTGTGTGCCAAGAGATGAAACTTCGCTGCAAGAATTTCGGGAAGTTCAACACATGCAGGACTCTAAGTTACCCTACACATGCTTTGCTGTTAGTTCATCCCACCACCATTTTTGTTTCTATCATGTTTTATAGTTTAAACAAAGATAAAAATCTAAGTTACATTTCTTCATCTGCTAGGCACGACCGCGGCTTTTATGTCATGTTATGTGCGGAAAATTTCAATGGAAAAGTTATGGGAAACTTCACTCGGGTAATGTAGTTTTTTCAGGCTTCTTTTTCCAATTGCACGATACAGTGTTATCCGTACTGGTATCTAATATTATATTCCTATTATTCTGTTGTTGTAGAGTTACATTCCCAAATACAGGATGATCAAGGCTTTCGCATTGTTCTACTCGACCTTGAATGACGTCGAAGTTGAGCCGTTCGAGAGGATGAAGAAGCACTAGGGTTCAGGGACTGAAGCAATAATGGTACTGTCATTGCAAGGAGTATTGGGAATGTCAACCAAAAAATAACTTGAAAGCATCTTTTTTTTGTGAAAATCAATGCAAATGCCAGGTTCAATGATGTAATATGCTTCATTTCTTGCTCCGAGAACTGCAGTACTAAATTCCAAATCTAGTGTATCATCAGAACAAGACAGGGGGTGCTTAGTCATGATTTTTAGTATACGTCATTTGAGATGCTGCCCTTTTTGAGTTCGGCTACTTTTGATTCTTTTTCATCGGTGAAATGGAAACATGATAACAAAGAGTTTTCTAAGTCAGTTTTTTGTAGCTGTTTTCTTTATTTGCACAATAATTTCAAATGATATGTACAATCACATCAGCTTTTTTATCCCTCCAGCTATGGTTCATTCAAGATTTTCCTAACTAAAAGATAGAGCTCAAACTACCATAGACATATCTCCTTAATAATTAATCATATAAGGCAAGATGAAGGCGAACGAGCTCCTGCAATTTTCGTTTTTGGCTATACATTTTTTTGTTTTTTCGAGTAACACAAATCATATTGAACCTATGATTTGTGGACATCGTATTATCACGGGTGTACTTTTTTCTATTCAAATAAAATTCATTGTCCAAAATTCTTTTTTATGCCCATGTTTTAAAAATCGTTCAAATGTTAGTTTTAAAATCATTCAAAAATAGTTTTCGTTCACCCCCATTTTCCGTTCACTTTTAAAATCGTTCAAAATAGGTTTTTGTTCACTGGCTTTTTCTGCTAACTTTTAAGATCGTTCTAAAAATGGTTTCCGTTTACCCCCATTTTCAGTTCACTTTTCAAAAATCGTTCAAAATAGGTTTTCGTTCACCGGCCTTTTTCTGCTCACTTTTTTAAAATCGTTCAAAAAATGGTTTCCGTTCAACAACATTTTCTGTTCATTTCTGAAAATCATACAAAAATAGGTTTGGCTTTTTATTCACTTTTAAAATCGTTCAAAAATAGTTCCGTTCACCCCTATTTTCTGTTTATATTTAAAAATCATTCAAAAAATATTTTGTTCGCCGGCTTTTTTTGTTCACTTTTAAAATCGTTCAAAAATAGATTTCGTTCACCCCCATTTTCTATTCATTTTTTTAAAATCGTTCAAAAATAGTTTTCGTTCGCCGGCTTTTTTGTTCACTTTAAAATCGTTCAAAAATAGTTTCTTTTCACCCTTATTTTTCTGTTCATTTTTTAAAATCGTTCAAAAATAGGCTTCGTTCACCGGACTTTTTTTGTTCACTTTTTAAAATCGTTCAAACATAGTTTCCGTTCAACCCAATTTTTTGTTCATTCTTAAAAATCGTTCAAAAAGAGGTTTCGTTCACCGACTTTTTTGTTCACTTTTAAAATTGTTCAAAAATAGTTTCCGTTCACCCCCAGTTTCTGTTCATTTTTAAAAATAGTTCAAATTTAGATTTCATTCACCGAATTTTTTGGTTCACTTTTCAAAATCGTTCCAAAATAGTTTCTGTTCACACCCATTTTCTGTTCATTTTAAAAATTGTTCAAAAATATATTTCGTTCACTGACTTTTTTGTTCACTTTTAACACCGTTCAAAAATAGTTTGCGTTCACCCCCATTTTTTGTTCATTTTTTAAAACCGTTTAAAAATAGTTTTCGTTCACCTGTCTTTTTTGTTCACCTTTAAAATCGTTCTAAAATAGTTTCCGTTCAACCCCATTTTTTGTTCAATTTTGAAAATCGTTCAAAAATAGGTTTCATTCACCGGCTTTTTTTTCACTATTTAAATTGTTCAAAAATAGTTACCGTTCACCCCTATTTTTTGTTCATTTTTAAAAATCTTTCAAAAATAGGTTTCGTTCAACAACCTTTTTTTGTTCACTTTTAAAATCATTCAAAAATAGTTTCGGTTTACAACCATTTTCTGTTCATTTTTAAAAATTGTTCAAAAATAGGTTTCGTTCAATGGCTTTTTGTTCACTTTTAAAATCGTTCAAAAATAGTTTCCAATCACCCCTATTTACTGTTTATTTTTTAAAATCATTCATAAAATAGGTTTCGTTCACTGGCCTTTTTTTCACTTGTAAAATCGTTCAAAAATAGTTTTCCGTTCAACCCCAGTTTCTGTTCATTTTTAGAAATCGTTCAAAATAGGTTTCGTTCACTGGCTTTTTTCATGATCTATGTTTTGATTTTTTTTTTCAACTCGGCTGTTTCTTTTCTCATGGTTAAGATTCAAGATGTTTTTGGGAGCATACAAGTGGAATTGAAGATGTCTCAGTGGTCAAAGAATGTTAAACTGAAACAAGTACCAAACAAAAGTTGGATGATTTCACAGTTGAGAAAGCATGATTACACTTTTCATTTATGTTCCTTACACTTTCCATGAGAAATTCATGTGTACTTACACTATTATCTATATAAATCTTGTGTATTTCACTTTTCAAGTTCCATCTGCGAAAATCATGTGCACTTTCAAAATTTTCCAGTTCTGAAATTCATGTTTTCTATGAAATGATATATTTTATATTTTTCTGACTCTAAACCTTCAATTATCTACTGTAAGAGAAACTCAGTTAAGCTAGTACAAACACCTACAGTAGTACGTCTAAAGCAGAAACAACCGCGCAGAAACTGAACGGAACCAGTCGAGCGTGCAAGCAAAAAGTTCGCGATCAGTCTGGTGCGAAGAAACAGTCGCGCAGAAACAGTCGAACGCGCGCGAGCAAATGGGCCGAGCCCAAAAAGGTCTTCTAGTAGGCGACGTTCGTACGATCTTTCGCATTAAGGCGACGTAAAGGAGTTCCCCCGAGGAAGCTCACCGACTCGTCCTTACTGATGATGTTCTTGTCGCTGCTGCTTTTGGCTGGCCCAAGGCCTAAAGCCCAAGGGATACTTGTTCGTTCTGTTATGATGGGCCTTCATGACAAGGGTGTTTCGAAAAAAAAGCAAACATACCCTACAAGTTTCCGTTTATAATCCTTAAAATTTATTTGTAAGATTTCGCGCAGTGAGGATACCCCAAGATTGGTTTACTGAGCACGAATGCTATCACAACCCTAAACATCGACGAACCACATAAATTAATCAGTTGTGTTAGGTATCGTCAGCACGTCGACGATTTGGCAATTAGAAATGTCAATCCAAGATCCTTTTTTTTAAATTTTGACAAAAAAGTAGCAGTTGGTTGATTTACATTGCTGCAGAAAGCAATGCATGAGATGTGTAAATAAATGAAGATAACATAAAACGACGGGAAAGCAGCACTTGCGTGAACTCCCCCCCTGTTTTTTTTTGTTGCAGCAATCTTCTTGTTCTTTTTGATACAAGCAATCTTCTTCTTAAGTGGCGGTGTTAGCATACGTAGATGATTCCTCAACGTGCGGACACGGCACTGAATTTTCCGTTAATTAAAAGCGGAATGATTGATGGTGTCATCCCCGCGAAATAAAAATAAAATAGTGGTTGGTGCTATCAAACACACGTACAAGTTGTGTTACGATTTGCTGCTCTCCGTTAGGACTTCAGATCCAGGGTTTGTCTGAGCCATTCATGCATCTCTCAGTGTTCGTCAATCATGGTTGCAAAGCTCCCATCACATTAACCACGTAGACGTACCCTAGCTGGCAAGCTATAGACTGAGACATGGTGCCACTTTCAGGCAGAGTCACCGTCCATTTCATACAGCTACTACTCACTGAGCTAAGTCAAAGTAGTATTAATAAGGGTATTGTACACCAAACAAGTGGAGATTTGAGATTTTCGAAACCACATACCAGCTGTAATCCCGCATGCGGAGTCGTCCTGTAAAACCAACACCGGCATAGCGTGACAGGATCAAGAAGTCAGGTCTTGAACTCTTCTTCTTTGTTTGCCACCCAGCCTCACACAGAAACACACACAAAAAAGAGAGCCTCCAGATCATGTAAATTTGTCCACCGTACGTCTTGCTTGCCACCCAGCCTGACAGAAACACACAAAAAAGTTGACGGATGGTATCTCGCTAGTAGTAGCCGTCAGTCGCCGTCTTGCGATCCTGGAGCTAATCCTTCGATTGCCATTGCATTACCTCCTCGAAAACTGTCAAATCATGTAATCAGTGCACCACACCTCATATTTGCATTCCACCAAATTCGCCAAAAGAAACAGATAAACGAGGGAGGAATTGAAAGGAGAGTTGGCTGCTTAGCTGAAGCGCTGTGAGATGGAGGCGGAGCCGTCCAAGTTGTCGGCCAAGCCGGGCACGCCGGTGAACTCGCTGTCGTCCGAGCGCAAGTCGACAATGGCGCAGTGCAAGTGCCTGCCGGTGGATATCCCGGCGCCAAACGCCCGCGTACTGCAAGAGATCCCCGTGCCGGACGTCTCGCTCGCCCGCAAGGTACACTCTGGCCTCTCCACGATCTTCTTCAGAGTCTCTCTGCGCACATGACATCCCCTGGAGGCCTGGACAAGTTGAGAGTTCCCCGTGTTTCTCTCCTGCTTTTGATGTCTTGTTCCGAATTTGATTTGTTCTTGGTGGAAGAAAGAATAGTGTTTTGGTTCTCCACTATTCCTTTTTTCTAAACCACAAAGAGAGAGCAGACTATACATTGAACCATATATGCTTTGAACAAGTCCTTTCAGCAGTTCCTGTAGATTAAGATCATGTACTGAAAAATATCACTGGAGCTGAAGTAGGCTAAACAGTTATGTCAACTAAATATGAGCAAGACTTAAACTTAGCAACATGAATTAGTTTTGTCTTCATAT
The DNA here is from genome assembly GCA_947311845.1 of Poa pratensis. NCBI lineage: Eukaryota > Viridiplantae > Streptophyta > Magnoliopsida > Poales > Poaceae > Poa > Poa pratensis. The sequence goes on from CAMZMU010000113.1 coordinate 36,780,736, forward strand.
CAGTAGGATTTCATAAGTATTGATCTTGATCTTGCATATTTTCAATTTATGTTGAGCAACAATATCTCGAACATAATGTTATTTGACATCGATTTGTTTTGCTCTCTCATGAAACGTTTGATTCTTTGTAAGGTATATAGTATTTTGACTGTCACAAAACATATTCATGTAAGAATTATCTCCATAAAGTTGAACGTACAGATATTTCGACCAGACATATTCTTTGCATGCTTATGCGATAACCATGTATTATGGTCCACTATTAGATTGAGCCTTGCAACTATCCCGGGGATGGGCCTGCCCTTCCATCTAACGGAAGTTAGCCTTTATATAAATTAAGATCACAACTCAACGATTGATTATTTACTCACAGTAAGCCTTTAAGTTTTGTTTGACAACTGGTATTTAAAATATTCTTTCTCGACAAATGGGTTTTTCATTATCAATTGTGCCTCGTCAGTGGGTAAGTAAATTTTGTAGTAACAAAATCGGACATTTTCTAACATGTAATCTGGAGCACAACGCGTGCTAATTCTTACCATATAGCAATGCGTTACTCCGTTTTAAATAGCCGGCTATCACCCGGCTATAGCTCGGCTATAGCCTTGCGAGAGGGTCGGGGCTATAGAAATCGTCTTTGAAGGCTAAAAGGGTATTAGCGGCTAATAGCCCGGCTATGTGAATTTAGCCTCAATTTAGCCCTATAGCCGCTATTTTCCCGCTCAGTGGATCCAAAAAATTTAGACCAAATTTTTCCCAAACGGGCCAAATTTATCCCGCTCAGCCCAATTCTAGGCCCAAATATGAACCCTATCCCCAAATTTCTCTCATTCTCTCCTCTCTCTCCCAAAAAAATATAGACCAAAATTTTGCTACACCCAGTTATGTAATATGTTAATATTTGGATTGTGCTACTTAATGTTGTAATATTTGGACATAACCATGTCCAGAACTGTTGATTATTCGTATCTATTTAGTGACTATGCTATGCATCTGTGAATTGTTGATATACAAACATATGCTGCCCAAATATATATTTTTTCATTATTTAGCAAAACGGCTATAAGGCCATAGCTGCGCTATAGTCCGGGCCTTTCATAGCTTCTGAAATCACCGGAGCTATTAGCCGCAGCAAATGAGTATATGATTTCCATGCTTTACACTTGTGTCCCGTGATGTAATAAATCGACGCCGTTTTGCGCCACGAAATTTACGCAAGTACCTTTTGATTAAGTTGTACTGTACTCCTATGTCTCTATCCATCTACAGTTTCTCTTTCGTCAGCGCTAGAAAATTAGCTGCCACTGCATTAGCTGAAGTTACTACCGTACACGTTAAAAAAATTATAATCTAACCAATCAGGTGCAAATCCAAGTTCGTCGTCACAGAGAGGAACTCTAAGGGGTATGCATCAAATAAGATAAAACATCCTGACGCAGCAACCAATTAGTAAACCTGGAATGAGCAAATAAATAAACCTAGAATGAGCAAATGCAAAGAAAGTTTACTCCAGTGGCAGAAACATTCTGCAAGACCATATTACCCAGATTGCTCAACAAAGAACTTGGCTTACAGTCTTACAACATAATCCTTAGTTCATTATGTCGAAATTTGGCTTGTTAAGTTACTGGAATAATTTGAGTAATGACTAATGAACCAATAGGAACCAAAAGTTTGAGTAATGACTAATGAACTAGTATGGTTTAGAACAGAATAATTTTGTTTTCTTATATCTGGCCCGCACATGATTTTTTCAAGCTCGGCCACTGCAGACGTGTCATCTGGATGGCAACGGTTTGAGCTGAGGCATGTTTGTATGACAAGTGTGAGGCGTGCTAGAGGCACGGCGTGCCCCGTCCTAGAGATCGCGACTTCATTTTTTGGGGCTTGCAGCGTGCTCCTCGGTGACGAGCCCTCCATCATTGTGTCCCGGCAGTGGCCTGCAGCCACGATGGACCCCGCCGTGTGGACAGGCATTGCCTAGAAACTTCCCTGATCGTTGGTGTTGCTAATATAGTTCTCCCGTATTTTGTGTTAGGAGCTCTTTTTTTTTTGAAACGGATCAACTTTATTAATTAGAGAAACAGGCTTACATCGTTTGCCAAGTGGCTAATAAGAAAACTAGGTGGATCCTCACGCCAAACAAATGACTGAGGTCCCTCCGCATTACATGCCATAGTATGAGCAGCAAAATTACTTTCTCGAGGACAATGGTCAAAAATAATATGAGCAAAGCTACGGGCTAAGAAGGTGCATTCTTCGTAGATTGCCGCTGCAACTCCAATGGAATTACCTCCATCTCGCATGATCTCGACCATCTCCATGCAATCACTGTTTACCTCAATCTTGTTGCAGCCCAGTTGTCCAGCAAGAATTAAACCATCTCGCAGCACCCTGGCCTCTGCACTTTGGGCATCTCCAATATTTGGAATCCTGCAGCAGCTACATGCAATGAAAATCCGCTGCTCATCTCTGATAACGGCCCCCGTTGCCCCGAGGAATTGTTTGGGGAGAACTCCGCATCAATTGTTAGGAGCTCTTGGAGTTGAGCATGACGTGGACTTCGTGCTTCAGCCCATTTATCATGATGTGGACTTGGAGTCGAGCATATATCCTAACACTATCGCATAGTTTAATTTCAGCCTGAGAAACGTGAAAAACAGCTCGCTCACAAGCGTAGCAAAAGCACACAACTAAAATCAGGACATAGAGATGTGATGATTCAGTTTGGGCATTAACAAGCTATGTATCGAAGTTGACTAGGAGAAAATGGCCGATCATTATGTGAAAGATTTTATCTTCAAGCCCTTTTATATATTGTTGCCTCGCCTATCTTCTATATCTAAATAGGAATGACCCACTACAAGGAATTCTCTCAACATGCAGCTATGACACCTCATCAACCTTCCACATCATCTTCTTAAGCCACGCCACTAACTATATTTTTCTTTCTTCTCAAGCTTCGACGTCATTAACTCTTCTGCCGTTTCACCGAGGGAGCGATTTTCAATTTTGTAAAACTGACCGAGAAAAATGCAATTACCTTCTCGAGAGTTAATTCGTCTCCTTCGACTTCTCAACTCCTAGATAGAAACCGCCGCCATCAGATTTTTCTCTCCTCCATGATGCATGCCAAGGAATTGATGGAGGCACCGTGCACGCAGATTGCGGAAATAAGGCATGGAGGTAGGCGAAGCATTGGTGCCCATTAAGACCTTGCTCCCCCGAGAGACGCATCATATCCGTCGTCCAACATCTACGATTTGGCTTCCACGCAATCATTGTTCATCTGGTTGCAGCCCCATTGCTGTGGCGCCCCTTGTGAGACATCGTGTCCGTCTTCACCACCGCGCCTACCTCGGTTCTTGACTTCCTCGGGTGCATCACAATTTGGACGATGTAGTTGGCTATCTCTCTCGATGTCTCATCTGTCAATGCCGCTGCTCTATTATCCTCTTGCAGATTGATTTTGTCTCGCCTCTCTCTGGATGTTTCCACTGACCTGGGGACTGCTAATTAATGTAATATACTTCCTTTTATTTGTTGGAATTTTACGGGCCTTTGTCCATGGCCCAAATTAAATCACAGCTTTTTCACATGGCCCAACTAAAATTTCTAAAATCTCATGGCCCATTTATATGGCTGGTTGGGGACTAAAGTTTAGTCCCACATTGCTAGTTGGAGGAGACAAACACCACCTTATAAGGTGGAGTGTTGAGACACTTGGTGTGCTTGAGTGAACAGAAGGCTCTCTCCCGCGCACTCCTCCTCCTCCGCCGCCGCTCGCTCGCTCGTCTCGTCACGTCACGCCGCGGGTTGTGGGAATATCGCCGAGCCGAGCTTATATTTTTGCTGTTCGGGAAAATTAAACGAGTCATTGATTGATAATTAACGGACGCGTTAATTACCTCAGCCGTTTCCGATTCTTTTGGATCGTGGGGCTATTACTGACTTGATCGTGCGGCTGCGCCCACGTCGTACCCGACCCGCACTATGTATCCTGGCTGACCGAACCCTAGCCATCTGTACGCAACACATGGTCGCTCGCCGTCCTAGTTCCAGAACCTTGTGCCGCCGTCTTCCAAGTCTTCTCCATCCCGTCTTCCGGCGTGCACTGGTTGAAGGGACAGTAGGCCTCCGGAATCCTGCCTCTTGTGATCCTGTACAGGAGAGGGGCGATCAGGTTTTTGGGGAGCGCACTCGCGCGACTACTGGCTTCGAGTTCTTCCCCAACGACGACTTCTTCCCCGACATCGGCAGCCTCTTCATGGACGACATGGGCGACAACACGAACGCCAATGTTTCCGCTTCTGCTTCCGCTGCCGCTGCCGCCACACTATATGATCTCCAATCTTCCTGTTCGAATTACTACTACAATTTCTGCTAGTAGTATATGCTGTAGATTTGTTCTGTTTATCTACGGCATTGGTAGATCGCATCTGTTTATCTATTGTACTGGTAGATCGCATGATTAGTTTAATTCTTATTATTCTAGTCATGTTTGTTTACTGTTTTCACGAATTAAATCATATGCTAAATTGCTTATATTTTCAACAATCCAAAAACCTGATTATAGGCAATTTGCATCACCTGGCTTTCTCGCGTCAACGAAGCCGTTTCCCTTTAAAGGGGTGCTTTACAAACGGTGGCGCATGAGAGCAGTTTACTGGTTCCAGAACAGTAACTGCTATGCCGCCACCAAAGGCAAGCCTGAGGGCGAGCTTAATGCTGAACAATTGGGGCATATGAGAGGCTCGATACTCTTTTCAAGAGTGCCCTCCTCAGTATCCTTGACGACTCCATTGTGGACTCGTACATGTCGTTTGATAACGGTAAGGATATGTGGGATGCGCTCGAGGCCAAATTTGGGGCCTCGGACGCTGGCAGCGAGTTGTACGTCATGGAGCAATTCTATGACTACAAGATGACTGATGAGCGCTCTGTTGTACAACAGGCTCATGAGATACAGTCACTCGCAAAAAAACTTGAGCATTTTAAGTGTAACCTGCCGGACAAGTTTGTTGCCGGTGGCATTATCGCTAAGCTTCCATCTTCATGGAGCAACTTTGCTACTGCTCTGAAACACAAGAGGCAAGAGTTTTCCGTTTCGGATCTCATTGGGTCTCTTGACGTGAAGAGAAGGCGAGAGCAAAGGACACTCGTGCTCGAGTTGCTGAGGCTGGTTCTAGTGCCCACATGGTACAGAAGAAGAATTTCCAGCAGTCCCACAAGCCCAAATATAACAAGGGCAAAGGCAAGTCTGATGATAGGCACAAGCCAAAACAGCCTACCAACTTCAAGAAGAACAACAATAAGCCGAGGAAGGGATCATGCCATGTTTGCGGTGATCCAACTCACTGGGCACCTCGCTGTCCCAACCGCCATGAGCTGCGCGGACTGGACAACAACGGCAAGACTGCCAATGTTGTCATTGGCGACACTGAGATGAAGGATTCTGGGTACGGTATATTTCCTACCATCCTTTCAGTTTGTCATTCTCCTGAATGGTTGATTGACACTGGTGCCAATGTACATGTTTGTGCTGATGCTCCATGTTTTCTTCTTACCAGTTCACAGGGACTTCTCCCGTGCTGATGGGGAACGGGTCACATGCTTCTGTTCGTGGTGTTGGCACGGTCGATCTGAAGTTTACTTCGGGAAGATCGTGCGCTGAAGAACGTGCATCATGTGCCCTCCATCAATAAAAATCTCGTCAGCGGATCTCTTCTATGTCGAGATGGTTATAAGTTGGTTTTCGAGTCCAATAAAGTTGTAATATCTAAGTATGGACAATTTGTTGGAAAAGGCTATGAGTGCGGAGGCTTGTTCCGCCTATCTTTGTCAGATTTTTGCACTAAAGTTATTAATCATATTTGTCATGATTGAGTCCAATATTTGGCATTCACGACTTTGTCATATTAACTTTGGTTGCATGACGCGGCTAGCTAGTTTGGATTTAATTCCGAAATTCACTACTGTCAAAGGTTCCAAGTGTCAAGTGTGTGTGCAAGCTAAACAACCTCGCAAGTCCCATAAGACTGCGGAGGCAAGAGACTTGGCACCGCTGGAACTTATACATTCGGATCTCTGTGAGATGAATGGCGTGTTGACAAAAGGCGGAAAGAAATATTTCATGACGCTTATTGATGACTCCACTAGATATTGTTATGTGTATCTTCTGAAATCAAAAGATGAGGCTTTAAACTACTTTAAAATCTATAAAGCTGAAGCAGAGAACCAACTTGATCGGAAAATTAAACGGCTAAGGTCTGATCGTGGTGGAGAGTATTTTTCCAATGAGTTTGATTCTTTTGTGCGGAACATGGTATAATCCATGAGAGGACGCCTCCCTACTCGCCTCAGTCAAATGGGTGGCTGAAAGAAAGAACCGAACTCTAACTGATTTGGTTAACGCCATGTTAGACACTTCGGGTCTCTCCAAGGCATGGTGGGGGAGGCTTATTGACAGCTTGTCATGTCCTAAACCGAGTTCCCACAAAGAGAAAATGTTTCTCCATTTGAGGAATGGGAAAGGAAAAATACGAGACTCTCTTACTTTCGTACTTGGGGTTGTTTGGCGAAAGTCAATATACCAATTCCCAAGAAGCGCAAGCTTGGACCAAAAACCGTGGATTGTGTTCTTCTGGGCTACGCTTTTCATAGCGTTGGTTATAGATTTTTGGTAGTAAAATCTGAGGTATCCGACGTTAACGTTGGTACGATTATGGAGTCGAAGGATGCGACTTTCTTTGAGGAAATCTTTCCGATGAAGGATATGCCTAGCTCATCAAATCAGGAGATACCTAATACATCTAGTCAGGAATTGGTTGATATTCCTGATCCTACCATTTCGATAGAACACACTGATAATCCTGTGGAGGATGACAATGAAGTTCCTGTTAGGAGCAAGAGACAGAGGACTGCAAAGTCCTTTGGTGATGATTTCATTGTGTACCTTGTGGATGACACACCCAGTACCATTTCAGAAGCCTATGCATCTCTTGATGCTGACTACTGGAAGGAAGCTGTCCGTAGCGAGATGGATTCCATCTTGGCTAACGGAACCTGGGAAGTCACTGATCGTCCTTATGGGTGTAAACCTGTAGGATGTAAGTGGGTGTTCAAGAAAAAGCTTAGGCCTGATGGTACTATTGAGAAGTACAAGGCGCGGCTTGTGGCCAAGGGTTATACCCAGAAAGAAGGTGAAGACTTCTTTGATACTTACTCACCTGTGGCTAGACTGACCACGATTCGTGTGCTACTTTCGTTGGCTGCCTCGCATGGTCTTCTCGTTCATCAAATGGACGTTAAGACAGCTTTCCTAAATGGAGAGTTAGACGAGGAAATTTACATGGATCAGCCCGATGGTTTTGTAGTACCTGGTCAGGAAGCAAAGGTGTGCAAGTTGTTGAAGTCTTTATATGGCCTGAAGCAAGCTCCTAAGCAATGGCATGAAAAGTTTGAAAGAACTTTAACTGCTGCAGGTTTCGTTGTAAACGAATCTGACAAGTGTGTGTACTATCGCCATGGTGGGGGCGAGGGAGTTATTCTCTGTCTGTATGTCGATGACATACTGATCTTTGGAACCAACCTTGAATTGATTAAGGAGGTTAAGGATTTCTTATCTCGCTGTTTTGAGATGAAGGATCTAGGAGTGGCTGATGTTATCTTGAACATCAAGCTGCTGAGAGATGGTAATGGTGGGATTACACTGCTTCAGTCTCACTATGTGGAAAAGGTCTTGAGTCGCTTCGGGTATGACGACTGCAAGCCTTCTCCGACACCATATGATCCTAGTGTGTTGCTTCGAAAGAATCAACAGAGTGCTAGAGATCAGCTGAGATATTCTCAGATTATTGGCTCGCTTATGTATTTGGCTTGTGCCACGAGGCCTGACATCTCTTTTGCTGTGAGCAAGTTGAGCCGGTTTGTTTCTAATCCGGGAGATGATCATTGGCATGCTCTTGAGAGAGTTATGCGTTATTTAAAAGGCACTGCGAGCTATGGAATTCACTACTCCGGGTATCCGAGGGTACTGGAGGGTTATAGTGATTCAAACTGGATATCTGATGCTGATGAGATTAAGGCCACGAGTGGTTACGTGTTTACACTCGGTGGTGGCGCTGTTTCCTGGAAGTCTTGCAAGCAGACCATCTTAACGAGGTCAACTATGGAAGCAGAACTCACAGCGTTAGACACAGCCACTGTTGAAGCAGAGTGGCTTCGTGAGCTTTGATGGACTTACCTGTGGTTGAAAAACCAATACCCGCTATCCTTATGAACTGTGATAATCAAACTGTGATAGTTAAGATTAAAAGTTCTAAGGATAATTTGAAGTCATCAAGGCATGTGAAGAGGAGATTGAAATCTGTCAGAAAATTGAAGAACTCCGGAGTTATTGCGTTGGATTATATCCAAACGTCTAAGAACTTGGCAGATCCCTTCACAAAGGGTTTATCACGTAATGTGATAGATAGTGCATCGAGGAGATGGGTTTGAGACCCACGGTATGAGTTGTCCACAGTGGTAAACCACTCTATGTGATCGGAGATCCCGTGAATTAGAAGTGGAGACAAGCTGTTGGTCAGCTGGAGGAGAGTATCCCTACATTATTTTTCCCACTCCGTGAAGATGCAATACTCTCCTGATCTGCATGGCAGGTTGATATTTATCTTAATGTGTTCCAAGCGGCTTACTTTTATAAGCGGAGATGTTATCCTGCAGAGCATCTCTTGAGGAATACACCTATATGAGTCTGACTATTAAACGTCGTAGTCTATGAGAGTTGGGTGCTCTCTCTTAGTAAACTCATGAAAGGTCTTGGAGTATGACGCATAAGCTCCACCCGCGGGGAAGCCTTGCGGCAGCCCAGTATCGGTCAAGGGCTTGTGTGAAACTAGTTTGCAGCAAACTTGTAGTTCAAGGCATAGTCCACTATCCAAGTTGTGATCTAGTGTAGCATAAGTTTCTAAGTGGAAGTTCAACTTAACAGTCTCCACTAAGCACCGGTATATAAAACAATGTTTTGGAACTGAATGATGAGATGTGTGCCAATGAGACTTTGTGGGGGATTGTTGGAATTTTATGGGCCTTTGCCCATGGCCCAAATTAAATCACAGCTTTTTGACATGGCCCAACTAAAATTCTAAAATCTCATGGCCCATTTATATGGCTGGTTGGGGACTAAAGTTTAGTCCCACATTGCTAGTTGGAGGAGACAAACACCACCTTATAAGGTGGAGTGTTGAGACACTTGGTGTGCTTGAGTGAACAGAAGGCTCTCTCCCACGCACTCCTCCTCCTCCGCCGCCGCTCGCTCGTCTCGTCACATCACGTCTCGTCACGACACACCGTGGGTTGCGGGAATCTCGCCGAGCAGAGCTTATATTTTTGCTGTTCGGGAAAATTAAACGAGTCATTGATTGATAATTAACGGACGCGTTAATTATCTCAGCCGTTTCCGATTCTTTTGGATCGTGGGGCTGTTACCGACTTGATCGTGCGGCTGCGCCCACGTCCTACCCGACCCGCACTATATATCCTGGCTGAGCGAACCCTAGCCGTCTGTACGCAACACATGGTCGCTCGCCATCCTAGTTCCAGAACCTTGCGCCGCCGTCTTCCAAGTCTTCTCCATCCCGTCTTCCGACGTGCACTGGTTGAAGGGACAGTAGGCCTCCGGAATCCCGCCTCTTGTGATCCTGTACGGGAGAGGGGCGATCAGGTTTTTGGGGAGCGCACTCGCGTGACTACTGGATTCGAGTTCTTCCCCAACGACGACTTCTTCCCCGACATCGGCAGCCTCTTGATCGACGACATGGGCGACAACACGAACGCCAACGTTTCCGCTTCTGCTTCCGCTGCCGCTGCCGCCACACTACATGATCTCCTAATCTTCCTGTTCGAATTACTAATACAATTTCTGCTAGTAGTATATGTTGTAGATTTGTTCTGTTTATCTACGGCATTGGTAGATCGCATATGTTTATCTATTGTACTGATAGATCGCATGATTAGTTTAATTCTTATTATTCTAGTCATGTTCTGTTTACTGTTTTCACGAATTAAATCATATGCTAAATTTCTTATATTTTCAACATTATTAGGGAATACTTCCTTTGTTTTGACCACCAAGTAATCTGATTTTGATAATACTGGTGCCGTTGTATCATGATGTTCTCCTCCGAATGTGTCACAATTGCTTATGGTTACGGTGTGTCGCATGTGGTATGGTGTAACCATTAAAATACAACATGTTTCAACTGAATATACAAATTAAAGTTTCATGAAATTACAGACATCACAATCAGTTCTATACACATAAATAATGTGCCTCAAATAATGGAAACGACCTATATTACAGTTCGTCGCCAAGAACGGAGACGGGAGAAGGGGGGGGGGGGGGGGGGTTGGGACAAGCTAAGAAAATTAGGCCTCCAGCTTCTTGATTAATGTAACTCTACTAGCTTAGCACCACTCTTTCAGACCGACCACATTAACTAGTCTAGCCTTACCCTCTTGATCTCAGTTCCTCGCTCTGAGCCCGTTCCTTGCATGATTCATATGGATCATGTACACTGTCACCACACAAACGTATTAGCCACACACGGTAAACTTAATATCACAAGAATTGACCGAGATAACCAATCAATGAGCGGTGATTTTTGCGGAAAACAATGGACTAATGCCACTTCCACTTAGTGACTCAATCTGGCAACCATCCGACGTGGCGTCTGAAGAATAATCAGAATCTTCCAGTTTTCCTTTTGTGCCATCCCAGCCACTGTTGTTGAAGTAGTCGACATTACCAATCTCGCAATAAGCCTGCATATAATAATTAACATATAAAACCCGAATGCAAATTTAACAAGAACAAGTAAACAAGCTGGAATATAAAAGCTTATTAGGAAGATGCATGTTGTATGTACCGAGTTGCTTCGAACGCCCCATGGGGTAGACCAGGCAAATAGAAAGTCCTTATTCTGGCCATATTTGTTTTTCCCACGGTACACGACACCAGCAATTGAACCTCTCTTTGCGCCACAGCCATGGACATGAAGGAAGGCTGCCCACTGGCCGTTACCGATCTCCAAAGGGTAGGGGGCGCTGCCGATGTGACCACTCCAATCGTGACTAGCGTTCAAGGACAGGTTGTCGCCGGTCGAGTTATACACGAGGCACATCGTGGATACTCCACTCCCGTATTTGTTCTTGAGAGATCGCACATAACTTAATGCCATGGTGTTCTTGTTGCCCGCATCCAAGAGGTTCCAAGCCTCTTGTGCTCGTTCCTCCTGTGTAATGGTTCTGCCTTCGTACTTTGGCATAGCTTGCAACATCCTGTTGTCGACTACATCACCAAATAGATTCTCCATGTCTCGTCTTGGTGAAGCAACCCCCTTTCTCCTGTGACGGATTAAGAAGCATATTGTCTAAATCTAAAAAATAGGATTATGCTAATGGAAATATGTTAGATTTTTTCTTTTCCTGATCTAATATCACGTGCCAATTACACCTATATTTTAATAGATAAATTTATTTACTAATAAATTTCATGTACAAATTACTACAACTATATAATTATGCATAAATAATACATTCCTAGATAGGTTTTCTAAAGCATGATTAAAATGTTGAACTTACGAAAATAGTATTTATAGTGACTACTTTGATGGACCTTGTCACTATAACGGACCAAACATACAGAGATTTTCACAGATATACTTTTGACATCAACGACCAACTGTATCAATTTTAATTAACCTCAAGCTGTGTCGTTTATCTAACGTCAGACCAAACTACCGGTTACCTCGTGGCCAAATACCTTACTTAGTGTCCCCGCAAAAAAAAAAAAAAAAAAAAAAACCTTACTTAGTGTTATAGTACTACATACACATGTGATGTGATCGACCATTAAAATAGTGTTTTCGAAAATGACACAATAATCATGCGCCCAAAAACTGAGGATGTTTCCCGTGCATGTGATGTTTATACAACATATATACTATTTCAGGTACATTGTATCAATCAAACCATGAAAGTATCTCCCATACGCTTTGAACACCAAAGATGATCCTTGCATTAGGGAGGCTGGGGACACCGTGCTAGTCTACGAAAAGCGCAGACTTAGCAGTGAAAAAAGCTTTATGAAGAACTAATTGCAAGGGGCAAACAGATCAACAGATGAAGGCGCTAACCTTGCCAATGATAAGGGGCCTGCAGGGAAGAACGATGGCGCTCGCCAATGTGCGTCGTGGGTGAAGCACCGCGATGAGAATAATGAGATCGCGCTATATATAGATGGAACAAGCTCCGGTTGATGAGATGACGTGCAGGGATTAATCAAGGGTTTACTAATAAACCAATGCGTAGTCGCACGATAGACAATGCGGTGGCGCAGTTGCACGGGTAGTGCGCCAGCTTGGGAGCAGGTAAATAAATCATTTATTTTCTTCCAGTTGGCCTACTTTGCGAATTAGATAGCTCGGAATACATTTCCATATTACATGGTTGATGCAGCGGAAAAAGCATCTGTGGCCTGATAAAGATGACCCCCGCTGTTGAGGCACACACGATATGGTAAACATATTTAATTAAGAGTTGACTACAACAAACTTTAATGATAGGGAAAAGAGACCATGAAGCGACCATGATAGGCGTCCATCTGAACCCGCGCTCTTGGAGGTACCCCTTCCCGATTAGGATATGAATGTGAGATCCCACTTATAGTGAATTTGGGGTTTTAGTAATAATTTTGACAAAAAATTCAAATTAAAATCCTCCAACTACACTATAAGTGGGATGAGTGGGATCCCACTTTTGCATCTTTATAATCCCAGAATGATGCGGATACCACAAATGGAACCCGGGCTACAGGGAGGCCTTTATTTTTAAAATTTTGAAAACCACATTTTAAAGTTGTATAAAATTATGAAAAAATTCCTGCATGTAGACAATGTTGTATTCTATCAACGTGTAAAATATCAAATCAAAATAGCTCATATTTTGAGGTACACAAAAATGATAAAATATGACAGATTTGTAAGAGTTCAAATTTTGCATTGTTCACTACTTTCAAATTTCATATTTGTCATTTTTGGGCAGCCCAAAATACGAGGTATTATTTTCTGAGATTTTACACGTAGGTAGAATACAACATTTTCTACATGTAGGAATTTTTTGCAAAAAAAATTTCAACTTCAAATTGTGGTTTTCAAAGTTTTCAAAATAAAGGGCTCACTGTATCCCGGCTTCCATTAGTCCACTCTCCAGAATGATGACGCTTCTAGTGCCGTGGACACGCAACTGGGTATCCCGCATCTAGTCACTGTTCCAGGGGCACTCAAAAAGGGGCTCTACAGTCTACACCGAGAGCTATATAGAAAACAGTTGGGATAGAAAATACACCCAACAAAAAACTAGAAAAACACACGATAAAGATTTGAGATTTTTCTGCCCCAATTTTTTTGCAGGTTATTTTCCCGGTTATGGTTCATTTTAATTTTTCTCTCCTAGAGTATTTTTACGATCAGCAAAGGCATTTATTTTTACTTTTTTGTTTTCTTTTTTATTTTACCGAACTTTTTCCCTACCCTCGAGGTGACCGACCGAAGTCTCGCAAAGACTTCTTTTTTAGGGTTCTAATGTTCATGTGACCTATACTAATAACATAAATAAAGATTCGCCGAAAAAGATTGAGATACTCTCGGCAGAGATTGCACAGCCGCCAAAGGAGAATGAAACTCTAGTTTTTCGTTAGGAAAAAACCACAACACTTGGTTCCTGTTTAGACTGGGTATTTGGACGAGTAAAAGATTGCTCGCCCGATAATACAAATGTGTGAGAAGATGCAAAAAAAAAAATGTGTGTTTATGTACATGTGTGCCCCGTTCGTGTTGTCGAGATGTGGTGTGCTGCGAATCGTGCCATGTGAGCAGGTTCTGCTGCTGGTTTGAAACATGTATAAATCCGACAGCTATTTGGCAATGGACCCAAAGTGCATGTAAACTGTTGTAGGCACGAAATGAGCTAAAAAGTTTGTTTCTTTGGTAATACCATAAGTTTGCAAAATATGAGTTCTCCGAGTGAATGCTGCCGCTGAATCATGCACCGAGAATTGTGAAGCAAAACAATGTGCATATTGAAAAGGTAAATAAAATAATGTGGAAAATGGGCAAAGTATGCTGGGCTTACCAGCATGCCACTGAACAAAAGATACTGGCCAACCACAAACATTAAATCAATGTTGTTGCTGTAAACAATTTGTACATCAGCAACCTGAAATTTGCAGGACAAGCCAATGGAAGATCAGCGCTAGAAAATTAGCTTCCCCATGAATGGTATAACTCACATACACATTAATTGAAATTCTAATCTAACCATCAGGTTCAAATCCAAATTCACCATCACAGAGAGGAAGCAGCAACCAATTAATAAACCTAGAATGAGCAAATGTACGGGAAAAGGTTACTCCAGTGGCAAAAACATTCTGCCAAACCATATTACCCAGATTAGTCATATGCTTGTATAAGGCACCAAACTAGGCTTCCAGAATTACAAGTGGAAAACATGTCATCTGAGAGTGCGAGTGCAGATGCAAACATAATTGTAGCTCATATAACACTGGGTACGGCACGAAATAGATATAGATATCATGTTGGAGCATCCACATATTTGTTGCGGTAAACACAGACACAATCATTAGCTCATTACATCACAAATTAGCTTATTATAAGCTATTGGACTAGGCCTAATATGTCCATCATGGACCAGACAACCTTCACTTCAATCTTACCAGTACCACAGTTTACTTCTGCTTTCTGTTCAGTACGGCGCCGTGGAGTGAAATCAACATTTCGTTCACAGTTTGCATTAGGAGCACCGCCACAGAGACGACAGCCCTTACTTTCAAGCTCAAATGTGAGCATTCTGTCCAAACAGATAGTCATGACATGGCGGCGCAGCTTGATAAATGTTCTGTTGCCACGAGTCTCCACACCATCTTCCTTGCTATCATGAATCACAATTTTTTCTTCCACACCCTCAATGCCAACTTTGATCTCTCCACAGAAATGTCCCTTGAGTACCTTGATTTCGAAAGTACCTTCAACTGCATTTAGAATGGTTGCATAGCTCACCTTAACAGCATTGAACCAGCTCTTAAGAGTTCGACTACCAACATTAACCTTCTCATTTCTAGGCTGAACTCGCCCATCAATGCTTAATAGCCCCTTGCTGATTTGCTGTCCTAAAGGCTCTTCATCAACCTTGATTTTAAGATTCATCTCTAGATATATGAAATCAAGTAACACAAAACCTCGACCTGGGCCAGTTAAAATCAAACTTTCATCCTACAGAAAGAGTCGCCAAATATTAGAGTATGTTCTTCTAAATACCACTAGAGCGTACAACAGAATATGCAATAGAGTTATAACGTAAACAGAATCAAGATGCACATCTCTTCACAACAACCAACTAGTAGAAGTAGTGGTTTTGAAGGAAAGGTGTAACCTCTGAGTTGATAGTCTGGTAATCCTCCCTATTGCGGTTAAAGAGATATATGCACTTATGATCAACGCTGTCTCTCGCGATGATAGTGCCATAAACATTGATGGGGAAGCCTCTATCTGACGAGACTATCTTGATCGAAAGTATGTTCGCAGAGTCTTCTAGGTTCAAACCACGTAAATACCCAGTGTTGGTGAATCGCATTGGAGGGATGCAGGCTGCAATGGAAAAGCAAACAACATGAGATTCAGTTTCTACTCATTTTGCAGGAAATTCAATTTGTAAACCATGTTTGCTCGTCAACACAACAATCTATTATTATTTCACTTACAATAATAAAAATCGCTATACGATTATACCAAATATAGTTGATGCAAACAACATGAGTGGGGGAATGGAGAGACTATAACAAAAACTGATAAGAACGATGTAATTTAGTTCCGTTTTGCAGGAATCAGGTTTCACTAATGGAAACAGATTAAATTTGACATCTAAGAGTCAACAAGCATAACAATTGAAATATTAAAAATGAAAGAGTAGCATTGGACGCAAAAGCTCTCGATAGGGAAATCTACACTAGTCTTATGAACCATTAACATATTCTTTTGAAGCAACGAATGAGCAGTAATCAATATTTCATGTGCACTTATACTCACAATTATAAAATATTTGGGATCTGAATAAAGAACGATGAGAGGTTTGTCACATCACTAAACCAAACTATCTATAACAATCATCAAACTTGTAACACAATATAAGATTCGACGCAGGGCTCCAGCCCCAATCCTCCAGCCCCAATCCTCCGATTCTTCACTACCCCTCCTGCGGATCTCAATTAAGGTTAGGATTAGACTTCCTATTCATCTTTGTCCTATTGATTGTTCTTGGTTGGGTGAGTAATTGGAGTTGATGATTTGTCTCTGTTTTCACAAAGATTTCCACTCTACTTATGAACCTTCTATCTAACGTCCAAGCACTCGTGCTGACATCAGGTGAAAATCTGAACTGAGATTTTTTTTTTCTGCAGGAGCATACTGTTTATAATCAACACCTTAGACCTTGTAACTCTTTTGTTTCTTGGTTACTACTCTTTTACTGAAATATGTTAAGTTCTTAGGATGGTTTCTTCTTCACTCTTTGCTTGCTCCCTGTTGAAATTAGCTAGTTGCAGTATGTGTAGTGACATGTGCACTTATGAATTTCCGATCTTCACATTTTAGAGGAATATCTTACCGTGGCTAGTGCTTGTTATAACTTATGAATATCCTAATCTTCTCATTTTGAACTTGTGAAATAAATCTTGTTGGCATTGCACCGCTGTGTTGAAGAAACTTGTATCTAGCAACTTGGCATAGTCCACATCTGAGTTCACGTCTTTCACGGTTAATTAATCATAATATAGCAATTGTTTTGTTCCCCTTGTACATTCCATGATCATTGTCTTTTTGGAAAAGCCAACTTTGGAATGCACATGTTAAGAAGAGAGGCCAATGGAGTAGTTGCCCTGAGATGGTCTTTTATTCTAGTGCCAAAAAGTAATGTCAATGATAGCCATTTTTTCCAAGATAGGTACTACATATGAGATGTTAACTGAGAAGTTGCAGTTAATGGTAATCAAGCAGAAATATATTTCTTCAAGTATTCTAAGTTTATAGATCCCATCCTTCTTCAATTTACTTTATTTTGGTATACTGCAAGATAGGCCCACCTAATCCTATCATATAGATGTATATTTAAAATCTAGTAACTGATCAAGGACTGAACTGCACATGAATGCAGTTTTAATTTGATCCTGGTGGAGCCAGCCAATGGTCTATTTGGTGTTTCAATGTATCACTTCCTTGCGCAGCCCTTGAGACCCAATCATGTGATATTGCCAACAAAAGGATAAGCACAGCAAAATTCTTGTTCTGACTATGTTGGGGTCGTCAAAAAAGGTTGCAAGACTATGCGGCTCCTTTTAAAGCATCAGTGTTCAAAAAAAAATGTTGATTTCATTTTCTAGCAACAAAAGGATAAGCACAGCCAATGTTCATTCAAAATTTGATTCTTAGAGCTACCGTTGTCATCTTATGCATTTGATGCATCAAAATGTTGTCGATTTCATTTTCTAGTTTGAGGCCTTTGAATTATACCAAATGCAGTTTTGTGGGCGGCTAACTCGAGGCATGTGAAAGCACGAGCTGGAGAAGTACCGGTGGACCTTATCCCTCCCCTCTCCTCCCGCGACCGCGCCGCCCCCGCGGCGGCCGGCGCGGCACCGGCCCTTCTTCCTCCCAGTTCCCCCGCCTCGTCTCCCCTCCTCCGCCGCCGTCGGCGACAGCCGCCGAGCTCGGGCGGTGCCGGCGGCGGCGGTTCTTCTTTACCCGCGCCTGAAGGAGACTGCGCGGGGCGGCGACCTCATGGCGGCGGTGCGGCTCAGGAGGCGGTGGTCCGGCTTGGCCGGGTGGTGGCGTCTCGACGGCGGAGCTCGGCTGCTGTGGGGCGGCGCAGTGGAGCGATGAGCACGGGACGGTGGCGGCTGGGCCCTGCGGCCCAGATCTGAGCCTGGCGGGCCCCATCTGGGTCCGGCGGGCCGCCCTGCTCCTCGTTGCGTTCTGCAGTCCGACGGTGAGGTAGAGGTTGCAGGGGACAGCGGTGACGGCGGCTCCGGTTGCAGCGTGGCGGCGAGCTTCACGGGCCCAGTTTGGGCCCGGCCGACCCTATTAGGACTGGTGTGCCCCGAGGGGGCTTTACGGGCCCGTTGGGCCGGCCGGACCTGACGGGGACTGGTTTGCTCTGCTGCCGCGTCCGGTCGACTACCGTCCTTGGCGGTGGAGGTGGTTCCCTCCCGCGCGGCCGTGATACTGCTGACCCCAGTTCATACTTCTCTTCGCCCTCGTCTTGTAGACCTCGTGACGTCTACTTTGGGGAGACGGCGGTGGTGGCCTCGGAATCGCTTTGGCGCATGTTGGTGGACGGCTTGTCGGGTGGTGTCGAGGCTCGTCCTCGCGGGGCTCCTGTGCTACGAATCGCCAGGGTTGGGGATAGGGCTTTCGGGAGAAATCCTTGTCGGTTTGTCCGACACGACGTGGTGCCACCTTCGGGTGGCATCTTCCTTCCTGAAGGGCGTCGTGGCTACCCCTCATCCGCTTCCCTTTGTGCCGGGGGAAACCCTAAGACCAGTGTTGGTCCGGCAGTAGCGTGGTTTTCCTTCTTGAAGGTGCTGCTTGGTACTCGTCGATTCGGTGCTAGGAGCGTGGTGGTACTGCTTCGGAGAGGGCGCAGCGGTAGCGGGTCACCTTCGCTTAGTCGATCCGCTATGTCTCCTTTTTGTTTTTCTTCTTTTCTTCTCTTCCCCTTGCTTTGGGTGTATGTTTGCTGCCGCCCCAGCATTTCGAAACTGTTGGTTGTATCGGTGTGTTGCTATATTTATATAACGGGGCTACGGCCTATTTCGTCAAAGCACGAGCTGGACGCAAGATTTTGCATTGAGTCTGTATACTAACGCAGTTGAGCTTGTACAACAATTGAGATAGTATTAAAAACAGTGTAACCACGTACCAATACCATTTCTAAGAGTCAGCAGGTACAACAATTTGACGACTTACACTCCTCGTCAATGTCGAATTGGGAGAAGTCGGTGAAGGAGTAGTGCGTGTAGACCTCGCGCCCCGTCTTGGGGTCGCGCTCCAGGATGGAGTTCATGACGGCGCGGTGCGCCGCGGCTCTCCGCAGCCTCTCCTCCTCCTTCCTCGCCTGCTCCTCTTCCTCTCGCCGAGTCATCTCCTCCTCCAGCTCCACCTCAGCCAGCGACGCTTCCCAGTCGAAGAAGGGATCGTACGAGTTTTGGTTCTCCTCACACGCCATGATTCCCGAGTCGATGCCGCCCCAATACCCGAGCCAGCGCCGCCGCCCCAACGGCCCAACCCCACGAGCCGGCGCCGCCGATGAAGCTAACCCTAGGCCTCTGCGGTCGAGGCCTGCCCGACTCCTCCTTGTCGGGTTCTCTACTGGGCCCGATTCCTCCTTATGTGGTCAGGCCTGTTAATATTCTGTCTTCAGGATCAATTCCCACGATAGGACTACACTCCTCACGTACATTTTTTTAACAGATTCACCTTGTGTTGTAATCGTCTAGCACGTACGCATGTACTTTGCTAATTTCGAAAATTATATTTAACTAAATAATTTATGCAATCACATTACTAATTTATTTTCTTGTTCCTTATTTGAAAATGGATCAGATTGGTAAAATTTTCATATTTAAAAATGGTTCTAATTTCAAAATATTCATATTTGAAAATGGTTCATAATTTGAAAATGATCATACTTGAAAATGGTTCATAATATTGTAAATTTTCATCTTTAAATTGGCTCATATTTGGAAAAAAATTAAATGTTTCAAATTATGAAAATATCGTATTTGAAAATGTTTCAAAATTTTGAAACATATGACCCTCTAAAAGGAATAAAAATACGGCCGAACTAATTCAATGAAGCATATAATAGTGAAGCAAAAATATCGTTGAACTGAAAATACATTTTTGAAAAATGTTAATTTTTAATGGTTCAGATTTTAAAAATTGTACATTTTTTAAAATTATTCAGGTTTTAGAAATATTCATTTTTGTAAATGGTTCAGAAAAAACTGAAAATAAATTTTTTTAGATTTGGAAAATATGAAAAAATGAAAGAAAAGGAGAACTAATAAAAATGAAAAATTGAACGAAGAAAATAAAGAGGAAAAAAGAAACAGAAAAAACAAAAAAGAAACCCACCTCTTGACCTGGTTAAACCAAGTGTTGACCATGTCATTTTGGTCTTTTGATAAAATTTTGGATCCACTCAAAAATAAAAAATCATTATAGATCAAATAAATTCCTAAAAATACAATAAAAATATCCACACATATTGGAAAAAATAAGGAATCTAAATAAAATAGTATTTGAAAACTATTTCTTATACCAAAAGTTCAAAGTTCCTTAAGTGGATATTCCTATGAAATATTCTTTTAATTATTTTTCCAAAAGAAATAATTGGGAAAATGAATACTAAGTTCAAAATATTATTTGAACTGTAACATCATTTCCAAACTATCTTGTCACTCATCCTAGATAAAAGAGAAAATAAATTAACATTTAAAATACCAGAGAAATCATAAATAAATCTTTGAGGAAATTTTGGGAAAACTAAAAATCACCTCATCTATGCATAATAGCATAAATTTGGATCTTTAAACATTGTCTCACATAGACAATGATGCTGATTTTCAGAACACGAGGGTCACAAACCACCGGAAGCTTTAGAGTACCTATCAGTCTCAAGGCAAGTTCCAACTTGCATGTCCTCTATTGAAGTATTTTTATCAAATTACTTGCAAAGTACATCTGCATTAAAATAAAAATGTTGTTTTTGAATGATGTGAATTGCTACATATTATTGTTTTTGGATAATGGAACCATGACATGGTATGGATCTCTTGGTAGAGGTTCTATCGTACGGGGAAGTATATACCTAGGGTTAGTCACCCATGTCCCAGTGATCCTTACGTGCCGTATTGATAGCATCGACCAACAGATCTACTATGGAGGGGCTAGTCATAAGTATCTTCCCTCGTTCGCATATCTTCGACAGACTATTACTGGTTGGGTCTGTTGTGGGGGCCAACAACGTGAAAGCGCGTACTCTTCCAGTTGACAGCGTGATTTGGAATAGGAGCTCGGGAGTGATGACGGGCTATTAATTTTTGTACCGGTCGGGTCATAAGGGGCGGATATGCGTTGTGCGGGGAAGAACTCCACATGACTTGGTGCCCTGAGTCCTGGCTATAACACACATGGTGTGTTGAGAGAGCATAAGGGGACGGGCTTTTGTTGGGTAAAGTGATGCAACTCTACAAAGTACAAAAAGAAATTGTGAAAGCAACATCGTTATTTCAGGAGGGAACTACTGGTCGCGGCGGGAAAGGAATCCTATGTGATTCGCAAGACCCGTGGAGGCTGTGGACATAGTTTTCTAAAACAAAATGGACCTTTTGAACAAATGTTTACCAAAGCTTGCATATACGTCTATGACTTTTTGGTCATGACGGTAGTTAGTGCATTTCACTTATCTAAGCATTATGCTCAACTTGCTGAGTAACGCTATTACTCATGCGTTCCCCATTTGACCCCTGCTTAGACTCCGAGGAGGCTACCGAGGAAGGCTTTGGAGCATACCATGTAGACGAGGTGTACTTCGAGGAGCCAAACTTATCCGGTGGAGTTGGTGGAGTTGCAGGAGTCGACTACATGATCACATAAGGAGCAGAAGACGTGGAGGAGGAGAATGAGACTCTCCCTAAAGTAGGAACCGGGCCGAGCAATACTAGATTAGTACTACTTAGATTGTTGAGCCCAATGCTTCTTAGTTTGGTTATTTCTATCGTTAATAGGTTGACATCTGTCAACACGTCCGTACTGGAGATTCGACCTATGTCCGAGGAAGACGTTGAAGTTTTCATGCACTTCTGGCTTGTAATATTTAGGAGTGTGTAATAAATTGGACCCGCAATGTTTCTGTTGTACTACTCCGAGGGATGTAACATTTGCGGATCAGTCCTTCCGTGTGTGTTATGTCAATGACTTATACACTACAACATGCAGTGGTGTACTGGGTCACCACACCAATGCTTTTCGAGAACATGTGTATCCCTCTTGCAGTCCCACACACATTCAAGCATTGCTGTCTGTTGTTCACTTTCAGTTTTGCATTACTTTTTTTGTTTACTTCTTTTCTTATTTAACTAGAAGATACCCCGCGTGTTGCAGAGGGAATCACTCTAAAAACTATGTGGTGTAAACAAAAGGGTATACAAGGTATGACATATCATGTTCTTTAAATCAATATGCAAAAATCAATTGGTCATAGTCGATATACTAAATTTCATAGACATGAAATATGTGTGTATTATAAATTATTAATGTGAAATAGTAGATGGTTGGAGGAATGTATGATGTGTATCTTGCATTGTATATTAATAAATATTAGTGTAGATGACATGGACAATTGATTGGCTAATTAATAGCATGTATGATCTGGATAACTTGCATGCTGAGATAGAAAAAATAATTAATACATGTTTCTGAGATTTTGCTTTATAAGAGGTATAGATTGTCACTCTATAAATTTCTCTTATTTATTGATTCTAGCAACTTATTAAATAGACTTTTTCAAACTCCGTTTGGGTGCGAAACCATAACCACGAGTATATTTATACAGGTGACAACGTGGTTGTGGGGTTAGTAGTAGCCTTCCCTTCCTAATGCTCTCCGTGGGAAACAATATAAAACTAGGATAAATATTTGCTACTGTAATACTGCAATAACCTTGAGTTGATGCAGGTAAAGCGGTCATCAGCAATCTTCCGTGGTGGCACCCATGACTTGGTCCGACGTTACCACGCGACTCTCTTTGGGAGTGGCCGACTTGGAAGCGTCGGATGCGATACTGTGCCGTATTGGACGTAACTCGCGTTTGGGGGAGGTGGCTGGACTCGTTTTTATGTCTGACTAGCACAAGGGGTTCGACTAGGATGGTCTTAGCAAGTAAGAGTTGAGCTAAATCTTCAAATCCCAGAAAAAACCTTTACACCCGGTCCGAGTCCCGTCTTCGTCCATTGTACGAAACTACTAGTTGAATGCCCGTGCGTTGCCACGGGCGTTCCAATTTCTTTCGCATGCGCATATGTAAACATAATAATTAAATACCCGCACGCTGTTTCAGAAATATAAATATATAGAACAATTGACAAATGATCATTACAATTCATAAACACGAGCGATGAACATTGCGTAGCCACGGCCTTTTAAGTTTCTTACCGTCACACAAGTCTTAAGTTTTTCTAAAAGGAGAACAATCCCCGGCCTCTGCACCGGTTTATTCACACCACCATATATGATTTATTATACTTGAAACAAACAAAAAAAATACACAACTCATATACTAAGACTTCGAGAAAACATGAAGACCACTCTCTGCTTTACCATCAACGCCCTATTTCAATTCAATAATAAAGATATTGTTCCTCTTATATTATTCTTAAAAAAAAATATGACAAGCATAAAGCATTCAGTATATTTGAGTACATTGCAAAAGAATAATATAAAATAAAATGCTGCAAATCATCTTACATTCCGATGTGAACAGTTCACCATGAGCTTCCTGATTGCTAAAGTGCTCCCATTGTCCATCAGGCAAATATATTTGATCTTATGCGGAGTCTATTGCTCTTGTGCGGATTATTATGGACAAATAATTGGTTTGTGAAATGGTTCTGGTATACGGAACCGGGAACCATGCCAAAAGAGTCTCACATATGAATTCTGAACTTTTTAGATAGGCATCCCAATTTGGTGTGGAAACCTGAACACAAAGCAAAAGGTCCAAGCATGAATATTTACGCTAATTTTCTATTAAGTCAGCAATCGTAGAACTTTTACAGATGGTTTTGCCTTTTGCAGCAAATAATCCAGCATTTGGTGGTGACCAAAATTTACATTTAGTTCTTCTAGATATAGTCTATTTTATAGAATTAAGCCAAATGAAATACTTGAATAATGCCTTTCACGCGTCAAACATTGTGGTTTAGGACCACAATCCACGTATCATCTGGATACTGGGTGTAACTGTCTTAGTTCATCCCTTACAATCTGAAAGCTTGCATTATGATTGTATGACAGCTGAACGGCCTCAATATCTCTGCGGCCCCTTTGAACTCTCCTGAATAGAGCATAGGAATCGACAGGAACCAAGGTGATCCGCGATTTGATGAGCCATTGCTTCCTTACAGGATTCAGAAACCCCTCGTCGGTGGCAGCATAGGACTTGCATATGACATCGGCTGAAACTCTTCATGCTGCATTGACGTGAAGGCACAGGTAGGACAAGACCTTGCTCGCGCTGCCGCGGCGGCCCGGCTGAAGCTTTCCGGTGTCATCGACTTTATTTCCCGCTGCCTCAAAGGTGCCGACGGGGACATAGGAATCAGCCCTTAATCCCCTCGAGCAGCTTCCGTCGACTTGCTCTCTAGTAGCAGCCGGCAGCGAGGTGCGCCTCCAGGCTCCAGCCGCCGTTGCGAGCCTCTTTCCTCGAGTCGCTCTCGTGGGCCTGGCTTCCGTGTTTAGTTGGGCTGGGCCGTGCGTGCAGTGTGCGACGTACGAACCACGACGTACGACCGCCACCGTTACTCGTATTATATAGTAGAGATTTCCAAATCTGACACTGAGATCGGGCCAAATAAAATGAAATCGAATTTGGTAGACACCGACTTATACAAGTTCGGCTATATCCGGACCGTCTCCGATGTGAGAGGCCAGATTTCAAGATCCTAATACCGGCATCAATTTCATCAAAAGTTTTTGGCTCGCCATTGGGTGCACAGGTGTCGACCGTGGAGTGAAGCGCCATATCCACCCCGCAAGCAAACCTCTGTTGTACTGTACGACAGCACCACACTACACTACCGTGGGTGTACCCGTCACCTCACTACCTCAGCTGCGATTCCTCTTCCCGTGGGCCAGCAGTGTCATGGACTGTGTAGGTAAAAACCGATGGACTCGAGGAGTTCCATATTTCCACCCAGGCCAAAACCCCAGTGAAATCTCTGCCACCGCCACCGCAGCGCAGGTCATCGGGTCGTGGCGGCGCCGTCTGTATACCCGACGACGGAGCCGGCGTCGAACCTTTGATTTGCTCCCCTCTAATCTCTCTCCGCCCGCGTCCGTCTAACGCTGATCGAGCCGCGTGTGTGCAGGTGCCTCCGACGACGGCGACCTCGGCCGCCTGCCTCAGAGTCAGAGGTACTGTTTAATCGGTCTCGATCGGAGGGGGTGGATTGGAACATGCTCCGAAGCAGAGCATTTGGTGTTGTGTTCGGAGGCAAAAAAGGCCCCCTTTTTCTTCCAACAAAAAAACAATGTTTGCTGTGATTTAGGTTCCGATTTATGCCCTTTCTTATTCCATAATGTAGGTACTGCTCCTTTTAAAACCAGTCAACTGTGGAAGTCGGACACCGTGGTCAAGATGGTAAATTTTACTACAGCAGAGCTCCGTGAAGCTATGGACAAGAGGAACAACATCCGCAACATGTCTGTTGTGGGTCATCTGGGGCATGGTATATGCTGCTAGCATGCTAAAGATTTATGCATATAGTTTATCTGCCTCGGGGTTCTGTTAGCTTCTTCTTATGTAACAATTGTGTCAGTTTGAATTGGTTGATTTTTGGTTGTTTGCACTTCTGTTGCCAGATTACAAATTACCTAGCGTAGTAAAGTAAAATGCAGTTGAGTAATTAATCTCTAACCTGTTTGTTCCTTTTAAGTTATTAAAGGATCAGATTATCCTCGGATTTAAAACGTACTTGTGTGTTGGTCTGCACTAAATGGGTGATTATCTTGATAATCATTATGTGAGTTCTTTATTCTGCATCGCTGCATAGAAGTATGTTGTGTTGCAGGTTTATGTATGTTCATCATGCCATATTGTGAGCTCGTTCTTTTGTCATTCTTTTTATGTTGCTATTACTCCCATGATTTTTGGAAGATGTGTTTGATGTCTTTTCGATTGTGTCCTCTAGTTGTTGTTCTGATGTTGGGTTTCTATTTTACAATCTTATCCGTTCATGGCAGGCAAGTCTACGCTTGTGGATTCCCTTGTGGCAGCAGCTGGTATTGATAGACAGGGAGTTGCTGATGACATTCGGATGACCGATACTCGTGCAGATGAAGCACAGCGTGGCATTTCCATCAAAGCCACTGGCATCTCTCTCCTGTTCGATTTGAACAATGAGTCGCTGGAAGCTTAGAAGGTGAAAGAGATGGGAACAAGTACCTGCTCAACCTTATTGATTCACCTGGGCATGTTGATTTTTCTTCGGAAGTCACCGTTTCTCTCCGTGTTACTGATGGTGCCTTGGTGGTAATTGACTGCATCGAGGGTGTTGGTGTGCAAACTGAAACTGTGCTCCACCAAGCGCTTAGTGAGGATGTTAAGCCTGTACTCTTCCTAAACAAGATGGATAAGTTCTTCCATGAGCTTCAAGATGACGGTGTGAAGCGTGAATTTAAAGGCGAGCAGGTCTACCAAATTTTATCCAATGTCATTGAAAATGCGAATGATATTATGGCATCATATGAAGGTGCACACCTTGGTGATGTGCGATTCTCTCCCGAGAAGGGAACCGTGGTTTCTCTGCCGGATTACATGGCTGGGCCTTCACACTTGCTAGATTTGCTAAGTTGCTTGCCCCGAAGTTTGGACTTGACGAATCTGATATGGTGGAAAAACTTTGGGGAGAAAACTTCTACGACGACACCACAAAGAAATGGACCAGTGAGAAGACTGGCTCCAAAACTTGTCGAAGAGGATTTGTCCAGTTGTGCTATGCTCCAATCTGTCGAGTGATCGAAGTCTGCATGAATAACCACAAGGATAAACTGTGGAAAATGTTGTCGAAGATTGGCGTAATGATAGGTGATGCTGAGAAAGAGCTATCTGGTTTGGCTCTGGTGAAGTTTGTCATGCAAGCTTGGCTGCCAGCCAGTACTTCTCTTCTTGAGATGCAATATTCCACCTCCCCTCTCCTTGCAAAGCACAGAAATATCGGGTGGAGAAGCTATATGAGGGCCCCCTCGATGACAATTACGCACAAGCTATAAAAAGCTGTGACCCAAAAGGTCCTCTTATGTTGTACGTTTCCAAGATGATCCCATCATCTGAAGTTGGCAGATTCTTTGCGTTTGGCCGTGTGTTCTCAGGCAGAATTGCAGCTGGCATGAAGGTACGGATAATAGGCCCTTCCTATGTCCCCGGTTTGAGAAACGACGTGAAGCCTGTTCAGCGTACTTTTATATGGATGGGAGGGAGCCAAGAGGGTGGTGAGGATATTCCTTGTGGTAGCACTGTTATTCTGAGTGGTTTGGAAGAGTGTATCACAAAGAGTGCTACTCTCACAAATGAGGGGGAGATTGATGCATTCCCAATGAGAGCAATGAAGTTCTTTGTGTCCCCGGTTCTGTATGTTACTATTGAGTGCAAACTTTGGTCCGATGTTGACAATCTTGCCGAAGGTTTGAAGCGCCTGGAAAAGTCTGATCCTATAGTTGTCTGCAGCGCGGTGAAGTCCCGAAGCTGTACGGTTGCTGGAGCTGGAGAGCTTCACCTTGAAATTTGCTTGAATGATCTGAGGGAAAGCTTCCTGGATGGTGTTGAAATAATTATTTCCCGACCTACAGTTTCTCTCCGGGAGACCATTCTTGATGAATCTGCCACTGAGGTGACCAAGTCTCTAAATGGACACAACAGTATAATTATGGCGGCTGCCCATTGGATGGGAAATTAGTTCAGGCCATTGAAGATGGCATATTGGGTCCACGTACTAATATTAGGATGCGCTCAAAGATCCTTGCACAATCTGGTTGGGATGGGGGGCTTGCCGACAAGATTTTGTGTTTTGGACCTGGTAACTCTGGACCTAATATGGTTGTTGATATGCTCAAGGGAGGAACCAATACAGTTCTAGTGAAGGAAATTTTGGTGGAGTGCTTCCAGACTGCATCGTTAGAAGGTGCGTTGGCTCAAGAAACAGTTCGTGGCATTTGCTTTGAGGTTCATGGTGTTGTGCTGCACCCTGATCAAAAATATCGAAACGTAAAGAATCAGCTCATCCCAATGGTTAAGCAGGCCTTTCATGCATCTCAGCTTAAATCCAAGCCATGGCTTCTGGAGCCAGTTATGGTGGAGATCCAGGCCCCTCTGAGTGCATCGGACATCATATACGGTCTTCTCAACCAGAATTGTTCCAACGTGCTCCATAAGTTTGAAAGGGAAGGCACTCAGCTGCTCAACTTGAGGTCTTATCTACATGGTTACTCTTTGGTTGGTTTTGCGGAAGCATTTCGGGCTGCAACCTCCAGCAAGGTCACTCCACAGTGTGTCTTGAGCTACTGGGACACCATGTCTTCAGATCCTTTGAAGGCAAGCTCTCTGTCTGGGCAAATGGTCCTAGATATCCGCAAGACGAAGAAGCTGAAGGAACTTTCTGTAGCTTTGAAGGAACTCAAGCTCTAAGTTGTGCCCTCGTGTGATGCCCTTATGGTGTTTACCCTCTCTTGTCTCTAACTAAGTCAATGTTGTTCTTATAAGTACATTTTTTCGCACTTCATTTTGTTGAGCTGTCAAACGGAATGTAAGATTTATTCAGTATTGTGCTTACTTAGTCTACGCTGTAGCTATCCGTTGTCTGATGTAACAGCAAATACTTTGGTTGCATGCCATGTTAAGTCGAGTTGTAGATTTTCCTGAATATTCCTCTCCATCTTGAGTTTCTGTTTGATCTTGAGAATTGCACTCTTTGCTCGGCCCTGGAAATCATTTGCACCACCTGAAAAAGTAAAGGCAGGAAGTTTAGACTGTATTTTTTGTATTGAAAGAAGATTCTCGTGATCAACTTAATGCTTGCTGGTTCCAGAAAAACTTCGGGCACCACTCGCAGAAGCCTATAATCTAAATATGTGTGTGTTGTTACAAATCCCAAGGGAATTATTCTTACAAATTCCAGCTTAATTGCTTTTACTTTCAACACTAGCAGTGTGTGTGTGATAATTATAAGGGCTTTGCCATGGGGTGTTTCAAGTTAACAAGTCATCCAAGAAAGTTAAACAAGTGGAAATTATATAAATGTGAAAACCGTGAGTCTTAAATTTGCACTCCATGCTCTTCAGTAGTAGTTCTAGACATCGACGCCATCTTCACAACGCGATTCTGATCGATGTATTACATATGTATTTAGAACTTTATGAACTTATTTTTCTACCACTAAACACTTAATTAATATTTTAATCTCCATATCCAGTTTTTAACCCAAAAATGCAGTATTAAAAGAAAAAAGATGCAGCATTAAAAGTGCATAATGGGACTCGAATAGAGTATATCAAGAAGCGATAATCAGCAAAAAGATATGGAGGAAAATAGTGCCTAGCTGCATATATCCAAGCATTCATATATGTGCAGTTTACATAATGTATGCTGTAGATCATCTAGAGCAAGTCTGCTTCGGAACAGAAATGTGAAAAGCTAAATACATTTGCTGAATGCTAATTCCCGACGAATAATTTTGCCAACTCATGAAGCTTCAACACTGATATGCTTTTGTTTTGCTCTCCAGTAGTTGTTGCTCAAGCAGGATCTTCTTGGATACGTTTTGAAGCTTAAAGTACATCAGGGTCATAGGATGCTTTGGACAAGACTGGTGTTTCCAAGACCCCCATTCCGCAAACTGAGATCACCTTACAACCTTGATTGTTGTCTAGTCATCTGCTGCAATCAATCCTTCTAGCAGGTAGGTTACAGACTTTTTTCTCACCTGCCTCTCAGGTTGTCAATATTCCTCTTGCATTTCCCTGGTAGGCATTGCTCTGTTTCTCCTAGTTGAAGTAACTTTGTTTGAGTCAGATACGGGCACTGCGTCACATGATGCATACATAGCCTGAACTGAACAAAAGAGCAGATCGATGAGAATTTATGTACGGTGATCGACAATACTACTGTAATTTCAAATCTACCTTCTTGACTTCTAAGTAGGAGTATTGATTATTTTCATGTCAGCACATTAAATGAGAGCAAAGTTAAAAAAATACATTAAATGAGAGCGATACTCCCAACATACTGTACCATCATATTTTTTTTATGTAGGAAAAGGTTCGTTTTAAACCCCAACATGCAACAGGTTGAACCTTAAGGTAGTTTTCGTGTGATTTTCCTAACGTGGCATATGACGGGACTGTAATGGCAATGTGGCAAATGACTTGGTTGACACGTATAATTTCAATATAATCACTCAAAAGTTGAATTTATGCTTGCAAAAGATCAAAGAAATAACAGAAAATCGGAATATTTTGAGATCAACTTTAGATTATCTATAACCAAAATAAAAATTAGTTCTAGAAGTAAAACGTTAGATAAAGATTTTTAAAATCATGTCAATTTTCTAAAATCGTACCCTGATTTTTTAAAAAGATTCTATGTTTATTAAAAATCCGAAATACTCAATTTGTGTGACCCAACAGACTAACTAAGTTTATATATCATCATTTCAACTTTAAAGTACCATGTGTTTTTCAATTAGCATAAATTCTACTAGGAAACATGTCTCATGATGTCGTAATCTTACGTTCCTTCAATTTTGACAAGTTTACAAAAATGTCTTTTAGTACAAGGGTTCGTTCATTCATAACACACTACCAATATATATACATGCAAAAATATAATAATCCATAGGCGTACAATTCAAAAATGAATTTAGATTAGAGCAATAAACAATATTGATGAGTAATCAAGAAAAACAGGGAAAAGATAATAGATGTAGTTGTCTTGGATGTTTTGCAGATTCCATGCATTACCTTGCCGTGTAACATTTCAATGATTTTCGTCAGAAGACCATTGCTTGAGCTGTAGGTTGCTCTGTCCACTGCACAAATTTGCAATTTTCAGCTCTTTGTGTTGATAGTTGGAGCTATGATTCTGCTTCGTTTGTTGCTGTCCAGAAAGCACTTGTGGGCATAGTAATCCCACCCTTCTACTGTGGGATAGGTTCATTATTCAAAAGACAAGCAGCTATTCCTTAAACTGGCGCATCAAACACACGAAATAAAGCCCTTCTCTCCATCTTAATCAGAGCATTATCCCCACCGCTTGTGCTTTATTCAGCATCTTCAAGCTCATCGGGAGAACTTTTAGTCAACATTCTTACCATCTTTTGGATTAAGACGGATGCATCAATTTAACCCATTCACTCGCACTGGAGTTAAATGGCCCACAGCTTCTTCACTCCCCCTCTCCCCAAGACAGCTTCACCCTTCTCAATCTCAAGCCGCGTGATCGATGGCTTCCCTCACTAGCATGACCCATCCTCCCCTCCCGGGGACGTGGGCCGTGGAGGTGTCTGACTCCCGAGACCCATGGCGAGCTTGATGCCTGAGCTCTCGAGCAAGACTCTGCCGCCGCTTCCCCCTGTCCCTAGGAAACTTCTCGCCACGCCACCGTCGGGCATGAACAGAGATCGGAACCGGGCCACCGCCGCTGCAAATGAACCACCTAACGCCGCGCCTCGTCTCAATCGGAACCGCCGCCGCCGCCGCCGCCGCCGCCGTCCCGGGAATCGACACGCAATGGGAATGTCCGCACGGAACCGCCCACAAAAGCAGTTGTTCGACTCACATCACAACTCGCCGCCGTGCTTCGTCGCCGCCCCTACCGCCGACGAACTCGTGTGGTAGATCTGGACCGGCGTCGCCGGGAAGAAGAGGAGATGAACCGAACGAGCACGAGGGAAAAAGACACTATACAACAGTGAAACGTATCTTGGCTTTACGCTTCTCACTCGTAATGTGTACTCTTCTTGCTAGTATACGTGTTTCACGATTGCTAACCAGTAACCAGGCGGTTGTCACCTTGGAAAAAACATAATGTACCGATCAGTTGACAAAATTAAATGCCAACTTGGAACGCCAACTGTCACCTTTAGGCCCAAAGCCACTCCACGTCATCAAACCGCTTTGAATCCACAGAGGGCCCAAAGTTGTCTGGTTTTGATGTTCATAGACCAAGCCCGCACTAGTCTGTTAGTTTAGGATTTCTAGATGCTTTTTACTCTTTCCTTCACTTGGTCCGAGTAATGATGACCAAAGAAGACCGAAGATTTCTCAACACTAATTTTCTGATCCGAGCCTTCACAATAAATCTCGAAAGTATTTTTGAGAGCCTCCACACTCCTATCATCACTTGTTGTAAAGAAGATGTTCACATCGACAAACAATAAATGGTATATAAGGGGACCAAATCGACCATTGGGAATTCCACAGAGCTCACCTCGATCCTCCTTTTGATGCAAAAATACATGATAAACCCTCTATGCAAAGCAGAAACGGATATGGACTCACTGGATCTCCCTGTCTGATCCCTCTAGATGGAATAATCGGCTTGTTAGATCACCGTTAACCCTAACAGCATATTGAACACATGTCATACACCTCATCATCCACCGAGTCCAAGTGGGATCAAAACCAAGCTTGCAGAGACAACCATAAAGTGAGCTCCACTCCACCCTTTCATAAGGTGACAGGGATGTACCCTTCGGATCTCCTACTATTGGTATACCTGGTGCGGCCCAGACGGACAAACCTGGAGGCCCAAAGAAGCCCAAGAAGCTACAACTTGTAGTCCAAGACAACAACTCTTGTAAACCCTACCTGGCTCCCTTATAAAGCCAGGCAGGGGCACCCCCATAGATCCAGACTAGACAGGAGACGAGATCCATAACTCGCATAGACATAGAGACACCACGTCTCACCACCGCAATCGCCATCACGGCCACCATGTAATCTCATATATCATCATAATCAGACAAGCAGAAGTAGGTCTTTACCTCACAATGAGGGGCCGAACCTGGATAAATCCTCGCTTGTCAGCCGTCCGATACTACCAGCACGCCATCTTCTCTCTCTATATGAAACCCTAGGTATCTCACCATGAAATTTGCCGTGGCAACCCCACGTCATAAGGCATCATCATATAAATTTTCATAGCAAAGAAGGGTCTCTTGGAGCTCTCGTTGTGAATGGTATGCGAGCACTCAAAGCCAATTAGATATCAGTGGTCAACCTATCGGGGACAAAAACACTATGTTGTTCTGAAATGATAGCCGAAGGGATCGCTTTAAACCTACTTGGCAAGACTTTGGAGAAAAATTTGTAGAGAACGTTGCACAAACTGATGGGTCTTCAAAAATTCAAATGATCTGGCTTAGCACCTTTAGGGATCAACACTGTAATAGAGTCACATAAGCCCTCAGTGATTTCCCCTCCACACAAAAGCTCCTCGCCACATCACAAATTTCAAATCTCCACTAATATAAAAATCTCCACTAATATAAAAAGACCCATAGGGTGGCTGATCCAAATAACATCAGCCGTACGATTGCCTACATCTAACGTCTCACGGTGGTCTAATGATGTAGTGATACCCCATCATCATTACCGTTAATCCACTTAATCTAACCGCTAGGATTGGCCTAATGATGAGCCAATTTCCCACGAACGCACGCCTCAACCCATCCTCGATGGAACCAACACACGCACGAGAAAAAAGAACGACCCGCGGCGCCGCCGCGCCATGCCCTGCCTCCCCACCGGCCACTGCCCACGGTCTGCTCCGCCGCCCAAACCGTGTTGCCGCGCCGTCTGGCTGACCATGCTTGGTTGCTCCACACCACCGCCCATGCCGCCGCCGCTTCACGTCCTCCACGCCGCCGCCTTGCCCTACTCCACTACGTTGTGCATCCACGCTGCCGCCCGTCCCCGACGCCGTGCATCCACGTGAACCACGCCGCGCCCTTCCTCCACGGCGCTGCCCTGCAAAATGCGACCAGCGGCCAAGACGACGCCGCCGTCCTCCGCGACGCCGTGTTCCAGTACGTCGTCGCCCTGCCCGCCACGAGGATGCCGCCGCCGTGCACCTGCCGTCTGGCGCCAAGTCCACTGCATCCACCCATCCCCTGCACCCAGCTCGACGGCGTACTGCTCCTCCAAGGCGGCGGGCTCCTCGACAACATGGTCTCGCGTCCCTGCACACGGATTCCACGTGGAACTAATTCCGCATCCATTCATTTTATGCTCTGAACTGTAATTCGACACTCTAAAGGTACTTACATACATGATGTTTCTGCGTTTTAACCTTTTTTAAACTGCTACTCTATTAAATTACCATGCATGTATCTGTTGTACTGTTCCTCTGTATGCAAAGATGTTTAGGAGGTTTAGATTTCTATCTTAATCTTGGTAAATATTTTTTCGTATCTTATCAAGCTTTGTCGTTTCTTTGCAGATTTAAGAAATACAATGGTGTCACCTCGACTGAACTGATCCATTTGTTTGCTTGAGAAAGGTTTCCCTTCTCCATTTAATTCACTTTCGGCACTTTTTGCATAAGTAACATCGGCATCTAACACTATCTCAGCTTATAAACGAAAAACTGGCAATTATGAACACCATTAGAATAAGCAAAGATTAGAAAAGTGTTGGATAACAAAAGCTGCTCCTCTTTCCATTTCACCTTTCATTATCATATAAAATTTTGATGTTGCTTTCATTCCCTTCATAAAATTCAAGAATCATTTTAGCTGCCTGTTGTTGTGTGGTTTATGATATGGATTATTTTGAAATCAGAGGCGCCGCTGAAGAACAGTGGACCTTTCCATGTTTCTTACGTCAACAATTTGTTGTCCTTGTGTGATTTTTGGAAAAAAAATGTTTCAGCTGATTAGAACATTGCAGAGTGCAGCGCAGTAGTTTACACCGCCTATTTTGTTGACACATGTGTGAACTGGTGTAAACTGAGACATATGAAACTCCCTTTTTAAATCACGATTTATTTGTATTGGATATTTTCTAAAGGCTTTTGGGTAGTTTTAGTTTACATTTTCTGTTTGAAACCTCAATGCGACGACTTTAGGAACCGAAGTAATAACAAAACGGACAGTAATGCATGAACTTATCATGGTGATTGCCAATTGTATGTGTCAGTTCATGTTATGAAAAGAAGCCATATGAATGTTTGATGTTTAAACTGTCTATTTCACCAGCAGAAGGATTCTAAATTGGAAACTTTCGTCCAGTCAAGTAAATTAGTTCAGTGGCATTTTAATTTTCTCGATTGTGGAAAGAGAACTTCATCATTAACAACAAGCTGCATTTGTTTTCAAACTCAGTACATGAGAAAGACGATGGAAACCATGGCGGTGTCTATTAGTTTTTCTAAAAATTACATGTTTGTGAACATTATGAAATGAGAAAGACGATGGTAAACAGTGCAACCATGAGTGTTGGTTATGCATGGGCGACCTTGCTTGTGAACATTATGAAATTTAAATGATGAAATATTGTCTACTGTTGGGTAACATATTTCAAAGTATTTGTAAACATTATGAAACTTTATAATAGAAAATATTAAAATAAATTGTGTGCATTAGTCGACACGCGCGTGCACCATTACTAGTAGTATAAAAAGAGGGAGAGGATGGCTGATCCAAATAACAGCAACCTACGATCGTATGCATCCAACGTTCTAAAACTCTCCAATGATGTATCATACCCCCAAATAATAGCCCTTGATCATCTAAATCTAAGGATCACAATTAATCTAATGATGTACAGACCACATCGACGGGCTCCTTCCCAGGTGATCGTGGGGACGGTTCCCGTCTGACGCGCGTACGTGATACGGCCCACGACCATCCGTCCTTCCCCTTATCCTTTTTTTGTTCGTCTTCTTCCTTCGTTTCCCTACCACACGGCGGCGAGTACAAGGCGGTCAGGTTCTTCCTGATCAGCCGCATGCAGCAGCAGCCCAAGTGCGAGGTGTACACCATGGGATCTGCCGGCGGGTGGCGGCCTTGCGCCGGCGACGTGCCACCGGACGTCCACGGATATTTTCTCGCCGGCATGCCTCCGGTTACCGTTGACGGGTCCTTCTACTGGATGCTCAAGACGTCTAGGGACAAAACCGTCGGCTTTCAGCACACTCCCATCATGTCTTTCTCCGTGGGCGCTGAGCAGTTCGGGTGGGTCCACATGCCGCCGGGGCTGCCGGAACGCGTCCGCCACATCGCCGAGCTTGACGGTTCCCTGTGCGCCGTCGTCCATGGCATCCACCACCGGTGCGGCAAGAGGGACGTGGATCGTGTGATCGAGGTCCTGGCATGGAGCGGCGGCGCGCATCGTCATGGTCATTGCGCTGCCGCATCGAACTGGATAGGCTGCCACGGCCCATCAGCGAGGAGCTGGACCAGGAGATGCTCACCCTCATCCCGCTCTGCACCACGGCCGGCGGCAATATCCTGCTCGCTACGGGCGCATCCGTGGCGGTGGCCGGCGGTGCGGCCTGTGCCGGCGGCGGGGAAATCCGGTGGCGGCAGCGGCGCTCTCCTTCACTCTCCTCTCCGGTCGTGCGGCGGCGTTTATTCGTGCCGCCAGCCGCATGCACAAACGTTGAAGAGACTCACGCCCCAGACGCCAACGAGGCGATGAGTCGACAACGGCAGCCTGCCCGTCCGCGCCTCATCGTCGGTGACGCCGCCATCCTCGCCAAGCCCTTGCCCCTTTCGCGACTCCGCCCGTCCACACGCCTCATGGTCGGCCACGCCGCCGTCCTCTCCTAGCCGTTGCGCGACCGCGTCGGTCCACGCCTCATCGTCGGCAACGCTGCCGTCCTCGCCCAGCCGTTGCGCGACCCCTCCCGTCCGCACTTCATCGTTGGCCTCGCCACTGTCCTCGCTCAGCCGTTCCGTACATTGAAATCGCGCCGTGCTTCTCCGTTGTGCACACCCGTACATTGCATGTACGTGCTGTTCAACTCATATTGCTGAATATCTTAGCACTTGATTATCTTTACTATTAAACCTCAGTCCGAGGTGAATGCCTGGTGTCACACATTCACCAAATTACAGGGCAAATGCCACCGCAACTTCTTTCCACGCACAAACCTCTCCACGTTGCCCTCCTCATGAATTATCGCGACAGTCGTTCATGTCCTTTATACCCTCCACCTTATCCTCTCCTCTTTCTCTCACACGTTCCTAACAGAATTCCTTCCATTCCAAAAGGACCCTCCCTAACAGAATTCCTTCCAATTCAGCAACGATGGCCGCCGCCATGCAGGCCTACCGTGCCCAGCACACAAGGGACGCGCTGGCCTCCCGCGGTCCCGCCTCACATGCGCGACGGACGACGAGGAGTGTTGCGCGGGCGTCCTCGTGTAGCAGATGGCGATGGCGACGGCGACCGACTTTTCCGGTACACGCATCCATGCTCAGCCGCCAGGAGCTTCACGGGCGCGTCGTCCTCACCCGCGCGACGGATGGCGAGGAGCGTTGCGCGAGCGTCCTCATGGAGCAGATGGCGACGGTGACTGACATTCCAGGTGCCCGCATCCATGCTCAGCAGCTAGGAGCTACACGGGCGCGTTGTCATTTCCTGCCACTTGTGCAGTTGTGCTCGCGCCGCCATTCATGCTCATGGTTGGAGCCGAGCAAGAACGTCCTCAGCGCTGTCAGGTTGCCCACGTTTCCGGTCTCCCTGCACTAACTACAGACCGTGCAATGGATGAGTCATGGATTTCGTGCTCAGAGTTCATGATTTTTTGTCGTTTCTCCCACGATTCTTTCTATGTTATAATCAGTGCTTTGATGAGCACGGACAACCCTTCCCTCCCTCATCTCTCAGTTTCTTGCTCGATTTCATGCATCTGGACGGATGGGGCTGGGGACGCAGGATGGTTCATGGATGGGGATCGAGATGGTTTCGTGGATTGGAATGGACGTACATTTACACAGACTGATTTGTCCAATTATTTGGTCTTGATCTGGTCCTAGAGAGATGGGAAATCAAATTTCGGGGCACGACTGCTCTGGATGGTCACCAAGCTTAAGTGTCACTGTAAATGAATGATGAAATTTGGAGAAACAATTTTTTTTACTAATTGTGCCGGATATTGTACTAACTAGATGATTCTCCGCACGTTGATGCGGAATATATTGCCTAATTTGTTGTTTTACTCGGGAAAATTGACTCCTAAACCATTCAACAAAACAACAAACAAATGATTCTGCTTTGATGAAAACTTTACATGTTACAGAATTAACACCGATACTCCAAGTTATTATTTGAATGTTTGGACAACAGGCAAAATACAGTTAGAGGATTATACGGTAATTTACTCATGGAACCAATACGTTCAAAGCTTCCATACATTTATTTACTCGTGGAACTAATATGTTAAAGCTTCCATATAGGATACCACCTCTGCTTCCAATTCAAGGAAAAAACCTTCATGTGACAAGTGAAGCATCACCACCTCGATAATCCCAAATCTTGACTACGTGGAATATCCATCAGAACTCCCATGCATAGTCCCATACATTTACTTTCATACATTCCACAATAGATGTTAAACAAACGTCAATAGTGCATATTGAATCAAATAAGGTTTCACCTTCTTTAATTTGAGATCAAGATATTATTTTGTTGTGACTCATGAGACGTAGTCAACGGTATGACTGAACTTTCTGCATGATTATTCTCCACAAAGTTACCACAACAGGAGAAGATGATATTGACGAACAGAGAGCCAAGACTTACCATGGTATGTATATATGATTTTTGAATTAAGTTATATGAAATCCATTCGTCACACGTGTTGGTAAAATATAACGATCAATTTCATCAGTATTTTTAAATATCTCCCACTATCCCGTTGCAACACACGGGCATTTAGCTAGTAGTTGACGTTTAAGACTGGTACGTGTGTGGCTGTGTGCTTATTAACTAGACTGATGCATTGCTGCATGTTTATGGGCTCGATGATGAGTGTCTTCGTAAACACTATGGGAGAATCATTCTTTGCCGTGTACAACAAAAACACGGCAAAGGACATGCGGAACACGGCAAAGTGTTTATCGTGTATAAGCGCACGGCAAAGTCCACACGGCAATGTTCGGGTCGGCAAAGAACTTTGCCGTGCGCTTTTCGCAAAATACACGGCAAAGCGTTTGCCGTGCGCTACACAACCTCACACAGGAAAGAAGGCACACGGCAAAGCCCACAGGTGGGTCCCACCTTCACTTGACGCCGATAACGGCGGTGACGGCCAGCTCCTGACACGCGGGCTCCACACCCTTGCTCTTTACCGTGTGCCCTGTGCAAGCACACGTCAAAGCAAAGGGATGTCACCAAAAAAATCCCCGCCGCGTCCCTCGCCGGGGACGGGCTGGGACCGCGCAGTCCAGGGCGCCGCCGAGGGCTGGGGCGGCCGCGACGGCACGAAGCCCAGCCACGCAGGCGCGGACGGAGCACGGGCTGGGGGCGGTCGAGGGCGCCGCCGTCATCGTGGTTGATGCGCCACCGTCGTCCGGTGAGGAGGGCGGAGACCGTGCCGACCTAGCGCGGGGGCGAGGCGCTGACAGCCAGAGGTGAGGCCGCTCCGGCGAGCTTGAGGTGCGGCAGGGGCGCCCGTCCATGGCGGCGACGGAGGAGATGATGCGCCACTCCCAAAGTCTCCACGGCGACGGCCATGTCGAGGAAGACCTGGTGGAGCTCGAGGAGGTTGCGCTCCACCTCCCGCGAGGCGTCGTGGCGGTCCTGAATCTCATGCAGCGCGGCGAGGACGGCGCCCTTGCCTCGCTCCGCTACGGCAGAGCCCGATCTGCTTGGGAGGCGCTGCCTCTGCTCGGGGGTCGTGGAGGGCTCGGGGGTCGGCGGCACCGAGGCGGCGGCGGTGTTGGGTGGCGACGGGAGAGATTGTGATAAGGAAGGAGAGGTCCGTGCGACAGGATAAGAATAACGAAGGAAGAAAGAAAAATAAATAAGGAAAGAGAAGGAGAGGGTGCCGCGCGAGGGATACGGATGGGAAGAAAAAGGAAAAAAAAGGAAAAAAGAGAAAGCCATGTCACAGATCCACGACCTCCCGTCGACAGGGGCGGTTTGAGCCGTTGGATGCACTAAATCCAACGGTTCAGGACGGTGATCCGTGTGAACACGGTCTCAGCCAATAAACACACAGAGCTTCTTTGCCGTGTGCTAATAATCCTTTGCCGTGTGCATGTATCTTTGCCGTGTGTCCTTTATCCTTTTCGGCACTTAGAAAATAAAAAATGATATTTATACAAATAATTTGAAAAAACTCACTTCGGCAACATTGTTGTCCATACCAAAACACACCTATGTGTCAAATATGGGGAATTTATCACAAACTATGTCAAGGAAGTGGTCATATCTTGGTCGTTTGGCTTGAAACCTATACATGTTTATAGACGATAAATATTTTGTGAAGCATTCTTTTGAAACTTTTGTCAAAAATCAAGTTTATTATTTTTGCTACCAACTACTACACATAAAAGGGCTCCATGTCAAAGGATTTCATTTTTTGAGTAAATTTTCACTTTATTTGATTTTTTTGAAAAAAGGGTCAAAATGGTCACCATGGCTATTCGTCGAAAGGGTCGAATTTTTCAAAACCATCGACGGTTCTGTGATGTAATCACTACTTGTGTAGCTTAAAATGATTTTTGAAAAAAATTCAGAGCAAACTATCACACACTTGTAGTTCAAATTTGAATTACTTTCGGAAAATCGGCATAAAGTCATTTAAATAGGCGAAATTAGGTAAAAACCGAGAAAAATCCTAATATTTCAGGATTATCAATAAAATATGGTCTACTTTGTGTGAAATCTAGATGGGTGCCATTTTGCACCATACTTTTTGTACTTGCTTCACAAAAAAAGTCCTATTTGACACTTAAAAAATGAAAAATAATATTTATACAAATAATTTGAAAAAAATTAGTTCGACAACGTTGTTACCCATACCAAAACACACCTATGTGTCAAATATGGGAAATTTATCACAAACTATGCCACGCGAATAGTCATACAGTTGTTACAAGTAGGTAAACTAAAGTTAAAAAAAACAAAAATTGGTCTTTGCCATGTGTTGGCACACGACAAAGATCGATTTTCATTTTTTTTTTAATTTGGCAAAGAGCTGCCGTGACCGCGCCGTCCGCTCTTCCGTTTGGCTCCATTTTCTTTGCCGTGTACCTATCTTTGCCGTGTGTTTTGCTTTGTCTTTGCCGTGTGTATTTCTTTGCCGTGTGTTTTCTTGTGACTTTGCCGTGTGGTTTTCTTTGCCGTGTGTTTTCCTTAAACTGTGCCGTGCCTTTTTCTTTGCCGTGTGTTCTAGTGGGCGATACCGTGCACCGAAACTTTGCC
Organism: Poa pratensis; assembly: GCA_947311845.1. Classification (NCBI taxonomy): domain Eukaryota; kingdom Viridiplantae; phylum Streptophyta; class Magnoliopsida; order Poales; family Poaceae; genus Poa; species Poa pratensis. The sequence goes on from CAMZMU010000113.1 coordinate 36,822,081, forward strand.
GTGTGTATTTCCGGCCGGACACGGCAAAGTCTGTCTTTGCCGTGTTCCGCAAAACATGACACACACGGCAAAGAGCCGACTACACGGCAATGATAATTTTCCCGTAGTGAAATATGGATTGGTGAATGTCTAGAGATATTGCGCAAAACATGAGCTGTTGTAAAAGGATATGGCTTCTCTACTATAATCACTGCTGTGTTTTTTTAAGAACTATGCAGTAGACAATTCTTTCTTCTTTTTCACATCCGATGGAGTAGAACAAAAGAATTTTCCTTATGTCTTTTCACCTTTCAGTTGATGCAGTTTCAGCTAGGCAAACCAGTAGCTGGTGTTTCAATGAGAAAGTTCTGATACATTCACTTTACAAGGTAACTATAATTCTCGACTGGCTCTGTTGATTCACGATTTAATTATCTTGTAATCACTTTTGTAGGTCATGATTTCTGTGGCTGAAAGTGATCCTATTATTTTTACCTAAGGGATGTTGAACGCTTCCTACACAGAGCTCGAAGAATTTATTCTATGTTCCAGAAAATTGTGAGAGAGGCATGCTTCAGGGTTACTGCTAGAGATGAGAAAAGATGGTTAACCCTACTGAATTTAAGATGAGAAGACTTATCTAATTTTATATAGTTCCCGAATCTTTATTTGATTTGACTGTTCCTGTTTTCTGGCTCATATTAATGCTATATTGATAATCAGTGATGAGATATTTTCAAATCAGTATTCCAACATGCAATTTTGTCTATACTCCTTGTCCATGCAAACAAGCGATATAAGGTAATAGTTTTATATTGCTTCTATTTTGCATTATGTAATGCTATGAGCCTGTTATTCTGCTTCTTTGAAATAAAAAGGTACAAAAATTGATGAAACCACTATTTGTCATTTTCATCACTGTCTTCTCTAAAATCTTTAGTCTCCATGGACCTCTTTGGTGGAAATATGGCGATGGAGGCTGAAGTGGCCATGTTGTTCGACGGTGGTAAATCGGTGGGATCATAGCTAATGATAATGGTTGGGTTCTGACTTTTCTAGGTCATGTTTGTTTTACAGTATAAAACTTAAAAACAAAATGGTCCAACAAAAGAGGACGTGTCTATGTGTACCAGGTATATTGGAGACACTAATAGGAGCAGTTTTTCTTTGCGGGCAATTTGTAGGAAACCATACGGCAGATTGCGGGCAATATTCCAGCGTGTTTGTGCAAGAATAATTTTGTAACAATGGGCTTTGGGTATCGCCTAAATAATTTTGTAATTTTCCAATTGAGTGAATGTACTAATTATTGTATATTTGATTTACTTCGGGTTTGTTGGTTATACTAAATAATCGCCAGACCAAAAAATTCCTACGGTTATACGTGCGTTACACGTGCACGATTACTATATGAAAGAAAACCAACTGGATTTGGTAGAACAGTACCGGAAACCCATCCGGCCCATGAGCCTTAGTAGGGCCCATCTAGAAAAGTACTGCAACCTCAATCTCCTCATCCGCATATGGTTAACACAAATCGACAATCATATCAGGAGTAACCTTGGCGGGAATCGTGTCGAGAACTGTCCACTGAAGCACGTGGTTCAAAAGAAAAAGAGTTGTTTGTAAAAATGATGAACAATACGTTTCATCTCACTTTGTACATCACAATTTGACCATCTTCTCGGACTAGCGTCGAGATCTTATCTGTGCGCTTCCGAGCTGAGGCCCTCATTATTACTACTATAAAGGATACGAGGGTACCCGCCTCCTCACGATGTTTGCCCTCGAAATCAACCTCATCCGTCGGATTTACTGCTACAGTATTTTTACCTCTCCCACTTTCACCTCCAGCCGTTGGATGCGATTGTTTTTTTTTACTTCGTGCTGCCTGATTTGTGCATGACATCGTGGGCCACGCTGCGCACTGGACCCACAAATCAGTGGGCAAGACCAGCTCGTCGGCGTCTCTCAATTTCGCCCGCTCGGTGCGTGGGACAAAACCAGCGGGGTGAAACCCTAACCAATCGCGATCCCTCTCCCTCCCCCAATCCCCTTTCTCCTCCTCCTCCAGCTCGTGGCCAACGCCCGCCGCCGCCTCTCCCCCAACTCTCCCATCCCTTCGATCTGTGACGGCGCGCTGCTGGAGCCGCCGGCGAGGTCGACGGACAGGCCTCGGTCAGCATCTCACGGTGCAGGAGGGCGCCGCTGTGTAGAGTGCCAGGAGGCCACGCTCGCCGCCGGTCGGCCGTCTCCAGCAGCCGGTTCAGCTCGCGTCGGCCTCCTCTTCCGCGCGCCAGAGAAGCAGGGCCAGGAGGGAGCACAAGCGCCGCCTGCATCGGGAGGAGCGACTTCGAGCGGCAGAGCTCGAGGAGCAGCGTAGGGTGAAGGTGGTGAATAAGCCACGGGAGGAGAGCAGTTGGTGGCCGGCCGCGCGCAGAAAATCGAGCGCCGGCGCCTGCTCTAGGATGAGCACAAAATCAAGCGCCTGGACGTCGGAGGCCGCGGGCGCTCGGCTCGACTGCGACCTGGACGGCGGGGTCACGGGAAGAGAAAGAGCACGGCGGCTTGGATGCGCCACGACGCAGCCGAGCTGAGCAGGAGCTGCACACGAGCACCTCCTCCAACTCTCCAAATTTAGCAGGAGGCGCGAGTACGGCTTGAGGAGGCGACATTGCTATGCGGGGAGGCACAGCATGGCGGAGCTGTGCGGCGAAGCTGAGCAGGAGTTGCACACAGACCTCCAGGTCCGTACCTCTCTCTCTCTCCCCACATAGATCTTCATCTTTCTTTGTGCGTTCTGTTTTTCTCCATGCCTACTAGGTGTTTGATGAAAATCCTGCAGGGGAAGAATTCTCTCCCAATTTTATGAGGAGTTGCAGTTGCCTTGGATTGGATTGGTATGTGACAGTCACGATGGTATGGATTGTTGTTGCAGGTGGATTTGGTGACGTGGGATTGACACAGCCGAAAAATGGCACAGCCTACAAATTTTGATCGCCTTGATTGGAGTTGAAAAGGTTACTGATTTCAGTACACGGTCCTATCCTTTTGGTGGCATAGAGTGATACTTATATAAGAAAAATGGCACAACCTACAAATTTTTAATGCATGGTTGAAACGGATTAGTAGGATTTGAATTGGATTTTATCAATTGAGTAAATGGGATGATAGTTGGTCTGATATGGTCGATGCTTTACTTTATATGGCAGCTACAAGCTTTATTCTTCTCCCCTTTCATATTCATTTATGATATAATTACCTTTGACGTATAATCTTGTGTCTAAATACCATCAGGTATAATATATTAATATAAGGCATTTGCTTCATTTAGTTCAGACATATTATAGGTCCTTACCATGGGGTCCCCATATCAGATAGTGCTCTTGAAGCTGCTTCTGTTTTATCTGATTGTTACATCAGCGGACAATTTTTGCCTAACAAAGTTGATAATACAACTTGGTTGCAGGCTCTTTTGCTGCTTGTTCTAAACAGTGACTGTTTTGTTTTGTTGCAGCAATTGATTTGGTCGATTAATCAGCTGCCAAGTTGAAAATGGAGATAACATCGAAGCTGACTGCTCCGGACGAGATTGACCCTTACGCTTAAACTTCAAATGGAACGTCTCTCGCTAACAAATGACACAGACAAAGCATCAAGAGACAGACTATCTCGCATTGAAGCAGAACTGTCACTTTTGAAAGATAGGCAGAAGAAATTGGCTGAGCAGTGGGAGCATGAGAAGTCGGTGATGACAAAGATTCAGTCTATGAAAGAAGAGGTAAGTTCAGTTCCCATATAGTAGTCTCTCTTTGTTTTATAGACCAACAGGGTTGCTGTTGTCACTCGATCTGACTTATGTTTAACCGTTACAACAGATTGACAGGTTAAATATGGAGATCCAGCAGGCTGAACATGAGTATGATCTCAATCGTGCTGCTGAACTGAAGTTTGGCAGTCTGAATACATTGCAGCGCCAGCTTCAAACAACAGAGAATGAACTAAATGAATATTAAGGTTTTGGGAAATCCATGCTAAGAGAAGAGGTGACCCAAGATGATATTGCAGAAACTGTGAGCCGGTGGACGGGCATTCCAGTTTCTAAATTAAAGCAATCTGATAGAGAGAAGCTGTTGTATCTCGAGGTAAATTCAGGTTTAAGCTCATTAGAGTGATAAAAAGATATGCAAGTCTGCATTGATTTTTATGTATGTTGGTCATGGATCTGATTTCACTCGGTTTTTAGGTTAGATGACGCAAAAACAACATCACTGATGGCGGCCTCAAACAGGACATATCTAGGTCTGTGTTCTTTATTGGTAAGTGCCATCGTTTCCGGTGCAGGCTTAGCACTGAAGGTTCTCGTTATTACTTGTTTATTATGCTAGCTCTCGCATTGAGTAAATGCTAGAAAAAAGGTTACTAATTTCAGTACATAGTCGCATCCTTCTGGTGGCATACCAATTGCTGCATAGAGTGATCCTTATATAAGAAAAATGGCACAGCCTACAAATTTTGATTGCATGGTTGAAACGGATTAGTAGGATTTGAGGTGCATTTTATCAATAAGAGTAAACGGGATGATAGTTGGTCTGATATGGTCGATGTTCTACTTTATATGGCAGCTACTAGCTTTATTTTTCTCTCCTTTCATATTCATTTATGATATAGTTACCTTCGACATATAATCTTTTGTCACTTAAATACCACCAGGTATAATATATTAATATAAGGCATTTACTTTGTTTAGTTCACATACTATAGTTACTTATTCTATCTGATTCTTGTAGGTTCATGGAGAGCATCTGATGGGTATGCTCATCATACTCATAGCCCTGAAAATGGACAACATCTATCTCATCCGTAAGGTAATGATTTAAAAGTCAAATGTCTCAAGCTTGTTCTTTTGTTAGGATGTGCTTTCCTCTGTCATAGTACTGAGTTTCAGATCTAAAAGAGATTGAAAAAGTGCAGTTTTTTTTTGTATCTTTTATTCACTTGAGATGTTATTTTATGATTACACAGAAATCACACATATATGCAAGCGTTCGTTATTTTCTCTACTTCTCTTGTTACTTCTATAAAAGTTGAAGCTCTACCCGCCTGTTGCCCCTCCCTGCCCCAATCCTGCATTCCTGGCCGTTCGATCGCGGTCAAAATCTTGCTGTCACAATTTTTCACCGTTGGATCAGGTGAATTCCTCTTTGCACTAAATGACTGAGGGGCACAGGCGCTTACAGCTGGGGCCAGATTTCGCCCGGGCCCGTTGGTCAGGCTCACTTGCGTCGGCGCGTGTCCGAGGGCGACTGGGCGAGAAGTTTCACCGCACGAAAGGGCAAGACAAAACTCGGACCCCGGGGTGAAACCCTAGCCCACCCAATCCCCGCTCGCTCTCCTCCTCCAATCTCCTCCCTCTCAGCCGCCTCTCTCGTCCCCGTTCGCTCTTGCAATCCTGCTCCTCCCTCTCCCAACTCTCCTTCCCGGAGGCCGCGGGCGGCCGGGACGCGGCGGCTGCGCACGGAGGCGGCGGCCAGGCAGGGCGGCGGCGGGTGGCCGGGCCGCGGCGGCCGCACACGGACGCGACGGCCAGGCAGGGCGGCGGGCGGCCGGGCCGCGGCGTCTGCGCACGGCGGCGGCGGCCGGCCAGGGCGGTGGTGCCCGGCCGTCCACGGCTAGGCCAGGGGAGGAAGGGGCTAGGGTTTGTCCGGGTTTGCCTCTCCCTCTTCTCTCTCTGTCTCCTCTCTCTGCTCTCATTCTCTCCTCTCCCCGGAGGCAGCCATGTTTGTGAGTGGAGCCTGAGGAGGAGAAAGGAAAAGGAGCAGCCTGCATGCCCGGAGCTGGTGCTCGTCGTCACGTTCGTGATCTCTGTAGCTCGTGCTCGTCGTCAGTCGCGTTTATTTGCAATAGGTTCAGAAATTTGGTTGTCCACGCCTCTCGATGCAGAGAGACGAGCTTCCTTTCTGCATTATGTGATGCTCTTGGAAACTGCAGCAAGATTTTTCTGACATCGGTGAATTTTACAGGTATTGCCATATTGGTATGGATTCTGAAACCTTATAGGAAAATGCCATCTTTCACAAAATGAAACTACGCCTGCAAAGCGGCCGATGAGACCCTGTCGTGGACTGGCCTAGAATGTCGAGTATCGTGTTCAAGTTTCTTAAGAAGTATATCCCTTCTTTCACTCCTGCAATCTACATGCGTGATTGATTTTACAAGCTTAGATTCAGCGATTGGTTGTTGTCGCATTCACATGGTGACCGCATGATCAGTTCTGTCTAGGAGCATTTTGCAGCACTGCCATTCAGCTTGACAAAGTATGTTCAGCATTAACGTCAATGTTGGAGGCAAAAGCCAGATCAATTGTATTTCTACTTTATCGCTACGTTGATGCACTTAGTATATGCAAACAAAATTTTAGGTGATGCATGCTCTTTCTGGATTTTGTGTACCTTCCTACAAGTCACCAACTGTCTATTTTCCTCAACTGAATACGTTTGAAACATAACAACATACTCTTATATGATTATGCTTTTTTATGCAGTCGAACCTGTGGCCAGGGAACCTTCTCCGCTTCAGTGTAATAGATGAAAGCGTGAAACTTGTGGATGAAAGGCTGAAATTTGGAGCCTGGTGAATTGCAATTTGCCGGGAAGCCGAACCGTTCTCGTACTTTTGCTGACAGCCACTCCAAAGTAAGTGATGGCATGACCATGCACTAATTGAAAGAAATATTCTTGTTTTCATCACATGTACGTAAACTCTTATTTGTTAGCTCAGGTTCTGCTCCAGTATGGTGCCAGGCATGCTCCTCTGAGAATCAAGAATCTGGTAGCCTCTATTCAGTCAAACAGTATGGAGGTTGAATCTACAGATATTGAAATGCAATCCTGAGGCGCCAATTTCTTTGTCATGTGTTTTGCACAAGGTTAGTTCTTGTGTTGTTTGGGTTCCCTTTTCTGACATTTCTCCGTGTTATTCACTTGTTTGTCTATGTGTAATGGCAGTCACTGAATGCTGATTTTGACGTTTGACTGGATACTGTGTTAGGATGTAATCCTTGCAACTGAACTGAAGGTTGACCCCAGTTTCTCAGTTGTGTGCGCTATTGACCTAGCACTTGTACATGAAACTACACTATCTATAATTCTGTTGACATTCTTTTGTCTTCTCTCACCATTTTGTTATCGTTTCAGAATGTTCGCGTGTTCAGTGCATTTTAGGTTTATGGGATACACTTATTTGTTTAAATGCATCCAGGAGATGAGACGTTATATCATTTTTTTAGAACCTTTTACTCTCAAATGAGTTTACATATTCTATATGTTGTAGCGGTATTTACATATGGAGCTTATACTATAGCTAATGTGGTTGTGGGAAATACGTTGTTTACTTAACTTTCACGTTTAACTTAATACACAGTATCGTTATTTTTTACTTCTGCTTTAATATAGAGGATACTGCAATAATGTGTTTCTTGATTGAGCTCCAGTCTGATTCTATTACTTCAATTAATTTTTATTTTGCATCCAGGGTTTCTCCGTTGGCAGGGGAAGCACATTGGAGGGTGGCTGCCGGAGCTTGGCGTTAGTTGTATCCACTTTAGAGCTATTGCAAGAAGGATTTTGTCGGGGCAGATGACCAAATTGAGAGTTAGCATTCAGCAGAAGAAATATTGCTGGACGGAAGGACTGGTTGTGCACCCAATCTAGGTCGTCCCTTGCCTCCATACCAGCTAGCTTTGGACAGGTACTTAATAATTTGCTCCTTAGATAATTTGTTCCCTTCAAGTAATCTCAAGATTAAGGCTGATTCTATGTACTAGATGTATAGTATTTTACCTGAATGCTGGCCATAGTTGATATAACATTGTTGCTGTGAGTATAACCTTCATGTGTGCTTTTGTGTAATTGGATTATGTTACGAAAAGAAGAATCAAGATATATTTATGATTGTGCGCTTTTGATTTGCCACTTCTTTTGTCATGTTTTTGTCCTGTTGTCCTTTCAAGTTCTAATTGGGAATAGCTCGCATGCCACTGGAATTGTCAACTTCTCTGCATGCTAAGCACCATTCTGAATCTGGGCCTATTCTTTCTATGGTGTCTGCCCCTGCTTATGAGGGCAGTATCAATATTATGCAACTTCTATGAATTATTGGCGATTGAACTGTATTTTCGCTTGCAGAGACTGTCTTTTCTTTCTCATATTATTTGCATGACATTCTACTCTTTAATCACCAGGAGTAGGTTCATCTTCGCCCACGACACCCCGGTTGTGCCTGCTCACCGGCGACGCCTCCTCTTCTGTCGCCTAAAACAGAGCTGTAGGGAACCTGCCGTGAAACAGTGGTGGATCAGCTAGCGTCTCCCTCTCCCGACCTTCTGGTGCTGGTATTCCTCTCCTCTTGTACTATCAACTATCAATCTTCCTCTTAAGTAGCTTCTTAGATCAGTACAACATAACCTGCAGCAGATGCCTACGTATTATTAATGTATGATGTTCATTCAGATGTTTACTTCAGGAAAAGTGGGCTGGAATGTTCAGCTAGCATTGAAAAAGATTTCGAGTAGTTCGGAGAACAAGGAATCAAAATTCATTTTTCTTGCAATATTGTTGGATTTCTTACTGTCATAAACTGTCTGTGTTTTTGGTTACTAATCTGGTCTATTACAGTTTGTTGTGCCAACTAAGATCTATCCAATCTCTTTCAAAATGAGGTGCTGCTTCATCTATATGATTCATTGCTTTTCCTTCCATAACCTCTACTACCTAGCAATATGCCTACTCCTTCTATTTACACTAAAAAGGGAAGCAAAGTTACTATGCACTGTGAGAATATTAAGATTTTCTCCCTACCAGCAATGTTCAGTTGCATGTTTGATGGTTTGGTGCTATGAAGAATTCATGAGATGGGGTGGATGATTTATTTTTGGAGAGAAATATTCTAGCTGTTGCCTGTTATACATTCTTTGGCAAATTTATTTCTGAATATTTTCTCCAACTCTGATATTGTGTGTTTTGGTGTGCACACCTTGGAGTACTTTATTATAATTTTGGTCTACTTTCACTGTATTTTTAAATAAGTTTCTTGTATTATGATTTTGGCTGCACAACCTATTGTTGGTAGCAGCAATGGCATGTGGGTTATTCTGCTGACAGAAAATGGATTATTTATGTATTTGTCAATACGTTTCAGTAAGATGGCTCGGCTTTTACTGTTCCAGTATGAGTTAAATTTGGCGTTTGACATGCATCGATCAAACTTTGGTTTTTTTAGGGTTCCAGTGCGAGTGATTCATGGGATAATATATTTGTGCTAGATTATTTGAGCCACAAATCAGATAAATAATTCTCAGCTTTGAAGTCTGTGTTAATATTGATTTATTACATATTCGTCATTTCTATGTATCATTGCTGAAATCAATTTATAGCTCAGATTCTGATCTAGCTTTCAGAAATAATTTCTAGATTCAAACTCATGATGAGAAATCTGTATAGATTCGCCTAATAGATGGATGAGGTCAGTAGCCCGTGGTATTGTGCGGAGAAACGGTGTGCATGCGATGTTTGTCGGTGGCAATGATTCTCTCCGGCGGAGAAATGGTTTGAGCAAGATAAAACGCATAATTTTTTTATCAATGCTATCTGTTTTTTAGAGCTTTTATATGCATCAGATTTGACTATTATAGATATGCTAAAGCTCTGATCTTCACTGGATTCTTTACCACAAATATGCTGTCACAGTGGGTGAATCTTATATTTTTCCTTTCAGATTAGATGAGTATGAAGCAACCAAGTTGATGCTGATCCATAGAGCTTTAATATGTTTCTGTATTTCCTACCAAGCTACTTTTTATGTTACATATCAGGTAATATAGCTATTCTGTTTTGTTGCTTTGGCATCAGAGTTGTTTGTGGACGTTGTGCATTTAGGCTTGTGCATTTGCAGTTTTGGTTGATGTCGTGGTTTGCTTTCTTCAGGGATTTGATGTGAGGTTTTAGAGTTGGAGCAGAGAGTTTAGAAGTGATAGAGCATGATTTAGGTGCCTACGAATTTGCACTCCCTGGTGATGTTTCACACTGTTATTCCCTTCCTCTATGAGGTGATTCTTGATTTCTGTTTTTCCCTCTTCTTCCGTACATTTATTTAGCCAATCGGATTGGCCTCTAATATTGTTTTTCGCAATTTCATTCAGGATGACTTTGATTGATGGTTAATCAAGTAACGCAAAAAATAACTGTGGCTTCTGAAACTTGTCAAGGACTGGTAAGTGCTTCTAGAAAATTTACGTTGGAAAAATATATTGGTGGACTTCAGTGCATGTCCATCAGAATTCACAAGTGTTGAGGACTGATGAACCAACTTTCTTTTATTTGTCTTTCAATCTTTCAACAGGTCTGAACAACAACGTGTCTTCTTAATTCATGTCCCAGTATGGTTCGGTGATGTCCTTTTCGATCTCCAAAGAGGAGTTGTTGGCTCACATTATGTTGTGGCATAGTGCATATTTTATGTTTGTTCAAAATCATACTTACATAATTTTAGAAGAATGCAAACTCAAGATTGCCACGGAATGGTCCCCAATTAGCGGTTGGTACACTATAATTAGGTACACACATGTTTAAAGTAGGGCTTTCTTTTGTTTTTATGACATTTTCAGGTTTCTTTCTTCATAAAAGCAAGCATAATCCACCTGTAGCTGCATATCCCAAAGTTAAATGTTTATCTCTTAATTTCAATCTTCTTCCAATTATACCATGTTTATCCTTCTTACAGTTCTGGACAAACAATGCTACGGTTTGTAGAAACCATTTCCAATCTTTGGCTATAGGCAGTTTGTTCCTATGGCTGGCACCAAGAAATTAACCGCCTCTTTGTGTATTCTTGTTTATTGATAGTTGGGTCTGATTATGTCATTGAGCTCAAAAGTGAAGCCATGGCTTTAGACATATTTGATTGCGTCAGAATAACAAATCTTGGATATGGTGGTCACCTTTATATTTGAAAGAATTTGCATTATGTGTCCTCTTATCCGGAGAGCTTTCTTTTCACGTGAACATAAATATGCAATGTCAAGATAGTTCTGGGAATATGAGTTACCATGGTAATGGATAGGATCTGTCATATTTGGTACATATGGTTGCAACATGCCACGTATTTGATTCCTGACCTATTATTTGTTCTCTGCTATGGAGCTTCATGCCATCAGGACGTCGAGCATTTCATTTTGATAATCGGGGAGAGATTAAGTTTAGTCAAAAGGTTATGTTTCTTTCATCTATATCTGCCAATAAGCTTGCTTCTTCACAAGCTTATCCCGTCCCCTTTCCTGTCCGTCCTAACAGGCAGCAGTTGGGTCTCCCATCTCTCCTCAACTTCCCCGAGTTATTTTAGGAGCAACTTATTACTTGAGTATATGTGGACTGGGCCAATCAATTAATGTGTCTGAATTAGTGGAGTATTTTCTTACCTATGTATGGCTGTTGTTGGGATGCAGACTGAAAGAGCAGCAGCAAGAACAACAATCTTATGTAGCCAACTGATTTCAATTTATATTTTTCTTATTAGTGCAAGTGAAAAATCACTGTCAATATGAAGGCAGTGTCATCCTCAGGAGCTACGGCTGCCGGTGACCACCTCCCCGAGCTTCTGTCGCGGCACAGTGCTACCTGCTATGGCTCCGGCGCCAGGTACTTCATATTTCCTTTCTCTGTATCTATCTCTCTGGAGGTGCATTATTGCTTGCTTGCTTGAGTAAAATTCAAGAGAAGGCATGGATGAAATAGTAGGCAAGATTTTCTGCAAATTCAAGAGAACAGATTGGCTAGATCATTATATTTAACTTTTTTTTGAGTGGTAACTTATTTAACTTGACCATTATATTGTAGATAAGCCTATGTGCTGCACCATATCTTCAGGTTTCAGTACATGATCCAGACCCCAACACATACGATCAGGTTACACCTATGAGAGATACATTAGCTGGGCTGATGTTGAGATACCGCAAGTGTCACAACACTTCGTTAAGCACATTTTTAACCAAGATAAATCTAATTGTTCAGTTTTTACTCCATGCTCAATGAGTGGTTTTCATAGAATTCAGGTCTTTCATGTTCATGTTCATGTTCATGTTCATGTTCATGTTCATGTTCATGTTCATGTTCATGTTCTTAAGGTTCTTGTTGAACGCAGCCGGAAGCTTTCCTTATCAACTTGCTTGGAGTGGCGCTTCTCGGCCTCGGAGGCGCTTGCCTGGAGGAGAGGGTGCTGGCAGTCAGGAAATCGAGCAGGGACGCCGGTGATCAATAAATCGAGCAGGGGTGTCGGAAAGGGAGGAGTTCCGGCGGTCGGCAAAATGGTGTATTGCTATCCTATATTTACAGCCTATGGTGTCAAAATGTGACATCGTTAATATGGTTTCTTTATTTGGTACATCTGGATAACTTCTGTTGTTGAAAATATGCCTTTATTCAGTTTACCTCCTTTGTATTAGTCGAAACTAAAGGTATTATGAGACGAGATTTTCCATACTTAGTAGTAGCTGAGCTCAGATAGAAATATGAGTCCCTTCTCTGAATAAATGTAAAACATGACAACACTTAACTTCTCCCTTGGCCAAACTATTCTCGGTATCGAGGAAATTAACAACTCAGAGTCTAAAGCATACAAGCATACACTTGGATAAGTGTTTTCACAAGATATCATTGGAGTGGCTTTATGCCATATTTCGTTTCCCTGGAAGAACTCTTTTCTTGAGTCCAAGTTACTATGTAGACAGAACAGAGCCTACTTTTGTCAGAGAGACTAATCCATGTTATAGTGTAGATTCACCAATTTAAATCCGCTTTTTATTTATTGTTGTTCCATACGAACAGCTTCAGCATTTTGATTAATATCCATATAAATCTGAGCTAAATGAACACGGAAAAATGAATTACTTTTCACCGGTTTAAAATTCATTTTTCATTATTTTGTTTCTTTGTATTTGTATAAACTGTTTGATGAAACAGATCTCGATTTCGTATTTGCGCAGGTGCCACAACAGATTTTCAGAGCATCCATACAAAATCAAGCTAAATGAGCTCAAAAAATAATATTTACTTTTCGCCGTTTACAGTTCATTTTATTTATGTTTTTATCTTATTGGTCTAAGCCGTTTTCTTGAAACTGGTCTCGCTTTAAGCACTTAAGTCGGTGGCACGACGGGTTACTTTGCATATGTGACCGAGTTTAGTAAGTGCAAAGAAAAATGGTTGAGTTATTTCTTCGGATTCTATTCTTTAATCGATATAAAACATCAAAACTAAATGCAAGTTGAACATCATATGGCTCATAAATATATCCCTCTAACTTAAAAATATATTTTGTAGATACAAAGTACCACATACCTCTATGTGTGCTACAAGAATATTAACCGCCGAGCTCCTACTTTGCACAAAACAAGTCGACCAAAAAAATTTGGTGGCGCCATCTATTTTTAAAATATATGTCCTATTAAATTGAAAATGAGGGCTAATAACCTTTACCAAAAAAAGTTAAGTTCAATCAAATGATGGGTAGCAAATCCATATTAAATTGAAAATGAGGGCTAATTACCCTTACCGAAAACATGTTAAGTTCAATCAAATGATGGGTAGCAAATAAAAAAATGTACGGAAACAATATTATCTTTGCATCCGGCAGTTGCGCGAGTCAGCTTATTCTATGTGCTTTATTTCTCTGATCTAATTAGATGCTAAAATTTATTTCTTGTGCTTGCATGTACATGTGCTCTGTTCTTTTTTGAACTGGATACCTGCCTATGTCTAAATTTTGTCGACGCATGCCTGCTTATTTACATAGTGCAAGTGCAACTTTCAAATTTCACTGTTTCTGTCAGACATGGAAATGAAACGCTTCTTTCTGTTTAGGTACATGCTTCTTACAGATTATGGGTTTTTATATGGTATAAGTTAAATGAATACAAATAAAATTAATTACTTTTCACCGACAAATAAAACATGTGTCAACAATGTGATAGTTGCATTCGGCAGTTGCGCAGTCGCGCAACGGGTCATCTAGTATGGATAAAGAATGTGTTGTGGTCTCCCTCTCGGAGCCACTCCACTCGTGATCTTTGGAGCACCATTATTTTTTCACACTTAAAAGCTTGATATCAGGTTCCTCTTTAATACTTGCATCAGATACAGCCTGACCCCAAAGATATAAAAAGGTTGTTGTTCAAGCTTCTGAATTTGCTTCTGAACGGAGCTAAACGTGGCACGACTCCAGTCCTTCAACATGGGGGCCATACGGTTCAAGGAAGAACATGGCGAGCGAAGGGACGGGGAGCCCTCCCTACTCGCTGCCCATGTCGTCTCTATAACCTCCTTGTAGTCGGGTGCACGTTGCCACATCGCCTCATATTTGAGGTTGTGCGACACAGATTGATGCATAGCCCTATGCAAATTTTTGACAAGAGTGATCATGATCGCCTCATATTTGAAGTTGCCAATCATGCATTCCTCAAAAGCTACGAGAAATCACAATTTTCCCCTCCTATATCGAGGCGCACCTTGACATGAGTGTCCGAACCTTTCCTGTTAGATCATGTGTACTTCGAACCTTCAAACAGTCAAACCCCAATTCCCTTAGGCCACACTCTTACAAACAGTCTTGGAAAGCTGATATGCGATTCAGTCCTATCCTGAGGTCCCAAGTTTTTATCCTGACTAAGAACTTCGTTGAAATCACCATAATACAACCAAGGACGACCATTCCAACTTGCACTCAACGAACAGAGAAGATCCCAAAACTCATGGCGTAGATCACATCTGGGTTCTCGGTAAATGAAGGATGTACGTCACTCCTCCCTCTAGTGTAATATGAGTACGTATCAATGCACTGATCGTTAAAACCTTGGATATAAACGGTCATGGACGATGGTCAAATTGACCCAAGCCACCGCTAATGCCATTGATGCTGACAGCAAAGTAACCAAATTAACAAGGGCCACATGAAACTCCGTACTCTGGAATCCCTCATATTTTTTTCTGAAATGAAGAGGAGGGACGATGAGCTTTCACCAACCGGTGAAGCTCGCCACCTATCGGGTCCATCCCAAGCTGATGCGTCCAAAATGCATCTATAATTTTTGATTGTTTGATGCTACTTTTATATCATTGTTACATATTTATATCATTTTGTGGCATTTTTATGAACTAACATATTTACCAGATGTCCAGTGCCAGTTCCTGTTTTCTGCTGCTTTTGTATTTCAGAAAACCTATTAAAGAATATTCTCGAAATTGGACGAAACTTTATAGAAAATTTTGATCGGAGGGAAGGACCCATGAGCCAGAAGGCAGAGGGGGTGCCACACGACACCTGGCCGCGTCCCTAGGGCTGGCCGTGGGCCCCACCCGCATGGCCGCCTCGGGTGCCCCTCGTTCGTCTCTTTCGCCTATAAAATCACATTAACCCTAGAAACATCAAGGACGGCAATTATCCAGGAAAAAGAGATAGAGCCGTCCCCGTCGCGAATACTTGATCAGAGGGGTTCTGGAGTTCCTTCCCGGCCCTCTGCCGGAGGGGGAAACAATCATCGGAGGCCTCTACACCACCATTGGCGCCTCCAACGATGATGCGCGAGTATTCATCCTTGGACTAAGGGTACATGGAACTAGCTAGATGGTAGTATCTTCTCCTTGTGCTTCAATACCATGTTCTCATGAGATGCACTACATGATCGATATCGATACGATGTAATTCCTATTGTTGTGTTTTCTAGGACATGATGAATTGTGGTGTTATGTTTAGATTGTTCCTGTAATGTTATATGTTAGATTGCTTTATTTACGTTCCTACATACTCTCCGATTTATATAATTGCTTCGGCCAAGTAGTTGTGTGTAAGTCTTCAAGAGGGAGCTTATGTTCGATAGTAGGTAATGCATCATTTTATCCCTAGGCTCGAGTGACGAAAACGACTAAGGGTGCTGATGTGTTGTTGCTGCTAAGGGTAAAAAGTGGTGTTTATGTCTACTTTTGATGATAAATGTTGCTTACATCATGTATTGAACTTAAGCGATATTTTCTTATTTCGGTAACTTAAATCCTAGAGTGGCAAGCATAGAAGCGCACTCGAAGTGGAGTATTAGTTAAAGATGCGGCTCACTGATTCGTGCATTTTATATCATCATTTATACAACTTATATTATCATATTTGAATGTTATTGGCATTGTTATATCATTGTTTTTACATGTTTTAGATGATTTATGGGACTTTCATATAAAGTCCCTATTTTTTGTATTTAATTTCTGGGAGGCAGAAAACCTCATTTTTCTTGTTTTTAATGTTTCAGGAGCTACAGGGACCCAAATAAGAAAAGGAAAATTGCACAGCTGGTTTTTCATCGGGAGAACATCAGTGGGAAGAAGATCGAAGGGAGGAGAGCCACGAGGCCCAAAAGAGGAGGGCCCACGCGGCCAGATTCTTTGGCCACGTGGGGCCCATCATCCAAAGCCTCGGGCACTTCCTCGCTCGGGGCTTTTTAGCACGCCTTCGTCTCGCCCGAAAAGTTACGCCCTAATTTTCCCAAGTCCATCCGAGGCCGCCACGGCGGCAAAACTCCTGATTCCCTCCGAGGGTGGTCAGATCCTGCTGCTCCGGAGCTTCGGAGAAGGGGGAAATCATCGTCATCGTCATCACCTCTCCTCCTTGGCGTGGGAGGAGGCCTCTACATCATCACCATCACCAAGACCAGCACCATCTCCATCATCATCTCCGTGATCCACTCCGTTCCCCTCGTAGTTTGAGAGTTGCTATACCCTAGATACTTGTCTTGTGCTATTATTCATGTTTGTGATTGAGTACTTGTCATTATTTGGAGGTGAAGTTATATTTTCAGATTTTGTTATACCACTTATGTCACTGAATATCATTATGTTTGCACGTTGTGAGTAGTTCCCGTATGTTCCTGAGGGCATAGGATGAATTGGCAATGATTTATATGGCATGTGTTGATATTTTGTCTAGTGTTTATCTTTTTATGTGATTCTATGATTGTGTTGTGCGAACGTCGACTGCACAACACTTCACCTATATGGGCTCATAGGAGAACACCGTAGTGTAATGAATTGAGGGAGACTTGGGGGGACATGTAAACCTGAGACCGAGTCATGAAGTTGCATTATGAGGGTATTAGTATCGGGGATCTTAGAGTGTAATGCTATGGTGGGACTTTATGTCTTAATAATTCTTGTGCAGTCATTTACTTGGCCACATGATCCATCATAAGGGGTTTAGTTTATTTATTTAGCTATACCTAACAATGGCTCCGTCCAAAGAAGATTAAAACTTGACAAGATATTCAACGTGTTGTTTAATAAATCTCTATGCCTAGCAATATCCATGCCGCCCTCGGGAACGTTTTTCACATATAAGTTACATATCACTTGAGCTTGTCCTCTTGCCACATAGAGGATTGGGCTTTCTCTCTTTGAGAGCTTTTTACTTGCTATCATTTATATTCAGCATTTTTACTTTCTTGCAACTATACAACCAAAAATCGCAAAAACACTTGCATCTTTCATTGTTTTATTTATCATTCTTGCTAACCAATACCTTCAGCACCTCGTGGGTTCGACAACCTTTTCTAATCGAAAGGTACTACAATTGATCTCCTGCACTTGGGAGTCATCAAGACACTTTTCTGGCGCCGTTGCCGGGGAGCGTAGCGCTATTGGTAAGAAGTTTGGTAAGAAACTTGAAAGCTGAATTTTATTTACTGTTTTATCTCATTGTTACTATGGCATTTATGAATCGTGCCTCGCTGCATCTTGTTTTATATGAAAGTGCTTATGCCACAACTCCTAAAGTGGTTGAAACTACTGTGTCTGAGGTACCTAAAGTGGGATTTAAAATTCCCATTGGTCATGTTAAAAGAGTTATGAAAAATCTATTTACAGGGGATGGAACTAAGTCTGCACGTGAACACGTGGAGACAATTGAAGACATATGTGGCTTATTTAGGCTTCCTGGTATTTCTGAGGATCAGGTAAAAAAGAAGCTATTATATTTGTCTTTATCTGGTAATGCTCGTATTTGGTTCAGGTCTTTGGATGAAGAAGTCATTATTGAATGGAGTATTTTGAGGAAGGTTTTCTTTCTTAAGTATTTTACTCCTAAAGAAGCTTATGAGAACCGCTGCTATATATTTAATTTCTGGCCACATCTGGGAGAGAGTATTACTCAAGCTCGAGGGAGGTTAAAGGAACTACTTCGCAAGAACCCTTGTCATGATCTTACAAGGAAAATTATATTGATAAACTTTTATGTGAGGCTACCAATGAAACAAAAGGAATTTCTGGATAATTCGTCTGGTGGAAGTTTTACAAATAATACTGAAGAAGAAACATGGAATTTATTGGAGACTATCGCTGAGAACACTTGTCATTGGGATCTTGATAAAGGTAATGAGCCCTATTTGGACTATGGATATTCATGTGTAGAGAACTTCTCTACTTCTACTTTGTTTAAGAATCTGAGTGATAATTTTGGTCTTGATCCTTATGTTATAATTGAGATAGCTAAAAATTTTGCTGATCATATTGGTGTTCCTAAAAGTGGGTTTGAAGTTTATGTTGAACCTGTTAAATAATCTATTGTTGTTCCTAAAGTTATTAAACAGGTAGAACCAGTGTCATCTGTGACAATTGAGGAGTATGTTGAACCACCTCCATATCCAAACCAAGTTAAGGAGAATTTACTTATTGCTGTTACTAACAAGAGTAAAAGAAGATGTTCTCAGCCTTATGAATAGGTGGAAGTCAACAGTCAAATTTCGATTATCAAATAATTAAATGAAGAAGACTCTGTTGATGTTTATTTATGTGAAGATGCTACTAAAGTTATTAAAGGCAATTCGGCCAAGGTTGGTAAGCCTGTTATATCATGCTCTATTGGGACTTCAAGTTATCATGGTTTGTGTGATATTGGAGCAAGTATTAGTGTCATTCCATATTCTCTTTATCTTGAAATCAAGCCTGATATTGATCCTGTCATTATGGAAGAGGCAGGTATGACAATTCAACTTGCCAATAAAGATTATATTAATCCACTTGGAATTGTTAGAGATGTTGAAGTTGTCGTCGTATCGGCATTTTGGATAGGAGACGGGGTCCTGCTAGCCGAGGGTGAACGTAGGGCAAGAAGGTGGACGTCGTCAAGGTCGGGATTGTACACGGCGGTTTACCCAGCTTCAGGCACCACGGCGGTGGCGGTGCCCTACGTGCTGCTATAACTCACTATAAGGCAATATCGTCGTGAACAGGTTACAATGAGCTGGTTGTCTATCAAAGAGTTGCCCTAAAGGCGCCCCGAGGTCCAGCTTATATAGGCGGCTGGACCTAGGGTTACAAGGTGAATACGTATCCAGCAAGTATACGGAGTCCTAAACCTAGCCTGCAAGTATGCCGCCTTCCGTCTTGGTCTTGGTGGCTTCATGGGCTTCAGTCTTGGGCCTCCTCCTTGCCGGCATCCGCCTTCCTTGGTCGTCAGCTATCTGGGCCGCCCGGTAGGCAAAGCCTTCACCACCACTGCGGGCCACCCTGGACTAGCCGGATTGATCCATGCTGGTGATACCCCTAGTAGGTATATCCCCAACATTAGCCCCTGGGAGGGTTCGAGTTCTTCAGGCGCCGTCTTCTTTGTCGGCAACGTCCGCCTTGTCTTGTAAGCATCTGAAGAGCTTGAAGCATTCCATAGTTGAAAGTAAGCGGCGGTCCGCCTAAAGTAGTCGGACAACTTGCCGCCATCATGGGAAAGACGGCCTGACCTCCTGTCAGGAATCTTCCACGCAGTGTCTTGTCATGTTGACTGGTTACGTCGATAGTTGACGTGTCCATGTCATCCTTGGTCCACGACAGTTTGAACTCAAGGAGAAGTGGAACGATATCATGATGGCATTTGTGCCGTGCCACGAAGGCGATGATGGCAGCCGTGTCGCTGACGACAAGGCGGCTGTGCCACATTAGCAATTAAGCCGGAACGTGGAGCTTTGTTGTTTTGTACCAATCGATGTCTTCCCAAACTGGCCAGGTTTGGGCGATCGGAAACAACAACTAGTAATTTGGCGAT
This sequence comes from Poa pratensis, assembly GCA_947311845.1. Lineage (NCBI taxonomy): Eukaryota > Viridiplantae > Streptophyta > Magnoliopsida > Poales > Poaceae > Poa > Poa pratensis. Next base: position 36,842,181 of record CAMZMU010000113.1, read on the forward strand.
TAATTTGCCTAAACCGAACCCGATGATGGCGGCGTCCCGCCTAACATTACAGATACGGTTAGACTGAAATTTGACGGCAAGGCGGCCGTACCACGAAGGTGACCTTGTTGCTGACAACAAGGCGGCTGTGTCGCTGACGACAAGGCAGCCGTGCCACGGATGCGTCGCGCCGTGTTAGCAAATAAGCTGGAACGCGGCGATAAACGAGACAGCCGTGTCGCTGACGACAAGGCGGCTACGTCGCTGATGATGGAGCTGCATGTGCAGCCCCCAAGTATCGGGCGAAGGCATTGTCGATGTCAAGCCCCCGAGTATCTGGCGAGGGGCAGCGTCGATGTCGAGCCCCCAGGCTTTGTTCGCCAGAGGTTTTCTTGATCCGCCTAGGTGCAGGCCCCGAGCGTTGAGTCGATTTTCTTGAAAGTCGGCTCGATGCTCAGAAGAACTTGTGGCGTTGTAGATCAGATGATTGTAGTTGCCGAGGTTAGTGCCGCCTTGACGGAAAGGCGGCTCAAGACTCGATGAAAGTGCTGCGACCGCAGCCCCAAGTGTCAAATATCCTGCATAGTAAACATAGCTGCATTAAGATGAACTTTTACTGTAAGCTGGACAAATGTAAGGCCTGAGCCGGTAGTTTTGGAACAAACACTTAGGGGTTGTAAATTTTATGTGGCCTGCCTTAATATTAATCTGGCATATATGCTTAGCTTTTTGTATGTTGGCGGTACCGCAGCGCAGTTACTTCAGCTGAGTCAACCAGGGCTTGTACCAGATAGTTTAGACTCAGAGACCAAAGCCGGCGTGTTGGTGCCAAAAACATACTACTAGGCAACCCACATATAAACAATCAGAATAAGGATATTAGGCGGTGCAAAATGATTGCTTAATTTGGCCCAGAGGCGGCAAGTATCTAAAAGTTTGAACCACTTAGCACGGAGCAGATTTTGGATAACTTTGATACTAAGAATATATGATCATATGAAAAGACAAAAGACGGCATGATCTCAGAACATAATGAGCAAACCATAGACTTTTATTTCATGACCATATGATTAATTAAATGTTATAAAGTACTTAGCTTTTGATGTTTGCTGACGTCAATGTCGAGGAGGAGGACGACGCGGAAGATGGCGGACTGAATATAACAGCCCCTGGATGTAGCCGGCAGCCCCAGGCTGAAGAAGACAGCCCCAGGATGTAGGCGGCAGCCCCCGGGCTGATTCCAGCAAGGCGGTGGCTTCCGAGTTCTCCTCTTATGCTGCATGCGACAGCTTGTCGGTGGCTCCGTGCTTGACGAGTAGCCGACGATGAGTAGACCGTGACGACAATTAAGCTGGAACGTGCGTTGTGCCGAGTTAGCGATTAAGCAGGAACTCGATGATGATCTTGCTGGAAAGACGTCGTGATGCGTTTAGCATTAATATGGAACGCAACGACAAGTATGCCGGATAGACGGCGTGCCGCGCCGGAACGCGACGATAGTTTGCCAGACTAATGGCGTGCCACGTCGGAATGCGACGATAAATACGCCGCTTTGCCGCGTTAACAAAAAACATGGAGCTAAGCTGTTTTTCGCCGATCCATGCCTTTCCAAACTGGCCTGGTTTGGGCGACCGGAAATAACAGATAGCAATTCGGCGACGAATTCGCCTATACTGGACGTCGAAACGAAGCAGTGTTGGCTGACGATGAATTCGTCAAAGCCTGATGCTACGATGGCGGCGTCCCGCTGACAATCGTGCACTGGCGAGAATTGTCGACTTGAATAGTCGTCGTGGAACGGAAATCATAGTAGGTTTCGAAACCGTGCTACATGCACTAAATCCAAAGGTTTTTGACTAATCACGTCACGAAATAGTACTTGGCCGTATGTTCAGCTTGCCATGAATTGGTAGCCTTGAACTAGACAACCTCGGTACTTGATCTGTTGGAGTAGCTATTAGCAAAGCATGTTACGATGCAGGTTTCGCGTCGGGCGTTCTGCATGCATGCGCTAGCTTCCCTGTGATCTTTCCATGATGAGATTTGATTAGCCGCTGTAGACTCCATGCACGCCACGATCGGCATAGTTTCGATCTGGTAATTCCGTCAGCCGGCGGCGCAGATGATGGTGCTGTCGGATGGCTTCCGATTTCGCCGCCTTGCCGGCTGACGCGCTGTGCTGCCGCCAGCACACGTGAGATGTGATCGATCTGCTGATCTTGGCCAGTTACGGAAACTGCCGATAAATCTTGATCTGATCTCCAGTACGGATGGATTCGACAAACCGGTGTGATGGCAACTTGCACGTCGCGAATCAGATTGCCGGCGTTGAGCCCCGGGCCAAAATAAATTAGCCGGACAGATGCTCGCCGCCTTTGTTTGTCGAAGTAGGTCCTGGCACGGATGCGCGGGCTGGGCCGATCTACTCGACCATGTTGATAGATCGCGCCGGACTGCCGGAGCAGATGATCCAGCTAGATGTGATCTGCTTGGTGACGATTTCGCCGGCTGCGGACAGCCGGAGATGTTCCCGCCTGGAACGTGACGCCTGACGCCTTATGCCCCACGGTGGGCGCCAACTGTCGTCGTATCGGCATTTTGGATAGGAGACGGGGTCCTGCTAGCCGAGGGTGAACGTAGGGCAAGAAGGTGGACGTCGTCAAGGTCGGGATTGTACACGGCGGTTTACCCAGCTTCAGGCACCACGGCGGTGGCGGTGCCCTACGTGCTGCTATAACTCACTATAAGGCAATATCGCCGTGAACATGTTACAATGAGCTGGTTGTCTATCAAAGAGTTGCCCTAAAGGCGCCCCGAGGTCCAGCTTATATAGGCGGCTGGACCTAGGGTTACAAGGTGAATACGTATCCAGCAAGTATACGGAGTCCTAAACCTAGCCGGCAAGTATGCCGCCTTCCGTCTTGGTCTTGGTGGCTTCATGGGCTTCAGTCTTGGGCCTCCTCCTTGCCGGCATCCGCCTTCCTTGGTCGTCAGCTATCTGGGCCGCCCGGTAGGCAAAGCCTTCACCACCACTGCGGGCCACCCTGGACTAGCCGGATTGATCCATGCTGGTGATACCCCTAGTAGGTATATCCCCAACAGAATTATTGGTTGGCAAAATAAAATATCCTACTGATTTTATTGTGCTTGGCTGTCCTCAAGATTCATTTTGTCCTATCATTTTTGGTAGACCTTTCTTACACACTGTTGGTGCTGAAATTAATTTGCTTAAAGAGAAAGTGTTTATTAAATGTGCTGGAGAAAAACTTGAATTCAACTTTTCTAAATTTGCTGATAAACATTCAGAGAAAGAGCCAATTTCTGAAGATGTAATTGAAACTCTTGCTCATATAGCTGTAGCTTCATCAGACGTGGTAGAACGTTATATGCTTAATCAAGATGAGCCATTTAATGATGAAGAAAAAGATGTCTTAGAACAAATATTATGGCAACAACCCCCACAATTACAATTGCATATCCCACCTGATAATTTAGGAGTGCTACCACCACCTAAAGGGGATCCTAGTTTTGAATTAAAACCTTTGCCTAAAAATCTTAAATATGCATACTTGGATGAGAAGAGCATATATCATGTCATTATTAGTGCTAACCTTTCAGCTGAAGAAGAAGAAGAAAAATTACTTGATGTGCTTAAAGCTCACCGACCAGCCATTGGATACTCTCTTGATGATCTTAAAGGTATAAGCCCAGCTCTATGTATGCATAAAATTAATTTGTAGGAGGATGCAAAACCTATTGTTGATTATCAACGCCGTCTCCATCAAAAAATGAAAGAAGTGGTAAGAAAATAGGTAATAAGACTTATTGAAGCTGGTATCATTTATCCCATAGCTGATAGTAAGTGGGTTAGTCCTGTTCATTGTGTTCCTAAAAAGGGTGGAATGACTGTTGTCCCAAATGATGAGGATGAACTTGTGGCTCAACGTACTATTGTTGGTTATAGGATGTGTATTGATTTCAGGAAGTTAAATAAAGCAACTCGTAAAGATCATTACCCATTGCCATTTATTGATCAAATGTTAGAAAGGTTATCTAAACACTCTCACTTTTGCTATTTAGATGGTTATTCAGGTTTCTCACAAATTCCTGTCCATAAGGATGATCAAGAATAGACCACTTTTACTTGCCCATATGGTACATTTGCTTATAGGAGAATGCCATTCGGTTTGTGCAATGCTCCTGCTACTTTTCAAAGATGCATGAATGCTATATTTGCTGATTATATTGAAAAGATAATGGAAGTTTTTATGGATGATTTTTCGATGTATGGTACTTCCTTCGATATTTTCTTGTTCAACCTTAACAAAGTTTTGCAGCGTTGTGAAGACCAACACTTGGTTCTTAATTGGGAGAAGTGTCACTTCATGGTTACTGAAGGCATTGTCCTTGGGCATCGGATTTCTGGAAGAGGAATAGAAGTTAACCCAGCAAACATAGAAGCTATTGAAAAGCTGCCATACCCAAGGGACATCAAAGGTATAAGAAGTTTTCTTGGACATGCAGGTTTTTACCGTAGGTTTATTAAAGATTTCTCCAAAATATCAAAACCTCTAACCAATCTTTTGCAAAAGGATGTTCCTTTATCTTTTAATGATGATTGTATTGAGTCCTTTAATATTTTGAAGAATGCTTTAATAAGTGCTCCTATTATTCAACCTCCTGATTGGAAATTGCCTTTTGAAATTATGTGTGATGCTAGTGATTATGCAGTTGGGGCTATTTTGGGCCAACGTGTTGATAAGAAACTGAATGTTATTTATTATGCTAGTAGAACACTTGATGCTGCTCAAAGAAATTATGCTACAACTGAAAAAGAATTTTTAGCAGTGCTATTTGCTTGTGACAAATTTAGACCTTATATTACTGATTCCAAAGTCACAATACATACTGATCATTCTGCTATTAAATATTTAATGAATAAGAAAGATGCTAAGCCACTAATAAGATGGGTACTTTTATTGCAAGAATTTGATTTACACATTGTTGATAGGAAAGGGGAAGATAATCAAGTAGCTGATCATCTTTCTAGAATGGAAAATATACCTGATGATCTTATTCCTATTAATGATAGTTTTGTTAATGAACAACTTGCAAATATTAATGTTTCTAGTGCTAAAGTTGCATCTCCATGGTTTGCCAACTATGCAAATTTTATTGTTGGTAAAGTTTTACCACCACACTTCACTTTTCAACAAAGAAAGAAATTCTTTTATGATCTTAGACATTATTTTTTGGATGATCCTTTCCTTTATAAGAAAAGTGTGGATGGTATTATTAGACGTTGTGTACCTGAGCATTAACAACAGGCTATTATAAGAGATTGTCATGACAGTCCCTATGGAGGGCATCATGCAGGAGATCGTACTGGTGCAAAGGTATTACAATCTGGTTTTTATTGGCCTACTTTATTTAAGGATTGTGCTGAATATGTTAAATCTTGTGATAAATGTCAAAGAGTAGGAAATATTGGTAGGAGAAATGAAATGCATATGAATTATTCTTTACCACTTGAGCCATTTGATGTGTGGGATTTTGACTTTATGGGACCTTTCCCAGCATCAAAGACAAATCATACTCATATTTTGGTTGCAGTGGATTATATTACAAAGTGGGTGGAAGCAATTCCAACCAAATGTGCCTGAGGGCATAGGATGAATTGGCAATGATTTATATATGACATGTGTTGGTATTTTGTCTAGTATTTATCTTTTTATGTGATTCTATGATGGTGTTGTGCGAACGTCGACTGCACAACACTTCACCTATATGGGCTCATAGGAGAACACCGTAGTGTAATGAATTGAGGGAGACTTGGGGGGACATGTAAATCTGAGAACGAGTCATGAAGTTGCATTATGAGGGTATTAGTATCGGGGGTCTTAGAGTGTAATGCTATGGTGGGACTTTATGTCTTAATAATTCTTGTGTAGTCTTTTATTTGGCCACATGATCCATCATAAGGGGTTTAGTTTATTTATTTAGCTATACCTAACAATGGCTCCATCCAAAGAAGATTAAAACTTGACAAGATATTCAACGTGTTGTTTAATAAATCTCTATGCCTAGCAATATCCATGCCGCCCTCGGGAACGTTTTCCACATATAAGTTACACATCACTTGAGCTTGTCCTCTTGCCACATAGAGGATTGGGCTTTCTCTCTTTGAGAGCTTTTTACTTGCTATCATTTATATTCAGCATTTTTACTTTCTTGCAACTATACAACCAAAAATCCCAAAAACACTTGCATCTTTCATTGTTTTATTTATCATTCTTGCTAACCAATACCTTCAGCTCCTTGTGGGGTCGACAACCTTTTCTAATCGAAAGGTACTACAATTGATCTCCTGCAATTGGGAGTCATCACTCACTAACGATCTTTATATCTTGACGTGATGGCTACATAAATATTTGCCTTGCACAATTTGTCATAATTATCATAATCATAATTCTATCAATTGCCCACCTGTAATTTGTTCACCCAACAATTGCTATCTTTTAAAAAGAGATGCCAATAGTGAAACAATGCCCCCGGTCCATCTTTATAAAAAAATTCCCACACATGGATTAACTACTTGGATGGTTGTTCAAACTTTTTATGCGGGATTAAACTATAGGTCAAGTAATTTATATGATTCGGCCGCCAGAGGAACCTTTATATCCATCACTTTAGGAGCAGCAACTAAACTTTTGGATGATATGATGACTAATTATTCTCAATGGCACACTGAAATGGCTCCAACTGGTAAAAAGGTAAAATTTGTTGAATAAATTTCCCCTTTGAATGAGAAGGTTGATATGATTATGTCTATGCTTGCTACTGAAAAGTTCCCATTGACCCTAATAATATTCATTTTGCTTCATTAATTGAACAAGGAAATGATCAAGTTGATGTTAATTTTATTGCTAGACATAATGATAACAAAAATGCTTATATGTGAATAACTTTGGTGGTAATTTTTTAAGCCTTATCCTTCTAATAATGGTAATTCTTATGGCACTTCTTATGGTAATTATTATAGCAACAAAAAAAATTACCTACTGATCTTGAAAGCATGCTTAAAGATTTCATCTCCACATAATTTTTTTCGATAAAAACTGTTGAGAAAAAGTTCAAAAAACTAGATAAAGTTGTCCAAAAAGTTGATGATCTTGCTCTTGAAATTCTTAAGATAAGAACCACACCACCTGATGAAAAGATGACTGCATCTTTAAATGCTATTCAAGTTACTCTTGATAATAATGAAAGAGTTTATGCTTGGAACTAATAGAGTTTGCACTATTCAAGCTAATGAAGATCTTAAAACTTTGAGTACTAATGAGTGTCCTACCGTACCTAAACATGCTACTGATAAGAAAAACAATATTGACGAAGTCCCAGTTTTTGCGTAGAACGTATCCTAGAATCTATAATAATGAGATTGGTTATGATAAAATGAATGATAATGATTTGGATGATGATAAAAATTTAAATGATGTTGCATCCACTCTTTTAGGTTATGAAGATAATGATTTTGATGATTCTGATATTACTTAAGTTATTAAAGTGTTACAAAGAATTGTTAAGTCCAATGATGCTAATAAAATAAATATGGCTTTCACTAAGCATATTACCGAAGCTCTTATTAAAAAAAGTTGGAACTTGCATCATTTATTCCTAGGAAATTACAACCGTCTTGTTCGCACCAGTCATCACCGATGAGCCCGCCATTATCAACCCTTACCTAAACCGCAACTGACCAAGAGTGGGAAGCAATCTAGGGGAGCCAAGTGAACAACCCGAATCAGTGCAAGAACGACGGAAGGACCTTCTAGGGCACCACTCGAGACTTGGGAGGCCGAATGGAAACCCTAGGTTGAGGCGGTCGCCATGGGGATCACCAACCCTAGGAGAGAGAAACAAAAAATTCGCTCTGAATCCCCTTTTAGTGATCTGCTTTTTATTATTTCTAGGGATCGACTATTTTTACGGGAGAGGTCGAGCATCGAGGTACATAGGTGGAGCATGGAGATCCTGCATGGGTCCTCATGTCGGAGGAAAAAAAGCCTCTCTCATGACGGCCACGTAGGCCCAAGTGGCCCAGCAAAATTCTAGAAAGCAAATAGGTATACCCTCCTTAGGCTCTGTTTGTTTCTAGAGTTTTTTAGAGATTGGTGGGGATTATCCCGGCCAAACCCCCAAATCCCCACATATCCCAAAACATCATTTGTTTCTAGTGTATTGAATAGGTTTTATCCCCACCTTTCCCCACAAATCACCAAACTCTAGTTCATTTTTCTCAATAACCAATACACTACCCCTACCTAGTGGATTGGATCCCCAACCCCAAGTGGATTGGGTGAAGTTTGGGGTTTCACCCAATCCACTAGAGTATTATCCCTACCAATCCCCTAAAATATCTTAAGAACGAACAAGGCCTTAGGGTTTCCATCAGAGATTGTTAGGTTCCGCCGTTCCAAACATTCGTGCCGTCATTGCCCCAACCATCGCCAACGCTGCCAGTCGTAGCGTACTCCTCGTCGGCAACCGATCTGCCTTCACGCGAAACCAGGCTCCTGCATGCACAACCGTTCACCGCTCCCATGCATGCCATATTTGATGGATGGATGGATCGGTCGATCGATCGCTGTTGCGTGCCTTGTTGTTGCGCTAACGGAGCAGTCGGTAAGGCGAGGATCGAGATCGACCGAGAGCAATACTTTCTCGATTGATCTCGCGTTTTTTTGGGGCCTGAGCAAGGCATAGGTAATTGAGATTTGCAGCTATGTACTACTAGTTTATACCCTTATCGCTGTGTTAGTGTCATGTATCGGATGACTTACCGAAAGTTCGGCAAAGTCAATCTATACGTACTTAATTTGCAGCCATAATATTCATATTCATATACATCTTAATTATGAAGTGTTTCCATAGTTCCAACAATTTTGCCTACAAAACGTTTCGTAGCTACTCTTAAGTACGTGCAACGTCGGGTCTTCCCCCTCCTTATTACAATTAGCGCATGTACACGGAATGTACTTAATTAGAGAGGTTCTTACAAAAAGATAAATCGATTTTGGCAAAGCATTATTACATACTTCTATATGCATGTGCTTTAGTTTATTTTTATAAGCACTTCCATAAGTATCTTGCATTGTACTTGCCCTTACACGTTGTAATTGCCCTGACACGTTTTCATAAGATAAACAGTGGTATATAGGTACTTAAGCAATCGATATTTCTCTTAATCTCTAAATTTGTGCATCTTTGGATGTTGTCCTCACCTTTTTTTTGTTGGTGTAGCTCCGCAGTGGCCAAAGGAGGGGCGAGGGTATGGGAAAGGGAGGGCGGACTGAAGGTGGGTGGTGGGTGGGGAGGACCGATGTCACGACCATGGTAGAAGTTTAACCGTGGTCATAGAAGTTTAACCGGTGGCCAAAGGATTAAGGAGTGTCACCTCGGGCTTACAACATAGCATGATCAAGTTATGTGCGTCGCCGATCAATTGCTATGAGTCGCTTGCTGGCAGCGATATACCGAAAGAGAGGAGAAGGGCATGAGGTGGAGATAGATTAGCCGCGGGCCAAGGAGGAGGAAGAAGGCAGGTGGTCGGGCACGGGAGCAGGAAGGGGAGGAGATGACATGAGGATGTAGATAGGGTGGACCATTTACACATCCTCAGGCACGGGGTCGCGGGAGGATGCTGTTTTTTCGCACGTGCGAGCCTTCGTACGGTTCCGACACAGAAGACGACAAAGTCGTCGGAGAGGAAGAAGAAGCCGCCCCCGCAGTCATCGCCGTCCGGACCGCCTGCTTCCGCCGCCCGCGGCCGGCGGCGCTCCCGCGACCGCCTCGCCGCCTTGCCCTGCTCAAACCGCCCCCACCGCCGGTCCGCCGCTGCCCCGGCCATCTCCTCTAAATCCCCACACCCGAAACAGATCTCGCCGCCGGCCGGCTGATGTATGTAAAATACATACATGAACTTTGCATTATATTACATGATATTTCAATCATAATTGCATCATATAAGGGTTATATCATTGTTTTATATTGATTTTGGGAATATTTCATAGTTTCCCCATTTATTTGGAATTAACCCTGCAGAACCAGAAAACCCCTTTTTCCATGTTTTTGACTTTCAGGGACTCAAACGACGTCCAAATGACCTAAAATTTTACGGGGCCCAATATTTGGAAGGAAGAAGACGTACGAGCCAAGGATCCGTGAAAAAGGAAGTCCGAGGAGGGAATTAGGTGGTCTCACGAGGCCAGATTCCCTAGCCGTGTGAGGCACCCTCTCTCCCCCCTCGTGGCTCCGATGCCGTCGTTTTCGTCTCCGTGGCTTCATCTTGACCTAAAACCGACTATAAAAATAGTCCCCCGAGGAGTTTCGCAAGGAGGCGGCGGAGAAACACAAAACCACGAAACAGAGAGTTAGAAGGCTGCCGTCGGAGAAGATCGGAGGGGGAAACGCCGCCGGAATCACCTCCGGAGGGCTCCACCCCCCTCCGGCATGTTCATCATCAACATCTACAGCAAGCTCATCTCCATCTCTCCACTGTAAACTCTTGGCAAACATGATATATGATGCAATATACTATTCCCTTGATCTATTGTGTCTCCCCATCTATGTTTGAGAAGTGATTTGTTCATGGCAATAGTGAAATAGTTCGTTGATTGGTTGCATACAAGTTTTGTTATCTTTTATGATTGTCTTTATGTACAATATATGAGTGCACACATATGTTGGGGAATGCATGTAAGGTGATCACCGGTAATGTAATGGAGTGAGGGAGACTTGGGAGGACATGTAAAACTGAGACCGAGTCATGAAGTTACTTTATTGGGGGATATATAGGGGACCTTAGAACTTAAGGCTATGGTGGGACTTTTATGTCTTAATAATTCTTGTGTGCTCATTTACTTGGCCATGAGATCCATCATAAGGGGTTTTAGTTCATTTACTTGGCTACACCTATTTATGGCTCATTCCTAGAAGAAACAATTAAGACTGAAACATGTGCTTCACTAATTGTGACAATCACACGAATGAAATAACAATTGCTAGAACATTTGCTCCCTTGAGATATTTGCTACTTGAGATATTTGCTACTTGCTACTTTGAGAAACTTGCGTTTGAAACTTGATTGAGAAACTTGTTACTAGATAAACCCATTCCACATCACTTGCTTTTATTAGTTAGTTCCTTTCATATTTAAACTTATTGCTTTGCACAAACGGCCATATAAGAGGGTTATAGGGTTTTAGAGAATAGATAGTTTACCTTCAGCTCCTCGTGGGTTCGACACTCAAATACTTATCGAATTGTGCTACAGTGATTCCTTGCTCTTGGGGATTATCAAGCACTTTTCTGGCGCCGTTGCCAGGGAGCGTTGTGCTAAGCTTTTATTCTTGTTTGCATTGCATACTAACATATAAATCTAAAACATTATTATAAAATGGAAAACAACCAAACAATTATAGAACTGTATAATATCTATCTTGAGTTAGGACATGAAGTGTTTGAGGAGAAAATTTAATTTAATTTGCATAACAATCATGTTTGTGGTAGTACTAATTCGTTGAACACCTTTATTGCTAATGCTAAGGAAAACCTTAAGCTTGGGGAAGTTTGTTTTGATGAATATGATATTTTTAGTCCCCCAAGTTTGGAAGAGAAAATTTATTTTGATGATACTATGTCTCCCATTTGTGATGATTACAATGATGTATATGATATTTTCAGTCCACCTACTATTGAGGATGAAAGTGATTTAATTGAGTTTGATGATCCATTATGCTCATTAGATGATAAGTCTTTATGTGGTGATTCTATTCAAAACTATGTGGTTATGTTTAACTTTAATGCTTGCAACTATTATGAGAGAGGAAGAGATAATAATCCCCTTTATGTTTCTATGTTATTTAAAATGCAAGCTATTGATTATTATATGCATTGGTTACCTCAAATTTGTTGTTATTTATTCATATATAAAATTCCAATGCATAGGAAGAGAGTTAGACTTAAAAGTAAATTGTTTAATATTCTGTGGTGTGTTCCTTATGCTTTAATTTCCTATTCGGTTTGAGCACACCTTTATATCTTTACAACATTTAAAATATCTTTACCTACTGTTTTGTGACAATTAGTTTAAGATTTTCATTTTATATAAAATTTGGGAAAGTAAATGAGAAGGATGAGTAATGGAGAAGTTGGGGTCGACCTTGAACATGTGTTGTTCATGCCAATGGAACCGTTGCAAAGTCTCTATCATTAAAACTTTTCCCAAAGCTAAAACCAAATAAAAAGATTGTTTATGTTGTATATATTTGCTTCTCCTTTTGCCTTTTTACTAAATCAAAAACAACAAAAATATTTTCCTTGTTCTTTGATTGTTTCTCTTGATTCTTGCTTGGTTCTTTTAGTTTCTTTTTGATTTTTATCTTCAGCTTAAGTTTTGGTTTTTTGAGTCAAGGTGCTTGTTTACTACCGTAACATCACCTTTGTATCTTATTTTTCATCTTAATGGCAAGAATAACCTCTTTTGGGAGGTAGGATTATGTTAGAAATCACAGAAGAAGAATTTTGACCTGATATTTTACGATAGCAATATTCAGTTATTATTACACATTTCATTAGTTCAAAGTTTTCTAATTTGAGCAACGTAAGTGCCTCTGAAAATTCACTCTTTACGGGCTGTCCAGTTTTTGACAGATTCTATCTTTATTTTGCATTACTCTCATTACTTGTGTTTTGTGTGGTTCTATTGATCAAAGAGCAATACACAACCATAGTAACAGTAGCTAATGTTTATAATCAACTCATGATATGTCTTTGCTGTACCTATGTGGATTTAATTTATGGAGACACTAACCCCTCTAATCAAGTTTTATGATGAGTTTTGTGTAAAGATAATTTTCAAGTGGAAGAGTTGAGGGTGATGAACAATGATCAAGAGGGACAAACACTCAAGCTTGGGGATGTTACCCCTAGGCTCACTCTACATATATCATGTAAGTACAAGAATTCAAGCTTGGGGATGCCAAGCCACCTCACTCCAACCATCTTGATACCAAGTAAGTAAGCCTAGCTATATGGCTATAAAGAAAGCGCTTTACGGGAGGCAACCCGGTTGTTTTTACTTTTGATTTTCTTTGTGTCCTCTTGCTGTAACAAGAGACTTAGTTTTTAGTTTAGTTTCTGGAATTTTCAATAAAGTGCCAAGTTTTAGGATTGAAAAAGTTGCATTATATTCGGAGATTTTATTCCAGCACGAATCTGTGCACGGTATGATTTTTAATTCCTATTATGTAACTCCGATTAAGCTCAAATTTGAACTGTAGTTGCAACTTTTCATCCTCTGTATGCATGAATTTTTCTGATTTTTTGGACATGTCTAAGTAGGGTAAATAAATACGTTTTGCTGCTGCTGTTTTTCTGGACAGATTCTGTCCTATTTTGTTTGATGCATTCTTTGAACTTTTAAGTTTAATCTTGATTGACTTGAGTTTATGAGGAAGCATACAACATTATACACTTGCTGGACACTTAATATGAATTTATGTTCATGAATTTCTTGCAGCAAGCATTCTATCTTTTGTACTACTAATGTCACCCCACAGAAAAGAGATGGAGAAAATTTGTGTTGAAGTTTTTTCACAGGGATTAGAGGAGATGCACCAAGAGCTATCTAAGGATGGTGAAGACCATAAGCTTGGGGATGTCAAGGCACCCCACTGGACCAAACACTCTCGGTTTGCACACGTCTATTCTGTTTTTCTCAACGCATTACTATCGCATAAACTTGGAGCGTCCTTTTATTGTTCTTTTTATTTTTGTTTTGCTTTTCGTAAGACCATCACTTCATTTATTTTATGAGGAGCTACTGGAAATTTGGGTTGAATTAAGTTGGATGCTATTAAAAAGATTGGGAAAGGGATGTTTGAGTTGATTCAAAAAGATACATATAGTTGCATGATTCATGTGCTTTTTAATGAGTATTAATTTGCAAGTGTTTTATCAAGAGCTATCTTTATTCATGTTTTGATGCTGAATGTTACTTTACTTTGTTTAACATGGATTGGTTAGTTCTATGGACACTTATGCATGCATTTAGACGGTCAACTTTCTCCCTCTTGCTAGCCCAAAAATTCCAACAAGTAAAAACTTGTTTTCCAACACCTTCAACCAAAGTTTTTCCAGTGAGTCCACCATATCTACCTATTAGCTTTATGCTATTCCGAGTATGTTTATCATGTTATTTTATTATCTATACTTCTGAATTAAAATGCTTATGTTATTGATTGTTATGGGAAAAGTTGGTTAAAGAGCTCTCACGAACTTGATGCACACTTACTTTTATTGCACTTAATAAACATGACCCATTGTGATTAAAATTATGAAGTTGTGAGCTTGACAAGAGTCTTGGTTGGGAGTTAGCTCATATGTGCTGTCACATGGCAAGCTTTCAACGTGCTCTTTATATTTTGTTGATATCATGTACTTTTGTTTATGGATGCTTATCATGGTGCCAAATAAATGTGGAAACTTAGTAAGTTTAATGAGTTTGTATAAATGGCTAGAGAGACGCCTGGGCCGCTAATCTAAGCCATGCATCATTCATGGTGGAAATTTACTTACATGCTATGGTGAACCTTCAGTGATGCACCCACAATAAAAAGCTATACCAATAGTAAATAAAAAGGGTGTGAGATTGTTCATTTTGTTTGTTTGTCTTGTCATTTTGACATGGGCTTGTTCCATGTCCTGGGACAAGAGGTACCCCAGTTGACGCTCTTGATGACGCTATTATATTACTTACAATGACCTAACTTGAACTTGCTTTTGTGTCCCAAGTTGAGTAACACCGTGGTGTAGGTACTCGTATTCACGGGGCATGAGACATTCAACCCATACTTTGTCAAGCACACTACTCATATTTGCTTTCACTTTAAACTTTAACCATTCAAGATGCTATGATAGGGGTAATGAGAGCTTGACACCAATGAATACCACATTGCAAACATTAACTTAAGTAGAAGCGTTTGGAAGTTAGATGAAACTTATTCATGCTTTACCTCTACTCATTATATATCTTTCCAAAGTGTCCACCTTTTATATTCAGATTTATAAGAATACTCTATGACCATTATAGGATGTTTTTACTTTTCATTATGCATACATTTGGTCCATAGTACTTTCTTCTATGTTACACTTTGTGAATTATCATTGAACATCCTTACATTGAATATTTGATATCACTTCATAATCTATCTTGTATATTGCTACTCCTTTGAAGAATGAATCATTTGACTCTATGTAGCAATAGTAATCATCTTTGATATCCATTGATAGTATTAAAATGCAAAGTCCATGTTAGTTTTATCACCTTCATACTCGAGGACGAGTATTGGTTAAGCTTGGGGATGTTGATGCATGTAAAATGCATACATGAACTTTGCATTATATTACTGATATTTCAATCATATTTGCATCATATAAGGGTTATATCATTGTTTTATATGATTTTGGGAATATTTCATAGTTTCCCCATTTATTTGGAATTAACCCTGCAGAACCAGAAAACCCTTTTTCCATGTTTTTGACTTTCAGGGACCAAACGACGTCCAAATGACCTAAATTTTACGGGGCCCAATATTTGGAAGGAAGAAGACGTACGAGCCAAGGATCCGCGAAAAAGGAAGTCCGAGGAGGGAATTAGGTGGTCCCACGTGGCCAGATTCCTTGGCCGCGTGAGGCACCCTCTCTCCCCCTCGTGGCTCCGATGCCGTCCGTTTTCGTCTCCGTGGCTTCGTCTTGACCTAAAACGACTATAAAAATAGTCCCCCGAGGAGTTTCGCAGGAGGCGGCGGAGAAACACAAAACCACGAAACAGAGAGTCAGAAGGCTGCCGCCGGAGAAGATCGGAGGGGGGAAACGCCGCCGGAATCACCTCCGGAGGGCTCCACCCCCCTCCGGCGTGTTCATCATCAACATCTACAGCAAGATCATCTCCATCTCTCCACTGTAAACTCTTGGCAAACATGATATATGATGCAATATACTATTCCCTTGATCTATTGTGTCTCCCCATCTATGTTTGAGAAGTGATTTGTTCATGGCAATAGTGAAATAGTTCGTTGATTGGTTGCATACAAGTTTTGTTATCTTTTATGATTGTCTTTATGTACAATATATGAGTGCACACATATGTTGGGGAATGCATGTAAGGTGATCACCGGTAATGTAATGGAGTGAGGGAGACTTGGGAGGACATGTAAACCTGAGACCGAGTCATGAAGTTACTTTATTGGGGATATATATAGGGGACCTTAGAACTTAAGGCTATGGTGGGACTTTTATGTCTTAATAATTCTTGTGTGCTCATTTACTTGGCCATGAGATCCATCATAAGGGGTTTTAGTTCATTTACTTGGCTACACCTATTTATGACTCCTTCTAGAAGAAACAATTAAAACTGAAATATGTGCTTCATAATTGTGACAACCACACGAATGAAATAACAATTGCTAGAACATTTACTCCCTTGAGATATTTGCTACTTGAGATATTTGCTACTTGCTACTTTGAGAAACTTGCTCTAAGAAACTTGCGTTTGAAACTTGATTGAGAAACTTGTTACTAGATAAACCCATTCCACATCACTTGCTTTCATTAGTTAGTTTCTTTCATATTTAAACTTATTGCTTTGCACAAACGTTCATATAAAAGGGTTATAGGGATTTAGAGAATAGATAGTTTATCTTCAGCTCCTCGTGGGTTCAACACTCAAATACTTATCGAATTGTGCTATAGTGATTACTTGCTCTTAGGGATTATCACCGGCACCCCCACCCCACCCGTTAAGTTGCTTCCTCGTCTTCGTCGGCGCCGCCGCCTCCGCGTCATGCGCCACCTCCGACTCGGTCCATCCTCGTCGTCGCCGTCTCCGTCGCGGCCAGCCGCAGCGTCGCCGTCTCCGGCTCGGTGGATGGTCGACGGTTGCTCGGCCGTGGCGTCGCTGGCTCAGGCTCGGTGGACGGCCGACGGCTCTGTATCTCTCTCTCGTTGGAGGAAGAAGGGAACGAGAAGAGATAAGGAAGCGGAGAGAAAATCGTGGCCAAGCAGTTAAGAGCGCTAATTACGTGGGCCCACACAGGGGAAGAGGAGACGCGCGTCGTGCGAGCCTTCGCACGCGCGTACATAAGCAATTCTGGGGGTCGCCCCGCGGTACCTTTTTCCTTCCATATTTTCCATATATATAATGCTTGGAATAGGTAGGCACTTTTGTCGTGTAAATATTGATCCAAAGGGGATCAGATATATGTTTATTATGCAAGGCATCATGGTTACAGTTTTTCATGCATACTTATCTTGCAAGGGTAGCCACATGTTTTCCAATTTGTCGCTTGGTTCATAACAATACAGGTATTTTAATTTTGCATTTGCCCTTTTAGAGGTTTTGTTTAAGAGTCCTTAATTAATGGACGTGCGTAGGGGCATGTCCTAGGCGTATGCTATTCTGCACTATAAGAAGGCTAACTGTAGCTTGTGAGTATATACATGCAAAGCTTCATGTAAGAAATATCTGACTAAACCATGTGAATACCTACATGTGTGTGAAATAATTTAATTTAAATGGTAATGTTGGTAAGTTCGAAAATTCTATACTACAGTCTCCGTCATTGTCATACTAGAAGGCGATGACAAGGAATACTTTTTGTATTTTTTTATTTTCTGCCGTGTATGTACACTTGCTGAACTACGCAGCACCTATGTACGTAGGATACGGGCATTCCAAGTATTACTGGCACAGAAAATAGATACTTGAACCTTGCAAAAATAAATAAAAAATAGATGGACTTGAGGTTGGATCGGCAGCCAGGCCCACCTAGCAGCCTCCCAGGTGACTATTGTACTGTATAGAAAACAAAAGTAAGGTATGCGCATTAACCTTTTATCTTTGACTTTGTATAATTTCTGACTTAGCACCTCTACTTGAGATGCCCACTGATCAAAGTTGTACCGTTGCCTATCATAGTTGTTTTCTCACGCAGTACATAATTTTATAAACTTGTTATGACTAGTTCCTGTAGCAAAAAACAAAGGATCATAACGATAATCTATGATTAGCAGGTGCATTAAGTTTATTACAATGAGTGCTTTAGAGACCGCATGCTTAAAAACGTAGAAGAAATATAATTATCAGCTGCTTTGATTTGTTTTTTAGAACTACAGTAGCTGCTTTGATACTGGGTGCGAATAGCTGCCTGCTACTGGGCCATTTACAGGGCCCCGGCCCAATACACAATCCGCGCGCTGAAGCCTAGTATAGAAGTCTAGAACCCTCCTTGCAGATTCTTCGCCGCCGTCAGCCCCGACCGGCCGCCACCGAGATCCGTCCCCCGACCTCGATGCGTCCCCTCTCGCCGGAAACGCCGCCCAGAGCTCCCGCCGAAGACGCTGCCCCGAGTTTCTCGCTGCTTCGACCACAAAGTTTCCTCGACGCCGGCGTGCCCCTTATTCCAGCGGTCCCGGGTCCGGTCACCAAGGAGCTGCTGCTCTACGAGCTGTGACCCGAAGCTCGTCCTGCCCAAGGTAAAGGCTCTGTTTGATGTTCAGATGTTCAAATGAGATACAGTAGCGAATCTAATCCTCTCATCGTCTTCCTCCACAGGCTGCGATTTCTCCAGGGAACCCCCCTCCCTGCCTCTGGTACGGCTCCTCCCTCCAGGGTACGAATTCCGGATCTCGTATTCGACCTCAGCGTGAACAGAGCCCCGTACTTCTGCAGGACTTGGTCCGTGCTATCCCACTCTGCTCCGCCCGTCGGAATGGTGCTGCAACGTGGGGAAGCTCCACCCCCTCCACCGCCATGGGATGTGAGCATCTAAATCATCCTCCCATCTCCCTCTCTCTTTCTCTCGTTGATTTGTATGATTGTGGGCAGAGGTAGAATATGATGTGATAGGTTCGCTCCATCTTAGTGTTTGGTTAGGGGGATGGAATGGAATGAACATTGTTAAACTTGTTAGAGCTAACTAGACGTGATACATTAGCCCAAAAGCCCAAAACAGAGCACCTAATTTAATGCGGATCAGATGGTGCTATAAAATATACTCTGTTTGTTTCCTAAATCTTAAATAGATGTTTTAGTTATTTCAGATATGGTCTAGATACGGACTGGAATGGATAACACACAAACTAAAATGTGTCTAGATACATTAGATACATGTGGATCTCAAAAAGCTAAACCATCTTATTTAGAAACAGAGGGAGTATAGGCGAGCATAATTTCAATGGTAAAACATCTTCTTACCAAAGTAATATGATAAAAAGTTTAGTTTAGTTGACTGTTTAACTACTTGTATTAAATTAAGTATTAATTAGGTGTTATTCTAGTAATGTATCCCTTACTATTCTTACCCTTCTTTTACATCCCAATAATATTATTTTATGTACTAGTCCTCTATATTGGAATGAGTCACTAGTCAAATGTTTTGGCAATTCCTCATGTATGCAATAGAATTAAGAATCAATGTTTTGATCTTTTGTTATCCTCGTGGGTGAAAACTTGGTATATCTATGGTTAACTAATTGCATGGCTCCAGGAATGGTCGAAGCCAATCTCAATAGAAAACGGATGCTATCCAAACACATTACAAGTGGTTGTAGTAAAACTGACTTGTTGACCGTTTTGCTTTTCGAGCAATATGTACATATTGGTGTCCTTCAGGTTGTCAACGACACTGCCATACATGCTTGGAGAGAGAGGGAGCCTTAGGTTCCTAGGACGCGAGCCTAGGATCGGGAGGAAATTTTAACGGTGTGAGAACCGTAGATATTGTCACCTCGACGGGGCCAATAGCACCCTTTTATATTGCGTCAGGGATGGGGTCACGCTTCAAGTATTAGTTGTAGGCGCATTCGTTCGTGGCGCAGTTGAATAGGGACATAGGGTTTGATCCACCCCTTATTTCTCATTTGGTATTTTGTTAGGATAACGAGAGTCTTGTCTTGTTTAGTTTGTCCAAACATTCTCCCATTTAATCGAAGGGTTGATATCCGCATTTAAGAAAATAGCAGACCAAAGTAATGTGTTATAGCGACTAATGAAAATATCACTAAGAGCATCTTCCACCGTCAGCCCCCAAAGCCCTGGAATAGGCCAAATGGGGGTCCGGACCGAGAAAAGGCTCCCGTGGCATCCCTATCGGTCCTGGTCGTCCGAAAATCAGTCTGGCACCCCGTGTCCGCCCTAACGTTTGGGGCTGCCTCACGGGCGCTAGGCGTATCCTCCGACAGGCGAGCCCAAGATATCGTAGAAACGGGGAGGTTGACGGCTGTGGCGACCGCGGTCAGCTTGGATTAAGGGCGCACCCATACCACGCCGGTTCCCCAGGCGGACACCTGTTTCCCACGCGTTGCCAACCTTGCTTCCCAACGCGTCAGCCATTAATGCTGTTGGCATTGATGATGCTGGCCCACCACCTAGCTTGCTTCGCCTTGCCCTAGACTTTTTATACCACCGCTCTGGCGCTTGTGGAGGCCACCTCTCATGCTCCCCTCTTTCTCCCCTTCTACAATGATACACAATGTCGAGGTGGACGGCTCGGGCTATGGCTTCGGCGGTAGCGCATACCGGCAGCATAGCCTTCTCAACGACAAGGCAATGTTGTTCGCGTGGTACGATCTTCTCATGTAGCCGGACTACCACCTCTCAAAGAGAGCCGCCTGTGCTACAATAACCGTGTCGTGGCGTCACTTCCAAGAGAGGTGGAGCTCACCCTCCGTATTCTGTAGCGTCGGGAGGACAACGCCCCAATAAACTACTTGGCGTGGTTGAAGTGGTTCCGGCAGGAGAGGGTGGAGGCCCTCAACCACTGGGACGACATGGAAAAGTGGGCGACCCATCGGCGACGAGACTGGTGGCGCGACTGCATGCTAGAGCACGTCCTCGAGTGTACAGATAACGGGAAGTCGACATGGCTGTGCGACCGCACGGACCGCCATGCACACAACCGCGAGCATGCTGCTGCTTACATCGAAGCACGAGGGCGGCATGCAATAGAGTGTTGGCACCGCACTCCGCACGCCCAAGGAGAAGGACGGGATCAGCTCACCTCGATGCAATGACGAGTTTGCCTTACATAGGCCTAAGCCGGACCCGGAACTGTAGTTGGAGGACAACATACCCCTTGGAGTGGCTCGTCCCGCCGCCACTACGGGACGACGCCAACGATAATTTCCTGGGCTACATTGAGGCACTGCTTGATTTAACGATCAAAGAGGTGCCGTTTCTCGCATCAACGATCCAGGAGAAGCCGCCGTCCACGCCACACCCTCCATCCACTAGACTACCTTAGCTTCTACCTGACGATGCACGCGTCGATGTGGCAGTAGGCGTTGTTGGTGGCGGGGAAGCAGCAGCCGGTGGAGGATCAACCAGGGCAGCAGGTTGCGGGGCCGTCACGACAACAAAGCCGAAGCCTTATGACGGCGACATTATCTACCTCGACCATGACGACGAGTATATCTAGGGTTAGTTTTTGTTTTATTTAAATTTCATTCGAATCCGTATTTGAATGATCCTTTTTCGAAATTCGGGTGATCGATCTATCTTTTAAATACAGTGTCCCCAGTGGACCTGAAATGTGTGTAGCATATTCGGGTGGCGTCGGACGCATATTCGGGTGGCCCGATGGAGATGCTCTAAAACCCTATCTGTAGTGTGCCATACTATCTTGATACTATAACTTGTCTTGACGGAGTCGGAATATTCATATTGCCTTGTTTCCAAAATCAAAATAAATGGCTCTCTAATACACCCATGCTGGGTTTGTGTTCCTTAAACTGGTTAGGCTGTAGTCCTTTGGTAAGAAGATCCACGAGCATTGAATTAGTGCTAATATGCTCGATCTTTCGCAACGTGGTACTTAATGTCGATGTGTTTGACTTGACAACAACACTCGAGTTCTTCACTCTCATAGAATACTCGGCTTTATTATCACAATACGAGGTTAGTGGCTTTGAAATGTTATCCACCAATCTTAAATACGGAATAAAGTTCTTAAGC
Source organism: Poa pratensis (assembly GCA_947311845.1). NCBI lineage: Eukaryota > Viridiplantae > Streptophyta > Magnoliopsida > Poales > Poaceae > Poa > Poa pratensis. Next base: position 36,864,235 of record CAMZMU010000113.1, read on the forward strand.
CATACAACCCGTCTGGTAGCCTCATAACATGCCACAAACTCAGACGGCTTCATAAATGATGTTTTAAGGGATTGTTTGAGCTCTTCCACGTAATAGCTCCTCATGCAAGAGTGAAGTTGTAACATGATGTGGATTTCTTAGTATCCACACACCTTCAAAGTTTGCATCCGAGTAACCTACAACCTCAAGGTTATGAGATCTCTTATATGTAAGCATGTACCATTTAGTGCCCTGCAAATGTCGCAAAACTTTCTTAACTGCTTTCCAATGGCCCAGTCTTGGATTTGACTAGAATTTGCCAAGCATCCTGGTAACGAACGCTAAGTCAGAGGGTGTACAAATTTGGGCATACATAAGGCTTCCGATAGCTTGGAATCTCCTTCATTCGATCGACATCTAATTGATTCCTTGGGCTTTGGAATGAATAAATCAAACTTATTGTCCTTAACAACAACTTGAGCTGATAAATGTCAATGCCCAAAACGTAAGAGGCATCACCAATATCCTTCATATCGAAGTTTGAGGAGAGAAAACCCTTGGTCTCGTATTGCATATTCTTACCGCTACTTACAAAAAGGATATCATCCACATAGACAACCAAGATTATATACTTGCCCCCTATAACCATAAGTATTTAATGTAGATGCAACTATCCACCTCATTTTCCTTAAAGCCAAAATTTCTTATTATCCTATTGAGCTGATATACCATTGCTAGAACTCTGGTTTTAAGCCATAAATGGATTTCATAAGCCTGCATCCCATGTGTTCCTTGCCTTCTACAAGAAAACCTTCCGGTTGAGACATATATGCATTCTCATGTAAGTCACCGTTAAGGAACACAGTTCTAACATCCATCTGGGGTATTTCTAAGTCATACGAGTCTTTCTTAGACACGGGGAAAAGTATCATCAAAATCAACCCCTTCCCGCTGAGTAGAACCCTTTTCTGCAAACCTTTCGATCTTTAATTTGTTAGACCCATTTACATGCTACTGGTGTGACTCCATGAATTTCTACTAAATCTCAGACATCATTAATGCTCACAGATTTCATTCCATCCTCCTTTGCTAGAAGCCATTCGGGCGAATGTTCACTCATCATGGCTTCCTTAAAAGCATTTAGGTCATATGCCTTCCCAATGTCACTTGTTTGCTCAATCAGGTAAATTTGATGGTCACTACAAATGGCAGATATTCAAGGTGGTAACATGAAGCCCATCCTTATCTAACTGTCAGAATCTGCTAAAAGATCCACCTCTTATGACATGGTTTAGTTGTTTATTATTGCAGACAAATCTTGCCCACTTTCTCCTAGTCTCGCTCAAAGCGATCCCACAATTAAAAAGGAGGAAGCTAGGATGATTAATGTTACTGTTGTTCTTGCGATTACGTCGATTAAGTTGAAGTCTCGCCCTAAGGGAAGGAAAAATCTTGGCTTCAAGCTCAACCAGGAACTCATTCGAGCTCGAGTGATCTCTGCGGTTACATGTAATCCAACAAATTTCCACTTAAATTTTGTTTTGATGGTGAAGCGATGCGCTAAAAAAGAATTTGGCCCTTGTCAATAGAACTCACTTCCATGACACTATCACGAACCCTAAATAGCATTCCCTAGAATTATCAAACATTGACAACCAACTCCAATGGAATTAGTCTCCCAACTTAAGGCTTTGGAGCTCGTGAAGAATTGTTATGTTTTTCCTTTTTGAGATACTCCCCGAGTTGGATTCGGGTTCCCTTTGGTCGAACCCCCAGATCTTCCAATCTAGTTGCTTCATCTCTTGAAGACCCTTGTTGTCATTTTTTGAAGCTACTCCCCGAGTTTGGTTAGGCGCCCCTTCTGGCTGAACCCCCGGATGTTCCCCAGTTAGCAATTTCATCTTCTATTTTTGGAACGAGCCCGTGCTTGGTATGCTGGAGTATCCCGTAAGTTCACCCTTCGACCTAGCAACCTAGTGGCGGTGGATTTCTTGGCCCTAGTAGCCATAGTAGCGGGATTCTGTCCAAGTCCGGCTCTATTATCTTTGTGCACCCTGCTCTGGAGGTACCTCACTCAGGAGGAGCTGCAATAGTGCTGATTCCTCCTTTTCTAGATTTTTTGTCTCCTGCTTCTTGGCATCCGCCTCCTCTTTCTTTGTGATAGCCTCGGACATAATGTCTTGTGCTACTTCTTTGCACAAATCAAGTAAATGCGCTCTTTGGATTTCCCAAAGGAAGTATCAAGCACAATAGAACTATCGAGTGCAACACCAAGAGAATGATCGCCGGAGGAGTAGGGAAAACACAAAAATTTAGAAAAGTTGAGTAGGTGGGAGAGCGTGACCGAGGTCATCACTGTCGGAGACTTCGTTCTCATCTCAAGATCGTATATTTCAGCCGTCGAGTTCAATGCCTCTCCCTACTGTTTCCTCTTAAGTTTGGCTATTCTCGTAGCAATGGTCTCGTCATCGAACTGATGGATAAGTCTCTGTACTATGGTCTTTGTGGGGTTGCAGCACATGGTCCTTTTGTCAAGGACAGGTTGCAGTTAGGATAGAGCATCAAGGACTGGCAATTAGGAGGACTGGCAGTTAGGATAGCACCACCCTTGACTAGCATCTTAGACTAGCATCTAGCATATTCGTGGCTGGCTAGCAGACTATAAGTATGTAACCCCAACCTCTCAGATTGGAATGACATTGAGCGAGAAATAAACCAACGAAAATTGCCCCAACTCTCCTACTGCCATCCTCTCTCAATGAGAGTAAGTCTGAAACAACTATCAAGTGGTATCAGAGCCATGTTGTCTTGTAGCCTGAGTATCTCCTGTTCTCCTCTCTCTCCAGGAGCAGAGCAGCCCCAGCCGGTAGCAGCAGTTGCTCCGACTGTCCCTGGTTACTTCCCTCCCTCCGGGCTGTCGAGCAGCAGCTCGTCAGAAGCAGCGCGCAGCCCCCCAGCAGCTAGCCATGTCCACAGGTCACTCTCAGCACACGGCTACCTCGAGCACGCGGCGTCGGCAGGAGGCCGAGCGCGCAGAGGCAGAGGAGCGTGAGCGAGTGACTGCGGCAACCGCTGCAGCGGCGGCAAGGGCGTCGAGGCTGGCAGCAGCCAGAGCGGAGGTAGAAGCAGCATCGACGGCGGAGGCAGCACGTGTGGCTGCGGCGGAGGCCAAGGCATTGCGCAACAGCGCCAACAGCTCCGCGTCCGCTGACGGCAGCGTCGACGCAGACCGCGACGACGCGGCGCAAGAGCGGGCGGCGCAGTGGGCAGCCGAGCACGCTCGCGGTGGCGCCAGAGGAGGCGCGCACGGCGACGGCGGCTGGGATGACCAAGGCCGAGGCCTCCACGGGGTCCGGACTGTGGTCAGGGACGTTGGTCCCAGTGTGGGGTGGCCTACCCTCACCAAAACCAACTACGTCGAGTGGGCCGCGATCATGAGGATCAGGCTCCAGGTGCGGCACATGTGGGAGGCGGTGCAGGACAACACCGTCGACCAACATGAGGATCGACGGGCGCTGGACGCCCTCATCGCCGCAGTCCTGGCCGAGATGCAGTTCTCGCTTTCCAACAAGCGGGCTGCCAAGGAGGCGTGGGACGCCATCGCCGCGGCACGCATCGGCATCGAACGTGCCCGCAAGTCCACTCTGCAGGCACTTCGCAAGGAGTGGGAGAACCTGGCCTTCAAGCCAGGTGAGGACGTTGATGATTTTGCTCTCCGTCTCAACACTCTGTTGCAGAAAATGGTGCAGTTCGGCGATGCCACCTACGACGAGGAGAGAGCTGTCGAGAAGCTCTTCCGGTGCATCCCCGAGAAGTACAAGCAGATGGCTCGCTCGATCGAGTCCCTGCTGGACCTCTCCACGATGACGATCGAGAAGGCGATAGGTCGCCTCAAGGTCGTCGACACCGACGAGCCACAACCTCTCTCGGGGCCCATCACCACCGGCGGCAAGCTGCTCCTATCTCGGGAGCCGTGGGACGCCGGCCACGGTGACGGGAAGAAGGGGGAGCCTTCTTCCACAACAGGCAGCCGCAGGCGTGGCAGGCCGCGAAGGGGGCGCCGAGACTACTAGGCCAAGGCACATGGTGATGCTCGCGGAGGCACCCGGGGAGGCGCTGCCGACAGGCCCAAGCCGGCACAGGACGACAGCTGTCGCAACTGCGGCCGCGTTGGCCATTGGGCCAAGGAGTGCCGACAGCCACGACGTGGCCAGGCCCATGTCGCACAGGCTGCAGAGGCCCACGTCGCACAGGCTGTGGAGGAGGAGGCAGCTCTGTTCATGACGCACGCCAGCGTCGAACTATCCTCTGCGGCACCGACCGCAGCGGCTCTCCTCCACCTTGACGAGCCAAAGGCGCACGCCCTCCTCGGAGATGGTTCCGGCAGCGACAAGACTGGCGGGTGGTGCCTTGACACCGGCGCCACCCACCACATGACCGGTCGACGAGAGTTCTTCGCCGAGCTCGACTCCGACGTACGAGGCTCCGTCAAGTTCGGGGATGCCTCCGCCGTAGAGATCAAGGGCGTCGGCTCCGTCATCTTCATCGCCAAGACTGGTGAGCACCGGCTGCTCACCGGTGTCTACTACATCCCCACGCTTAGGGGTGGGCATAAAAAATCGAACACCGAACCGAATTAATCGGAACCGAAACCGAATTAACCGATTCCAAATTAACCGATGCTTAATTCGGTGCGTAATATTGGTTAACCGAATTTATATTTAAATTTCGGATTTTGCTCTCAGTTGACCCAAAAAACCGAAGAAACCGAGATACATACGCGAGAGAGCAAAACTGCAAAATACTTCCATCCAGCGGTCGACTGTTGTCGGTTCGTCCTGCGTTCTCAGCCCAAATGGAAGCCCACCAGGCCAGCCCCATGTGCACAAGCACGTAGATCTCCTCCTGGCAGCCCACGGACGGACGCACACATAGACCATAGTCTTGACATTCCATAAACGTACGCACGGTGCCATTCCTTGTTCAGATACTGGCTAATCGATTTGCTGGCTGCACGGTAACATCGCTAGCGCTAGCCAGAATTCACGTACGCGACATGGTGTATGAGATGCCGTCGCTGCACAAGTCATATCGGTTATAAACCGAACACCGAACCGAACTTTTGGTTAACCGAACTACATGCTAAATAGGAAACCAAAATTATTTCGGTGGCTATTTCCTATAACCCGAATTACTGAAAAACCGAATAAACCGAACCGAAATTTCGGTTAAAACCGAAAGCCCATTTCTACCCACGCTGAGGAACTCCATCATCAACCTGGGACAGCTGGACGAGAACGGCTTGCGCGTGCTGATCGAGCATGGGATCCTACGCATTTGGGATCGCCATCATCGCCTTCTTGCTAAGGTAACCAGAGGTGCAAACCGGCTCTACGTCCTTGATGTGCAGGTGGCACAACCCATCTGTCTCGCTGCTCGCCGGGACGACGAGGCGTGGCAGTGGCACGAGCGCTTCGGGCATCTTCATTTCGAGGCCCTGAAGCGGCTCAGTACCAAGGAGATGGTACGAGGCCTGCCATGCCTTGACCATGTGGAGCAGTTCTGCGACGTCTGTGTGTTGACGAAGCACAGACGACTCCCCTTTCCCCAGCGGGCGAGTTTCAGAGCTAAGGAGAAGCTCGAGCTCGTCCATGGGGATCTGTGTGGCCCGGTGACACCAGCCACACTAGGAGGACGACGCTACTTCCTGATGCTCGTCGACGACCTCTCCCACTACATGTGTGTGGTGATCCTCGGCAGCAAGGGGGAGGCAGCGGACGCCATCAGGCGCGCGCAGGTTGCTGCGGAGGCAGAGTGCGGCCGCAAGCTCCGTGTGCTGTGCACTGACAACGGCGGCGAATTCAGAGCGCCACTACTCCGCGCCGTATAGCCCACAGCAAAATGGTGTTGTCGAGCGGCGCAACCAGACGGTTGTGGGGATGACTCGGGCCCTTCTCAAGCAGAGAGGGATGTCGGCTGTTTTCTGGGCAGAGGCGGTGCTGACAGCCGTCTACATCCTCAACCGCTCACCCACCAAGGCGCTCGACGGCAGGACGCCGTATGAGGCTTGGCATGGGCGGAAGCCGGCAGTCTCCCACCTGCGGGTCTTCGGCTGCCTCGCGTTCGCCAAGGAGCTTGGTCACATCGGCAAGCTCGATGACAGGAGCACTCCGGGAGTGTTCATCGGCTACTCGGAGGGCTCGAAGGCCTACCGCATCCTCGACCCAAAGACACAGCGTGTGCGCACGGCGCGAGACGTCGTGTTCGACGAAGGGCGAGGATGGGCGTGGGGTAAGGCGGTGGACGACGGCTCGACTCCGACGTGCGACGACTTCACCATCGAGTACGTCCACTTCGAGGAGGCCGGGGGAGTAGGCAGCTCCTCCTCGCTGAGCACGTCTACTTCAGCCCCCAAGTCCCCATCGACCCCGGTGTTAGCTACACCGGCGACACCATAGCCGGCAACGCCACGGACTCCAGCACCGGCAGCCACTCCTTCAGGCGCGTCAACACCACCACCAGCTCACTCTGAGCACAACCCGGTGGAGTTTGCTTCTCCGCTCTCTCACGACGAGGAGCGTGTCGACGCGTATCATGACGACGAGCCGCTGCGGTACCGGACGATGGAGAACCTACTCGGTGACCAGCCGGTGCCGGGACTGCAGCAGGAGGGGGTCGACTTCGACAACGCTTTCGCTCCTGTGGCACAGATGGAGTCCGTGCGACTCATCCTTGCACTAGCTGCCCAGGAGGGCTGGCTTGTCCACCACATGGACGTCAAGTCGGCCTTCCTCAACGGCGACTTGAAGGAGGAGGTCTACGTGCAGCAGCCGCCGGGATTTGTGATTCCCGGTAAGGAGGGCAAGGTACTTCGCCTGCATAAGGCTCTCTATGGCCTCCGGCAGGCACCAAGGGCGTGGAATGCTAAGCTGGACTCCACGCTGAAGACGATGGGCTTCGAGCAAAGCCCGCACGAGGCGGCCGTCTACCGACGGGGAAGTGGAGGATGCAGAGGTGGCTGCGTTCAAGGAGGAGATGAAGGCCGCCTTCCAGATGAGTGATCTGGGGCTCCTCTCCTTCTATCTGGGGATCGAGGTGCACCAGGATCACTCCGGGATCACGCTTCGACAGACCGCCTACGCCAAGCGCATCGTTGAGCTAGCTCGGCTCACCGACTGCAACCCAGCTCTCTCTCCGATGGAGGAGAGGCTGAAACTGAGCCGCGACAGCACGACGAAGGAAGTGGATGCTACACAGTACCAGCGTCTTGTGGGGAGCCTTCACTACCTCGCCCACACTCGGCCGGACTTGGCGTTCTCCGTCGGCTACGTTAGTCGTTTCATGCAGCGACCAACGACGGAGCACGAGCAGGCTGTGAAGAGGATCATCCGCTACATTGCGGGGACTCTTGATCACGGCCTTCACTACCCTAGATGTCCTGGGGCGGCAGACTTCGTCGGGTACAGCGACAGCGACCACGCCGGCGACATCGACACCAGCAAAAGCACGAGCGGGATCATGTTCTTCCTCGGCAAGTGTCTCGTGAGCTGGCAGTCGGTCAAGCAACAGGTGGTTGCCTTGTCCAACTGCGAGGCTGAGTACATAGCGGCCTCCACAGCCTGCACGCAGGCGCTCTGGCTCGCTCGGCTGCTTGGTGATCTCCTTGGTCGAGATGCTAGAGCAGTGCAGTTGATGGTGGACAGCAAGTCCGCTCTGGCCCTGGCAAAGAACCCCGTTTTTCAGGAACGGAGCAAGCACATCCGGCTGAGGCATCATTTCATCCGAGGCTGCTTGGAGGAACTGAGCATCAAGGCGAGCTACATCAACACCACGGATCAGCTCGCTGATCTGCTCACCAAGCCTCTTGGGAGGATTAAGTTCCTTGAACTCTACTCCAAGATCGGGATGGTTCAGCTCTCCCACAAGACGACGCACAAGACTTAGGGGGAGAATGATGGATAAGTCTCTGTACTATGGTCTTTGTAGGGTTGCAGCACATGGTCCTTGTGTCAAGGACAGGTTGCAGTTAGGATAGAGCATCAAGGACTGGCAGTTAGGATAGCACCACCCTTGACTAGCATCTTAGACTAGCATCTAGCATATTCGTGGTTGGCTAGCAGCCTATAAGTATGTAACCCCAACCTCTCAGGTTGGAATGACATTGAGTGAGAAATAAACCAACAAAAATTGCCCCAACTCTCCTAGTGCCATCCTCTCTCAGTGAGAGTAAGTCTGAAACAACTATCACGAACTGCCACCCTTGAGGGCTCTCCCAACCCATCTCTTTCATGTCCTCCCGAAGTTGCATACTTTGAAAGTTGAGTCGGAGGGAGAGTGTGACCGAGGTGTCTCCTCTGACACCTACCGAGATTAGATAGGTATCGGGGAAGAAGGTGGGTCAGATTCCACGGGCATAGACATGAGCGGCTACAATAGAGATGGTTGTGGCTAGCTTGGTATCAATAGTCCCTGCATGGGTTAGCTTTGACTCAGATCGGTTCAAGGGAACCAACTGATGGTTCATCTTAGATGTAGGAGCAAAGGCATGTTTGGTGGCACAATGATCCTACGTGGACAGGAGCGGCACACTCCTACTGCTACCGACAACTTCCCTTTGGGTTTCTTGGCGTACATCTTCTGATAGCATCTTCGGAGTTACTTTTGATGATTCCACAGAAGCAATGACCAAGAGAGCACTAGCCTGTCTCACTATCTTGTCCTTCCTAGCCCTAGACTTGTGGGTTCTTCGTTGTTGCAGGAAACCTAAGCCTCATTCTTCTTGTGACTATGGGGCTCTGAAAGGCTCCGCTCTCCCGTCTCCTCCTTCATTGTCATCCCATCATTTTTTTCAGCTAGGTAGGGTGGCTGCGGCTACGTGTTAGGTCCTCCACACTTGGTTGTCTCCACTTTGACCCCAATGTGGTAACCTTGCTTGTTCGCGTAGAGGGGCACCCTTTAAGGCAACTTCGAGAGAGCATGAGAGTGCAAGAGCATACCAGACCATCTTTGGGAAGCAAGCATCAATCAACCCTAGCCTTATGACTGTTAGACAAATATGCAACTTGGTATTACTAGGAGGACAAAGCCATGATATATAATGTGCAAGTGGAAGCCAAAAGGCTAGAATGCAAAAGGCCAAAGGCCATCAGCCCATCATAATTATAACTCTAACACCCCTCCCCCCTCAAATGCAAAGCGTATGGCAATAGCATTGCATTTGAAGAAGTGTAAAATTAGAAAATAAAATGATAATCCAAAATCCGCATCTTTAGAGTTTCGTCATAGCATGAAGAGTCTTCAATAACCTGTTGAGTCAAGGCACAATCGATCAAAGGATGAGACCGACACAGACCGAGAGACGGTCAGAAGAAGAGCATGTCACAAATGATCATAGCACAAGAAGCCCAACGGCAAAAGAATGTGCGTAGATCAATGACAATGCGAAGAGCTGGCACATCAGAGAAAGACGCCCACAACATCAAGAGAAGATGGGTTGGCACATTAAGAGAATCAATCATTGCGCACAAAATCATAGCCCAAGAAAACCGGTGGCATAACAAGCTCGACGGCAAGAGAATGGGTGTAGATCCACAATGCAAAGACATGCCACAGAAATCCTATAGAAGGACCATGACGGGAAAAGAAAAACAGGCTGACAAGCAAAGATATGGTGAACTCTCGTGACATGAGACACAAAAAAGAAACGGACTTGGTGGACGCGGCGAAAAAACAGAGGGGAAGGCACATGACACCGTCAAAAATCGCCCGAGAGTGAGGAAGAGACATATGCCGCCTTTTTTTTATTAACTTAAAAAGAACCAAGAAGACATGAACCAACAACTGCTTGAGATCACAACAATAACAACTTGCACCGCACCTAGCAAGGAAAGTAGCATATACAACAGCTAGCAAAAACAGCGAAATTCATTGCCACGCTAAAAATTCATTGCCACGCTAAGTCACAACAGGGACAACGGCCTGGAGGGCTAGATCACGTGGAGTCCAAGCAGAGCAGTGGGCTAAGAGCCACACCAGCAGGGGCGGCAACGGTCGGCGACGACCGACAAACGGAGTCGAAGCAGAGCAGCCAGCAGGCATGTGGCCTTGTAGCGGGAGGCGGCTGCCGGAGGAACTAGAGCGGCAACCAGTGAAGGAGGCAACGACGGCGGCGTGTGGAGAGGCAGCCTGGAGAGCAGCGAATGGTGACCAGGGCCAGATCTCGAGTGGATCGAGCGCCACACGGTTCCTTTCGGGAACGACGAATACCAGATCAACATCGGGCAACAATTGATGTGGCAATCAACCTGAGACCAAGAAATCGATCAGGAGGGAAACCAGGAGCAGGTGCTTGGATCAGAGACCAAAAATTCGATCAAGATTGGATTGGGAGGGGACGAGTTGTGCGTCCCAGAGGGTCTGGGAAAAAAACCGTAGTTCATGATACCATGTTAGATAAATATGCAACGTGGTATTACTAGGAGGACAAAGCCGTGATATATAATGTACAGGTGGAATCCAAAAGGCTAGAATGCAAACGGCCAAAGGCCATCATAATTATAACTCTAACAACAATCATCTTTATACCATCCATCAGCATGTCCACCTTACAGAGGCAGCTCAAAACGTTTAAGAGATGAACCCGTACAATAGCGAGCACTTCGCGAGCCTTCGGATCCACCTCAGCGTCGGCAAAGATGTCACCGAATTGGCTGACCTAAAGAGTGAGAGCCCCCGCCCCCGCGCTCTTGCAAAGACGGAGAACGACCTTTGTTGGGAAGATGACCGTGAACTCAGATTCACTGATCAGGTGCACTCTCCATTCCAGTTTTCTTCTACCATTTGCTTTAAATCTTACTCTGACATCTGAGTCACCAACTTCTCATTGCAATCACCATGCCCAAGTTAGCTGAATTGGCTGCACTTGATTTTACCTCATCTGCCATCTCGAGGCAGTGGAAGTAGACCCCGTCTACTGCAAAGCCATACCACGGTAGCACAACCAACTTATCCCTCGTCGGCACATCCCAGTAGTATGCCCATCCTCGCCATAGATGTTGCAACATGCTGGAAACTGACAAGAGGAATGGTAGTGCCCGACGCGGTTACAGCTGGAGCACTTGATCCCCTGGCTTGTTCACCGCAAGGACAAAGTCGAGGACCTTCGCTTGCTCCGAGAGAGTCTAAGAATGTCCCTCCTGAAATTTTATTTAGTAGAACTATCTCTTAGTGAGGTTATGAAGATAAAAGAAGCTGCATTCTGCGTGGAGGAAAATTTGGCTATCGAATACACTCAATGAAGATTTTGAGAAAGCCATTAGCTTAGAATTGTCCACGCAATTCAGCGTCCAAAAATTCAATGATTCAACCATCTTCTTATAAGCCAATCAAATGATCTATTCCTCCACATTCCATCCAGTCAGGATATCTAGGAACTAACCGAAGCATCTAGCAAATTGAGGAGACACAAAACAAGTGATAATGAAGAGCATGATCAGACAACTTATATGACCTGTGTCATCTCACAGGAGGCGTCGCATATGCCATGTGAACGAGCGGGTGGTCGGGTAGAATCACTACTTTGATCTCCGTGTCAGGATGTTAGTGGCACCATTGCCAGTCTAGTGGCTCTTGTTCATAGTGACCGGTGTGCCTGGTCCCACACTCCTAGACTTCTTGCAAGCTGACATGGTGAAGGGGACCAGGTTTTGTGTGAGTATTGTTGGGCGCGGAATGTTCTGTCACCATCGAGTCCGACTAGCGGTTGGCGAAGATGCGACTGCCGATGCTGGTGTACACGCTTCAAGCTGGCCATCGTGGCTAGAGGAATGTCCTAGCGCGGGAGTGTGTGGAGTTGACTAAGCTTGTGACACATTACTAATGTTGAAAAAGCTCGTCGAGGAGGCGGCGGCGGTCGGTGGGATATGGTAGTCGAAGAGGATATGAATTATAGTCGTTCAACGCATAAGACGATAGGGGGAGCGAGCCAAGGCACGATAGATGACCTAATTAGAGGAGAATATTGGTGAGTAGCACAACACGGACTTGGCTCACCGTGCACCCGTCCCATTGAGATGACACAGAGATACGTGCTAGGGCATGGCAGTGGCGTGGGCCCATAAAGGGAGAACAATCGAAACAAAAGGATCACACAACACGACAAATTTTGGTGTTTTGAGCGTTTCGACATAAGTTACAGGGCGTCCACATTACCACAACAAGAACAACAAAGCCTTTCAGTCCAAAAACGTTAGGATAGGCTATAGTTAAAATCCATAAGATCTCGAAACCAAGTCATGGTTCTGGCATGTGGATAACTAACTTCCACGCAGCCCTGTCCATGGCGAGTTCTTTGGTGATATTCCAATCCTTCAAATCTCTCTTAGCGGACTCCTCCATGTCAAGTTTGGTCTACCACGACCTCTCTTAACATTCTCAACACGTTTTATCCGTCCGCTATGCACCGGCGCTTCTAGAAGCCTACGTTGTATATGCCTGAACCATCTTAGGCGAGATGGACAAGCTTCTCTTCCATCAGTGCTACCACAACTCTTTCCCGTATATCATCATTTCGGACCGGTCCTTTCTTGTGTGGCCACATATCCATCTCAGCATGCGCACTTAACTGTTGGATATGTCGCCTCTTGGTTAGCCAACATTCTGATACAACATCGCGGGTCGGATCGCCGTCCTCTAGAACCTGCCTTATAGCTTTTGTGGCACTATCCTATCAGAGAGGACGCCAGAAGCTTGGCGCCCACTTCATCATACCAGATTTGATTCGATGGCTCACATCTTCATCGACATCACATCCTTCTGTAGCATAGACCCCAAATATTGGAAGGTGTATTTCTCAGGTACCACCTGCCCATCAAGCCTAACCTCTTCCTCCTAGTGCATACTAGTACTGAAGCTGCACCTCATACTTAATTTTTTTACTCTGGCAGTTTATGCGGGATTGTTTGGCGTCGTTGCGACTTACATCCTTAGCTCTTCATATCGGCACTCACGGTCTCCAGAATTTCTTGTGGTGCCCCTAGATAGTCTTCTCAATATGTTGCTGTTCCATAGTTCCCAATAGCTACTCACCGCGAAACTCTTTCGTAGCACTTGATTTTTGCTCCACAACTCGCCCCTCATACTACAGTGGCACCGTTCTGCCAATCACAAACAACAATGCCGACCAATTCTCCACGGCCCAACAATTTTACCTCCCTTATGTTGCTACTTAGTCATGCGAGGTGGAGATAAATACTGGGGGGGGGGGGGGGGGGATGTTTAGCCACAACAGGGTATCGATGGATTCTACCAGTTTGTGTTATCGCTAGGTGGACACAAATATTCCTTGCAAGGAAACACATCTTTCCATTTGGACTTGTTGTGCTCCTCAGACACTCTATTTGGAACCATTCCATTCTGCTCCACTTTGTAACACCAAGAACACCCTTAATTTCGTTGAATTCACTGTCAACAATCTGTCAATCATGATACACAGACGATGTAGCATGTTGAGAGGGACGAGAGTACACCATCTATGATCTTCGAAGACGTAGGTGTACCGATGTTTAAGCCCCCTCTTGTTCAATGGTCATATGTTATGCTTTTCTTTATTATCTAGAATAAAAAAGAATGGAGGTCGTAGCTTATGTCTGCCTTCTCTGTTACTGTCAATGGACGAAGCATACGTTCTTCCCCAAATGGAATTGTTTCCTTCAAGGTAGGCATACCTTGCGGCTGTCCGATGGCCGTGGATGAATTCTCCTTAGAGGTTGCTAAGTGGTGAGGCCTGACGTCGAAAGGGGGTCATTATGAGCAAGTAAGGACAAACGTTTCCACATATTCTATCACTTTGCCACATTGTTGCATCCGTGCAATCTCGCCTAGAGGATTGTTTCGGATCGGTGGCCCAAAGCGCAGGTTGCAACATTCTTTAAACCTAGGCCTTGATGGCATACCGTCATCTCGCTCCAGCTGCATATACCACTCTTGAGCGACGCACGCGATGATATGGTGCCAACCAAACGTTGAACGCCTCATATGTGCGTTGTCCCCAAAAAATTGCTCGCAACAATCTAGCTAGGTGAGCGGGTGTTCCTTGCCATCAAAATTAGGAAACCAAACTTACGCCTCATATGTGTGTGGGTTATCCCTAAAAAATTGCTCGCAACGTGCTAGCCAGGTGAGCGGGTCTTCCTTGCCATCAAAATTAGGAAAATCCAACTTATGGCATTGTATGGCTCGGTTTTATCATGAGGCCGTCGCCGATAGCCTTCTCCTCTAAGGCGTTGATGCATATGTCAAGGGCTACAAAACCCTCCTCCATCTTCTTGAGGATAGCCTCCTGCACTATAGCCATGTCGCATCGGTTGCTTTCTTCTTATCGTTATCGAAAGAAATGGTGGTCGGCTCTTTTACCAAGATGTTTGAGAGAATTGAGAAGATACAGGGTAGATCAAAGAAATTAGAGAGGTAGTGATTTGCAATTGATAGATTAGTGTTTTACTTCTGCTTTACCAAAAGACATGGGATACAAATTCAGGACTAGTAGTAGTATTCACCTACGACTCTTCATTGAGTGACATGTAATTGACCTGGACTCTAATTATGGAAGCTGCCATCTATACTACTAACGCCACAACACCCACTATTGGAGGTAGGACAAAACAATGGCTGAGTCGATAGTACCAAACTGTAGGATTAGATAATTAAGTAACCCATTCCCGGTACGTAGTTTGTTAAGTAGAGGTATCAGCCTTTATTCCCATGTCTGTTTGTTGGAACATCAACTGGCAAATTGGAAATCCAAGAATAGTTTACTCATCGATGAGTCTGAGAAGGTGTGATCCGAGAGGCCCACATGGCCATCAACCTTTACGCTAACTAGCACACTGCGAACTTGGAGAATTTCCGGTCAGCGAACACTAGGGATGGCGGCAAGCATGTTCTAGCATGTCTGGGAGTTGTCGGAGTCTTGGTTGAGCCTCTTCGAGATGAGGGTCAATTGCCTGTGCTTGTCAAGGTACTTCATTTTTTTAGAGTGGTAGAGTATCGTGGCCATCACGATTACATTTCCATGCAGAGCACTGCTGCTGATGCCTTTGCACTCGTCCATAGGTGGCACCTTAACACAAAGCCCACGGGAATATGGACCACCTCCTAGCGAACCTCGACCCTCCTATACGGAGCAGAAGCCGTTTGAAACAATTGTAGTCGCGTCTTTCCGTAGCCGATTTTCTCCTTTTATAGTGCGTGTACACAAGTACTTGATAGAAAAAAGTTTTTTTTTTGGTAATTATGGAGCAATTTAACGTATGTGAAGAAACCCATCAATGCCTAATCTTTTTTCTTCTGAACTCGAGTAGAAAGTCTTTGCTGCTATCGAGGAATCCTAGTTGGTCATGTCTTAGGTTAGAGCCTTATAGGCACCCGGGAACGCGCTGGAGGACCGTCCCTCACATCGTATTTGACAGCAACCCAAGCCATTAACTCTTGCATTTCTTTGGCACTGGGCGAATAGGGTTTCTTGTGGCAATGTTGAATTTCATCTCATCCACCGTACGGCCAACTTAATACATCCTCAGTTAGGTATCACGCCTGTTGGCCCTGGAATCTTCACTAGTTAGTAGCAACCATGAACTTGCTAAGGGCAGTTGGACCCAACATCTACATGTATCTCTTGCATTTGTTATCGGCCCCCTAATATAGGTATCTTCACGCATAGCTATTAATAAATATTTTAGGGGCAATCGACTCCGAATGAGCACTAGATTGTTTGATGTTTAATCTCAGTTGGCATACTTGCTTATTTCCAATTCATCTATTGTTTCTTGTGAAATGCATAAATTATTTGAACTCAGCGCTAAGATTCTGAGGAAATCTGCAACACATTATCTGAACTCAATGCGTTTGCAATATTGAAATATGTTACTTTGACAGTTTGCTGTTTCTGAATGTGCTATTCTTCTAGAGTAGAACTTTTAATAAGAAAAATTATATCCTTGATGTTCCCAAGGAATAGTGCAAATAATCACCTCTTCAAGTGAACTGCTTGTAAATATCCTGATGTAATAAGAACCTGCAGGGGGCTACTTTTGCTGACATGGAAGGTGAGGAAACATTTGATCCATCATTCCTTGCACATGCTGCTGAGGCTATTGAGGAAAGGATTTCTGATGATGAAATAATTCTTGTTAAAGGCACAAACAACACAAGTTTGGTTAGTATTTTTCTGTCAATGTTTAGCTAGCTTTACTACGAACGGCAACATCATTAGTTCCAAGGTAGAGGCATCACACTTGCATTTCTTTTATGCAGGTTTCAATTATTCTGAGGGGAGCAAATGACTTCATGCTAGATGAGACTGAACTGTCTTTGCGCGATGCACCTTTGGACTCCAATATGGTAGGACCTCTTGCTGTTGTTCCTTTACTTGTTGCCTTATTGGCTCCCTGTTGTTGAACATAAACATATTGATATTGTCATGATTTATGTGGAATATGAGAAAACATCAATCTTTTCTTTTCCTTCTAGTTTCAACATTTTCTTGCTACTAAGTGTCACTTGCCGTTAAAGTTTAGATGGTGCTTCCTGCTTCTCATACTTGACATCTTTTCCAAGATTCTTTCTGTATATACATGCTTTGTTGGCCCATACTAGTGATTTTTTTTTACAATGTTTTATTTGAGACTTTGTTTTCAGTAAATTGCAATCCCAGTTTCTCAACAACTGTTTCCGTGCTTGAATGGAGGATACGAAATTCATCATTTAACCAAGCCACTCATTGCTTTAGTATCTGCTATTCCACATGATAGTGGTAGCATTAAATATTCTTTCTGGTCGGTGAATGCAGTTCTGTTAGGTGCTGTTTTCTTGTAGCTAGTGTACTTAACATGTATGGGTCATGCAGGTAGCTGCTGGGGGCGGGACATTGGAAGCTGCATTATCTGTGAACTTGGAGAACCAATCTAGAACTCGTGGATGTAGGGAAAAGCTGGCAATTGCCGAATTCGCAGAATCTTTGCTAATCATATTGAAGGTTTGATCAGTTCCGTTTTGTCTGAATCTTTCATATGCAACATCTGTCTATAAAAAAACTGGTGAAACTGACAGGTCCACCCTTTTCAGGTGCACGATCAACTGATGCTGGAAAGGCCATCAAAGTCGCCTGGCATGGTCAAGGCAACGCTGATTGAGTGCATGTTCCAGTCATTCTGCTGCCCCAGCATCCTGGGGGCTAACCTAGCTGTTGACGACTCAAAGTGTGTGCAGAATTGGTATGGACAGCGAGAACAGGAAGACTCACATAACCATGATCAATTACAAATTGCAGTAAAGCGTGTGCGTAAAGAGGATTTGTGCCATGTTGCTAAGCCAAGTTGTGCAACAACGGTATGGCTTATTTCTTCATACTGTGATTTCATCATACTGTCGATTAGAGGGTTGTGATAAAGCAGTATTTTCATAACTTTACTGTTTTGAATCTCAGTAATGACTTGTATACTTGGTGCTCCCATGAACTTATTAATAGTTCTGGGCTAAGATTCTAAGGAAAATGTGCAACACATCATCTGAACTCAACGCCCTTGTAATATTGAAACACGTTACTTTGTTTTCCTGTGTCTGAATCTATTACAGTAGAACTTATAATAAAAAAAACTTCTATCCTTGATGTTCCCGAGGAATAAGGCAAATAATCACCTCTTCGAGCCCAAGTGAACTGCCTGCCAATATTCTAAAGTAATAAGAACCTGCAGGTGCCTACTTTTGCCGACATGGAGGGTGAAGAAACATTTGATCCATCATTCCTTGGGCATGCTGATGATGTTGTTGAGGAAAGGATTTCTGATGATGAAATAATTCTTGTTAAAGGCACAAACAACACAAGTCTGGTCTGTAT
Source organism: Poa pratensis (assembly GCA_947311845.1). NCBI lineage: Eukaryota > Viridiplantae > Streptophyta > Magnoliopsida > Poales > Poaceae > Poa > Poa pratensis. The sequence continues at coordinate 36,882,107 of CAMZMU010000113.1, forward strand.
TTTTCTTCCAATGTTGAACTAGCTTTACTACAAACGGTAACAACATTAGTTTCGAAGGTAGAGGCTTCACACTTTCATTTCTGTTATGTAGGTTTCAATTGTTCTTAGGGAGTTAGGGGAGCAAATGACTTCATGCTAGATGAGACTGAACTATCTTTGCACGATGCACCTGTGGACTCCAATATGGTAGGACCTCTTGATGCCGTCCTTTCACTTGTTGCCTTATTGGTTCTCCCTGTTGTTGAACATAAAAACATATTTATGTTGTCATGATTTATGTGGGATATGAGAAAACATCAATCTTCTCTTTTCCTTCTCCTTTCAACATTTTCTTCCTACTAAGTGTGACTTGCCGTTAAAGTTTAGCTGGTGCTTCCCGCTTCTTGTACTCAAAATATTTTCCAAGATTCTTGTGCATAAACATATTTGTTGTTGGCCCATTCAAGCGACGTTTTTACAATGTTTTATTTGAGACCTTGTTATCAGTAATTGCAATCCCAGTTTCTCAAGAACTGTTTCCGTGCTTGAAAGGAGGATACGAAATTCATCGTTTAAGTTTTTAACCAAGCCACTCAATGCTTTAGTGTCTGCTATTCCACATGATTGCGCTAGCATTAAATCTTGTTTCGTGGTCGGTTAATGCAGTTCTGTTAGATGCTGTTTTCTTGTAACTAGTGTACTTAACATGAATGGGTCATGCAGGTAGCTGCTAGTGGCGGGTCATTAGACGCTGCATTGTCTGTGTACTTGGAGAATCAAGCTAGAACTTTTGGATCTAGGGAACAGCTGGCAACTGTCGAATTCGCAGAATCTTTGCTAATCATACCAAAGGTTTGATCAGTTCCGCTTTGTCTGAATCTTCATATGCAATATCTGGTCTACAAAAAACTGGAGAAAACTGACCGATCCATCCTTTTCAGGTGCACAATCAACTGACCCTGGAAGGGTCATCAGAGTCGTCTGGCATGGCCAAGACAACGCTGGTTGAGTGCATGTCCCAGCCCTTGTGCTTCCCCAGCATCCTGGGGGATAACCTCGCTGTCGACAACGCAAAGAGTGCGCATAATTGGTATGCAGACAGAGCACAGGAAGACCCACGGCAACATGATCATTACCTGCTCGGCCGAGTTGCTGTCGTGGCGTAGCTGCATGCTCAAGGCAAGGGAACTTTGACACTGGCATGGAAAGCAGTGAGATGAGAGAGAATACGGAGCCGATACAATTTTGTATATATGTAGCGTAGGACCGACTAAATCATCAACAAGAGGAAGAGAAACAAATGTGCGGACGCTAGCTAGATAGTGACATTGGATTGGGCATAACCGCATGAGCTTCTTCTGTGGAGTATTTTACTCTGCAAGTCTGAGAATCAAACCGCAGGTGCTCTCAGTTTGACCCGCTTGCAAGGCTATCTGCAAGTGGCACTGAGAGTAACTAGAGCGATGATGCAGGAATGGAAACTTGATGGATACGAAGCGTTGGGAGGGGAAGACAGTGATCGCATCACATCGAGAATTGTGCACAGATCGTCCAACTCCATTCTACATTCCGGTCAGACAGGCAGCCACAGCTGCTGATCAGCACATGCCACCGTCTCAACAGCACAAGGTCAAAGTTAAGTATTGCCTCCCTCCGTGTCCACCTGACCAGCTGGAATGGTAATATAAAGAATCTGAGTTCCTACAGAATGACAGGGCAATGCTCAATGCTTGCTGGCAAAACATTATGGTCTAGGATTAGGTTACTGATGGATGCAGTTCATCAGATGCTAATTCTTCATGTAACGATCAGTTGCTGGCAAACTAGCAAAGCAAAGCAAACCAGGGCGCTACTGAATCATAGAAGCACACTTCAGCAACATAAAGACTTGCCATCAGACCACAAATTTCAAATCTATGTTGTATACGAATCATGAATTAATTTCAATCGCAGCACGTTTCCTTCTCTTCTTCAAGATATAAAATTAACACAACACAAGCTCAAGTCGGAATATCTATCTATATCCCAGGGCTCCTGGCATAAGTACAAACAGCTTCTACTTCAAGAGCATTCCTCTACAGCTAGCTACATATTCTCAACCCAATATCACCGGACATTTTGCATCTTGCTCTTTGGCAAAACCAGTCTGTCGGGATTTGGTGTAATTTACAAAGAACAGTCCCACCAGTAAGTAAACGGTAAAAGAAAAGACCAAACTACCATAACTATTCACTCTTGTCTCCCATGAAGAAAAAGAAACTTCAATTGCTACACCTAGCACGAGAGGATATTACACCGGCACTCGTTTCCCCCTGTAACGGTCAAGGAACTGCAAACATGTAAACTCAGCTAGTCAGAATTTGAAAAGAATCAAGCTCCATGTCTCTCGGCAGCAACAAAAGTAGAATATCTGATGTACGTTTCATACCGATGTGACAAAGGGCTGTTGAAAAATCCAGCCAAGGATAGGAATCCTTTGAAGGAAAACCGCAAGAGTTGGCCAAAATCCACTGCAATTGAATGAATGCAAATCAGTGACAATTGGTACACATGTAGCTTTAACCTTTTTAGGTTTTTTTTAAACATAAAAGGGCAAGTAGTAGTGAAGAGATAAATAATGAAAGATCTAACCTGAAGAGTACGACAAAGCCATATGCCTCTAAGAGCATGCCAAAGAATGGCCATCCAATGAGAACGAGGAAAAAGCCAGCACCAAAAGAGATGGTACCCTGTTCATTACGTCAGTTACTTATATAATATAAAATGTTAAGGGGAATACCAATATCAGTTTAGTGGTTGCCAAACCTTGTAATTCTTAGGCTTTGTGAAGAACTGCATAGTTGATTTCAGACCAATCGTCAAACCCAAACCTGACAAGAAGAGTATCTGAAAGAATACACACATAAGAAAAAGTGAAACCATGTCCATTAAACAATTGTACTAGCCAATTCAGCTATTTAGATCAATAAGAAGACTGAGAAAAGGAAACTTACATTGCCCATCGCAATAAGCCCCTTGTCAAAGAAGAAAACGATTCCAAGGAAGGAGAAGAATACTCCAAAGCCTGTCAGGCCTAGCCCAATCTCTGATGAAGATAAAATGCAAGTGTCATAAACCATTTGAGTGAGAAGAAAAAATTATTATCTAAGCTGCATAGTTATAACACACAGTCCCTAACATTGCTAACATAATGTTACTAACTGAACAGATAAGTTTACACCATTGGCATTGGTTGACCAAAAAGACCAGAAAACATCCTACTTATTATTCTTCAAATTTAAAGGGTTCCGCTGCACACAGCTTCTGAAAGTCATGAGGCTTGCAGTTATTTTAGAGCACCAAATCAGCCAAAGAAATGTGAACTTGGGCCGAGCTAAAAAGTAGAACAGCTGATCGCTCACCACTATTGAACAAGCAAAATGGCATCACCAGTGACCAACTAGAGACTGCTACAGACCATGTAGTTGACACAATGTATAGTGCTGGTTTTAAAACACTACTATTCCAAAACAATCCAGTACCTCATGGAAAAATCTAAACTAACTCTGAATCTTATAATTTCACTCTCACTACAAGGCTACCCAATTGGTATGGTTTTGTCATGTACTGGTCCAGCTCACTTGTAACTAGCTATACGGTGCTACATATTTGTTGAGAGATACGACATCCAGGGTAAGTTTCAGAACATATGAGAAAATAGTGAATTAGAAGCTTGGAAAAAGCAGCAAGCTATGTAGCACATGCATGATGAATAAGCCAGCCTTTTAGAATAAACAGAAGGTAATTTGTCATTATTTGTATCATCTGGTGGCATAATATTAATTTGATAACACGTGGAGATCAGAAGAAGCAGAAACACATGAGAAGGACTAAATCAGTTCAACCTCTGGTGCCCAGGGCAAGTTATCAATGTTCCAATCATCATACAGAAATGAAACAAAAAATGAAGAACAAAATGGTGCCAGGTCCATACATACTCTTGAGGTCATTCATCTCAAAGGAAACCATCTTATCCAGCAATAGCCAAGGCACCGGTGACGAAATCCTTCAGCTTCAAAACAACATGTAGATATCAGACACAACTTAGACGGAAGGCTCGCAATGAGCCCAGCTTTGAATTAACAAAGCCAACAACCGGCTAACAGTTACAACTTACAACACGCACCAACCACACACACGCACCCCTTACAAGCAACAAAGTATCACAAGGGAGAACAAGCAAGCAACTAAATGAGGCACAAACTAAAAGAGAGTTGCTTGATCATGGAGACGCCTTGACTTCAGTTGCCCGGAGACGCCGTCGGAGGTAACAAAACCAACAGACCTCCACTGCGCCATCCCCATCACCACCATAGACACGCCGTCGAGGAGCCGAGCAGAGCTTATGAATCCAAAGGGAGGGGCTTACGACAGCGCCTCCAAGAAGAAAAACGGCGTCCAAGACGTCGTCGTTGCCGGCAGAGAACCTGCAGAGCTTTCGCCAAGACCCCGGGACACCAACCCTAGAAGTAGGGCGATTCAAAGACCGCTATAAGAGCCTTCACCAGACACACGCACTTGGGAAACGGGGCGGAACAGCGAGACGGTTTCCGAACGTCCAGTAAAAGGGGAGATCTTCATGGCGATGCCTTCAACAAGGGAACGACACCCGCATGTGTTGTCATCGCCAACACTGGACAAACCAGTGCACGGTTTTCACCGAGACCCGTCCAGAACCAGACGTCGGCCACCCTCACGAGGACGCGGAGAAGAACACCAAAGGACGGCGTCACCGACCTCCAAACCTCGGGAAAACTCGGTACGCTAGCCCAGCACACCGGAAAACACGTCAAAGACGGAGAGCAGGGACAACAGATCGTCACCGTGCTCCATCGAGGGAGGAAGGAGGAACACCCCACACACACACATGCATGTGAGGGAGCTCCCCGCCGCCACCATCAGCCGCCGCGTCGGTGGCACCTCAGACGACAGCAGGGGAAGCGAGCCGCGGGAGGCGGGGCTCAACGCCACCCAGACCACCCACCAGCTGCCAGCAGCACAACTCCGGCCGTCGGCCCGGGCTGCCTCCGCCGGAGCGAGAACACGGCCTCCGAAGAACCGTGACGCTGCACCCAAGCAGGACCGGGGAGACCCTGCTCCGCCGGCCAGACGAGCTCCAAGGGGAGGAGCCGCAAGCGGTCGAGGGAACCGCACCACCCAAAAAACGGGCGGCCAGAACCAGGCCCGCTCGGCCCAGATCTGAGCCCGCACGGCCCAGCCCGAGGCTGCCGGCAGGAGCCGCCGCCGCCCCTCTCCTCTTCTTCGCAGCCAAGAAGGCCGCATCCATCGCCGCCGCGGCGTCCATGCCCGCCGGCGAGGCTCTGGGCCGCCGCCCAGGCTCCACAATTCCGGCCGCCATGGCCCCACACCCGGCGACCTCCACCTGCGCGCGCTGCTCCGCCCCGCCCCCTTTTGGGAGAGAGGGGTCCGCCGCCACCGCGGCTCGGGCCGGCGGCAGCGGCGGTGGGGGAGGGACGGCGGTGGGGGCTGCTGGCGGCGCGGTTTTGCGGCCGCCCCCGCGTCGCCTGGGGAGAGACGCGAGCGCGGGTTGGGGGAGGGGGTGTGATGGCGTGTAACGTAATCGCCATCAGACACAACTTACATGACCGTCAGTACGAAGTCTTCGTAACAGAGCTCCAGAAGAGCACGATCAGCAAACTGCATTTTCTCTGTCGGCTCGGGCAGCACTAAGCTTCTAATCTAGAGCCAACATGGCGTCTCAGGGCAGATCACCATCGGCGGGAGGGGCATGAATATCCTAATTCCGTACAGAGAAGAAGAGCAGCACGGCATTTCGCGAGCCGGAAGATGACATTGGAGGACGATTCATGAGGCAGGGGCGGATGTAGATGGTGCGCCGGGAAGTTGGGAAGGTCAGTGGGATACTGGGATTCACAACTAAGCGCCGGATCAGAGAAAACTTACCGGAGACTTGCGGACGGGGCGGATGCAGCGGGACCTCGATGCCCCGACGAGGAAGAAGGGGAAGCGCGATGGGGGCGACGCGTGAGAGGCTGGGGTGGGGCGCGGGATTCCAGCGGCTCGGCGGCGGCGTGTGTGTTGTGCCGGCGAAAGGGTGCCGGTGTGTTTTTATTTTTTCTTTCTGTTGGGAAATGGAGCCATGGAGGTACCGAGAATGTGAATTTTTTTGCACGAATATAGAAGGCAACGTATCCTGTGATGGACTCAGCTTCAGTGACTTGTAGTGCACAAGTCACCGAGAGACTTGAGCCAATCTCGTCCCTCCGTTTTAGATCCAACGAACGAGATTCACCCAAATCTGAATCTAAAAAATAAAACTTCTTAGAGAAAATCGAAAAAATTCCAGTAAATCATAAATGGTTTGTTTTGTATTCTCTGAAAGTTTCAATCTATTTCGAGTGATGGTTTGTGTATAAATATTGTTTTTATGTTGATTTACTGGAATTTTTTCGATTTTTTCTGAGAAGTTTTATTTTTCAGATTCAGATTTTGGTGAATCTCGTTCGTTGGATCTAAACGGAGGGACGAGATTGGCTCAAATCTCTCGGTGACTTGTGCACTACAAGTCACTGAAGGTGAGTCCTCCTGTGATCCCGCTACTTATGTGTATCCGTGCATCCGAGCCTTGTCGACCGCTTGATTTACAGTCGACGTCAGCGATCAGAAACAATACGATTTTTGCAGATACACGCCCGCAACCTACCTAAGCTCGCCTGTAATTTGCGAAAAAAACCTCAGCTAAGCGACCAGCACGAACGGCGAAATACATCCTCGACGCGCAGGCCTGAGACACAACGCGACTGCCGGCGGCCGGCGACGCATCCCAACGCGGCAGACATCAGCGATCACCAACAGCTCTAAGAGGACACATCACACGCATGCGACTGCAAGTGCTACCCAGATCCAATCAGACACTACATAAATTAAAGTGTGATTTGACTTTTGTATTCGATTGCATGCCGAAGCAGTCATGCATACTACTATTCCCTAGTATATAAAAGTACAACATTTTGAGCTTCAATTCCAGCGTCCACGTCGTCCGAAATACCACGGCCGTCCGATCGCGACGTTGAACGGTCTAGATGCGCTTTAAAAATCGCGTTGCTACAGTATTACTGTAGCAGTTGGATTTCTACCAATCAGATGGCGCCACGTCGCCCCGCACGGACGCTTTTGCAGAAAACCGCCCGCAAAGGGCTCTTTTGCAATTTACGAGAAAGCCAGGGCCCTCCGTCCAAAACCGTCGGCACAATCCCCCTGCCTCCTCTCTCTCCCGTGCGACGCCATCGTCGCCGGTGCCGCCGGCGCGCCGCCCCGCCATCCGCTGCTCCATGCTCAGATCGAAGGATGCCAAAGGCTCCGCCGCCGCGTCTTCTCCGTCTCTGCCGACAAACGCATGCTGGGACGGCCTACGCACGCCGGATTCGTCGCCGCCGCGCTCGGCAGGGACAGGGCTCCGCGGCCGCGTTTTGCGGGGAGCGATGTCGCACAGCCAGGCCGGAGTGTTCCGAGGTTAGTGAATTTGTGCTGTGAATTGAGATTTTTCGACGTCGTACGCCATCCCGCCGCTCCTCCTCTGCCGCCGCCGCCCCACATCTTTCCCGGTCATGGCGGACATGGCCGCCTCACGCGTGCAGATAAACATCCGCACCATGAGGGCGTCGAGGAGTTGTCCGTCAAGCTGGGCCGCGCCGAGGAGGCGACCGCGTGAGCTGCGGCACGGAGTACAACGGTAGATCGATCAAATCGTCGCTCGATTCTCTCTCTCCTCCTGTGAGCAGCTCAAGGTCAACACGCGAGCAGCTTTTGCTTCGATTGGTGCTATTCGTGCTCCCGACAGGTAACTCAAGCTTCGATTGGTGTTGTTCTTGCTTCGATTGAATTTTAATTTGGGATGGATTTCAGTTACTTGGCAAATCGATCCGGACGCACGCCGCGCCGGCCGTGTCCTGGCAGGTAGCGGCAGTTCAAACAGTTCACTTGAATCTCAGTAATTTGACAAGTAGCTGGCAAGCCCACTGCAGCGTACATCTTAATTTGGTATGGGTCAGTTTTAACATTGATTTTTGCCTATGCACATAATTTTGATGGTGCACATAATTGATAAATTATTTGTATGACTTAATATTTAAGTACTATTTGTATTTTATTTGTGTTCAAACATCTAGATAAGAGTTTTATGATATTTATGCTACATATATTTGCAACTGTGAATATATAGGCCATAAGGTGTGCTGTCCTATTTTGCATCATCTGGAACTCCACTACTGCAATGTTTTAAATCATGTGAGTGTCCTATATTTCATGCCTTAACATCTAAAAAAAATGGTGCTCTAACACTATTTTCAGGTGTCCTATTTTACATCATCCGTTTAAAATGTTCTAACGTAGGGTCCTAAACAGTAGAGATGGTATCGATGCTTGAGGTGTCCGTTTCATATCTAAATCTAGCTACCATGGTTTTTTGTATGACCGGCTGCCTTATTTAGATTGGATATCAACCAAGGTGGTTAATCTACAATCCCCTCTTCTTGCTAATTATAGTACTATTAGTGTAAAAGGATTTGTCTCTTATTCCATGTTTTGAGCATTTGTCTCTTATTCCAGTCCTGTGTCAGGTTCCCTTCTTGCTTTATTGTTCCCGTTATCATTTCTTCAGTATAGCTCGACTGAAGGCAGAAGGGTTCAGCACGGAATTGTGCCAGTAAGGAACGATGTAGGTAAGTGTGTTGCAGGAGTGTGTGCACCATTCATGTCTCATGGTAAGAAGATGCATACCTTAAGGTTGCTTTTGTCTGTATTACAAATGGCCTTGGGGTTTCATGTGCTGAAATCATAAGAACAATCAGTGAAACTAATTATATCGAAATGACAGATGTGTATGCATTTTTTTTGGCATCTATAGCATGCTTCGTCTAGCCACTGAAGTTATATTGGTGTTTTCCATACAGACCATAGCTGTTGGAATGAATTTGCTTTGGTCTGCAAAACATATTTTATCTTGCCTGTAGGTCCAAGCACTAAAACTCAGCTGCTAATGATTTGTTTGCGCGGCACCTACCTATTCTTATTCCCATATCCGTGCCACTACAGTTGCCACACTTACGATAGATCCTATGGCGGTACAATTCTCTGCAAAAAAAACTGAATTAATCATCGCCATAGAGGCCCTTTTGGTTTAGATATGAGATCGGGAGAATCCTAGTGACATTGTCTTCTGCTATATTTAGGAAGTTTTATTTGCAGTGGAATGTCCTTTTGTTTTGCTAATCAGAATGTTCTAAAGTTCTTGGTTATCCTGTCCTTGAAATGTTGTTTTTCTTGGTCTAACTAGAGTGATTACTTTTACTTCTTCATATTAATATGACAGTGCTGGTCTGCCAGGAATACGCGCTAAAAACATTTATGTATGCTGTTGTCTGTTTCAGGAATTGATACCCAAACACAGCCTTCGGCGGTGTCCAATAAATCAAGGAGCCAATTGTGGATTGTTTGGTGGTGTATGGTGGGTGTGACCTGGATTGGATGGGTAAATTCAAAGGCGCAATCGTTCTACAGAAGCTAGCAGAGTGAGCAATCCAGTTTGGCGTGGACACACGATGCTTAATCTGATGACCAGGTTGCGACACATGTTTTCTGTTATGTACCATAAGTTTACACATGTGTGATAAAATCTAAATAGTGTATTTAACAATGATGTTGAGCTTCCCTTTCAACCATCAATGTAAACTCATGGGCATGGCGTATCTCCGTGATTTCAACGGAAAAGGATTGGGGCTAGAAGTAGAGTCAAGAGGTTTGCAACTTCTTTTATGTTATTCTGCATGCTGTTTAATGCGAGTCAGTTGTAGATTTCTTTCTTTATGTTGACTTGAGTATCTTCCAGGTGTTATGGACAGCTCAAAGTTTCCCAGTCTTATGTTCAAAATGTTATTACTATGTACAGTATGTTAATTTTCAGCCTGTGATTTGAGCAGTATAGATATCTATTAAAAGGCATGATTTTCAAAGATTTTGTATGTTTCCATGTAATTGCATCTCTCCCTTCATTCTGCTCGACAATGATAATTGCCATATGACATCTCGGTGTAGATGATCCATATATTGTTTTTAAAATAAATAGCACTTAGTATGGAGGCATGGTCATTATTGCAGACACTTATGTTTGGCTTTGATGAGTAATGTCAAATTAGTGTCTCCTTCCGCTCTCTCGGATACGCGTGGTCGCGTCCCCGCGCGCGTCCACCGCCGCGCCGCCGTTTCCGCCGCGCCTGACGTCATGCCGACGTCAGCGCGGCCCACCCGTCAGCAACTGCGCACTTCCACTGGAATTTCCCAAAAAAAAAAAAAAAAGGGCCCCACTGTCAGCTATGCAGAATTACAGAAATAATTAAAATTCAAAAAAACCATACCTTCCAAACCGTAATTCACAACAATACAGACAAAATACCAAAATTTACTTTAAAAAAAAGATCTTTACAACTAACACACCTTCATACATGTTTAAACAACTTTAAAAAAAATTGTTCCAATATCTTTTTACAACAATTACAAAAAAAATACAAAAATTCAAAGAATGCATATCTTTAAAACAACAATTTAAAAAAAATCAAATCCAAAAAAAAATGCTTACCTTTCAAACTACACTTCAAAATAGTACAAACATTAAGTGGACCCCACTTACTTACAATTTTTTTCACAAATTCAAAATTTTAAATCTAATCAGCCTACAAATCAAAATAACAATTAAAAAACAAAACTAAAATTCAAACAATGCATATCTTTAAAACAACAATTATGAAAAAAGTTGAAATCCAAAAAAAAGCTTGCCTTCCAAACTACACTTGAATTATATAATAATTCAACTTTAATTTCCTAAAAAAAAGCAACACAAAAAAAAAAGATGCTCTAAAATATAAATACCTCACATATTATCTCACATAAATAATAGATGCCTCAAAAACAAAAATACATAAATATAATCACATATAAATAATACCCTCATATTTTTAGTTCAAATCCTGCATTTCAAAATAATACAAAAAAATATGACAGAATTTCCTAAATTTAACAAATTATCAAACTATCCAAAATCCAACCATTTTTAAACCGGAAACATTTTCCAATTCCAATTATTTCCACACTTACAAAACTTTACAACATCGCCACTTTCAAATTCAAATTCAAAATCACACGCGCGGCATTTGCCGCGCTCATATCCCTAGTATATATGAAAGCTGGTCGATTTCTCGCGCTGGGAGCGATCGAGTCACAGTAGATCACTGTTCCTAGGAACAGTGATCTACTGTGTTCCGATTCGAGCCGTCGAACGGCAATTGGACGGCACAGAGGACACGCCCGTGACGGTTTTGCAGAAAAACCCTTTCCTGATCGTAAAATCAACCCGTAGTCCGCATCTTTACGCTGCGAGGGACGTAACTGCAATTTGGGCAAAACTGGAGGACCTACATAGAAAAGCATCACCACTTCACCCCCTCCCCTCCCCATCGCGCGCGCGGCCGAGGTCGCCGCCGGCCGCCGACGCCTGGCGCCGCCACCACGGCCCTCCCCCCCTCAAATCGGGGCATACAGATCGCTCCGCCGCCGTGCCCTCCACCTCCTCGCCGCGGATCGGCCGCCGGCACGCCGCCCGCGCGCGTGACGAGGGGTTAACTCATCAAATCCCATGGTTAGGACCTAGGGTTGAGATTATGGGAGAGAACGTGGAAGTACTGGTAGTTTCGTCGGCTGACAAGCAGAGGCAAAGATTTACCCTGGTTCAGGCCCCTCGGGTGGAGGTAAAGACCCTACTTCCTGCTTGTCTGGTATTGATTGTGTGGGATTATGTGATTACAGGGAAGCTCCGGCGAGATGTCGATCTCGTTAGGGCTTGTGGTGGTTCGAGTATGGCTCCCCTAGGATCGACGGCCCTCCCAGCTTTTATAAGAGGCTGGATCTCGGGAGTCCGTAACCGACCCTAATTACATGTAAGGAAAGTATAAACCGACTATGCCTATGTCTAATCTTGGAGAGTACTCCATCTTGTTGGGCCTTTCGTCATGGCTTCATGTAGTCTCTTGATAGTTGGGGCTTAGTCGACACGTGCACCAGGTACGATTATGGTAGGGTACCCGAGATGTATATCCTTGTCAGTAGCCCCCGAGTACTTATTTGACTCGAAGAATCGGGCATGGACTCATTCGTAAGTGCACGTCATATGCTTTGTATTATAATTGGAACTCCTGTATGAATAGCACATGTTGGCTGTGTCGAGTATCTCATCGACTGTGGTTTTTGCTTATGATGATCAAGGGATAATAGTTTAGTAGGCCCAGTACACTCGACGGAACGGACTGGTTAACTATACATTCGGGTAAAACCTTAGTAGCTTTCAATCAAACTGGAGTCCCCGGACTTGAATCTGGAACAAACTGTTCAGATTCGATTAGGCCGCGGAGGTCTTACTGAGTCGATTTGCAGTATAGATTTGAATTTTACGCAACGCGTCCGTCAGGATTTTTTATCATGTCTGCTGACACGGAAAGTATAAAGATTTACGTTGCTGGAACGGTACTTAGCCCAGCTCGAAAGTTCGGCGGGTCTTACCTTTGCAGTATGCGTGCAGCATCCGAGATATTTGCGGCGGACGCAACTCGGGAATGTTTCGAGTACGATTTTGTATATACTGAGTCGATCCTTTTGTCGACTGACACTTTGTTGTTATTCTATCGGGTGCGCGACAGCGCTCCCGATGGGAGTAGCCCCCGAGATTGTGCTTTATTGCTTGCAATGGAGGATAATCTCAGATCTTCTTACCTTGCATATGTTACTCGAAGAAATTTTTGCCGTAATTCTATCGGGTGCACGACAGTGCTCCCGATGAGAGTAGCCCCGAGATTATGTTGTATTGCTTGTAATGGAGGATAATCTCAAAATCATTTTATCTTGAGCATCTCCAGTCGAAGAATTTTTTGATATGCTCCCGATGGGAGTAATATGCCTCAATCGAAGGAACGGTCGAGTGACCAAATTTGTCTTAATATTGCTCTTTCACACCCGAACCAAGCAAGGCAGTCGATTAATCAATCTGCGTTGGGCGGACTCGATTTCTTTTTCGAATAGGGCGTGCAATGACGTCAGGGATGACGTTTGTGGCGACTGCGCTGCCTGACACGCGGTGGCGTGCGTTATGCTGTGATAGATGGGACGTGACACGTCTGTGGGCCCACGATGCAGCCGTTTGGACTGGATTTGACGTTCAGGCACGATTTCTCTAGGACTATGATGACGGTTCCTAGATTCCCGTGCATAGTGGGCGGAGTGGCCGGCGACGGTTGCTCTCCATGGCTGCCACGTGTACGGCTGGATTTGCTACTTTGCCCACGATCTCGCATCAACGGTGCGGATTCATTTGCGTGAGGTTAAAAGGCTGCGGCGGAGTAAATAATACTTTTACTTGCCATTTGTTCTCCGCCGCCGCTGCTTCTTCTTCCTCCTAGCGCATCGCCATAGCCCAACACTCAAGCTTTTGCCACCCACCATCGCGATGACGAAGCCTGCGACCCGGAAGGGCAGGAGTGCGGCGAACGCGTCGGCAGATAGCGCCGCTGGAGCCGCTACCAGCGGTTTGAAGAGGGACAAAGGCTCGTGGACCAAGACCACCTGCAGCAAGAGGATGCTCACCGGCCTGCGGAACGACGAGCTGATTCCTGCGGAGACCTCACAGGTTCGCATCCCCGGTGCCGAGGTAATCCCGCGTCCAGGCCCCAATGAGCGGGTCTGTTTTGTGGATTTTGTGAACAGGGGATTCTCCTTCCCTATTCATAACTTTCTTCGTGCACTGATGCACGTTTATGGAGTGCAATTGCACGATTTTACGCCCAATGGGCTTTTGCACATTGCGTGTTTCTTCGTTCTTTCCGAATGCTTCTTGGGCGTTGCGCCCCACTTCGGGCTGTTTCGCCGCATCTTCAACGTCAAGTGCCAGCACAGCGCCAAAGGACCTGGTGATTTTGGAGTACAGACTCGACCTGACGTCGAGTACTTCAAGATTAACTTCCTTGAGTCTGTGCAAGGATGGCGCCAAAAGTGGTTCTACATCAAGGATGTGACCATAGGCACCCAAGCGTTCGGGTTGCCTCCCTTTGACGTAGATGCCCTGGTGAAGAAGAGGCCATCCTGGATCGCCCAACCGACCGGAGTCGAAGCCGAAGAGGCTGACATTCTGATGGAGAAGGTGCTAAAGCTTCAGACCACTGTTGGTCGGGAGGTTACGGGCATCCATTTTTAGCCATTATTGCCAAAAGGCGAGTGCAGCCCCTCCGAGCCCGAGCGCATGCTATGTGGGCATACAGTGGGGTTTCTGATCCAACCCGCTCACGCGCAGTGGAGCTTTCTGATGCGGAAGCAGGAAGTTGGTAAGAAGCCTTACCAAACTGACTGATGAAGAGCCTTGCGAGATGAACTCGCCTGTGCCTCCTTATGAAACCAGCAACCCTCTACCAGAGGTAACAGTCGATACTATATGTAAGTTTATATGTTATGCATGTGCGATATTGATTCCTTTGCTGTTTCTGTGTGCAGGGACACAGAATGTATGAGTCGATGCCTCCTCTGCCAGAGAGCGGCCCAGTGCCGGACAATGAGCCACTCGAGGCGGGCTCTGATGATGAAGTGACCTCACTCACCACCGCACATACGCCAGACGCCGATGAAGGCGATGCTGAGGTGCAGGCCAAGCAGAAGTGGTCGCGCGAGGAAGAAGACATTGCTGACTCAGAGGAGAAGGAGGGGAACGAGACGGAGTCGACGATGGCGCCACTCGATATCCCTCCGATTCGCTCGCTTCCCCCACGACCCCCGAAGAGATCACGCCTCAGCATGGGTGTGCTTGCACCTGGTCGAATGGTCGACCTTACTGAAGAGTAAGTATATGAGCATCTGCTTTTTGATAGTTTATGAACGTTGCCAAGTTGTTTACTTAGCATGTGTGACACAGCGTGTCCTCGGATGAAGATTTGCCACCGCCACCTCAGATGGAGAAGAGCAGCGCGGCGTCGACTGTTCGAGTTTGCCACCAGAACAGCCACCAACCGCTGCGACTCCGGCTGCCGCGGACGCGGCCACGCCATCTGAGCCTGAGGTTGCGGCTGACAAAGAGGAGGCAGCAGCGACGGGCATTCCTGCGTCGACTTCCTCCTTCTTGAATCATGTAAGCTTGTGCCTTTGTTCCATAGTTGAATCATTAGAGGGTGTTAAAGCTGTTCATAGACCCGATAAATCGATTCTAAACTTTGCGTGTTGTGATGTAGTCATTTGTACAAGAGCTAATGAAGGCAGGCTCCAAGTATGTGCACATGGAGACGGAAGTCGCCACCTTGCAGCAGCAACTCGAGGATGCGAAGAGTAAGTATCCTGTAATGAGAACTCAAGTGTTTTTGATGTGACATCTTTTGCAGCATGTTGAGGAAATGCTTATGTGTTTCGCAGAGTCAGCGACTGCCGCTGCAGAAGAGATGGGCAAGGCTACCCGTCGAGTTGCTGATCTGGAGAAGGGTTGAAAGCAGCCGAAGTTAGGGAAGACCAGGCGATTGGTCGACTTTCTACTGCCAGCACCACTTTGACAGGTATGCAATTTTTGCCATTGAACTAGATGCTTGTAGTTGTTGTACTTCTAAACATGGTATTTACATGCTATGCTAGGTGTGATGGATGGCCCTACTGCCCCTGGCAAGCAAAACGTTGGCGCTTCACTTGATGAAAGTGTAGCTGTCGCAGAGGTTGCCAACAGTAGGGCAGGGGAGATGCTGACGAAGGCGGCGAGTGCTTTGGGCGCCCTTCACAGCAGCTTCTTCCCAGATGATGAGCTTCCATCTACGTTTGCAGAACTGGTGGAGCTGTTCAAGCCCGAAGAAACTGCCGTCGCCGATTTCTGTCGCGAGCAATGGTAAGTGGTGCTCAGACTACTTTTCTCATGTTGCTCGCGCACGGAGTCGAGGCGGATTTTGACAAGGTCACGACGAAGTTCCCGAGGGGGCCTGGCGGTAAAACCATCGGGTTAGGCACTTGGATGGAGGCTGCCCAAAAGTATGCTCAACAGCTTGTATCAACGTTGAAGACAGGGCAGCCAAGCTTCAGGCGAAGAAGGCTTCCTCCAAAAAGTCGATGACTAGCGAGTGATTCCTTCGTCCTAGTTTTAGGGACGTTTTATGATTTTGCTTTTGCTGTAAAAAAACTTCAGACTTCGTATTTGTGCTTCATGAAATATGCACTCCAGTTATCGGGAGGCACAGCCCCCGAGCCTTTTGCTTGACCTCTTCTGTTCCTCTTATGTTCTGAGTTATTCTGGATGTAGACCCGAGCCTCTAGAACATCGACTGGTCCAGGTGCGAGCGGATCCACTCAGTCACGTAGCGTGAATAATCAGAAAATCATCGACTTCCTTCAGCTAAAACTTTCCAAGGTGACAAGCGAGCTGAAGAAGACACAAGACGCATATGCGGAGTTGCAGTCGAGGCCATCTCCAATTACAGAGCGGGAGGCCTTTTTGCTTGAAGAATTGGAGAAAGTAAACTTACAGCTGGAATGTAAGCCTTTTGGAAGTTGATTTGTGGACTCGACACACAGGTCGACTGGGATAATAATTTTGCTTTATTTTTGCCATAGGTGTTTGCTTTGAACAGTCGTAGGAGGAGGCACGGCTACAGGACCGACTCGACGGTCAAGCGAGTAGCGCGGAGTACGCTGCCACCCCTTTTGGTCGGACAGGGCGAGGAGTGCCATTTTGGTAAAGCTTCGGATCATGCGTGGCGAACTGCCATTCGACTGGAGAGCTGTAGGTTAGCTTTGTTTCGAGTCCACGAGGCTTTGTTTCCTTTGAATGAGCAACCACAAAGCCTTGCTGCACTGCTGAAATTTCGAAAGGGCAAGGCGATCAAGAAATTTGTACGGGAGCAACTGATTAGCGGGGCTAACGTTGCTCTTGCCTTTGTGCGGTCGCACCTTCCGCACCTTGATTTTAAAAAGATTGCGATGGGGCCTGCACCCGTACCAGGTGGTGGTCCTGTGCAAATGGAGGAGCACTACCAAGAGACACGGGTGGACGCACTGGTCCTAATCCATCATGTGCTAAAGGAGGAGGAGAGGTGGACACAGCCAAAGGATGAACCTGTAGATTAAGGTTTTTATGCATAGGGGACAGCCCCCGAGTGTAAATGTAATACTTGTAAGTATTATGAACTCGCCCCCGACCTGTTGAGTGGGGGTGTATGATGTGATTTATTGTAAACTTATGACTATCCAGCCCCGAGCCCTTGGGTACGGCTGGAGTACTGTTGATGAGCTTTTTTGTGTTAGGACCCAGCCCCGTGCATTCGAGTGAGGCTGGGTTGTTTCTTTGCACAACCTTTTTTTTGACCCAGCCCCGAGTATTCGAGTGCGTCTGGGTTGTTTGTTTTTGCGAGAGCTCGCGTTTGGATAGCGCAGCCCCCGAGCGCTCGGATGCGGCTAAGTTATGAGTTATGCGAATAGTAAACAGAAAGATAGGAGGAACATTTTGATTATATTCCACTTTTGAATGTTAAGCTGCAGGCCGCCTCATTAAAAACCTTCCAGTCCCCGTAGGTACCCTGGTAAGGAAAAGAGCGCGTCTGAAACCTGCAGCTATCCGACATATGTGCCTATTACATTATGCGACTGAGCAATCTAAGCATAGAAACGGCGCAGCTGCGCAACGTTCCAAGGATTATGTGAGAGTTCGCCTGTCTTCGCGTGCTTCAGTCTGTATGCTCCACCACCAATGACCTCGGTGATGATGAAGGGTCCTTCCCATGGAGAAGCAAGTTTGTGCACCTTCTTTTGCTTCAGTCGAAGTACCAGGTCGCCAACCTCGAAGGACCTGGTACGCAGTCGACGGCTGTGATAGTTGCGGAGGTCTTGCTGATAGACAGCTGTGCGTGCTAGCGCCGTGTTGCGTGCTTCTTCGAGCAAGTCGACTGCATCTTCGAGTGCTTCATCTGCATCTTCTTCGTTGTATGCTTCGACTCTTGGTGCATTGAATCTTACATCTGATGGCAGGATTGCCTCTGCGCCGTAGACCATGAAAAATGGGGTAAATTGTGTTGAAGCGTTAGGAGTTGTGCGTAGGCTCCATAGCACAGATGGGAGTTCTTCGACCCAAGCACCCGCGGCCTTTTGAGTGGCACCAGGAGGCGTTTCTTGATTCCGCTCGTCACGAGTCCATTGGCTTTTTCGACTTGGCCATTGGACTGCGGGTGTGCCACGGATGCATAGTTGAGCGTGATGTCTTGCTCTTTGCAGAAGGATCGGAACTCTTCAGCCGTGAAGTTTGTACCGTTATCAGTGATGATGCTGCTTGGTACACCGAAGCGGTATATGATGGATTTTATGAAATTGACTGCTGTAGTGGCAGTCGAACTTGTGATAGGGACTGCTTCAATCCACTTGGTGAACTTGTCGACCGCCACCAGAAGGTGAGTATGCCCTCCATGGGAGGATTTTTTGAGTGGCCCGACCATATCGAGCCCCCACTGGGCGAAGGGCCAGGCCAATGGTATTGTCTTCAACGCCGATGCGGGTGCGTGCGGCTTTGTGGCGAATTTTTGACAGCCGATGCACCTTTTGACTATGTCCTCCGCGTCTTTGAGTGCTGTGGGCCAGTAGAAGCCTGCGCGAAAGGCTTTGGCTACGAGTGATCGACTGCTGGCGTGATGCCCGCAGGTACCTGCATGAATATCACGAAGGATGGCCTGGCCATCTTCGAATGCTATGCAACGTTGGAACATACCTGATACGCTGCGCTTGTATAGTTCGCCGTTGATGACGGTGTATGCTTTAGATCGTCGAGTGACGCGTCTTGACTCTGTTATGTCTTCAGGTACCTCGCCGCGGAGTATGTATGCGAGGAAAGGTTGAGTCCAAGTTGGCTCAATGAGGAGTACCTCGACTGGCGGGTCCTCTGTGCTAGGTGCTTTGCTCTTGGCTGGTGCGGCTGATGTAGGAGATGTTCGCTTTTTCTTGATGGACCTGTGCTCGATGCGCTCGAGGAAGACACCAGGTGGAACTGGTGCTTTGGTCGCGCCAATGTTGGCTAGCTTATCTGCTTCTTCATTGCTCTCGCGCCCTATGTGCCGCAACTCGCAGCCTTCGAAGCTGCCCTCCATGAGTTGTACAGGTCACGGTAGGCGATCATGTTATCTGCGATTGCATCGCAGGCCTTCATTGTTTGCTGCACCACAAGATTCGAGTCACCATAGATCATCAGTCGAGTGCACCCGAGGGCTTTGGCCATCCGCATGCCATGGATCAGGGCCTCGTACTCGCTTCGTTATTGGATGGTAACTCGAATCCCATCTGCAGGATATAGCGAAGCTTGTCGCCTTTTGGTGATATGAGGATGACACCTGCGCCTGCGCCTTCGTTCTTCTTTGAGCCGTCAAAGTACATAGTCCATGAGTTGGACACATCTGGTGCTCCTGGCAACTGAGCTTCGATCCACTCGGTATGGAAGTCAGGTAAGACTTGTGCTTTGATGGCCTTCGGGTAATCATACTTGATATCTCGTGGTCCTAGCTCGATGAGCCATTTTGCGACTCGCCCAGTTGCGTTGGGGTTTGTGAGGATGTCCCGATCCCTGAGGTGCTGATTACAGTGATCGGGTGCTCTGCGAAGTATGCGTCAGCTTCCTTGAGGACATGAACACGGCGTAGGCCAGCTTTTGATAGTGCGGGTACCGCTGCTTTGATATGGAGAGCACTTCACTCAAGTAATAGACTGGCGTTGTATGCTTTGGGCGTGTCCCTCCTCCCTGCGTTCGACTACCAGTACGGTGCTCACCACCCTGTTAGTTGCGGAGACATATAGGTATAGTGGCTCGCGTTCCCTTGGTGCGACGAGGATTGGAGGGCTTGTGAGGACTCGCTTGAGGTCCGTGAAGGCTGCTTCGGCTTCTGGCGTCCACTCGAATTTGTCTGCTTTCTTCATCAGTCGATAGAACGGGAGTGCTTTTTCGCCAGTTTGCTGATGAATCGACTGAGTGCTGCCACTCGACCCGCTAATTTTTGCACGTCATGGAGCTTTGAAGGCCTTTGCATCGTCAAGATGGCCTGTATTTTCTCCGGGTCCGCCTCGATTCCACGAGCCGAGACTAGATACCCAGGAGCTGCCCGGCTGGCACGCCGAACGTGCACTTCTTCGGGTTGAGCTTGATGTGGAAGCGTTTGAGGTTTGCGAACGTCTCTCGCAAGTCATCGAGTAGTGTGTTTTCCTCCCTTGTTGTGATGACGATGTCGTCTACGTAGACCTGGACGTTTCGCCCAATTTGCTTCTTGAGGCAGTCTTGCATCATGCGCTGGTAGGTTGCGCCTGCGTTCTTGAGCCCGAAAGGCATTGTTGTGTAGCAGTAGACCCCGAGTGGGGTTATGAACGCCGTTTTCTCTTCATCCTCTTCCTTCATCCTTATCTGGTGGTAACCGAGTAAGCATCCAGGAAGGACAAGCGAGCGCACCCGGCGGTGGAGTCGACGATCTGGTCGATTCGAGGTAGTGGAAAGTGATCCTTTGGAACATTTATTGAGTGCTGTGAAATCTACGCACATCCGAAGGATATCTGTGTGCTTCTTCTCTACGAGTACGGGGTTGGCCACCCATTGTGATTTCTTGATTTCTCTGATGAAACCTGCTGCGAGTAGTCTGTCGACTTCGGCTTCGACTGCGGTTCTTTTGGGCCGGATATGCGGCGCATTGTTTGCTTGACTGGTTTAGCATCTGGAAATAATTGGAGAGAGTGCTCGGCGAATTCCCTGGGAATACCTGGCATGTCGGCTGGACACCACGCAAATATATCCCAGTTCTCACGGAGGAATTCGACGAGCGCGCTTTCCTATGCGATAGGCAGACTCGACGAGACATTGACTGTCTTGGTCGGGTCAGTCGGGTGCACCTGATGCGACCTTGTGTCATTGGTGGCATTGAATGCTCTGTCGACTGCCACCTTCTTGTGCTCCGGCATAAGTGTTCGATCGTTGGAGACCGCTAGATCGGCGAGTGTTGCTTCCATGCCGAACATCTCAGAGATTTTGCTAAACTCTCGGTCGCAAGAGTCAGACTTTTGGAAGTTTCCTTGACTGTGATTACTCCTTTTGGTCCAGGCATCTTCAGCTGGAGGTATGCATAGTGTGGACCGCCATGAATCGAGCGAACGTCGGGCGTCCAAGTATGGCGTGGTATTGTGACTTCCAGTCGACAACTTCGAACTCAATCGACTCTGTCCTGAAGTGGTTCTTGTCCCCGAACGTTACGTCGAGTTGTATGGTGCCTTCTGGGCTTATTGCTTTGCCTGGGACGATACCGTGAAAGGTATTTGAAGATTTGGCAGGTTTTCGACTGACCTGTTCATTTTGCGGAGCGTATCTGCGAAGATGATGTTTATGCCGCTGCCACCATCCATGAAGACCTTGGACATGGCGTAGCCTCCAATTTGTGCGTCGAGTACCAGAGCAGAGTGCCCTGGACGAACGACCGATGGTGGGTGGTCCTCTCTGCTGAAGCTTATTGCAGTTTCGGATCCCTTCAAGAATTCAGTTACGGCAGGAGGTGACATGACCGCCATGTTTACTTGTCGAGTGCGAAGTTTTTGCTCCCTGTTGGAAGGGCGACCTTTCTGTATCATGTACATCTGCCCTTGGGGCGGAGGGTACTGAGGTTCGTCCACCCGAGGTACGGGTTGTATGGCACCCGCGATATTTCCGCCTGCGGCAGGCTGTGGTGGTGGAGGTGGTGCCATCAGACGGGCACATTGTTTGGCTGAGGCACAGGTGCAGGTGCGGGTGCGTGTGCGGCTGTTGCCTTTCTGAGTTGTACGTATTCAGACGCTAGTTGGTCGAATTCTCTGCAGTTTCTCATCGAGTGATTGGAGCGCAATTTTCCGTCTTCCCCCTTGTACAGGTGGAATCTGCAATCAGCATCCATCTTTTCTTCGAATGATCGCTCGGATTGTGCGCCGGAGCGCGACTTGCGCCAGTCTTTCCTCTTGTAGCTGTCTGCGTTGGCCGCGGTCTCGACTGTCCCGGCGATCATCTCGACTGTCCCGTCGATCTTCTGACCGTCGGTCGCTTCTGTCTTGGTCGTTGCGGGGTGTGGAGAACCCAGCCGCCATGAATTCGGGTCTGTCGTCGTCGTAGTGACGTTTTGAACTTGCGCCTTCGGTCGTCTCTGTATGAGTCTCTGCGGCTTCGACTGCCACTTTCATGATTGTCACGGGGTGAGGACCCGCGTGTGGTGCGCGCCATGTCTTCTCCGTCTGCCCACTCAGTCGCGATCTTCAGGAGGTTAGCCACAGAGGTTGGCTTTTGGCGACCAAGTGCTTCTTTGAAGTCTCGCCTGGCGAGGCCCATGATGAAAGCATCCATGGCCATATCTTCTGAAATTACTCCAACTGAGTTGCGTATCTCAGTCCATCGTCTGATGTATGACCTCAACGTTTCGTCTGACCGTTGAACGCAAGCTCGCAGCCTCGAACGTTTTTGGGCGCTCACATAGAGGCTCGAAGTTTTTGATGAAGTCTGTGCGGAAGTGATCCCACGAGTCGTATGTTGATGGAGGTAGAGCCTTGAGCCAGTCGCGGGCTGTGCCTTCGAGCATGAGTCGTATGTATTGCATGGCTGTGATTTGTGCCTCGCTGGCACGCGACAGCCAGCCTGTAGTCTTCCAGCCACCCTGAAGGTTCCTGTCGACCCGTGTACTTGGGCTGTTCAGATGTGAGTTTGAACCCTTTGGGCATCCGTGTCTCGCGGACGCGTCGAGTGAAGCACAGAGCTCCGTGTGGCTCAGGCTCTCGATCAGAGTATGAGTCGCTACTGTAAGATCTGCGTGATCTGCTCCTGGACCTGCGCCGACGTGAGCCGCTTCTTTCCTTCGAGTGGTGGCGGCGACCACTGCGATTATGCTCTTCACGACGCGTGTCAACTATGGCACGATCTCGACTCCCTCCTGGAGTTTTTGGATTTGGCGTATGGCCTTCGCCGCTAAGGCGAGTGATTTGATCTGTTGGCGATGTAGTTTTGCATTGGGGTCATCAGCTGGAGGCTTGATTGCCTCTAGGTATGCTGCAGCGGTAAAAGAGCACCCGCAGCTGTTTTGGGTACTGGCACTCCCTCCTCGTCGTATGTCATGAAAGAGTTGCCTAGGTTGCGGGTGAGTGCTGCCCTCTCATCTGGCGCGAGGTGTGACAGCCTTGATCTGGGTCTTGTGTCTGCTCGCCCGGTGGAGCTCAGGGAGAGCTGTCTTCTTCGCGCACTCGACAAGCTAGCTTGCTTTTTACGTTCTTCGAGTGTTGCTCTGATCTGCTGCAGTCGAAGTGATTCCTGCCAGTTGAAGTACTGGAAGGTCAACATCTCCTCCCGTGTTGCGTCTGCTGGCATCATTGTGCACTCCTTGATGACTTTATCTGCTTTTGCTGCCATCTCAGCAGTAATTGTGAGATTTGTGACTCCATCCGGCATAGTAACCGTGCACGGGAACTCTGTAGGCCTGCGACTGGCCGCAGCATCAGATGATTCTGCGGCGAAGGCAACGTAGACCTGCTGGGGTATCACCCGAGGGTATGTGTATGTGTTTTCGAGTCCCGTCATGGACTCGACGTCTTCATCGAGGCTCATGTCGGAGTCGATATGCCCATCGAGTGGTCCGTCTGGACGGATCTCGCTGTCGATGTCTTCATCGCCTATGCTCATCTCGGCGTCGGCGAAGTTGTTATGAATCTCGAAGTCGAGGTTGTTGTTGGTGCAGATCTCGGAGTCGACGTAGTTGTCGATATGAGTTTCGGGCTCGTCGAAGTCGCTGAGGGAGATCCCGCAGTCGAAACTATCCTCGAGTGGGAGATCGAGCTCGGGATCGTTTGTGCGGTATGCTGATTCGGCCTCCTCACCTTGGAGTTCTTCAATGAGCTCGTTGATCTCTCGAGTCGACATGGTTGTTGCAGACGAGCAAGCTTGGAGGATCGACGATGGTATGGACGCAGTTGATGGATCCGCAGTCGAAGGAGCCGCAACCGATGGAGCCTCGGGTGCGGAAGTCGCGAGTTGGCGTGGATCTGTCAAGTCCTGCACACCAAGCTTGTTGACGAAAAAATTGAACGAACCAACGGTTAAACCCAAACCTGACTCGAGATCGGAGAAGGTCTCCTGGAATTCTGGCGAGTGTGGCTCGAAATCCATCAGAGGATCTGATGTGCTTTTTGCAGGTGAAGCTGGCGTGCTGCCGTTTGTCGAGTGAGTCGGCGAGTTGCCGTGTGCCGCCGAGTCGGCGAGTTCTGGTTTGTTGATGCAGCCGGCGAGTTGCCGTTTGTAGATCCGATCGGCGAGTCGCCGTTTTCCGATGGAACCGAAGAAACCGTGAGTCCAGCACTATTCTTTCCCACAGACGGCGCCAATTGACGAGGGGTTAACTCATCAAATCCCATGGTTAGGACCTAGGGTTGAGATTATGGGGAGAGAACGTGGTAGTACTGGTAGTTTCGTCGGCTGACAAGCAGAGGCAAAGATTTACCCAGGTTCAGGCCCCTCGGGTGGAGGTAAAGACCCTACTTCCTGCTTGTCTGGTATTGATTGTGTGGATTATGCGATTCAGGGAAGCTCCGGCGAGATGTCGATCTCGCTAGGGCT
This sequence comes from Poa pratensis, assembly GCA_947311845.1. NCBI lineage: Eukaryota > Viridiplantae > Streptophyta > Magnoliopsida > Poales > Poaceae > Poa > Poa pratensis. Next base: position 36,906,786 of record CAMZMU010000113.1, read on the forward strand.
TGTGGTGGTTCGAGTATGGCTCCCTAGGATCGACGGCCCTCCCAGCTTTTATAAGAGGCTGGGTCTCGGGAGTCCGTAACCGACCCTAGTTACATGTAAGGAAAGTATAAACCGATTATGCCTATGTCTAATCTTGGAGAGTACTCCATCTTGTTGGGCCTTTCGTCATGGGCTTCATGTAGTCTCTTGATAGTTGGGCCTTAGTCGACACGTGCACCAGGTACCCTTATGGTAGGGTACCCGAGATGTATATCCTTGTCACGCGGGAATCGCCGCCGACGCGCCTGCTGCCTCCGCGCCGTCCGCACGCCGTCGCGGCCGCTCCGGCGACCCAAAATGGGCGGCGCCGCCGTCTGCGGGTTGCCCGCGACCAGGCGCGTCCGTCGCGCCCACGCGCGCGTCTTGGCTCGCCGTGCCGCCCAACCGGCGAGCTCGACGCCGCCGAGGGAGCCTCCGGCCAGTTCTGGCCCCTGTGACGTCATCACGACGTCACAGCGGGCCCAAACGCCAGATTTTTTCTTTTTCCCGATTTTTTTATAAAAATGTTAAATACTGGAAAAACAGTAAATTTAATATACCCAACAGGAAAACACAATAAATATATCAAAGTGGCCACAAAAAGAAATGCTGAATATTTATGTTGCCCGAAACAAATTCAAAATTTAAATATTTCAAAATTTTAAGCGGCTTTAAAATTCGTCCATTTTCGTAAGCGTTGAATAATAATACAAATCGGAATAATAACATCCAAATTTGAACAGTTTTCGAAAACTGAACAACCTTCCACCGTAGGCTCTCTTTGCGTTTCAGTAATTCCGAAATCTGCGCAACTGTTAAATAATTCAAATCCGAATAATAATTTCCCAATTTAAACAGTTTTCAAAATCTGTACAACCTTCAAACGTAGGCTTTCTTTGCATTCCAGTAATTTTTATAATGTGGACAACCTTCAAACAGTTTTCAAATTTTATAATGTGGACATTTTCCAAAATTTAATTTTGCCGCACGGCGCGGGAAAAAGTTGCACAAACATTCCATCCTGAAAAAAAAAAATATATATACATAAATAATATGCCCAAAGAGTCCCAAATTTAACAAATTTTAAGACTGTCCCCACAAAATTTACGCCAAATTATATATAAGTAATATGCCCAACGAGTTCCAAATTCAACAAATTTTAAGACTATCCCCACAAAATTCAGACCAAAAGCGATCAAATTTCAAATTTGGATATTTCGAACTTTCCAACGATCTTCCAAAAAAATTTAACTAATTTCGGGACCGAAACAAATTTTACCCACAAGCTTTCTTTGCATTTCGACAAATTCCAAATGTACACGCTTCAAAGATATGGACATTTTCCAAAATTCAACTCTACCGCTATAATACGGCAAACAAATTTGAATAATTCAAAATTTAATGCGCCTTCCAAATCTAACCATCTTACTAACGTGACAATAATTAAAATCTAAAAAACTTTCCAATTTGACTAATTTTCGAATTCTAAACAATTCCCAAAGACAACCTCTCTTTGCATTCCAACGATTCTCAAATCTTTTCAGTGACGTCACAGTAGGCCCGGCCTGTCAGCGTTTCTTTCTTTTCGCAGCAATTTGCAGAAAATGATAATTGCGGAAAACAAATGATGTTACAAATTCAAAAAATTCAAATCTTTCTACCAGAAAAGTATGGAAAAAACTCAAACTAATCATAAAACTAAGTGCTAGCTAATTAGGACAAACTACAGACATATTTAAATATTCCAATTCAGCAAAAAAAATTGAAGAACAAACAAATGCACACATTCTAACTATATGGACAATTGTACGGATTTGAATTAAACAGAACAACTCCCAAATATGGAATTCAACTGAACATATGTGCATTTCAATTCATTATGATTTAGATTAAAATTTATTAAAAAACACACATCTTAAAACATTCCAAACTGCTTAAAAATTTGAAACATTCTACGCTATGTGAACAAAACATTTCAATTTGCCCACAATCTGAAAAAAATAACCAATACACTTGCTCCAATTATATGCACAAACATATGGAGTTGAATTTCGCAAAACAAACTCTCTAATTATGAAATTCAGTTGAATAAATGTGTTTTCGCAGCCATTATGGACTTCAATTACAGATTGACACACAAACAAAAACATCTTTCAACATTCTAATTAGCTTAAAATTTAGACATACTCTTAAATGTACCGGACTTTTTTCTTTTCACAAATAATTTCAGAAAACATCACAATTCCCGACGTGTGGGCTTACCCTATTTAATCAAATTACAATAAATTTGAAAATGTAAACTTTTCCTTTAAATTTCGATGCATTCAAATCTAAACAATTTCCAAATGTGCACAGCTTCAAATTTAAATTCCCCTACCACCGTATTAAAAAATATGACAAACATATCAACATTAACATAAAAAATAAAAATAAACTTCCACTACTTATGCCATACGACCGAAAATCAAATTTTCAAAACTTGAAAAATTTCAATGACTTCCAAATCTGAGCATTTGAAAAACCAAAACAAAAAGAAGCCATACGACCGAAAATCAAATTTTAAAACTTGAAAATATTCAATGACTTCCAAATCTGAGCATTTGGAAAGCCAAAAAAAAAAAAAACGTACGAACAACTTCCCACTTTCACCAGCTTTTGAAATTCAAACAAAGTATACATCGATATCTCTGAATATATCCGTTCGAAAATTACGACAAATATATCAAAACAATCCTAAAATTACATGCAAAATACTTATGCTGAGATTTTTTTTTAAATATCCTTTTTTTCCCCACCATTTAGATGTAATTCAAGTGCATTTCTTCTAATTTCAACTAAATATTGGCACCGAAATACAAACATGATCGACCATTACAAACTACTACATATTTGAATAATCTACAAAATATATAAAAAATGCTCACAAACAAATGCTACCTGTTCATTACAAAATAAAAAACATGTTTGCAAACACGAATTTGGCGAACGTTTGGGCGAATATTCCGATATTCCATATAATATGTCGAAAATACTCAAAAAAAACGCTGCACACTTATAGCAAAATACAAATACATACGAACATTTCAATTTGGCTAATATTTCGACACCATACAAATAAACCTTCCCCAAATGTGAAATTAAATTCAAATGCATTTATCTGATTAGAATTAAATATTAACATCTAAATAAAACCATGTTTGAACATTTCAATCCACTAAATATTTGAAAATTCTACAAAATATTTCACAAATGCTCACAAAAAAATGCTACCTATCTACAACAAATAAAAACATGTTTCAACACTCCAAATTGGCTAACATTTTGGTGAACAAAAAATATATAATGTACAAGAAAAATAACCAAGGCGCCACGCCAAAATTCAACTAGTGTTCAGGAAACCTGTGTGATTTCTATTGCCTGTACGCACGTACGCCGGTGCTCTTGTGGTGAGACGATTGTTTCGATCTAAGTTAGAATCGAATATACACCGTCGACCGATCTACCGCCGCGGTGTGATCGTGTTGCCGAAACCCGCTGGTTCTCGACGCTTGATTTGTGATCGCTCGCCGGCCGCCGCGTTTCATAGTAGCTGTTAGACAGATATGTCACGTAGCGTGACATATCCCACGTGACATATCCTTCTGATTCCTAAATCGTGGAGAGTCCTTATTAGTGTGATCTCCCATTTATGGTTAGGATTGTATTTTGTCTATATATATCAATGCAATGGAAAGGCCCAAGTGTGGTCAATTCTCTCACATGGTATCAGCCTAAAATTCCTCAAACCTAATTCGCTTCCGCCTCCTCTCTCAAAACCCTAGCCGCACCATAGCGGCTGCCGCCGCCGCCAGCCTTCTCCTCCCTCTCCTTCTTCCTCCATGGCGCCCGAGCCCCACCCCGACGCCCCTCTCTGGGCGCAGGCCACCGCCATCCAGCACGTCCGCTCGCTGGTTCCGATCGTCCTCGATCTCAAGGTCCCCTCCTTCCCCAAGTGACGCACCTTCTTCACCATCGCCGTCACCACGTACGCGCTCGAGGATCACCTCACCACCGCCACCCCGCCGACCGACCCCACATGGCTCCGCCTCGACGCCACCGTGCTCCGCTGGCTGTACGGTTCCATGGCGATGGACATCGTGGACCTTGTCATGGCCACGAACGCCACCGCCTACACGTTTGGACGGCCGTCACGGGCTCTTCAACGACAACAAGAAGTCCCGCGAGATCTACCTCGCCGAGGCGTTCCGCACCATCCGGCAGGAGGATCGCTCCATCACGACTACCTCCTTCTCCAGAAGACGGCGGCGGACGCTCTCGCGGAGGTTGGCGCTCCGGTCTCCGACTCGGACCTCGTCACAACGTCATCAAGGGTCTCCACGAGGACTACGACAGCATCGGCGACCTCGCCCCTCTCATCAAGCCGTACCCGTCCTTCCTCGAGTTCCGGAGCATGCTGCTGCTCCACGAGCTGAAGGTGACTCGCCGCGCCTCTGCCTCCTCCACCGCCGCTGCGGCCTTCGTCGCCAAGCCCGGCCCCGTGGCTCCTGCCGCCCCCGCCGGCGGGCACGCTGGCGGCCCCTCCGCTCCCGGACCCTGGAGGGCTCCGTCCAACCCTAGTCACGGCACCGGCTACGGGAAGTACAAGGGCAAGAAACCCTACGGCGGCCATGGCAACAGGAACACCGGTGGCGCGCCTCCCATGCCGACCCCTTTCAACCATTGGACAGGGGCGATCCAGATGTGGCCCATGCAGCCACACGGGGCCGGCGACAGCATCCTCGGCGCTGCTCCTCGCTCGGGTCCCCGCCATCACGCCTACATGGCCGACCCACCACCTGCTCCGCCGGCCTCCTTCTACAACACCCACGCCGGCGTTCCACGGCGCTCCGTACGGCGTCGCCCCCTACACCGTGCCTTCTTCTTCGGCGCAGACTTGGGACCCCTCCGCCCTTGCGCAGCACTTCACCAACATGACGCTGCAGCCACCCACCCCGGAGTGGGTTATGGACAGCGGCGCCACTGCCCACCTCTCCAACAACACCGGTATCCTCTCCTCTCTATCCTCACATCCTCTTTATCGACATGTCACGGTCGGAGACGGCTCCTCCGTTCCCGTTTCTGCATCCGGACATGCCTCCCTTCCATCTTCCTTTTCTGACCGTCCTCTTCATCTTCACAATGTTCTTGTTACCCCTCGCATCGTTAAAAATCTCGTCTCCGTCCGTCAGTTTACTAAAGATAACAACTGTTCTGTCAATTTTGACCCTTTTGGTTTTTCTGTGAAGGACCTCATTACCCGGCGTGAGCTTCTTCGGTGCAATAGTACGGGGGAGCTTTATTCGTTCCAGCCACCGGCGCCTCGTGCTCTCACCGCCACCACCACCACTCATGATATTTGGCACCGTCGTTTAGGTCACCCCGGCCATGACGCTTATCGTCGCCTTTCGCAGCATATCTCTCTACTTGTATAAAAACACTAGTAGTCTTTGCCATGCTTGTCAGATTGGACGCCATGTACGATTGCCTTTTTCTTCTTCCACCACTAGGACTACTCACCCTTTTGAGTTAATTCACTGTGATCTTTGGACGTCTCCTATTTTGAGTAATTCTGGCAACAAATATTTCTTAGTCATTCTTGATGATTTCACTCACTACTTATGGACTGTTCCTCTTCGCCAAAAATCCGATGCTTACGCCTACCGGCGCCCAACCAGATCACGATGATTTCGATTTAATGGGGGGTAAGGGGGCAGAGGCGCCATGGCGTACGAGGCGCCAAAAATCCGATGCTTACGCCTCGGCGCTGCAATCCACGGCGGAAGGCGCGGAGATGGATCTCCTGGAGCCGCCAGAACCCAGGCAGGAGGTACTACGCATGCGTCGATGCAATGGTGAGCCCCATTTTTGCTCAGTTCTTCTTCTGCTAGTTTCTTGAGCTCAAGTTACATCTTCTATCTGATTGAATTGCATTGTACAATTGAATAGCATGGTGGATGTGGATATGTTGAATGGCATGATGATCCATTGCCCAAGTTCTTCAGTGATTTGATTGGAGAGGAAGAACAGCGATGCCACGGCTCCGAAAACTCACATACTCCGGCGCCTCCATGTCGTATCAGCGATAGAAGGGATCGTCCGCCATGATCGCCGCGGGGACATCGGCGTAGCGGCGCAGTGGCGACGACACGGACAGAGAAGGCAGGTTGCGTAAATCAGTAAGGAGTTGCCGTTTATAAGCTCGCGGGGACTTATCCGTGCATATAAAATAAAACGGGTACATGGTAATGATATTTTCCTGTCTCGGCGTTGTTCTGGGCCCATTCATGCTAACCAGTTGTTTCTGAGGGGGTTTTCGCAAATTTACGAATCTGACGTGGACGCCAGAGTGGAACAATCGGGCTGTTTCAGACTCTTTTTGTATGAGTTTGCACAGCACAACAAGTATATGTATGAGTTTGTGCACTTTTACAAGTTGTTGTAGAAGTTGTTGTAAAAACACAGGTATTAGCACTGGTCATACAAATAGTTGCACGGTGGGAGCAGTTTCATACAACAACTTGTAAGAGCATCTCTAGCAGAGCCCGCAAAACGCGCAAACCCTCAAAATTCCGGCGACTTTACGGGTTAGGGGCCGTTTTTTGGGCAGAGCAGCGCCTGCAAATTTGGGCCAGCCCGCAAACGTTTTGAGGGGGCCCGTGAAACTCCACCGTTAGCCTCTATTTATCTAGATTGCGACCGCATTTGAAGGTCAACCCTCATTTCTCCACCGCCGCCGGCGAGCGATTCCTCTCACACTCCGCCGTCTCCGACGAGCGATTCCTTCTCCCCTTCCACATATCCGGTGACGCCGAGCCCGCATGGCGCCGAAGAGGGAACCAGAGCCGCTCCCCGGCGACGCCAAGTTCGGCGGAGACTACTCCGACGTGAACCGGGTGCTGGTCGTCCGCAGCGACGGTGCACGGAAGCGGTCCGCCCGCAAGTGGACACGCAAGAACGAGCCGGTGCTGGAGTCGCTCCTCGTCCGCGAGGTGCCAGAGTTTAACCGGCTCAGGTCGGAGCGGGAGCTCCTCCGCGGGCGCCAGCAGCTCCTCCGCGGTGCCAGCAGCTCCTCCGCCGGAGGACTACGAGGCCGCGCAGTTCGGCACCCCCCTCCGTTCGGAGGATTTCGTCTCTGACGAGGACCTCGAGCGCACCTTGACGATGACGGCTCTGCAGTCCAAGCACGAGGCGGCGGAGGATGCCGCCAAGGTCAAGCGCGACGAGGAGCTCGAGGAAATCGTCGTGCAGCAGGTCCTCGTCCTGAGCACCCTGCCACTGGTCATCAACCTCGTCTCCGACGACGAGGAGTGACGCTCCTCCGCCGCTGCGTCGCCGCCGCGCCCATGGCTCCGGTGAAGAGCCGAATTTTGCCTTCTAGGGTTTGGTCGGCGGCGATCTGTAGTTTAGTGTTCTAGGGTTTGTATTTTGTGTTAAATTCGCGAAGAACATCCATATGTAGCGAAGAACATCCGAAATGATGAACTGCGTTTGTTCCCGCAAAATCTGAAATGTTGAAAAACATGAATTTGCAGTTTCGTTTGAGGGCTCTGTTCTTCGCGGCACCCTTTCTTGAGCAAAATCACGAAAAACGCGACCCTCAAAACTGTTTTGCGGTTCCGCTTTTTGCGGGCTCAGCTAGAGATGCTCTAAAAGTGTACAAACCCATACATATACTTGTTGTGTTGTGCAAACTCATACAAAAAAAGTCCGAAACAGCCCGATTGGTCCACTCTGGCGTCCACGTCAGATTCGTAAATTTGCAAAAACCCCCTCAGAAACAACTGGTTAGCACGAATGAGTCCAGAGCAACGCCCAGACAGGAAAATATCATTACCATGTACCTGTTTTATTTTATATTCATGGATAAGTCCCCGCGAGCTTATAAACGACAACTCCTTACTAATTGATGCAACCTGCCTTCTATGTCTGTGCCGTCGCCACTGCGCCGCCGTCGCCGCTACGCCGACGTCCCCGCGGCGATCATGGCGGACCATCTCTTCTATCGCTGATCGACATGGAGGCGCTAGAGTATAGTGAGTTTTCAGAGCCGTGGCATCGCTGTTCTTCCTCTCCAATCAAATCACTGAAGAACTTGGGCAATGGATCATCATGCCATTCAACATATGCACATCCACCATGCTATTCAATTGTACAATGCAATTCAATCAGATAAAAGATGTAACTTGAGCTCAAGAAACTAGCAGAAGAAGAACTGAGCAAAAATGGGGCTCACCATTGCATCGATGCATGCGTAGTACCTCCTGCCTGGGTTCTGGCAGCTCCAGAGATCCATCTCCGCGCCTTCCGCCGCGGATTGCAGCGGCAGTACCTCGGCGGCTCGTACGCCATGGCGCCCTCCCGATATGGAACGGCGACCTCGTTTCCGACTCTCGCCTGCCGCTGGCTTGTCGGAATCCAGGAGCGGAAGAAGCCGCTGAAGACCACGACATCGCTCTGTCCGCCCCTTCCACCGCCGCGCCGCCTCCGCCGTGAACCGTGCCACGTCACCTCTACAGCCGTCGCTAGGGCTAGGGATTTGGAAAATAAACAAGAGAATTGACTATGGACCAATCTGTGATGAGTCGCACAATCCAGGTGCTTTTTTGCAAATATCCAGGGGCCGCCGGCACGCGCCCTTTTCCACCCTGGCTGCCATGTGTCGTCTCCGCAGCTCATGTGTACCAATTCGAATCCGCATGACAAGTATTTGTATGAGTTGTGCACTTTTACAACTTGTTGTATGAAACTGCTCCTCGAGTGCAATTATATGTACCTCCTGTGCTAATACCTCGAACTGATTTCCGTGGGGATGACTCGGCCCTTACACGTGCGCTGTGGTAAAAAGATTTATTCTGATGTATTCCCCAAAAAAGTAAATTGTATTTTTGAAAATTATCTATCTAGAGATGATAAGATGTATGTGACTTTTTCTCACCAAATTGCAAAACAGAGAAATCATACATCTCAAGAATCATCATCCTAGACATGAGAAGATCTCAGAAAATAAGAGTGATTAGCAAAAACAAATGAAATTGCCCGTGTATATCTTTTCGAGAACACAAATTCTCATCATAGCACAGATCGATCTGAAATGACGATAAATTGAGCTGATGGTCCTCTAACACATAATATGCCTCAAACTAAGTAGCTGCTAGCTAGCACTACTTATCCTAAACGAAATGAAACCATGCAAAGATCCAGGTTGACATGTGTCTATTTTTTCTGTACTTTTAATCCAAGTCTTTACTTATTCTACCCTAACTAAGTTGATTTTAAAACAGAAATTCTCAGTCAAGTGGTCTCCCCTCTTAGCCTCTCCCCTCCCGCCGCCCCGGCCGCCAAGCGTCTTATCCTAAACGAAATGAAACCATGCAAAGATCCAGGTTGACATGTGTCTATTTTTTCTGTACTTTTAATCCAAGTCTTTACTTATTCTACCCTAACTAAGTTGATTTTAAAACAGAAATTCTCAGTCAAGTGGTCTCCCCTCTTAGCCTCTCCCTCCCGCCGCCCCCGGCCGCCAAGCGTCTTATCCTAAACGAAATGAAACCATGCAATGATCCAGGTTGACATGTGTCTATTTTTTCTGTACTTTTAATCCAAGTCTTTACTTATTCTACCCTAACTAAGTTGATTTTAAAACAGAAATTCTCAGTCAAGTGGTCTCCCCTCTTAGCCTCTCCCCTCCCGCCGCCCCCGGCCGCCAAGCGTGGCTCGTGCGGTGTCGGCAGCGGCGGACGTTCTCATCCTGCACGTGGTGAGGCCACGCGGGGCGGCAAACTCTCTAGCGGCGGTGCGGCTTGGATGGCGGCACTCCGATGTAGGCCGGATGGTGGCGGGGTATGGGCACTGCTGCTGGGCGGCGGTGGCGTCTTGATGCGGTGGCTCAGTTGGCGGCGCGTTCCAGGCCCAGATCTGGGCCTTTGGGCCCGATCTAGGTAAGGGCGGGCTGGCTCGGGCTCCGTTCTGCTGCCTCCGGTTGGGCTGAAGAGCTGCTCATGGTGGGGATGGTGACTACGGTGCCGCGTCTGCTGCAGCGCAACGGCAGGAGCTACACAGGCCCGATCTGGGCCCCGACCGAGCAGAGTGGCCCGGTGTGCTCTTGCTGTTGCGTCCGGTCTGCTACTGCCTCGAGCGGTGGAGGTTGTGCCCTCCCACGAGTCTACGGTAGTGTCGTCCCCTATCTACGGCTCGTTCTTCTCGGTCCAGTCGGCCCTGCATCGTCTTCCATGGTGAGGCGTCAGGGGTGCTTTCAAGATTGTTGGCGCATATTCGTGGGCAGAGAGCTAGGTGGAGCTGATGGTTTTCCGGGGGTGGATTGCAGAGGGTCGGGAGAAATCCCTATCGGTTTTACCGACACCGATGTGGTGACGCCTCCGGGCGCCGCCATCCTTCTTGAAGGCGTCGGCTGTACCCCTTCCCCACTCCCCTCCGTGTAACGGGAGAAATCCTAGGATTAGTCCGGGCAGCGTCGTTATCGTCGTCGCAGTCCTTTTTGAAGGTGTTGCTTGGTACGCGGCAATCCAGCGACATAGTGGCGTGGTGGAAATTCTCCAGAGAGGGCGCAGCGGTCGCGGATCACCTTCGCTTTAGTCGATCTAGCGTTGTTGTCTTTCTTTCTCTTTTCTTTCTTTTGTTTTCCTCTTGGGCTTGGATGTGTTGTTTGCCCCAGCAGTGATCTCGTGGTTGTATTGGGTGGTTGCTATATTAATATAGTGGGGGCGCAAGCCTATTTCAAGTTGCTGATTCAAGATTATATCTACACAATTCTTATTAGATTGTTCCCATAGGTGATTTAGAAACAATCATTGTCATCCGTAAGTAATAAGACAACTTTTTAGAATATTAAAAATATCAAGCAGATATATTCATTGAGAAATTTAACCTCCGGGCCTTTGCATCCACACCTAGGCAAAATAAATTTCAATGCAAGATTTCTACCCTTCGAGCCATTTTTCCTTTTTTGTCAACTTGATGTTCATCTGGGTATCAAAAATTACTATACGCGGGTCAATCGATTTTGGGGTAAAATTTGGGTCGTGCCGCCTTTGACGACCAAAAGATGATTTTTCAAGCAGTCACAACACACGGGCATGTTTGATACTAGACTCACAAGAAGGGTGGTGGCCTGGTGGGCGCAAATTGACTGATTTCGATCGATCCGTGTGGGAAGAGAAACAAACCAAGTGTTGTTTGGTTAGGAGTCCAAGTCTGAATATAGCTTCCATGTTGAGTTAGATGCCAAGTCCGGTTAGGATTAGCTAGTAGAATCACGTAAAGCTGGGTTTGCGTTCTGCTAGCCCTAGTCTGAGTCCGCGCATATATATATGCCTCTGGCTAAGAGTTTTTCTTTCCTCGGACGGATTGCAACACGGCGATCGGCACCAAAATCACATCAGAGTAGACACGATGGATTCACACGGAAAAGCTGCCGGACGACGCGCTCGCCGCATCCTCGCCCGCCTCTTGCCGCCGGAGATGGCCAGGTCCCGTTGCGTGCGGAAGGCGTGGCGTGCCGCCGTCGACGGCCACCGGCTGCTGCTCCCGCACCTCCTCCACACTCGGTGGAAGGCATCTTCGCCAGCTACACAGACTGCTATCGCCCGCACTACCTCGCCCGCCCCTCTACGCAGCACCCTCGCGTCGACTACGGCAACCTCCACTTCCTGCCTGGCTACATTGACGACTTTGACACCGTCACCATCTCGGATCACTGCAACGGGCTCCTGCTCTACGGCGACACGAGGGCGTTCTGCGTGGTGAACCCCGCCACGCGACGGTGGGAGCGTCTCCCGCCATGCATGGACAGCCACGGGGAATACCACACCGCGTATCTTGCTTTCGATCCAACCGTGTCGTTGCACTACGAGGTCTTCTTGATCCCTTCTAAGGATGTAGGACTGTTTAACATCACTGACTGTAAAGAAGCGCAAGTGCCTCCAGAACAACTCGTCGAAAAGAACTTCACGTTAAGTTGCAGATCTTTGTCCAAAGTTAAGTGGAGTGTGGAGGTCCCACAACACTCGGCAGAATGGCCACCGCCCGTGTTGACACTGCAAGTTTTCTCGTCGGGCACGGGACAGTGGAAGGAGGTCCTTTGCTAGGGAAGGCAGCGCTACGACGAGAGTGGTTAATGCGCGGGGTTACTTGAGTCTCATCATTGGCGATACTTTTAACTTAGCACCAAGATGGCGCTACAGCGTGTATTTTCATGAAGCATTACACGTGCTGCTTTGTGGCGGTGCATTTGTCACGAGGTAAATATCATGAAAGTGCATAGAGTTTTATTCCATTGCCAACTCTAGCATTCAATGTATGTTGTTTATTCTACTACAAAGTGTTGTTGACTTCTCTGATATTTTTACAGGTTATCATTATTTAGCGGAAAATACGACGTAATAAGAACTCCAGTAGATGCCAAGGAAAGCAAAGTTGGAGAGATTATCTTGGGATCTTGGGGAAGGATGTGTACTATGCGAAAAAATCATGGTCGCATTAGGATTTGGACCCTGAGCGAATCAAGCGGTCAGGTATACTGGGTCCCCAAAAATAACATCAGCCTCGAGCCACTGGCAAATATATCTTCGCTCAAACCTAAGGGACCTTTCATACCTTGGATCTTAGATGATGATGAGGTTCTTGACGAGTATGGCAATATCAAAATGCGAGCAGGACAAGATTTTGATTGGGACTCAGATGATGGTTATAATATTCTGGATACTAAGGATGGGTGCCGACGTAGTCCTAAACGTTTTACCTTACTTGGATTCCACCCCTACAAAGAAGTAGCCTTCTTCTTGGTGAAGCGCTTAAAGTAGTGGCTTACAATTTGGACAGCTCAAAACTTCAGTACATAGGTAATCTATGTCCAAGTAACACCGATTCCCTTTATATGGCGATGGGAGAGGCGTTTCTATACACCCCCTGCTTGATTGGAGATCTTAAAGAAAATGCAAACAAGGTTGTATATTAGCATGCATACAGACATTTGTGTTGCAAACTTGCCTTATGCCTATGGTCTCTTTTTACTTTGCAATGTAAAGTCTTATTTGTTACTTCGCCACATGGTTCATTTTGTAAGAGGACAAAGAATTTAGAGAAGAGAGAGTTGCAAAGAAATTGGATAATTGAGCCAAAACCTTTACATCATCATGAACTACTGCCGTCGTCCCCTGCTAACACGATGTGCCGGCTTGTGATGCACGTGTGTCATGTCCCTTGCTTTCTATGTGTCCCGCTGCGGCGCTGCGTGCGTGGATGTGTTTCAGCAGCATGAGCGGTGAGATCGTTCGTCCGTGGACGCCTTGCGCCGTCTGGAAGGTGGACGTCTTAATAGTATTTTTTAAAATATCTACATTGAGATGAGAAAATGTACGTGCACTTTTTTCACCAAATTGCAAAGCAGAGAAATCATACATCTCAAGAATCATCATCCTAGACATGAGAAAATCTCAGCCGATAACAGGGACTAGCAAAACCAAATGAAATTGCCCGTGTATATCTTATCCCGTATCTTTCTTTCCCCAACACTAATTCTCATCATAGCACTGCCGCCACGGACATCTTAGAATCCAATTTTTTTAACCTCGATCGATCTCAAATGACGATAAATTGAGCTGATGATCCTCCTAACACATACTATGCCTCAAACTAAGTAGCTGCTAGCTAGCACTACTTATCATAAACGAAATGAAACCACATTTGAAGATCCATCTGCATGCATCGATCGTCAGCAGGTGGCCTGCACGGTGAGGATGCCGGAGTCGCACCCAGCGCCGGCGCGGAAGTCCTCAGTGTGCCGAACCGTGCACGACTCCTTGCCAACGCACGCCGCCTGGAACGCCGCCAGCGCCGCCTTGGACTCGCACCCGCCCTCGTAGGCGCCGCACTTGCCCCGCGCCACGCCGAGGCTGGCCACGTCGACGGTGGAGATGGTCCTGCCGTGGCTGCACGCCAGCGCCACCTCGTCGCCGACCTCGGCGGCCTCCGCGCACGCCGCGCTGACGGCGACGGTGTGGAAGTCCACCCTGGACGGGTCGCCGCCGGCCTCCTCGAACAGCACCACGGTATTCTCGGCGCCGGCCTTGAGGAACGAACGCGGCACGTGGTAGTACCGCTGCGACGGTTCGTTACACCCGGTCAGGCACTTCTGCCCGTCGCCCTCGGCCTTGAACGTGCCGCGGTAGTCGCAGCGCCGGCAGCCGCCCATGTCGGCGGCGACGTAGGACGGCCAGTAGCGGCCGAGGTTGTTGCCGTTGATCCACGCCACGCCCTTGCCGAGCCCGAGGAGGTCCGCCACCACGGGCTCGGAGCCGGCGGGGGCCTCGAAGGTGGCCTTGTACCAGGTGAAGGGGCGGTGCACGGGGATTGTGCCGTTGAGGCTGCGCCACTCCTGACCGGCCTTGTCGAGGTGGGCCTCCCGGTGCTCGCCGGCGAGGCCCGACTTGTAGGCCCAGGAGCTGTTGGAGAGGTCGTAGGTGGTGGCGTTGGTGACCGGGTCGACGAGCTTCACCGGGCCGCCGACGATGCCCGCCGGCATCATCTCGAAGAGCGCGCCGTAGTTCTTGAGCCCGATGGTGGCGCTGAGGAGGGAGATGTAGTTCTTGCCGGAGTGGAGCTTCACCGGCGTCTCTAGTTGGAAGACGAAGCCTCCGTTAGGAGAGTGGTGCTTCCCTGTCATCAATAAGTTAAGTAGATTAAATATTGCCTAGTTCAATCAAATTAATTAATCATGTGTGTGCAAATTACAGGAAATTATGGTCACTCACCAACGAGCTGGCCATTTACAAAAGCGTAGAGCTCGTGCCCCGTCGTGTTGACGTGCAAGTTGTAGCTCCCTTCTCCCTTATGTTCAAAGCTGCATTATTTTGATTATCATCAGAATTCACTATGCATTTCAAATTTATGCAACAATATTTGTAGATTGTTACTACTTGAATACCTTGTCCTGTACCAGAGGTAGTCGCTCTGATCGCCCGACGTGGTGATCTGCTCCAGCAGCTCGTTCTTCCTGAAGTTGCCCTTCTCGTCCGTCATGAACGGCTGGAGGTTCTCGGGCATCCATGACCACGTGAGACTCTTGCTCACCTCGTCCTCCGGCTTCTTCACCATCACCGACGTCTGCATCTTGACCTTGGCGCTGTTGTATGCGACGATCTTGCAATCCGGGAGGATGCTCACGGACCACGCCGGAATGACATGGGTGGCTCCATCTTCGAGGGTCACATTGACCTCCTTGTCATCAAACTTGTTGCTAATGAAACAGGCCGAGGAATTGTCCAGCGTATACTTGGTCACCTACATTTAAATTTGCAAATCATATGAATGAATCTTGATATAGGCACAATTAAGTAAATTAGTGTGTTTTATGTATGTCTGTATTAAACAATTTAAATTACCGTGACATTGTTGTTGCCCATGGTGGTGTCCTTGTAGTCGCCATGGAGTAGGATCTTTTCCATGGACTTGAGGACACTGTGGAGATCCTTGAGGTGTCCATATTTTGGCTGCCGAATGTTACCTGAAAAACCATAAATCACAAGCCAATGCCTAATTAATCCGTTAGATCTTCAGTTACTAGATTATGAACATGTTGCAAAGAGTGGATGAATGAAATGAAAAAAAAAAAGCTCACATACCATATTCATCGAGAGGGGCATCGTAGTCATAGCTGGTTGTGATGTAGGGGCCACCTGAGGTGCGGCCAAAGTTGGTGCCACCATGGTACTGAACACAATATGTATCAACACGTCAAATGTAAATTCAGGCAATCACATATATGAAAATGTATAAGAAAATTAGATGTGCAGCTGTTTAATTAATCATTGATTTAGGTTTATTTTATACCATGTAGTAGTTTTGGAGTGATCCACGCTTCTGGAAAAACATGGCAACGGAGAAGGCGATGTCCTCGGCCGACCGGTGGAAATCGGGTTTGTCCCAGGCTTTGAACCTGGAGATAGAATACGCGGATTATTCTAAATTCAGTACACAATAAAGTACTACTAATTAGTTCATGCATGTAGTTTTGACATGACTTTCTTCTGGAAAAAATTAATTACCAGCCAGTCCAGTTCTCAGTCCACATCTTGGGGATGTCAGTCCGCTTGGGGAACCAGTCGTGGCAGTAGAAGCCGTTGCACGTGTTGATCTAAAGAGATAATTATTAGTTTTTAGGTATACAAACCTTGGCATGTTTTTTGGGGAGAAAACAAAATATCGTTGAAACTTACCACGTTGGGTGGGACATCGTCGTCCTGCTGGCACATGATCCATGGCACGCCGACGTTCTGCTTGTTGGCCATGGCGGCGCACCAGTGGATGTACTCCGATGCCG
The DNA here is from genome assembly GCA_947311845.1 of Poa pratensis. Lineage (NCBI taxonomy): Eukaryota > Viridiplantae > Streptophyta > Magnoliopsida > Poales > Poaceae > Poa > Poa pratensis. The sequence continues at coordinate 36,923,179 of CAMZMU010000113.1, forward strand.
ACTCGTTGTTGTTCAGCTTGCTCATGATGTTGCCGTACTCGTTCTCGATCTGAGAGAGGATGATGGGGCCTCCCTGGCCGGCGAACATGTTGGCCTCCTTGAGCTTGTCCACGATGAGCGTCGTGAAGGTCTCCATTTCTCGCTGCATTTTATTTACAAATTAAGATCAAATTGCATAATTAATTTACATACGAAAAGAGAGATGGATCTTGAGTAGTGCTGTTTATCTGGTGTGTTTACCTCGAAAGGGTGGTTGTGCATCCGGAACTGCATGCCGGAGATGCCACGCAGCCACGCCGGCAAACCTCTGTTAATTTTGAGTGTCAATACAAACGTCTGTAACCAACATGCACTGCATGTGCGTCGACCAAACCAACATACCCGTAGTTCCACTCGCCGCAGATGTAGGGGCCGATGCGGAGGATGGCGTACATGCCGGCGTCCTGGACTTCCTTGAAGAACCGCACGATGTCGTAGTTCCCCTCGAAGTTGTACTGCCGGCGGCGAGGCTCGTGGCCGTTCCAGAAGACGTAGGTCTCGATGGCGTCCAGCCCGCCTTCCTTGGCCTTCCTGATCAGATCCGGCCACATCTACAAAACAAATCAACACATATATATGTAATGGAGATTCGTTAAGAAGATGCATGGGTAGCTAGCGAGGTAGAAGCTAGCACACAAACCTCAGGGGTGCTCCTCGGGTAGTGGATGGAACCCGAGATGATGATGCGGCGCTCGCCGTCGATGACCAGCGCCCGATCATTGTAGGCCACCTTCGTGGCACTAACGCCGATGGCGGCAGCGGCGGCGAGTAGCAGCCATAGGCAGAAGCGCTGCATGGTGATCGATTCGTCGATCTGACTAACAAACCAAGAAGTGATCGGTGCAAGAGACAAAGGAGACTGATGGAGAGAGGATCGAGAGTAGAGTGATGTATTTATAGGAGAGAGCGCGTGACCTAGTAGTGGCAGCTAGTTTGGATAAGTAGTGTCTATCTGTTTGCCCCAATAATCCACATCAACACAGACTGCATGCGAACACAGACTGCATGGACCCGATCGATCGACCGACCCGGCCGGCGCTACTTCGTTGGATAAAACGGAACTTATCCGCCGGCGCATCGATCGGCGTCGAGCCGTCGACTCACACTCTTCATGCAACGCATGCGCGCGGCCGGTTAGGTGCGCCGAGTCCTTCGGCTCCATGCAGTTATACTTTTGATTTTCTTTTCAACTTGCCTTGGCTTTATCCATCTAGCTAGGAGTGCGTCCCATTTACACACAACCTTGATGCATACTCCCTCCGTTCCAAATTAATTGATTTGCTTTTATCTAAATATGGATGTATCTATACTTGTTAGGTGTCTAAATACATCCGTGTGTAACCAAGTGTGTGTCAATTAAATCCGAACGGAGGGAGTACACATGATAAGAGAACCATGCGTATAACTGAGTCATATCGAGAAAATATACAGAATCTTATTGCGTGTACGTAGATTGCCTTGCTTGCCATATAGTTGGCTGCGTCTAGTATCGTATTTTTTTGCCAAATATGGCCTTTAAGTAAAACTAATCTCATTTCTGACCCCTCTTCAAAGCTATTTTCAAATCTGTTCATGTGGTCGGCTCCAGAGAGGATGGCGACGTCCTTGTACAGGTCGACCTCTGTTTATAATGAAATAATTCCTTAGAAAAAAATTATGAGACTTTCGGCGACAACGTCGAACTGAACAAGTTCGGCTCCATCCTCTTTGGCGCCGAACTCAAGAGATTAGAATTAGAAACAGTTTTGAATAGAGGTCACATGTGTTTAGTTGCTTTAAAGGGACAGATTTATCAAAAAATACTCTAGTATCGCCGTGAATGGATTATTTTTTATCAAGAAAGTTTTCGCCCATTGTTTATCCTTTCCATGTCTCCCTCACCTTCACAAGAATATTTTTTGCCCATTTTATATCCTTTCCATGCGCATATCTCCCTCGAAGAAAAGAAAATGGCATTGGAGTTATATCTTGCGGATGTTGTTGATGATCACAAGATCAAGATGGATGCAATGCGCTTAAAGATTAGAAAGATTATAAAATATGTCATTAATAAAGAGGCTTGGTATCATTAATTATGTTGTTGGATCAATTGTTACCTTAGTTGCGATTTTGATCGCATTTGTTGTTACATTTAATGCTTTAGATAGTTGTATGTTGGTTTCAATGTATGTTTTAGATGCTCTAGGTTTTTTATGAGAACTATGTATGAACTTTAGATAGTTGTATGTCAGTTTCAAAATATGTGTTATCATTGCTCCAAGCTAGTGCATTTGTAAGTGTGTAGATATGAAATTTATAATGTAATAGGATATGGCGTGTCAAGTATGCTACTCTGCTTGTCGAGAGGGGATTTACACAGGATCCAGGTTCATGATTCAGCTGCAGGGCGGTCAGTCTAAGATGGTTATGCTGGTACGGACAATCTTTTGTTTTCTATACATTTCTGACTCATGTTTTCTTGTAACTATCTATCTAACATCATTTCCTTTTTGTTTTGTTCCGTAGGTTGTACCGTGCAATATACGGTGCCAGTTTAACGAGCTAGTCGGCAACACCGTCAACTTTGATGTTCACGGAACTATTTATAAGATACTTGTCAAAAAAGAAAAGAACAAGACTTTCTTCTGGGGGCACCGTTTGGACGAGCTCATTGCCACGAACAAGCTGAGCCGAGGTGATTTCCTCCATTTTAGTATGGTTGGACCACAACGTCAGATCAAGCTTGTCTACTTCGGCAATGCTGGTTCCGATGATGACGCGACTATGGAGAGTACTGAGGATAGTGCTGAGGAGAGTGACGAGGAGGACAACCCATTGAAGGATGTCGTCATCGCCCAAAGAGTCAGTCTGAGTGACCGTGAGCAGGAGCGTCTTCTTCAAAGACTACCTCCCCTAGATAGCTACCATGGAGTGCCTTTTGTGCAGCGTCTCACGCGCACTAATCTCAAGGGAAATCTCATGGTACGTATGTTTCTAAATTCTCACATCTTCCTATACTATGTTGTTCTTGTGGGCATGTGTGACTTAGTTGTTTTCTTGTTTCATGTGATCCATACTATGTTCTTGCAGAAACTACCTAGGGTGATAGCGGAAGCCGCTGCCATTCAGCCTACCGGTACTTTTCGTGTCCTCATTGGAGAGGGAGGAATGGTCACCGCCGTTCCGTACACCACGGACAGTGACAGTCGCATTGTCTTCAACTCTCAAGCGTGGAGGGAGTTCCATTCGCAACGTCTTATGGAGGTTGGACAAGCTATCGTCGTCACTCTAAGCAAGTGCCACTGCAACATCTCGCACGTGTCATTGGTGATCAACTATCTGTAGCGTTGAGATCGACAATAGTTTGAAATTTTATTTGCACTACTATGGAGTCTAGTTAAACTACTCATTTCACCATCTGTAGCGTTGAGATCAACTATCTGTAGCATTGGTGATCAACTATCTGTACTTCTGTTATTTTTCTGTGAATTTTGCTGAATATTGTGGTTCAGTATGCAGTCATCGCTTTTATTTTTTTATTCTGACAAAAAACACCACCGGCGTGTCCCGCCTCGCCGGTAACACAAAGCGTCACCGGTGTGGCCTCGCGCACGCCGGTGATTAGCAACAGATCACCGGCGTGGCCTTGCACTCGCTGGTGATCTCAAATAGCACTGGCATGAAGTTACCGGCGTGGGCGTTTCTCGCCAGTGATCCCAAAATCGCCACGCCGATATTAGCTGTTTCCTTGTAGTGCACCCCTGTTACTACATATAGGCCTTCTACTCGATGAAGAAGGCAAGTAACTCGCCTCCTAGAACACATAGTTACTTGGGACATCCCAGAGCACTCACTCTTTCTTTCTCATTTAGGGATACCCAACGTAAATCCATACACATACCACAAGAGTAGGATACTTATCCCGCGATCATTCTCGGGGCTCGAATATGCGCATATCTTTGTGTCTACCTGTCATCGGGACATTGGAGTCACACCAACCTACAAATGCATTGTTGGTCCTAAAAATCATGACAGGCGAGCGGGGGTGGTCGCACAGGTAGATTCCATGCATGACGGGGAGGAGGCATGGAAACCATGTCGATGGAGGCCAGACCTGTGCAGAGACGGCGAGGACGTCCAAGGCAGGGGTGGATGAAGCAACTCCGAAGAGGGGCGATAGCCACCGGAACAGGAAAAAGGTGTGACCGAGTGACACGTAGTTCCCTTGTGAAATTCCTCTTTTTTATGATATATTTTTTTTCACAGGATTTGTTCTCCCGAAACCCGCACCTCGCTAAAAAGTTTTTTTTTAATAAAACGATTTTACGGTACGATCTAGGGAATACTAGTTGAATTTGGCGTGGCAGCACGCCACGCCCTTGGTGAGATTTTTGTGCATTATTTGGACATGCACGCTCAAAGTTTCTGAACAGAATTCTTGTCCTTGCTAAATGCTAGTATGTGCAGTCAACTATCACATAACTTCCATTCTTTACCTCCAAGCTACATATCTTTTATAATCATTGCAGTTGTTATTTGGTAAACAAAGGATTATCGTTGGCAGACGGAAACAAATGTGTGTACTGACTAAATACAAAGTTGATTATTATGGTAATGCATCCTAGAAAATGCTTTCTCTTTGGTAATATGTACAAATTCACAACATTAACTGTGGCGCCACCCTTGTTGGTGTCATTGCCATGTCATCACAGCCACGCTCCTTGCGGTGAATCAGCAGTGCCTTCCTTGGCTTAGTGTCGTTGGCGTATCAGAAGTGTCTCTCCTTGGATTCATGTCATTGGTGTCTCTTTGGCAATCTGTACAGAATCAAAAAATTAACTCTAAATTCTAGAAATGATTTCATACATATAAAGTTAAATCCAAAGTACAATATAAACTTATTTCAGAAATGAACATAAACAAAAGTATCAATCTGCACCAAATCAATAGCATGACAGCAACATTTGTGAAAAACATTATCCCATGCATCAACTAAAATATATTTTCTAAGAATTTCTTATAATTTATCAAAGATAGCTTGCAAAAGCAAGGCCCCTAACCGAGGGAGGGAATATATTGTACATTGAAGACACATATCTGAGGGAGTTAATATGCCTCGATAGCATGACAACAACATTGGTGAGAAATATTATCCCATGCATCAACCAAAATATATTTCCCAACAATCTCTTATAATTTATCAAAGATAGCTTGCAAAAGCAAGGCACATAACCGAGGGAGAGAATATATTGTACATTGAAGACAATATATCAGGAAGTTAATATGCTTTACATGCATGACATCATTGAACTAAATTCCATAAAAAGGAAACTATTTAGTAGACAACGGAGCATGAATAATACACTGATTAATCTTACCCTACCAACATGCTTTTATTTTCTGGATGTACCCAATGTGTCTGTGACAAAAGAAAGTAAGAAATTATTTTCATACCTCATCCATTGGTACTTGTCTAGCTTCAGAACCCGTAATAGAAAAAACAATCAGAGAAAGAAGACCTGGGAAAAAAATCAAACATGGTGAGATCACTCGTGACTCAAGGTCAGGGGCAACCTGTGAAATCAAAGCCGACTCGGCTGTCCCCGCCAGCCCCGCCTTCGTCCTTGCCAGCATCTCCAGGCTAGTCGCCATACCCGATGGTGTGCACGAGTAAGGGAGTTAACTGAACATGCAACATCCAAATGTGTGTTGTTATAGCATGGCATGGTCCATCATAACGAAATCCAGATTCGTGAATCTTTGTATTCCTAGACGTGTAAGATATTTTCTACTTGTTTGCAAAGAATTTTCTACTCCAAAAAATAGAACTACAAATTAAATATGGTACAAAAATATGAGAATATTTGCAGGCAAACATATAGCCAGAAGGTGTTTGTGGGTGAACTTTGAGAAGGACAGACATGTGAGTAGGCTCGAACGGCCAGACGGCATATGGCGACTAATCAGCGGCAAGGCACTGGAGGAGAGAATAACAAGGCATGGCTGAAGACGGCAGTCGATGACGGTTGAACATGGCGTCAAACTTCTGCAAGGGAAACCGGTCATTCTTCATTTGGACCACTTATTTATTTCATATATAAAATGTTCAACACACCTATCTATAACCAATCTGATGCGCAGAAACTATATAGCCAATCAATTTTCATTACTTAGTCCTATAATTTATTATGAAAGAAAAACAGTTAGGAAAGCATACAACTTTAGTAGGTGTGAGGATATATTATATTGCATTATATTACCTGGTATTTTATCTAGCAGAAATATAACAACATTTGGAAAACTCGTAAAGTTGAACTTTATAAAAATGGTTGTCCTGGACTGATGTACCCTGGAAAAAAAGAAGCAAAAAGGCACCTTTATGAGAAGTGAAACTGTCGTTCACGTACAAAGCCAGCTGCCCGTCCCTCAGCCTCATATGCAGGTTCCTTCCCAACTGCCATCTTGAGTAGACTGCATCCAACTGCTTCAGTAGACTGCATCCAACTCCTTCCCTCTAGCACCACAGCCGTGAAGCTGAAAGTATCATTTAGTGCAGTCATATTTACTCCCTGGCCTAACAACAACATGACTAAAATGATCTCCTTATCCAGATAACCAAGAAGCAAGGCATTCGTACAAAAAATTACCAATTAGTCTTTATGTTCAGGATAAGTACTAACTGCATTTTAAAGATATACTTGCAGTTGCACTTGTTAAAACATTAGGTACATATATACATATGCTCTCTAATTTGTATGTAGTTTGGTATTATCAGCAGGACACATACATCGGTCATGAAGTAATAATTGTAATTGACATATTCTCTTGTAAGTATATATTTCAACTCTGGACTTGCACCTGCCGAAACCTACTGTCCTGCTAGCATCTAAAAATCTATGTATGGCTTTACTAAAGAATAGAGATGGATGCCAACTGATCACGCTATCTTCTTGTCTACCATCACGAAATGGAAAATCAAAAACTCATTATCTTCCGCGCATCCAGATGCTCCCAAAAACAGGTGATCCACACGCGCGCACGTAGAAAAATATTGCAATGGTGGAAGAGGTAAAACTGAGCTAGAAGATGAAAGACTAAGTAAAGAACCCATGCGCTGCCGCCAGCCAGTGTTGACCACAAAAGTAAATAAAGCATATATATATATATATAAATGCTATTCATCTTTCTTGAATCTCTAGGAGGGGGGAAAAGCACCGCTGGATGCAATTGCAACATCAATATTCCCTAACTTCAGTATGCCCACGCTCAAAGGCATAATTAAGCCAAGCAGCTAAGGCCACCGTGTATGTAAATAACAGAAGAACATAGAATTAAAAATACAAAAGGCTACAAAAGGGAAGTGAGCTTTCTTAGTAATCTCGACCATAACAGATCAATTTGATAGCCTAAGTAATTTCCCAACACCACCTTATTATCATCAGAGAAAATCAAAAAGACTGGAAAAGTAGTCAGATGTCATTTAATTAAGTAAATATTGATTAATCACAACAAAAGGGAATACATAAATCGTTCATCACTTAAATTGGATATGTTTATAGTCTCTATCTAAAAATCTTAAGCTGAAGAGTGGCATTTGTCTGGTTCAAATGGGGCAGATACCACCGTCTGTAGATTTTGTGGCAAAAATGTAAGCGCCATTCATGAAAAGAAAAATCTAATGGGGCAAATGAAATATTCATAACTTTTTTGTAGATGCAGATCATGAACTACCACGAACAAATTGTTCAATAAATCATGAATGCAAATGTGTAGCTACAAAATTATACCATGAATCCATAATAAAAAAGCAAGCATGAACAAATCGCAACCGACCCAGGTCATACAAAATTTGGAGCAGGATTAGGAACTTTTCTTAGATCAAAAGCTAACAGTACTTTTGGTTGGTTCGTTAGGAGAGGCTCATGAAGCGCTTCAGGTAGGACCCAAGTAAACTATTTATCCAAAGCAGCGTACATCAATAGGTACCACATGAAAAAAAATGCTTCGGCATCTTTTTGGGCCACCACCACCCCAAGGTGAAATACACCTTTGGCTCTTTCATATTTATATTTTCGCTATCTTTTTTGTACCCGGATCAAAATCATGTCATGGAAATAAAGTAAATCTGGTACAAATAGCCGCAGACATCCATTTCAAATAACCCTAGAAATAGTGAGACATTTGACATTAAAAAAATGAGAGCGTGAATATTTAACTATTTCAGTAATCTGGGTATGCTTTGTACCTTACAATTGCAAGGTTGTCATGGAGTTATTTCTGTTGGTATTGAACCTGCCTGCTCCTTTCTCTCGTGTATGCAATCTGAATGGCTAAAACAACTTCCATTAGATATGTTAACTGCTGGCTAGAAATTGTCATCAAGTTCATACAAAAATCGACAGTATACAGATTCCAGCAAAATCACATTAACTATACCATGGGTACTCCACCTGCATGGGAAAATATTACGACGACAGCCTTAAACTTCAGGAACCATCAGATATGACCTGCTTGCATCTACAGTCTATGTGCTGTAAAATCTAAATAGATATAAGTTATGTTTTTTACTCTGAAGCCCAAGAAACATGAGGGATAAGAGAGAAATGCATAGCAACTAAAATAAGATGAGGTACAACGACAAAAAACAGTCTGTATTCCACACTCAATTAGATACCGACAGTCAACAAAAATCAACATTGCTAACTGAAACTTTGAATGAAGATATAATAACCTGTAGAACACACAGAACGTTAGAAAATATTGAGTTTGCATATCAATGCAAGAAGGATAAAATCTAATCAATGTATAGTTGAACATAGTATCTGATTATCTCCACAGTACGATGCACGTTAAAAAGGAAATAAAACACTCATGTATAAATTATCTATGATTGGTGAAGAAGGCATAACTAAAGTTACAAAAGAAAATCCTTCCTAATCTAGAGTGTCAGCATAAATAGTAACTGAAAATCCAACTTCCACATCATCAGAATTATTTGACACTGTTAATTGAGTAGTATGCCCAATTCTCCTCTTTTTTTGCAGTGTGAGTAGTACAGGTAATTCATCAACAAAGATAAAAGGGAGACAGACTCGGGAGATTGGAGCATGACACTCCAATTGATACCGAGCAGCACAAAAAAAATTGGGAGGGAATGAACTAAAATTGCAGATGCTGCCGGCCATGAGATTGATTTTAAAACTACAATTGCGTAGAAGAGATGTCCGGTTCTAAAAAAGGTTGCATGCTGATTGATTAGCTGTCTGCCGCCGTGCGAGGCACACATCCTCCTCTTTCCGAACTCAGCACACCACATCGGAGACCAAACAAAAGGGATCTCGAGCTCAGCATACTACATCGGAGACCAAACAAAAAGGGATGAAGAGATGAGAGGAAGAATGAGACCATGCAACTAAAACTGATAGAGAGAAAGGGGGACAAACCTGCAGGTCATGGATGAAAAAGAGGCAAGTGGCCGTTCGCCGTGCTGCTGGCCGTCATCTGTGGTGACGATGAACAGGCGGAGAAACCAGGTAGATGTGTTTCCGGTCAGAGGTGGTCGGAGCTCCGCTGGTGCTTGCGCTGCTGAGCACGGAGCACGGGGCGCCGCTTGCGAGGGGCTCCACAACAGTCGCTCGTCCGGCGGCGGCCTGAGAGGAAGCTGGGGAGGCGCGCGGCGAGGAGGAGGAGGCGCGGTGGGGTGGCGACCTTGCTGGGCCCCCCTGCTCGCTCGTGGAAGACGCTTGCCCTTGGACGACGACCTGCCTCCATGCCGCCGGAGGAGAGCCGTCTCGGGCTGGAGGAGGCAGGACAGCTCGGGGCGGCGGCGTCGCCGCATCGGGGTGGAGGAGGGTGGGGAAAATGAAGAAGAACGCCGCCGCCGCTGTGTGAGAGAGAGGATGAGTGGAGCGTGAGGATAAGGAATTTAGGGTTAGGGGTTGGCCTAATATACAGAAGGACCGACTCGTAATTTCTGAAAAGTGTAGGGACTTTTTCGCAAAAATACCACAGCACTGTTCAACACTATTCATTAGAACAGTGCCTGAGCGCTCACAGCTCGCGAATCGGCACGTCTTTCATATAGTTACTAGTTGAATTTTGGCGCGTCGGCACGCCACGCCCTTGGTGGATATTTATGTGAATTAAACTTTTTTTTTGGTTACATAATACATTTTGTGAATAGAAATGGTGATATTAGAGAGAGGTAAGTTCAATTTGAGCATTTATTAAATTGAATTGCATAATCGGAGGGAGTTTAGTTATGTTATTTTGAAATATTAACTTATTCGAATTGACATGATATGTTTGTGTTTTGTCTTAAGTATAATTTAACTTAATAAATTGAACTGATCGAATGTGTTTGTATTTTGCCGTAAATATGTAATTTAAATATTTGGTTGGAGAAAATTTATTGTATTATCGTTTATTTAATCCAAACCATCTTTAGAGGAAATGAATATGTGATTTCATGAAATATGCATGTAATCTAGCAATATTTAAATTGAACTACGTAATTAGAGAGAGTTAAGTTCAATTTAAGCATTTATTAAATTGAATTGCATAATTGGAGGACGTTTAGTTATATGATTTCTAAATATTAACTTAGTTGAATTGGTATGTTATGTCTTGGTTTTGTTTTATGTGTTTAATTTAACTCAATAATCGAAGAAATATGTTGTATAAGCACTTATTAAATTCAATTTGAAATCGATCCATAATTAGAGGAAATGAATTTGCATTTTCAAGAAAATATTCATGTAATCAAGCATTTTTGTTAAATGTAACTATGTATTTAGAGAGATTTAAGTTGTAGTACTTCTAAATATGTTAGCTAAATTGGAATGGTTAAATATAGTTCCATTTTTCCATAATTTTCATATTTAACACCATAATTAGAAGAAATATATTATGTTTGTATTTCACCGTAAATATGTAATTTACATCCTTAGTTAGAGGAAATCTATTGTATTTGCATCTATTAAATTCAATACACCTTTAGAGGAAATGAATTTGTGGTTTCTTGAGATGTGCATGTAATAAAGCATTATTTTAATTTAACTACATAATTAGAGAGAGTTAAGTTCAATTTGATCATTTATTAAATTGAATTGCATAATTAGAGGATTTTAGTTATATTATTTCTAACTATTAACATATTCGAATTGATATGATTTGTTTGTTTTTGTCTTAAATATTTAATTTAACTTAATAATCGGAGGAAATACATTGTGTGAGCATTTATTAAATTCAATTTGAAATCAATCCATAATTAGAGGAAATAAATTTGCATTTTCTCCAAATTTTCATCTAATGAAGTTTTTTTTTGTAAATGCAACTACATAATTAGAGGAATTTAAGTTATATTACTTCCAAATATGTTAGCTAAATTGGAATGATCAAATTTGGTTCCATTTTGCCATAATTTTCTTATTTAGAACCATAATCAATAGAAATATATTATGGTTATGTCGAAATATTAACTATTTTGACCATTTATTAAATTTATATGCATAATTGGAGAGAGTTCAGTTAAATTATTTGTAAATATTAATCTATTTGAAATAATGTAATAAGTTAGTATTTTGCCTTAAATTTTTTGATCATTTATTAAATTGAATTACATATGCAATTTGGTAATCGAAAATATGAATGGCCAATTGCAAATTACATGGCCACTTGCACAATATGAATGGCTACTTGCAAACTTCTCATCATATTTTATAATTAGTAAGAAAGGAGAATCATGTTACAAAAAGTAGGTTAGATTGAGATGGTACATTTAACTAAGTATATTACAAAGCACCAAGACAGTATATGTGTATGGGCCGTTTCCTAAACCAGCAGAGAACAACCACCAGTAAGCAATGTAGAGAATAAATTGAGAAGAAACTGAACCATTACTTATCAACTGAAACGTCTCCAGACTTCAGTACACATAATATGATCCCTTAAAACTTTAAAGAAATTATTACTAGAAAACTTTGTTTAAAAGTTGTGTCGAAAATGTAAGCGCGAGAAAGAAATTTAGAACTTTGCACTGGAAAACTTTATAGGAACTATTCTTTTAATTAAACAGAAATTGAAGTTGATTAATCATGCAGGGAATGCAATAGTTGTAAAAGTTTTATTTCTCTGTAAGTTTTGATATATTATTTGTGATGTAAGTGATAGGCATATACATGTGCAGATAAGAAGTTATGATTGCTTTGCTTCTTTGATAACTAATAATAATTGATCTTTTGTAATATTGTGCTTGGCTTCATCGTCGGTTGACCAAGTATTCATCTTTGTTGTTGTTGATTTCCATCCTGATCTTGTATCTGCGTTCTACTGAGAAGAACTAAAACACCGAAAAGTAATGAAATAGTGAACACATGGCATAATGCAATGCATGTACAAAAATGTATGGATGACAAATTTAAATTACTGAAGTTTAATCGTAAGCATGGATAACAATTTAAATAGAGCCAAAATGTATTTAGTAATAGCATTTGGAAACATCCCGTAAATGCATGAATTGGGTTACTTTGTTCTTTTAAGTAAACATGGTTATAAGTTGTTTGAACATGCATGAATTTGACATAATTAGATAGAAATACCTTTTTTTGAACATTTTTGTATGTCATTTGCATTTTTTAACATGTGTGGCATGATAAATTAAGGTTGTTATTTTAAACCCTAGAAGATGGATAACAATTTAAATGGGGTCCAAATACCACTAAAAGTAATATTTGGAACAAACCCCATAATTAAAGAAAGTGGCATTTTAATAATTATAGGTAGGTCTTAATTTAAGTTGTTCAATCATGCATGAATTTGACATAAATAAATGATCAAATATTCGTCTCTGGTGATGTTGCAATTGACTTTGGATTCACGTTCTATTAATAAAAACCAACACTGGAAAGGAAGGAAACAATCAACACATGGTATAATGCAATGCGCATATAAACATGTGTGACATGATAAATTAGGGGGTTCATCTTAAACCCTAGAAGATGGATAACAATTTAAATGAGTCCAAATACCACTAAAAGCAATATTTGGAACAAACCTAATAATTAAAGGAAGGCATACAAACATGTGTGACATGATAAATTAGAACTTCACTTTAAACCTTAGAAGATGGATAACAATCTAAACGGAGTCTAAATACCACTAAAAGCAATATTTGGAACGAACCCCATAATTAAAGAAAGTGGTATTTTAGTAATTCTAGGCAAGTCTTAATTTAAGTTGTTCAATCATGCATGAATTTGTCATAAATAAATGGTTTATATTTTTTTGAATATTTTGGTATGAGAAATGGGGTCTAAATACCACTAAAAGCAATATTTGGAACAAACCCTATAATTAAAGAAAGTGGTATTTTAGTAATTCTAGGCAAGTCTTAATTTAAGTTGTTCAATCGTGCATGAATTTGTTATAAACAAATAGTTTATATTTTTTGAACATTTTGGTATATTTCTCATAATTTTCGGAATTACAGATCAAAAGATATGAATTTTACAAATTTTAGCATTTTCTGTACTTAATAAAAATCTAACAGTTGGGACCCACATGTCAGGGTTTTATTAGTTATGAAATTCCTTACGAAAATTAAAAGACTCCGACAGGTGGGCCCGTTATGACGCTAGCACTAACGTCAGCGGCGCAGAGGCAATCGCCGCCGGCGGCTCTGCCGAGCTCTTGCTCGGGCAGGAGAGCACGCTCGCGGTGCTGGGACTACGCGGATTCGCTGGAGGGCGTCGAGGGGAGGCGACTGGCGGCGGACGGAGCCATATGGTAGCCGGAGTTGGCCGGCGGCGACCAAATCGCGGCGGCGGACGGAGTCAGAGAAGAATGGTCGATTCGCCGCGTTCCAGGCGTCCCTACACGCATGGCTCGCGGAGAAGGTAGAGGGAACGACTGCGGATCTCGAGGTCTGCTTGGCTTCATCGGAGGAGGAGCAGAAAGGCGGCGGCACGCGTCGGCGGCGGCGGCGCGCTCCGGACGCGCGGGAGAGAGAGGAGAGAAAGGGAGAAGAGGAAAATGTGGATGTTTTTGTAAAAAAGTCCCTGTGTTTTGTTGAAATTACAACTAAGTCCTTTGTAGGGTTTTTTGCAAGTTGGCACGTACTGTTCAAATAGAGCAGAAAGGCGGCGGCACGCGGTGGCACGCGTCGGCGGCGGCGGCGCGCTCCGGACGCGCGGGAGAGAGGAGAGAAAGGGAGAAGAGGAAAATGTGGATGTTTTTGTAAAAAAGTCCCTGTGTTTTGTTGAAATTACAACTAAGTCCTTTACAGGATTTTTTGCAAGTTGACACATACTGTTCAACACTGTTTGAACAGTAGCAGGCACGCTGAGGGATCGTTAAATGGTTTGTCTTTCATATAGTTAGTATATATATATATATTAGTAATGAATGCTCCTGAAACTTCTGAATATTTTTCCTTGAAAAGGTACGTTAGCGCTCGTCCTCTCTCTCGAACATCGACTCTGTCTCTCCGAGCTTCCTCTGTCCCCGCTCTTCCGACTGCGCCCTCGTCCAATCCGGCGAGGCTCGACCCGGCTCCCCGACGCTGTCGCCGTCGCCTCCCGCAGAAGCCGTCAGTGCGCACCTTAACGCCGCTTCGCGTCTTCCCGCGCCGCCGCAAGGCAGAGCGGGGCGGCCATCGCGCTCCCCTCCGGCGGACGGCGGGAGAAGGCGGAGCAGCGCCAAGACGCCGGAGCAGCTCGGCGTGTTCTTCGGGGCACGAAAATCAGGTGAGGATCCCGCCAGCCACGATTTTGTACCGAGGGCTTGCGCCTGCTAGTTCGACGGGCGGACCAGGACAGCCGGCGCCGTGGGATCAATCGGAGTTTCGGCGCGAACGAACGAACGAACGAACGGAGAGGCGCTGCGATTCGGCTCTTCTGTCCGAGCCGCGGACAGAGAGATTTATTCTTCCACGCGATCCGCGTCTCTCTGAATTTTTTTCCCATCAGTGCTTGACGGTCCGTCCTCTGCTCCTCATCCTCTGTCCTGGAATTTTTTTGGGAACTCTGGGTATTTCTGGTAACAAATCGCTTCTTGTTTTGTTTGTTACCCGCCAGGAACGAGAGTTGCGGCGACAAATCGCTCTTTTATCTGTCTCGTGATTAGTTTCCATATCAAATCGGTCAGAAAACTCGCCCCAAATCCCGTCTCTCCCTCTCCCTCTCGTGCCGCAGCCGATTCAACCTGATCCGATCACTCCCCAGATCCAAATATAATCCAATTCAGACTCGATGCTCTTCTCATCTTTTCTCATCAACTTGGAACAGTTTCTTGAGCCGACACAAGGATCCACGCGACGACTTGTTTCAGCGATCTGTCCGTTGATATGTTTCGTTTTCTTAAGACATTGCACAAGTCATAATTTCTTTGCAAAACCAAAGTAATTTCCTTCAGAACGCGTTCGAGAACTCGTGGAGTTATGCCTGAGCTAGCTCTCTCTCACGAGGAGGAAGAAGAGGAGGAGGACGATGATGATCTCGAGGACACCCCCCTAGACCCCTCTGATGGTACCAATTCTCTTTAAACCTTATCAATCTTTTGCACTTCTAACACGTATCTGATCACTACATGCTCAATTGGTTAGTTAATCTACTCTGTCTATCAGTGCTACGATTTGTTCAAAGTGTCGGCTATGCTGAACCTGCCAAGAGGGCATGCTTGATGAGAGATACCTTAGGCGTTCCGCCCAAACCCCGTGACTGGCCCAACATCTGTCTACTCCCTGAGTCGTCCAGAGATCGAAGGCATGTGGGTGATCTTCAATGGCACCAGACCTACGAAATGGACAAACTATCCGAGAGTAAGTTCTCTACGCCCTAGATAATAGTATGTTGCTGTCTACGCTTTACGCCATGCTTGTTATGCTAATCGGGTCGCTTCCTTGCCTTTGAATTAATAGCTTGTTTGCCGCCTATGAGGTATACGCGGTGTTGCGACGAAGCTTTGGTTGGGCAGCAACGGTGTTTCCACAAGCCGCGCCCTATGCTCCAAATCTTCTGTACCGGGGTGCAGACCTTTCTTGCAGATTACTCCGGTCCAATTGAGGTATACGGTCATATCGCGGTCCGTGACTCTGAGGATTATCGCCGGAATTATCTTTTCAATCGGCCCCGGGATAACCCGCTCACTATCAATTCGGTAAGAAATTGCTATGCATTTTAGAGGCGCATTTATTTGCAATTGTCAAGCTCTGATTATATCAAGGAAGCCATACGACAGAACCTTTGTCTCTAAGTTGCTCGGTTAGTTACCATTACCATCTTATGGGATTGAAAAAAAGAATTGTAGTCATTTGTCGCTGGACACCATACTGTCTAAAATTACTTTGAAGAGCTAGAGAAAGTTGGGGTTGGTAGAAGGAGTAGTGGCAGGATGGACATTGCAGTACCTCATTTCTAGTTCTGAAGTAATGAGTTTGCTCTTTTCCATGTCAAATGCCACATATATATGTAGTGTCATGTACTCCATCCGTTTTTAAATATAAGATGTTTTAGGTGTTCTATATATTGTCTAGATGTATACTAAAATGAGTGAACATATACATTAAAACATGTCTAGATACATCTACATACATGTGAATGTAGACAAATGCTAAAACATCTTATATTTAAAAACGGAGGGACTAGTAGCTAATCTTGTCTTGTACGAGGCATGAAGAAGTTCTGTCGCTATATGTTGGTATGTTGAGTGCTGACTCTACAATCAAAACAAATTTCAGGGTAGCGACTATCTGCGATTGTTGAGCCCCAAAAGAGGCATGTCCATGCAATTTGATTGCCTAGTTGAAGTCGATATCAGAATAAAGGCATTGTCGAGTGATACAAATGATAAAACTTTAGTTGATGGGTGTTTTGACCTAATCGAGGGGCGGGCTACTTTTGACGTGCTCTCTAGAAGCGCGGCGGAAGGTGAATATGGTGCTCTTGTTTTTCACCTGATCTTGTTTCAGAGAAGCGTCGAGGCAACCATTCATATGGACTTTTTGGAAGTGCCTGGAAATGGGTTTGATATCAAGATGTGCGGTTTTACTGGCATTTGGAAGAACTTGTATGCCTTCATAGACGACGAACAATGCGACTGTGATAGCTTCGTCTCCTTGGTCGGAAAATTCGCACGATATTTTGTAGCAGCTGTGCAGATGGATGATACGTTGTTTATCGATTTTATGGAGGGGAATATGCCAATTTCATTTGAAGCAGCTATTCATGGTAGTGATGAGAAATTATATTATTTTCGTAATGGTGCCGTGGTATCTGTGAAGGTGTCTTGGTCGACAGCCTACTATTAAGGAATAATAATATTGAGGTTAATTAAGCAATGTTTGCAGACAGGAAGAGTCAGAGAACAAGACTTTGCTTATTGATGTAATATTTTAGAGTGCCTTATGAAGGACATGTTGAATCAAGTTTTCCTAGGACAAAAAATATGAGAAGTCTTGTTGCCAAGTAATAATTTAGAAGTCATGTTGAAGTCATGTAATAATTTAGAAGTAAAAATATGAGAAGTCATGTTGAATCATGTTTTTGGAAGTGCCTTATGAATCGACTTTTACCCTTGTTTTCTTCACATGCTACTACAACTTACAATATATTTAGGGAAATACTCCATAAAACTCCAGGGATACAGGACAATGCGCTCCAAGAGAAGAAAAAAGAAACGTTCTGCATCATATATAGATGGAATCAGCCTGGCAAGGATACTATCTAGCTAGGTAATTAAAATCCAAGCATCATATATAGATGGAATCAGCTCGGCAAGGATATGTATATATCTAGGTAATTAAAATCCAAACGTGCAATCACAACAGCACAAGGATGCATGGCTCTATGATCAGCAAGAAAGTCAATTTTGGGACATGGCACATCGTCAAATATATGCTCCATATATATATATAGCAACTCGGTTGGTCAGGCTTCATGACTTGATAATTAGTTTTACCAAACTGGCAGAGCGGCAAATAGTTGCCATCATCACAGATATTCTCATCTATTACAGGTAGACAGACGGATGTTCTTGTCGCAGTGTACGTCCGAATGTCTGATCCAGCATCGCATGAGCGCTGCGTTTCTCAATTGGCGAGGTCGGTATAGACCACAACGTGTTCTCGTTCCTACACCCTAGCTTCAGATTCTTTCAGTGACAGGGCAACTGGCAGGCAGCGGACGAGGGAAGCACAGATTGTGTGGCGTCTTGAACCGACAGAATTCCTGGAGCCTGTATTCCTGCTACATGTGTCACACTGCCGGAGCTCCAGCCACAATGCTGGGCGGGCCAGCCCAATAAAGGCCACCATTTTTTTTTCTTCATGAGCCAGGTTTTCTCTATTTTCTTTAGTGAATTCGTTTGGGCTGGGCGGGCCATGGCCCAGGTCGGCCTTCACTGAGCTCCGCCACTGATGTGTCATCTGAAAAAAGACAACATGTGTTTTAAGGAAGGAATTGGAACATTCAAGTATAACAATAAAAAGTTCCGGTTTCCCTTTTGTTTTATTGTCGGAAGACATGATTTCATCAGGTACCAGGGCTGACATATAATCATAGGGTCAGAACAGGGGTAAAAACAAACAATGTTATAGAAAGGAGTCTTACTGTGAGACATGTCGAGAAAACCGAGGTCCCACTCAAAGATATTGCCTCCTCAGTGTTAGATTCCTTGTCATCAAAAGTAACACATGCGGATCTGGGACAGAGCACCAAAGAGAATTAACATACAAGGAGAGCTAGGGTAAAGCAAGCTGGAAGTATGAAAAAATATATGTACCCTTTAGGGTGGCAAAAAGTGACTTCATCTCCCAACATGCTAATTTTAAGCACAGTCCCAAACTTCGTAAAATGAATTGACAGTGCTTCCTTGGTTGCGGCAGCAAGATACACCTAGAACAAGTGAACAACCATTCATGTAGCAACTCGATGAATTTATCATCTACAAAACAATTACAGTCGAACGAAAGAAACAAATTACAGTGACACCGAGAGAGAAGGTAAACAATCGGGTAGTCTCTTTTCACATACGTTTGTCGTCATGAGAGCAGTACTGGAGTCGACATCTTCCTCCGAAATTGCATGGGAGCCTAAAGAAAGAAAAAAATTGGTAAGACATTTTGTACGTCAAAATTGGTAAGACTTTAATGCCATGTGGTATGTAGGGACTATTAAAAGTACAAGGGCTGAGCTTGTAACTCAAAATATAAATCTAGCAGACAGATGAAAAAATATTAATATTTCAAAAAAAACTGAAAGAACAAATATTAGCCTCATGAACCGTGATACTGTATTACCCCCCTGAAGTATAAAACGAGCATCCTGCCCCCTAAAAAATAAAACTTAGCAAATGCTATGGAAAACCAGCTAGCTCGGTCTCAAGAAAAAACTGAATCCTGAAAAAACACTAGATTAACATATGGCAATTTTCTAAAAAGCATCAGGTGCTAGGCAGAGGCAGGCAGCAGAGCACTAATCATTGAAGACGGATTGGAATTGTAAAGAATTAATTTAAAAATCTACCAGCAATGACGCGCTATGGTCTAATGCATGCTGGCTTGCCACAGATCTGTGCGTCAACTAATCAAATGCTGATCTTTTATTCAGAAACAAGTGCTGCAATTACTGTTTCTACATTTTCAAAAGATGGTAACCAGCTCAATCATCAAGCGCATCGGGGGCGTGGACAGTAACCAAGCTGCAATCAGTACGGGGAAGATAAATACAATTGCGTTTATCTTCAACTTAGATAAATCATGAATTTAGATGAACACTATCTATCTAGGCATTTTCTAGAAAAAAACTACAACATTTTTTTATCATGTCAGTATGTCGAAGGATCAATTGTAGACAGCTTCTTTAACAGAATCGTAGACCACTTTAATGTCAAACAGTACCATGCTATCAAATGCAACATGAAATTGTGATACATAAAGGTAAAAAAAATATTCACATCAGGCCACCAGCATTAGTTTCAGACAGGCTCCAAACAAACTCTAGCAATAATTAACGAAAACAGACAGGGTAATTGGCCAGAAACGGAGCTAGTTTGGTAGAAGAATGAAGAGTCTCCAATGTAAAAGCATAACTGAGAATGACACAGGCCATGTGATGCAAATGCTAATATGAGACAAGCATAGTTTTCCTGCAGTAACACACCTATGCAAAATTTCTCTAATATACTACATCCTTAGCTGCATGCTTCATAAGATCATTGCATGCAGAGAAACTGTTTTCAGATAATTACAAGATTGAAGATCTAGTTACAAGTGTTATGGTCGATTGTGAAAGCCGACTGATTTCCATGATAAATATCCAAATAAGATTTCAGGATAGCTATCTCATTGAGATTGTTTCTCTTAACTAGTATGACTGAACTGAGTAAAAGCATAAGGGACTCCCCCCATGCTTCAACTAGGTAGCTATTATTGCACAGGAAGCCAAGAAACCATGCAAAATCACGGACGTAATATAGAAACCACTCTTGTGTAGATTCCAGCTGGCCAAGGCATAGTAACCTAGTTTATCTTACTATTAGTGGCATCATTAACTGGTTAAACACGCAGCAAAATAAATACAGACCTACCTGAAAATTTATCAAATATGTCCCCTTGTTTACTTGAGTTAACATGGCATGTTTCTTCATGCTCAGCTACCAGTAACTTGGCCTTCTTATTTTGAACAAGCATGTTGTCAGTTTCTCTGGCCATGTGTCTTTTCATTGGCACTTGGCCATTATGAGCTCCCAAGGCCATGTGCAACCTCCTTCTGGGCTGATCATACCTGAGTTCCTCTGCATCAGTAGAAGATCTCAGCTAAAAGAGTACAAGTGGTTTTGAGATTTCAGAATAGACATTGCAGAATAACAAATAGGCATTCTGCAGGAACATGACATCAATTCCCTGATTCCATGCCAAGATCAGAGTCCACACAAATTGCAAAATCAGTTTTCTGCCCAAATAATAAATGTTCAGCCAAAAAATTCAAAATACTCAATTTCACATCTTTTACGTGATAGTTATCCTGATGTGAATCAAGCTTCACACCGGTATGAAACTTGCCATCTTTTTATGTGTTAGTAAAACCGATGTGAATCCAGGTTTTGCATCAGTATGAAAACTTAGAGCCCAACACATTTATGAAAGTTTAAATTGGATTGTCACATCTGTTATGGTTATGGGGGTAGGCTGCCATGCACATCTGTCAGGCATGCAGGTTGCCCAGGGAAGATTAGATGACAATCACAAGCACGTAACAAATGATTTATTTATATCGCCTTCTATTTGCATCACCATGCAATTTGAAATGTGATCAGCCGAATAAGTAAACACTCTTACGGCTGGTACTCTTTTTTGGAAGTTACATCAACTAGCCTTTAATTAGAAACTAGTATACTACAACATGAGACAATAATATATAGCCTTTAATTAGAAACTAGTATACTACAACATGAGACAATAATATATAAAAGACAAATGCAAAATGCCAAAATCTTCAGAGAAGAAATAAGAACTGTATGTGGTTGAATACAAAAGAAAGTTCATGTAATAGTAACATAGAAATATGGTTTAGCAATGAACAAGCACCTTAATGAGAAAGAAATGCCGGAAATCCAATAAAATCTCTACAATGCAGCTTGAAGAATGATTCACGATAATGACATTTAGAAATGAGTGAATTGCACCAGAGGTCACCAAGTTGCACGAAAAGTTAGGATTGGTCACCAAGTTGAAAAAACTCAAAACGTGGTCACAAAGTTGTAGATTAGCGACATGCTGGTCATTCCGTTAAGACAGACGTTAAGTCGGTGACGTGGCAGACTGATATTTTACAAAAAAAAACCTTCAAAATTTATTTCTTCCAATGGCTAGGTCCATCTTCCTGAGACATTATATCAAACACCTCACACGCATCAGGAACATCCTGTTCACCGCGGGCCATGTCCCGGCCGCCGGCTGCCATCTTCGTTCACTAGGAGAGCCATCTTGTTTGCTCTTGCTCTTGATCTGAAAAACGACAGTGCATCAGGCTGGCCTGAACGTTGTGCATCAGGTAGGCCGCGCGCGCTGAGCATCAAGGCCGCTGGGCTGTCGTACCATTTACGCATGCGCCTCCTCTTGGACGCACGGAATCGAATCGATCAAAGGGCGGCAAAAAAGGAGGGTGGGGCGCGGCTAAAGAATCGATCGAATCAATCAACAGTTTGCCTCCAGGCGCACCCCGCACGCAAGACGCAACGCTACCGCTCAGGGACACGGTCACACGACTGAATAGATCGGTCGAATCGGCGCAATCAGCAGCAAGCCGGCCGCCGGCCGCCGCCAGGTGTTCAGCCCGGCCAGCCTATCGCCTCGACGCTTCGCCTCTTCGGTCCTCGCCTCTTCCCCTCGGTAGACAGCAGCATAGCGCAGTGGTTGCCCCCTAATCCTGTGCAGACCTGTGTTCGAATCATCCTACGCACGCAATTTTCATTTTTGGAGTATTTCTAAAAGGGGAAAAATCAAAAAGGACTTAGCCATTGGAAGAAATAAATTTTGAAGGGGCTTTTTGTAAAATATCAGTCTGCCACATCACCGACTTAACGTCCGTCTTAACGGAATGACCAACATGTCGCAAATCTACAACTTTGTGACCACGTTTTGAGCTTTTTCAACTTGGTGACCAATCCTAACTTTTCGTGCAACTTGGTGACCTCTCGTGCGATTCACTCTTTAGAAATATAGGTCCTGCAATACAAATGATCTAGTCTACAAATGCGTGGCGCTGGATAATTGCTCTTTCCAGAGCAAGAAATCGTTTTAGTAATAATATGTGACACATTTGGATAAGAAATTGCTTACCTTGCATCAATGCATGTGCAGTCCTTGTAGCTACACCAGATTTTAGCATGGAGGGACAGCTGACACCTCCACCTGGTGCACTCTGATCTTTCTGCCCAGACATGAAACCAACAAATTAGATGCCTCATTTTAATACTACAAACTTCCAAGGGAGGTAAACTTAATCATAGGATGCCCTAATCTTACAATCAGAGGATGTCCTAGCATGAATTCTGCAACCAGAATATTTTTATTGCCACTGGAATCTGGACTCCCATTTGCCAACCCATGTTGGGCAGTCACTGTAGCCTGAAAACAAAAACATTTTTTTAGTAAAAGTACAATCCGATTACACGGAGGACAAGTAAAATATCATGGTATGTAACTATATATTACCTCGTTAGGATTGGTCAACCAGTCCTCACAGTTGTAAGTAACGGTGCCATCATGTTTCCCAACTGTATAGCTTGTACCATTTGCATTTTTCTCTTGCAATTTCTGTTCCCATGTGAGTTGTCTGCTCCCTTTACCCCGACGTGGATCGTTTCTCTTGGCTTTCACAGGGGGTGCGTCTGGGAGAATAAAATATGTAGGATGCAGCTTTTCCCTTCTTAAGATTAAAATTTCCAGAAGGACTTGGTACAGGTTGCGGGGCGTTGTCCCCTTCACATGAACGAATGGCCTGCCTTCAATGGCTTCATTAGCACGTGAAGAAAGCTTGAGATAATTGAGTATAAATTGCTCCCCGTTTGTGGGGAGCTTCAACGTTGCATCTGGCTCATTCTCAGTAGATAGAGACGATGACGTGCGAGAAAATACATGGTTGAGACGGCCTGCTTCAACTGAAAAGAGAGTCAAAATCTGCCAATGGATCGGTTCAGGTTCGACTCCGTAACTCCAGGAATAAAGCTCCTATACCCACTATTGCATCGCGAACAGGCCAAATGGCAAGCTTTACCTCATATGTCTTCCCTGCCCCTGTGTAGTTCCCATCATATTTCAGATTATGGGTACGAGGACTTCTAATGTAGTCAGACTCCATAAATTTTCTCTTAAACTGTAGCACGGACTCACGGCCATCATTGTTGATAAGTGCACCCTCAACCCAACCTGTCTGCCCATCGATAATCAAGCCCACTGTCACAAGCTTATATCAAAAGTAAAACACAAATACACCAGTTGGTCTTGTGACAAAAGTCCGTTTCCTCTTTGACCCAAACTGGTATCTTTTATCTGAACCAGCGTATTGCCATGACCTATAGTGTCCAACAGAGGATTTGTAATTGCTTTGAGCCTTCTTCTCATCTGTTATATCAAACAAAACACTGTCCTGCACGGTATATAACGTTCTAGTGAATATACAAGATATAAGTTTCTATTACTAAGAATTCCCAACTTATCGAACTTCAATATCTACTTGAAAATAGCGATTCATTGCTCAGATTAAACGTACACAAGAAAAGAACAGTTTAGAATAGAAGCTCTACTCACAAGTGCATCCATTTGATCTAGATTTGCAGCTTCACTTTGGTCTGACAAATTGAGTTGAAGCTGCTTCATGTACTTTATCTTACTATCATCAGTCCAACCTTCAAACAAACTTGTAGGATCATCTGCTTCAGATTCATTCTTCACCATGATATCGAACTCGCGGATCAACAACTCCTCTTCACTCATGACATTTTCCATTTTCGTGAGTGGGTAGAGGGGTTGTATTACTGTCGCAGACCTCGTTTAGCTTGGCGGCACAGAGGTTGAGTCAAGAGATAAACCTGATGGGAGAGGAGACAAGGTAAACAGAATATGTTCATACATATCAAATAAAATGTTTACATGAATCATGAAAAATGTGCCAATAGGCATATCATTAAACAGAACACGGCCGTCAAGGGTTCATAGCACACCCACAAAAGATTACTTGATTCCATTTACCATCGTCACACATTCTTGTTGATGATGACAGCAAGAGCCAAGTTTATTCCATACGTCACTAGCATAGAATCAAAGGTTGGATGCACGTGGGATTTACCGCAATAACAATGGTGAACACATCAGTAAACGGTGAACTGGTATTCTAGAAATTAAGAACACATGTCGTAAACGATGAAGTCCTACTGTAGAATACAACTTCAAGGAACGTTTTGTTCGCCAGGTTTATCCTTGCTAAGATGAAGATTGGGTCTCCAAAACCAGGCCAACAAGTGTCAACAACTAAAATGAAAAATAAATTACTATAGGAGACAAGAACTTAAGGCCCTGCCTATTTGACCTGCAGCTTTTGCTACAAGGAGCTTTGGGGGTTTGACGACTTGCTTTTAGTTGGGTTCTTACTTCTTAAGTGAGGATGCGACTGAAATGAAATACTCCCTATGGTTCTGAGAGCTGCTTTACCTAGGGGTCAGAGTTAATCACCTCGTTTTATACTATTTAGCATTTAGCTATAAATGACTGGTTTTAAGAAACACAGTAGTGACTTGCAGAAGGAACACACTGCTTTCTTCAGAACCAGCTAACCTAGTAAATTTAAGTTTTAAGGAGAACTAACCACGTAGTCATTACTGTCTAACAAACAGATTACACTAATGGCTTACAAAAGGGAACAATCTAATGACACAGTTACACAAACCATATTTTGCTGCAAATTTTACACAGCATATTAACCTTAGTCAAGCCACGACTATCGTGTAAGCCACACAAACAGAAATAACAGAGAGGGCAAGTTGGTTTTAGATAGGTAACCATGTCCATTACTCAAGAAAACTAATTAATGATGACACCAGAAAAGAACTAAATTAGAGGGCAAGTTGGTTCTAGATAGGTACTGTCATATGTTAAATATTTAATGCAGTTGCAAAATTCAAGCAAAATGGTAGGCAATAAAGTAACAAAGAGTGTGAAGTAACCAAAACTAGCCATTAGGTACCTTTTGGAACAAAACGAGAATTTTTTCAACATCAAACACTCATACTAGTTTCTGAAGCTCTGGATATTGATTTATCACTTAAAAATTGCAGAAAGTGAAGCCATGAGGTAGTTCTAATGTGGCAGCGCATATGTGGTATGATGTGCACAGGAATTTTATTGCAAGGTAAAACAATGCAATGCTACACTATGATAACAGCAAGCGGGCACTCCAACTGAGGTACAGTTGCAAAAGCAATCTCTGTATGAACACAAAATGTCACCAGGAGTAGCACACATTATTGGACATACATACGAACTTGTAAATATAGCTGTATCATTATATATGAGACCATTTTTAACCTGTTTGTGCTCCAATACTCCTAGTAGCATGTATAGAACAACACTTTGGTCTTCCTTTCACTATCAACTTCATACTGCAAAGATGAACTCTCAACGACCTGACTTGGTGCTATTCACATAGTTTGAATCCTATTCTAGAAGTTCATAGCAGCAATGGACACAATCATTATACGATAAACTTATATAATCTAGAAGTTCAGAACGCATGTAAACGAGATCTCCTATTCTAGGACACAATCATGTCTGCCCAATCCAATCACATCACGGCAATAGTTCTCCAAGCGTGAATGCGGGAAACAACAACAACAGCAAGGATGCATACTTTCTGTAGAAGAAGATGAATGCCGTCCGGTCGACCCGAAGAAGGAGAACTCCCGCCGAGCGCCAATAGCCGCCTCGCTCGGCTCCGGTCCGGACCAGGGACGGAGCACGCGGTCGGAGACGGTACCAATCGGCCTGGAGAGGGCCGGCGGATGCGCTGCGGCGGTGAGCTTTCTCCGGCGGGGGTCCGGTGGCGAGGAGGCGTTTGCCCTAGCCAGAGACCTGCGGCGGGGTCGGGATGGAGAGGGGGCGCTCGACCTAGATGCCGGCGGCGCGGTCAGAACGGCGAGGTTGCCGCTCGCGAGTACGGAGGCGCGGTCAGGACGGCGCTCGCGACACCGGCGGCGGGGTCCGGGAGAGGTGGCGAAAATGTGGGAGCCGTACCGTCGCTTCCACGAGGGAGGGGTTTAGCTTGGAGTACTAGCTTTATTTTCTTTTTCTTTGGGAAAATTGAATACAAATCAGTTTCTTCAAAAGTATTAATATTTCAAATTTATAGTTTTGGAAAAATAGTACGTACATACAAAAGGAATCAGGCTAAAGTATTACTCGAGAACTTGTCTGTGGCAAGATGGTTAGGAGGGTGGTTGTACCCCAACCCTACAGAGTTCAAACCCCAGGTTTGACACTGGTGTTTCTCATTTAAGGTGAAATATTCTTCAGTGGGATGCGACGTTCCCGTCGACAGCGAGACGCCCGTGGTGACTTCGTCAATCTCAAGACTCGATCCGCCGACTCGGTCTCTCGGAGGTACTCATAGGGGTAGGGTGTGCGTGCATGCGTTCATAGGGGTGAGTGTATGCGCGTGTATATGAGCGTCTGCGTTGTACTGTGTTTCGCAAAAAAAAGCTAAAGTATTACTTTTTTACATTTTCTTTGATTTTTTTTTCAAAATGGGCAACACATATATTCATAGCAACATGAATTTTTAAATACCCTCTATACCTATTGCGGAAAATCTTACTTGGATAGCTTAAAATTATTGTAAGGATTTTTTAGGATCAAACTATAGCACACTTGTAGTTTAAATTTAAATCACTTTTGTGAAATCGAGCAAAAAATATTTAAATGTGCAAAATTAGCTAGAAATTAGAAATATCATAATATTTTGAAGTGTCCATCCAATATGGTCAACTTTATGCAAAAATTGGAGATGTATTATTTCCACCATATTATTTGCACTTGCTTACAAAAATCAAATTTGGAAAATAAAACATTCTCCACAAAAGTTAGAAACTAATTTAGGTAATATTGTTTCTCATGTCAAGATGAACCTATGTGCCATAAATATGGACACGTTAGCATAAACTATGCCATAAAAATGGCAAGACTTTGGCAAAACTATTTCTTAACACATGAGATCTAGAGAGAGAGAATAGCCACGGAGGCAATGTTGTGTGTCAAACCGTAGGGGTCAGGGGGGGAGAAAGTATCTGGTGGAAACCAAATTTCAATGGAAACCAGTGAAAATCACGAAAAAATAATGTCTGAAAGTTCTAAAAAATTATCTACAAAAATGCATTATATGGGAAAGGTAGAGTTCTATAGACATAAATTTGCATGTTGAAACTCAAAATTATTTAGCAGCTACAAAAATGAAAAATTCAGCAATGAATAGTAACATTTACAGCAACTATTCATTGCAGAATGTCATTTTTATAGCTCCTAAACAATTTTGAGTTTCTATTTGCAAATCTACATGATTATAAAACTCTACCTTGCCAACGTATTGCATTTTTGTTGAGAATTTTTTAGAACTTTTAAACATGATTTTTCCGTGGTTTTCATCGGATATTTTCCCCCGTGGGAGTATATATAGGTGGCCAAGGGGGTAAGAACCCTTCCCCCTTGGTGCGTCGGCCTCCTAAGGCCGGCCAAACTCTCCCCCAAACCTTTTCCTTTCTGCCTTCTTCCATTTTAATTAAATAGACTTTCCAAAAAATCATTAATTAAACAAAGGAAAGACGGGGGAGCTTGGTGCGCCGGCCCTGGTGAGGTGGGACCCATGCGGCTGGCCCCAGCAGCGCAGCCCTAGGGCTCCCAACTCCCCCCCCCCCCCCCCCCCCCCGCCTGATACGTCTCAAACGTATCTATAATTTTTGATGTTCCATGCTTGTTTTATACCAATTGCTACATGTTTTGCATCTACTTTATATCACTTTTATACATTTTTTGGGACTAACCTATTAACAAGATGCCGAAGTGCCAGTTCCTGTTTTCTGCTGTTTTTGTATTCCAGAAAAGCTAGTCTGGAAATATTCTCGGAATTGGACGAAACTTCACGGGGATCCCTATTTTACCAGAACTCACCTGACGGACCAAAGGAGCAGCAGAGGAGGGCCACCAGGGCCCCACAGCCACTAGGGCGCGGGCCCCCCTGGCGCGCCCTAGGGTGGTGTGGGCCCCTCGGGGGTCGTCAGCCGCCGCCCTTTCGCCTACTTATTCCCCCCGACGCGAAAACCCTAAGTGCCTGAGCAAATATCCACGAAAAGTTCCAGAGACGCCGCCGCCGTCAACCCTAGCTCGGGAGGGTCAGAACCTCTTCCCGGCACCCTGCCGGAGAGGGGAATCGTCACCGGAGGCTTCTACATCGCCATGCCTGCCTCCGGAGTGATGCGTGAGTAGTTCATCCTTGGACTACGGGTCCATAGCAGTAGCTAGATGGTTGTCTCTCCACTTTGTGCCATCATGTTTAGATCTTGTGAGCTGCCCTACATGATCAAGATCATATTATTGTAATGCTACATGTTGTGTTTGCTGGGATCCGATGAATATTGAATATTATGTCAAGTTGATTATCAATCTATCTATGTTATTTAAGATCTTGCATGCTTTCCGTTACTCGTAGATGCTTTGGCCAAGTAGATGCTTGTAACTCCAAGAGAGAGTATTTATGCTAGATAGTGGGTTCATGCCTCCGTTTAATCTGGGACAGTGACAGAAAGTTCTAAGGTTGTGGATGTGCTGTTGCCACTAGGGATAACCTAACGATGCTATGTCCACGGGCATATGTGTTTGTTTACATTACGCACTTTACTTAATGCAATTATCCGTTGCTTGCAACTTAATACCAACGGGGACTCGGATGACAACCCGGCGGTGGATTATTAGTCATAGATGCTGTTGGATAACGGTCTATGTATTATGTCGTAATGCCCAATTAAATATCATAGTAGTCACATGTCATGTATATGCATTGTCATGCGCTCACTATTTGTCAATTGCCCAGCTGTAATTTGTTCACCCAACATGTTAGTTATCTTTTATGGAGAGACACCACTAGTGAACTGTGGACCCCGGTCCATTCTTTTACACTGATTAAACAACCACAAACTGCAAACTGTTCCTTTTTCATTCTCTGCAATTTAATACTCATTTTCCACACCATACGTTTAATCCTTTGTTTTCAGCAAGCCGTGAGATTGACAACCTCACTGTTTCGTTGGGGCAAAGTAGTTTGATTGTGTTGTGTGCAGATTCCACGTTGGTGATCGTATTGCGCCGTGCGAGCCACCAACAACCTTCTGAAGAGTTGCTGCTCCTACTGGTTCGATAACCTTGGTTTCTTTCTGAGGGAAAACTTGCTGCTGACTGCATCATACCTTCCTCTTGGGGTCTCCCAACGAACGTGTGTTTCACGCATCAAGCTCTTTTTCTGGCGCCGTTGCCGGGGAGACAGCAGTCTTCTGCAAGGGGAGTTTCACGCTTCCAATCTCTTTACTTTGTTTTTGTCTTGCTTAGTTTATTTTATTTTATCTTGTTTGCTTTCAATTATCAAAAACACAAAAAAATTAGTTACTTGCATCTAGTTTACTTTCAAGTTATTTTCTGTCTGTTTTTAATTCTGCTAAAATGAGTACTCCTGAGAACACTAAGTTGTGTGATTTCACTAGCACGAACAACAATGATTTCATATGCACACCTATTGCTCCACCTGCTGCTTCAGCAGAATTTTATGAAATTAAACCTGCACTTTTAAATCTTGTTATGAAAGAGCAATTTTCTGGTGTTAGTACTGATGATGCTGCTGTTCACCTTAATAACTTTGTTGAACTTTGTGAAATGCAAAAGCTCAAGGAAGTAGATGGTGATATTATTAAACTGAAACTTTTTCCTTTCTCCTTGAGAGGACGTGCTAAAGAATGGTTGCTATCTTTGCCTAGAAATAGTATTGATTCATGGACTAAATGCAAAGATGCTTTTATTGGAAAATATTATCCTCCTGCTAAGATTATTTCTTTGAGAAGTAGCATAATGAATTTTAAGCAATTTGATAATGAACATGTTGCTCAAGCATGGGAGAGAATGAAATCATTGGTTAAAAATTGTCCCACTCATGGACTGACTACTTGGATGATCATCCAAACCTTCTATGCAGGATTAAATTTTTCTTCAAGGAATTTATTGGATTCGGCCGCTGGAGGTACCTTTATGTCCATCACTTTGGGTGCTGCAACAAAGCTTCTGATGATATGATGATTAATTATTCTGAGTGGCACACCGAGAGAGCTCCAACAGGTAAGAAGGTAAATTCTGTTGAGGAAACCTCTTCCTTGAGTGCCAAAATTGATACTATTATGTCTATGCTTGCAAATGGTCAAACACATGTTGATCCAAATAATGTTCCTTTAGCTTCTTTGGTTGCTCAAGAAGAGCATGTTGATGTGAACTTCATTAAAAATAATAACTTCAACAACAATGCTTATAGGAATAATTTTGGTAATAGCAATTATAGGCCCTATCCTTCTAATAGTGGCAATGGTTATGGAGATTCCTATGGTAGAACAAGAATGCCTAGTGAGGAAAGGATGCTAGAAATTGAAAAGGCCACTAAATTTTTATGCAAAAGCAATATGAGCAAAACCAACTGTTTACTAGAACTATGGATGAACAATCTGCTATGCTAAAAAATATAAGCCATCAACTTGAGAATTTAAATAGGGAATTTCTGGTTTGCAAGGTAAAATTTCTCATGCTGAAACTTGTATTTCGTCGATGTCTGAAACACAATCCTCTTTGATTAATAAGATGGCAGCTAAGCCCGAAACAATTGAGAGTAATACCTTTGCGTAGCCAATGCTATACAAGTTAAAATTGATAACAATGTGAGGATGTTAGCTGAATTGCATGCTAGATGGGAAAGAGAGGATGAAATTGCTAGAAAGAATAATATTGCTAGAGTTTATACTATTACTACTTCTGAAAATGCTTCAAACTCAAGTGTTAACAAACCTCCTACCATTAATGGCAAGATAATTGGTGTTGGTAATGTTTCCACTTCTATTGCAAAATGTCCTAAATTGCCTGATAACTCTGAAACTGTCCTTGATAAAGATGCTGAAATTTCTAGCAATAAGGAAGATAATAACTCCATTACTTTTGATGATAATGACTTTGATTTTGATGGTTGCAATATTTCTGAAGTAATTAAGTTCTTGCAAAAGCTAGCTAGAAGTCCTAATGCTAGTGCTATAAACATGGCTTTTACTAAACATATTACTAATGCTCTCATACAAGTTAGGGAAGAGAAATTAAACATGAAGCTTCTATCCCTAGGAAGTTAGAAGATGGTTGGGAGCCCATCATTAAATGAAATTGAATGACTTTGATTGCAATGCTTTGTGTGACCTTGGTGCTAGTATTTCTGTTATGCCTAAAAGATTTATGATATGCTTGATTTAGCACCTTTGGAAAATTGTTACTTGGATGTTCACCTTGTTGATTCTACTATTAAAAAACCTTTGGGAAGAATTGATGATGTTCTTATCATGGTTAACAACAATTATGTCCCCGTTGATTTTATTGTCTTGGATATTGATGCAATCCATCATGCCCTATTGTGCTGGGAAGACCTTTTCTTAGACTGTAGGTGCTATTATTGATATGAAAGAAGGGAATATAAAATATCAATTTCCTCTCAAGAAAGGTATGGAACACTTTCCTAGGAAGAAGATTAAGCCACCTTATGATTCTATTGTTCGAACAAATTACAATGTTGATGCTTCTTCACTTGGTAATACTTGATGCATGCTTTGTGCCTAGCTAAAAGGCGTTAAAGAAAAGCGCTTATGGGAGGCAACCCATTTTTTTTTCTGCAATTTTTCTTTTATTGAGTCAAGGAGGATGTTTACTTCTGTAGCAACTCCTTTGTATCTTTATTTTCTCGCATTGTTGTGCCAAGAGTAGCCTCTAATGTTAAGAATGCTTAATTTTGATTGCTGCGCAGAAACAGATTTTTGCTGTTCACTGTACGAAATTCCTAAAATCACCAGATTGTTAATTAAATCTGAAATTTTTGTGCGTAATCTTTATGAATGTCTGAACTTTCATTAGTTCAAGTTTTCGATCTGAGCGTCGTAAGTGCCTCGAAAAAATTCGTCTTTGCGGACTGTTCTGTTTTAGACAGATTATGCCTTTTTATTTTGCATTCTCTCTTTTACTAGTGTTGAGTGAAATTCTTTTTTGGGTGGAAGAGCTTCACATAACATCAGTGGCTGTAGCTAATGTTTAAAGTAACAAATCATATTGCGTCTTTATAGAACATGTGAATTTTTGATTATGCACTAACCCTCTAATGAGATCTACTTTGAGTTTGGTGTGACGGAAGTTTTCAAGGGTCAAGAGAGAAGGATGATATAATAGGATCAAGAAGAGTGAAGAGCTTAAGCTTGGGGAGGCTCCCATGGATCTCCCCAGCATATTTCAAGAAGACTCAAGCGTCTAAGCTTGGGGATGCCCAAGGCATCCCCTTCTTCATCGTCAAAATTATCAGGTCATCTCTAGTGAAACTATATTTTAATTCTTTCACATCATATGTGCTTTTCTTGGAGCGTCTGTGTGCTTTTATTTTCAGTATTGCACTTTTATTTTCAATAAAGCTTGACTGGACCCTAGCATTCTTGATTGGGAGAGAGACACGCTCCGCTTTTTCATGAGAATACTCCTATTCTTCACTTATATTTGTTGAGTATTCATATCTAGCGCTGTTCAGCTTTTAGCTCTTGTTTTCATGTATCTCTTGTCAGAGCTATTAGCTTTCTTTTGTAGAAAGTACTCTCTTGCTTCACTTATATTTGTTTGGAGAGTTGATGAAATAAATTGATTGGTGTTTGGTTGGTTCAGAAAATGTTGCATGTGGTAATTGGTATAAGGAAAAACTTGCTTAATCTTGTAGATCACTAATGGATAACTTGATGCTTGTCAATTGTTTTGAGTTAACAAGTAGATCATGATTAAATTGTGCATCACATGAGTTAAGCCTATTAGTGAAGAACTACCGTAAAGCTTGTTGAAAATTTGGTTTGCATCGGTGGTATCTCTAAGGTCTAGATATTTTCTAATAACAGGGTTTGGTTAACAAGGAAGACGGTATGAAGTCTTATAACGTTTGCAATATGTTTGTCATATAAAACTTGGTGTACGGGTTGATATTCTTGTTTGCTTACATAACCTTGCTAGCCTAAACTCTGTACTGAGAGGGAATGCTTCTCGTGCATCCAAATCCTTGAGCCAAAATCCATGCCATTTGTGTCCACCATAACTACCTATATGTGGTATTTCCTTGCCACTCCAAGTAAATTTTTCATGTGCTACCTTTAAATTATTCAAAATGTTATTATTCCCTTTTTGTGTCAATGTTTACTAGCTCATGAGGAATTAGTGTGGTTATTCTTTATTCTATTTGTGAATGGACTTTTACACCTGGACTAGTGGCATATACATCCGCTTATCCAATAACTTGCAAAAAGAGCTGGCAACGGGGTGCCCAGTCCCAATTAATTACAACTTTAACCAATTAATTCTCTTCACACTTTTGCCCTGATTCATCAGTAAGCAATGACAAACAGTGAAATACCTGAATGTGTGTAAACCAAAGAGAAAGAGGGATGATCTGCCTTGCTGGTAGAAATAACGTCCTTCATGGGAGCCGCTCTTAAAAGTCCGTTGACAGGTAGAATACTGTTCTCACCCGCTACCATTCGTTGACAATTAACAAACACCTCTCAAAAATAGATACTCCTCCATGGTATGTGATTGATGGAAGGCACCCGAGGATTCGGTTAGCCATGGCTTGTGTTAGCAAGGTTGGGAGGAGTATCAAATATTTTATGCAATCTCTATATGCTTTCAAAAACCTAAAAGCTCTAGCACATGATTTAATCCCTGCTTCCCTCTGCGAAGGGCCTTTCTTTTACTTTTATGTTGAGTCAGTTTTCCTATTCTTTCTGTCTTCCACAAGCAAACACTAGTGTCAACTTTGTTACAACATGCGTTATATGCAATGTATTGGACTTGTTATACTACTTTGTGTTGACAATATCCATGAGATAAATATGTTGAAAGTTGAAGCAAATGCTGAAACTAATTCTTCCTTTGTGTTGATTAAATACCTTTTATTAGAAACTATTGCTTTATGAGTTAACACTTATGCAAAACTGTTTGATGCTTGTCTCGAAAGTACTATTCATGAAAACGTTTAGCTTGTGTGATTCATTGTTTACTCATTATCTATTTGGTAGCAAATTATAGACCATTGACTTGGATCACTTCATTCATTTACATGTGCCTTGCAATATTATATGATCAAGATTATGATGGTAGCATGTCACCTCAAAAATTATTTTGTTTTTATCGTTTACCTACTCGAGGACGAGTAGGAACTAAGCTTGGGGATGCTGATACGTCTCAAACGTATCTATAATTTTTGATGTTCCATGCTTGTTTTATACCAATTGCTACATGTTTTGCATCTACTTTATATCACTTTTATACATTTTTTGGGACTAACCTATTAACAAGATGCCGAAGTGCCAGTTCCTGTTTTCTGCTGTTTTTGTATTCCAGAAAAGCTAGTCTGGAAATATTCTCGGAATTGGACGAAACTCACGGGGTCCCTATTTTTCCAGAACACCTGACGGGCAAGGAGCAGCAGAGGAGGGCCACCAGGGCCCCACACGCACTAGGGCGCGGGCCCCCCCTGCCGCGCCCTAGGGTGGTGTGGGCCCCTCGGGGGTCGCAGCCGCCGCCCTTTCGCCTACTTATTCCCCCGACGCGAAAACCCTAAGTGCCTGAGCAAATATCCACGAAAAGTTCCAGAGACGCCGCCGCCGTCAACCCTAGCTCGGGAGGGTTCAGAACCTCTTCCCGGCACCCTGCCGGAGAGGGGAATCGTCACCGGAGGCTTCTACATCGCCATGCCTGCCTCCGGAGTGATGCGTGAGTAGTTCATCCTTGGACTACGGGTCCATAGCAGTAGCTAGATGGTTGTCTCTCCACTTTGTGCCATCATGTTTAGATCTTGTGAGCTGCCCTACATGATCAAGATCATATTATTGTAATGCTACATGTTGTGTTTGCTGGGATCCGATGAATATTGAATATTATGTCAAGTTGATTATCAATCTATCTATGTTATTTAAGATCTTGCATGCTTTCCGTTACTCGTAGATGCTTTGGCCAAGTAGATGCTTGTAACTCCAAGAGAGAGTATTTATGCTAGATAGTGGGTTCATGCCTCCGTTTAATCTGGGACAGTGACAGAAAGTTCTAAGGTTGTGGATGTGCTGTTGCCACTAGGGATAACCTAACGATGCTATGTCCACGGCATATGTGTTTGTTTACATTACGCACTTTACTTAATGCAATTATCCGTTGCTTGCAACTTAATACCAACGGGGGACTCGGATGACAACCCGGCGGTGGATTATTAGTCATAGATGCTGTTGGATAACGGTCTATGTATTATGTCGTAATGCCCAATTAAATATCATAGTAGTCACATGTCATGTATATGCATTGTCATGCGCTCACTATTGTCAATTGCCCAGCTGTAATTTGTTCACCCAACATGTTAGTTATCTTTTATGGAGAGACACCACTAGTGAACTGTGGACCCCGGTCCATTCTTTTACACTGATTAAACAACCACAAACTGCAAACTGTTCCTTTTTCATTCTCTGCAATTTAATACTCATTTTCCACACCATACGTTTAATCCTTTGTTTTCAGCAAGCCGTGAGATTGACAACCTCACTGTTTCGTTGGGGCAAAGTAGTTTGATTGTGTTGTGTGCAGATTCCACGTTGGTGATCGTATTGCGCCGTGCGAGCCACCAACAACCTTCTGAAGAGTTGCTGCTCCTACTGGTTCGATAACCTTGGTTTCTTTCTGAGGGAAAACTTGCTGCTGAACTGCATCATACCTTCCTCTTGGGGTCTCCCAACGAACGTGTGTTTCACGCCATCACCCCCCGACACATCCCCTTTCCCAGTATCTCTCCCAAACTCTTTCGAAACCAAATATACTCTATAGATAAAATCATTGACTCTATCCACTGATGTCAGAAACACTTCCCGGTATCCCGAAACATCTCATGTTTGCCATATTTCTCTCACTGGACTTTCAGCCCTATACCGGCAGTATATGCCTCTCATGATAACTTCATCGGAACTCCTCCAATTCACATCAGAGTTGTTCTTGTGACATCAGAATGACTCTGACCACCTCTCATAACCACTATTATTACAAAATCCTCTCAATTAAAGATTGACTACATCTTAAGCGTGTGACCTGGAAGGTTCGGTAACACACAGACATGCCCGAAATACTTACCGGACAATAACCAACATTGTAACCTAGATGTCCGTATTGGCTCCTGTGTATTCACGAATTAATGATGTAACCCTTTGTGTTTCTCGTTACGCTAATCCCCTTAGCTACATGATAGCAATCATATCACGAGATGAGACAATGTGCTCTAGTGTGATCCAACCGTTCGATCATAACACATATAAAATCGTACCGATATCATTCTCTTTTCTCATTCCGTATCCCCGATGTCCTGTGATAAATCACACTGTGTCTGGACAGACGATTGGGTGACATCGGTAATACTGATATGGCCTAGAGTATGTATCTCTCCATCGCCAGGAGGAGTAAGTACCATTCTAGAATAATCTTAGTTCCTTTACACATTCTAGGTTACACCCAAAAGCCACCGTTATGATCCCCAATTAAGGTCGGACGTTTGATGACGATCAAGGTGTAAGTGTCAAATGCACGGTCAATAGATGTTCTCATGGTATAGGGGTACTGCCAACGAACACTCTATAATCACTTGCTAACTTCATCTGTAACGATTTGTCTCATAGCAAGATCATACAAATGAGTCGTTTCAGTACTATTGTCATTCAAACAATATAGTCTTTTGACTTATACAAAGTCAATGATCAGGAAAACGTGATCATCTAACAACAAGATAAGCTATTCTTAGATACAAGACTAGGAACACTTGGTTTTGTCTATATCTCTACACATGCATCGGAGGTTTTTCTTTGAATACTCACTATTCAACTGCCAATGCAGTTGTAGCATAAAGATATAAACATTAATAATAAACTTGGAGATAAATAATAACTAAATATTATTGTCTCTAGGGCATATCTCCAACACTCACGAGCCCAACAAGCTGCAAATTTTGAGAAGCATGCCATCTACTGGAGGCTCGACCTTCTGTTTGCCTCATTTTTTCGGTCACTGCCTTCATTTTGACCTCAAACCATCTATATATACCTCTTGGGGATTTATTCTGAGATGAGACCGAGAGACAAAACATAGGAGTAGAGAAACAACAATATGCCTCTGAAGGAGAAATAGAGGGGAACCGCTGTTGGAATTGCCTCTAGCCGCCTCTCTTCCATTGTCATCGCCTTCTTGTCGCACTCCACCATGAAGAGGGGGTAATTCACCTCTTGGACTATGGGTTTATTGGAACCAATTTACGGAAGTTAATAAATACGGGGAAAATACTAAAATTCTAATTATTCGGGGCCAAGGGGGAGGGTTCTTGGACATGATTAATTGTCACTTTATGATCAGATTATTTATGCTATCTATTTTATATCTCTTGCTATCTTGATGTTTTATTTTATAGTATTATATGCTCTAGGAAATCTGTGTTGGGTCATAGGTGTAGATGCACTCACTATTCAAAAATTATATTTTAAAATGTTAAGAAAAATCAAAGCAAATATTCGGTTGTGTATCTAAACATTCTATGTTTGCATAAAAAGTTTCGTGTAAGAAGACAAATTTCAGTGCTCAGAATTGACTTTTCATGATACTTTTTTTTTACACAGTCCAGAAAAAATGTTTTTTCTTCGCAAATTTTTTATGTGAACATAGAATATTGGTATGTACATCTGAATTTTTTTAAAAAAAAATGACATTTTAAAATGTTTTTAAATATATTTTCCATAATGAGTGCAGCTATACCTACGAGTTAAACATCGTGTCCTACATGCTCTCCAATTTATTTGTATACTTTGGCCAAATTTATATTAGATCTCCAATAGGGAGTTAATGTATGATAGTGGGTTCAACCTTATGGAGCTAGCCTAGTGACAAAAAGGGTCAATACTTTGTATTGTGTTGTTATTAGTAAGGGTAAAACAATTGTGCAATATCACAGTGGAATAGTGGATGATGTTTGTTTGAAACTAATTCCCACATATGCATGATGAATAACGGTCTTAAAATGTAGTACTCCCTCCGTCCCAAAATAAGTGTCTCAAGTTTGTCCAAAACTAGATGTATCTAGACATGTTTCATGTATAGATACATCCACTTTTGAGTAAACTTCAGACACTTATTTTTGGACGGAGGGAGTATTAGTTATAGATACGGTTAAGTAACCGTTTATATATCAATGGGGCCCAACACTTTCTAGAAAAAGCATCAAGAAATTTTTTGGCGACTGGGGAAAATACTAAGACGTACCGAAGCATCTCTCCTGTGAACAACACCAATGTCATTGCCGAGAATATATCATCATCAACTAAGGGATCTACACACTTGCACTTTATTTTTATCATTTTTCTTAATTATTTTTTAGCTTTTATTTGCTTATTTGTTGCTTAAAAACTCGAAAACCAAAAAATATTTAAACTCCAACACCTTTACCTTTTTTACCTTGCAATCATGGCTAAGAGCATCTCCAACAGACGCAGTACGCGCCGGCGCGGTATAAATTTTTGCAGCGCCGAAATAGCCGTTTCGCGCGCTGCGCGCATGTTTTGTTTTAGCAGTCGCGCTATAATTTAGCGCGCCGCTGTCGCGCTTCAGCAAGCGCGCTAGAATGCAGCGCGCGAGACAAATGTGCAACAATATGTGACAAAAAAATGAAACATGATGAAATGAAACATCAATCTTCAAACACAAATTATGATGAACAAAATAGCATAGTTCAAATTGATGGCATAGTTCAAATTCATCAATTTACAAACAAGTTCATGACAACATAGTTCGCACAAACAAATGAAACATGATCAAATGAAACATCAATCTTCATTTTGTTCCTCCTTCTCTTCCTCTTCTTTTTCATCTAGATCTTCTAGAGTTCCATCCATCCCATCCTCAACTCGGACGGTGTTCCCACTATCTCCAAGTGCACCATCCGAAGACACGGGAGGCACAACGGAACCATTGCCTCCTATGCCTCCCATGCCAACCGGCGGTGCACTCATGGCGCCCATGCCTCCATATGCTCCCATGCCTCCCAAGAGAGAACCAAAAGTCATGCCGCCCATTCCTCCATAGCCTCCCATGGAAGCACCAACCCCTCCATGGAAGCACCAACTCCTCCAAAGCCTCCCATGGAAGCACCAACTCCTCCCATGCCTCCCATGGAAGCACCAACCCCTCCAAAGCCTCCCATCATGCCTCCAAAGCCTCCCATGCCTCCCATGGAAGCACCAACTCCTCCCATGCCTCCTCCCATACCCATCATTTTCTTTTTCATCAATAATTGATCACGTCATAGGTTGACATACTCCTTTTGCCTCTCATCTAAACGAGATGTGTCCATGAAAAAGAGGTACTTCTCATGTTCCATGATCCTAGCTTGCTCCTCCATTTCAATTTTCTTCTCCTCCAATGCTATCCTCCTCTCCTCTGCCGCCACCCTCCTAGCCTCGGTCTCCTCGGCCTTGTGTCGCGCCAACTTCCTCTCCTCGGTCGCATCCTTTCTTGCTTTCACCATTTCCTCCATATGCTTCTTTAGGTCATCTTATCCTCCTTTCTTCTTCTCTTTTGTGGCTTTAGCTCCAGTTGGCCCTCTTGGATTGGAGTAGGAAACCGAGTTTGGCGTCGGGTGGGCGGCGTCACTAGATCCCTCATCATCCCCAACCAACATCGCATCAATGGTTGGAAAGTTAACCGCATCCAAGCGATCACGCTTCTTCCATTTCTCTTCATCCTTCAACACCTCATAGCAATGGCTCAAAACAAATGGTTTCCCTTTCCTAATCTTTCCCTTCTTGGTCTTCTTATCCTCTCCACGAAACAAGTTTTGTGCAATATTGAGCTACACATAGAAGAGAACAAGTTAGTAGAACATAAAATAGAAGATAGCAAGTTGGTTCACACAAGGAAATGCCGCTTACCCTATCATCCTCATTTGTTCCACTTGGGTTTAGGGCGTCCACCCAATTTCTGCCAAAGTTAGGGATCAATCTACATATTATATAGGGGGGTTTTCAGCAAAATTTGCAGCACAGGGTGGGCCATGGCCCCAGCTCGCACCCTTGGCTCCGTCCCTGACAGCCAGCCTCGCTATCGTGCGCCACTAACTAGCGTGCGGCATGTGCTTCACGCACCAGCCTCCTTGCCATCGATATTTCTTGCGGCGCCTGGTGGTGCGCCGCCTGATGGTGCGCCTCCTCCATCTGTAGGCGAGCACCGTGCGTTGCTTCCGCATGGGCTTGCAGTGCCATGGAGGCTTCCCCTTCTTCGGCCATGAACTAGCGGGCGGTGGCCTCCCTCGATGAAGTGGCGATGGATATTTCCCTAACACGACACTCAATGTGTGCAGCGGCTACTTCTCTAAGTTCTATCCTCTCCCGTCGTGCGGTGTCGAAAGACGCCATCAAGGTTGCTTGTTCCGACAAGTAGGGCGACTGCTCTAGCTCCTCCTCCTTGTCATCGTCGTCTACAGAAGGAGAAGGGTACAGGGGTGACGCATGTACGCGTGCGGCTGCAGTCATGAGGGCTAGGTGGTGGCGAAGTGACGAACCATTTTTGGTAAGGGTGGGACAGGAGCACGGTGGGAGTGATGGCACGGAGAACAATTCTATAGGGCTTGGAGCTCGGCGGGAGTCAATGGCACAGGCGGGAACCAACGGGTGGTTAGAGGTGACGCGTGGGGAATCATACCTCTGACGCATCGGGCCGCCTATGAACCGAGAAGTTGGGCGCAATTTAAAACAACATTGAGTAACCTCTGTGTCGATGACGAGCTGGGCCTGCCTATCAGACCCATGTTCAGTTTTTCAAATTGTCCAGACCAATCAGGGCGCCGCTAGATTAAGAAAAAAATGTAAGTGAAACTAGCAAGTAAATGCGAAGCATGCCAACTGAGAACCAGTAAGGTTGAATTTTGATCATTCCTAACAAACAAGGTCAAAATTGTGCTGATGGATTGCCAATGAAAACAAAGAAC
This sequence comes from Poa pratensis, assembly GCA_947311845.1. Classification (NCBI taxonomy): domain Eukaryota; kingdom Viridiplantae; phylum Streptophyta; class Magnoliopsida; order Poales; family Poaceae; genus Poa; species Poa pratensis. The sequence continues at coordinate 36,965,094 of CAMZMU010000113.1, forward strand.
CGTAATTCATCATTACAACTGATCAAACTATTATTGCTCCTTTAACAAGCCAGGAACATAGACCGAACCCTATTATTCCTGTTCTCTGGATAAATACAGCACATTGCTAGTGAACACATACTCTTTCCACCAGCCATCACTGCTTTTATAGAGTCTACATCACATGTTCAGGCTTGATGGCTCTAGCAACAGCCACATTTATTCAATATTTACTGCACTTTCAGTATGCGATCAATCAATAACAATAGGTTGGATGAATTAACATTAACAGCTGCTTTGAGATATGTACTGCGGCTCTATTTGATCTCCTACTAGTTCACTCCACATCCCCCAAAAGACAAACATTTCTGAGTCCCCTGCTCGCCCAATCGTTACTAAACTCTGTATAACTAGACTAAGGTCGCCATGTTCTAAGTCATAACAAGAACTCCTTTTTTGAGCTGCTTCGTGATTGTACAGGCTGCTTGCGAGGGCGACTCAATATGAACATATTACTGCAGTAGCAGTAGAAGCAGCATATCCCAGTTTCCCTCGCCGTCGATGAGCTATGAGCCGGCTGGTGGCATCAATCAATGTTGGATCTCACACAGCTCCCAGTTTCCCTCGCCGTCGATGAGCTTTAACTCCACGGAATGGAAGGGTATAAGGGCAGGCCTCTGTAAACGGGGGAAAAATAAAAGGTTTCAGCGTTACCGTGAATTGACAAGCAAGTTTAAAAGTTAGAATGCAGAGGGGCTCAGCAGACAATGTAAAGGGCAATAACAACAGACACTCTACACGGTCGTCCGAACAGACACTTACTTGTGACGAGGTGATCACAGTTATCCCCATGTTAGTCGCCAGCCTGTACAAATGCTCTTCGACATCGACACTCGTAGCGCTGCAATGAAGTACGATATTTAGGACCCGCATAAATGATCAGCGAATGAGAACAGAAATGGCAAAAGAGTGCTGTCGTGATGCGCATACTTTGTGCACTCGTCGAGAATACCGAATGTAGGATGATGGAAGAACAAACGAGCCTGGAACAAAACAGTTCGATCAGAAGATGTTAAGGGGACAAAAGGTGGTTCTAGCAGTTAGCATAGCTTGAAGTGACTGACCATCCCGAGTCTCTGCTGTTCTCCCAGCGACAAAACGTCTTCCCAGTTTGGAGTAGAGTCCCAGCCTTCTCTTTCTAGAAGATAGACCAACCGAACATTCACAAGAACCGTCTTCAGGTGATCATCTAGCAACTCGGGAGCACTAGACCTGTTGCCTGCATTACCAGGAGAAGCAACATATAACTTACTATAGTACAATTTGACAAGCACTCGTAGTAAATAGAACGATACTCAGTTCAAATATACAGTTCTTGTTACTCTAATAATTAGATATTTTGAGGAGGGGCCTACTAGCTTTATGTAACGAAAGAATCTTCATCTCTGCTTCCTCTCTTGATAGAGGGTATATGACCTGATCCCTCAGAGTACCCAAGCTGGTATATGGACTCTGAGGAACATGAAACATCCCTTCAGAGGGCTTCGTAACTCTCCCAGAAAAGGCGGGCCATAAGTCTCTGAGCACCCTGAAAACAGAGCTCTTTCCAGTACCATTGGGTCCTTAAGAAAATGAAGGTAAAAAGGAACACGTTAGCATAATTCACTGCCTTATATAAAAGATTAACGAAGTTGCAGAGCGTAGACGGACGATATACCAGTCAGAAGAAGGCTTTTCCCTTGTACCACATTGCATGACAGCTTGCTAGCCAATAGCTTCTGTGATGGTGTTACAATATCTACTTCATGGAATGAAATAATCTCTTCTGAGGCTCTAGTGATGGCACTGGAAGGCACCGGAGTATCTAGGGAAACAATTCAGAAAGTCACCCGCAAAAAAATCAGAAAGTCATGCTTGATTAGTTGCTGTAAACTTACAAAAAAAAATACATCAGCTAACCGAGGGCATTATTAATACAAAATTACCACACGACATTGACAATTCAGAAAGTCACCCGCAAAAAAATCAGAAAGTCATGCTTGATTAGTTGCTGTAAACTTACAAAAAAAATACATCAGCTAACCGAGGGCATTATTAATACAAAATTACCACACGACATTGTACAAGTAAGCAACTTTGTCCAGAGCTATCATGCTTAGAATGTATCGATAAGTTATCATTAAAACAAACTTGCAATTCTTGACAAAACATTCAAATTCATGTAGTCATTTCACACTAATATGTAGCATTCTATTTCGTTTGGCATAATACGATTATGCTGTTGCTGATGTGCCAAAGTTCCATAATAATATATGCTAAACAAGATGTTCCATAACAACATGTTGTGCTAAAATGTCACAGTTTTAAACCAAACATGATGCATGTCATACGATAAGATTAGTTATCATTACTGCAACAGTACTAGTGCAACCGCACTGTTATGTCTGCACACTGAGAATGCAAACATGATCCAGTTCAATTTTGGAACAAATTTGGTGTGCTAATTAAGTCTCACCCAACTAAAACTTACCCCTTTGAGCTAAATGTAGAACCTCCTCGAGCTCAAAGATCCGGTTAATCCCACCAGAAAGTTCAAGGAATTTCTTGTGTAACTCAAGAATGTCACCAAAGGCTACGAAGCTTTGTGACACCACCGATGCCAAGAACCGGAGAGCATGAGCCAGCTCTCCTGTTGCACAGAAGAGAAACAAAATGACTTTGCAAAGTTAATGTTTGAAATAATCTAGTACTGACAACCAAAGCGTTTTTACAGTAACCTTGTGTTGATGTCAAAGCTCGATCTCCCTTGTGCTCCAGAGCATACAACAAACTCAGACCCCATGTCACGTTGTGTGGGAGTTGCTTTGTCACAAAATCATCAACAATACCGTAAAGCCATTGTTTTCTCAACAGAACCTTTGAGTGGTTAAGCAATTTCATGAATTTAGCCTCGACCATCTGTTACAAGAGAACAAAACCCTAAGAAGGAAGGCTATAAATCTCATCTAACATAATAGGCTAGCAAAAGCTATTGATAACAAACACGACACCTTTCACTTGTAGGGATAACATAAGCACATATTGTATTACAAGTTGGAATCAGCAGAGACAAACAGCAAACTGGGAACATGTGAATGCCCTCTCCTTAGGGTGCATCAGTAATATTTAGCTTGTACCAAAAACCCAACTTCTGAACCTTTTCCATATAGATGCTTCAAGAAAAGTAAGACATTGATAATTACGAACGTACAGGATGCCTAAACAACCTTTTTTGCCCTTATGAAGAATACAGATGATTAAACAGGACAGCACTTGCTAAATATTTGGAGATATCTATCAAGTAACTATTGCAGACTTCTTAGTTCATATTTAGAATAGTTGAAAAATTATGCAACTAAGCATCCTAGTACAAGAGTTCATAAATCATCGTACTTCATTATATTAGAATAAAAATAGTTGACAGAAAAACAGTGGACAGATGCTAACAACACATGTCTTTAGATGCATTATAAACATTTGCCATTCATGCGAAGGAGCTCACAGCTTTTTCTCTTGCACCACCACCAAAGAAAGCAATTGACTCAGCGTGTGTCCGCAGCCTCGAGTGCATGAACCTTGTACATTAGTTCACCAGGTTAACTAACACTAGAAAAAATCTTAAAGCAATAAGAAAGTCAGGTCCGTCAAGGCGCCCAAGACACAGCAAGCAATGCAATATTAACCTGAATGTTCCTTCAAGTTCTTGTTCTTCACTTGCAAGATTACCAAAGTCAGGGGATACAGCTCTTAGAAACCCCAAACCTAGTAACATGTAAGCATACAATATACCAACTCCTCTTCGTCCTGACAAAAGCTTCATTCTCCATGTAAACCTAGTGTGTGAATTGCATAGACATTATTGCGCTGAATTTTAAATGCTAACCAAAGATTAAACCAGGTCGATATCAGGGCTGATACCAAGGATAACTCACCAAACAATGTCGACTAGTGGTTTTACCATTCCAGTAACCAATCCAGCAAGGTCAGTGGTCAACTTATCCACATCAAGTGTTAATCTTTGGTCTGCATCAATACTTTTGCCTGACATATTGAATACCTGAAAAATATATACTATAAAAGCTTAGCTCCAGTCGGAAGCTAAAACCCACGATTCAGTCCAATATGCAATCATATTTCTGAACCCAGATCCCCTGCACACCAAGAGACATCAACTCACAAAACCACAGTCCAAACCTCATGCAATGACCTAGCCTAACAGACAACTCATCCCACTCATTAGAGATCATCCACTCTTAATACATAGTGGTAACGAATACACGAGACGCTAGAGAATGTACCTTGTAGAATGCATTTCTTCTCAAATAATACTGAAGCAAATGGTTGGTCATGCGAATTCGCCATCCAAGAGCGAGTCTTGCGGTAAGGGTTCTGTGAAGTTATGAAAAATTAAAACCATGAAATCAACCATACACTGAAAAAACAATCAATCCACCAAACTTAAATTTGCATGCCCAGAAGAGGAGTTTGGAGAAGCACCAAACTAGAAGCATCAGTAAAACCAGAATATAAAGTGATTATTCATGATCCCATGTTAAAAGAATCAATTAACTACAGGTAAATAGGTTACCTCAGAGATGGTGCGACAAAAGAATTTGCAGCGCTCTGCAGGACACTGACACCAACCAGGCGAACAAAGGCAGCTTTATCCTGCTCCAAGACAAACTTCACAGTAGTACCTGACAAGATGAGCTGAATCAGTAAAGAATTTTATGTGTAGCCCTTCCAACCATAGAAGATGCTGAAAAAATCTAACCATTCAACGAAGCAATACGGTCCGAGATCACAGTGCGAGAGAAAATAAGTAGAGCAACAGCAAGCAACTGTCCTCCTTGTTTGTCTAGTACTTTAGGAACCTGGAAGCAAGAAAATGAGATCATGTTTGGTAACATATTAACAAGAGATAAGTTTTCTTGAGATAATTTCATATGCTACATCAGATATATGTCAAGTTAGTAGATTTTAAAATTTCTAGCAGCTGCCGATACAAAATCCTAAAATTCTAGCATCTGCAACAAGCTACAGTATCTGAAGTCAATATTGGCTTACTGAGGAAAAAACTAAAGACTAGTGGAAACATCGTACCAGTATTTTAAGCATTGCAGCTGCTCTCAGAGGCAGAGGCCTTGTGGAGCATTGTAACTGTGGGACTAGCGGTGTTTGTACTGTTTGATCTCTTTGCAACTTAGGGGAAGTTGCTATAACCTTTGTAGAGTAAGAATGTTCCTCAGACCTTAATGAAGCATTGCTCTAGTAAGGAGAACACGTAAAACTGTGACACCGATAAGATAAGTAGGTAATAATGGAATAGACATGTCTGCTACTTCTATACCTTTGCCCTGTTTATGAAAGCCCTTTGAACAGTTAGGGCATCTGATTTACGATCAGTTTCCAATGATGTGAGGTCAGACTCTTCAGTGTAAAAGGATGAGTCATCCCTACAAATCAACAGACAGATATAAACTTACTGTAAATTAATCTTGGACCTATAAACATGCACTGGATTATTTCAGTACTTTCTGTACCTTCTGTGCTGAACATCCCACCCTCCTTCACCGTCCAAGGACAACACAATATTATGAAATGCAACCAAAGCCGGGCGATGAGATATCGTTATGCATGATGTTCCCATCGCTCGAACCTTTTTGCAAAACCGTTCTTCCATATCAATTGTAACGGCACTAGTACACTCATCAAGAATGGCAAACTTTGGCTTATGGTAGAACAGCCTGGCCATTCCTAATCTTTGTTGCTCACCAAGGGACAACTCATTACCCCAGTTAACTTCCTTGTCAAGAGGATAACGTTCTAACAAGTATTCTAGGTCAACCTGCAAAAGGAGCATGATTAAAAATTGAAGAGTTGTAACTCAAGAAGACATAATATAAATAAAAACATTGTACATTGTGAAGACTATTACATTCTTTAAAAGGTCCACCATGCCATCATAGCTAAGTGGTACAATCTCCTGGTCTGCTGTAAGAGGATAGATTAGCTGTTCGCGAAGTGTGCCAACAGCTGTGTATGGTCTTTGTGGGACATAAAAGATTTCTTTGTTAAGATCTGAACCAACACCAGGTTTGACAATATGGCCAGATACCAGTGGCCATAGGCCGCCAAGGACCCGGAAAAGGGAGCTTTTACCGCTACCATTAGGGCCTGAAATAAGAGTGAAATCTCAGTGTCAAAATTTCACATAATTGGCATTTCATGCGAAGATATATGGACTATGGACACTGGGAGTTCTAGATGTATTAGATACTTCAAGAATATAAGCATCAAATCTGAATCATGTCCTTCAGATGTGCTTAAAGATTATGCCCGTTCTTTTTGAGACAACAGTGTTTTAGTTAATGTAATCCATTAACTTGTGAATGCTACTCCCTCTGTCCCTATTTAGGCTGTGCAAACGTTTTTCAAGATCTAAGTTTGACCATAAATTAGATCAGTGAAACATGTAATCTATATCACAAAAGTTATACCATTGAATTCGTATTCGAATAAAGTTTTTAATGGTATAATTTTTATAACAAATAACATTTGTTTATTGATCAAATTAGTGGTTAAAGTTGAGACACGGAAAACAAGGGCACCACATGCATTGGGACGAGGGAGTATATTGTTTGGCATAATTTCAGTATTCTTAGTTGATCTACTTTCAGGAACAAAGGTTCAAATAGAAGATGCTGAAGCAGCATCTCTTTAGATTTCTACTACAGATTTACAGAACCTAACATATCATAAGTGTAATTAGGTCCCAAGGCCGTATAGTAATAAAAAGTAGTAGACCATCAAATAAATAGGAAATACAAAATGTCATGTAAATAACTGGAGGGTCAATTTACAATTGTGAATTGTTAGTAGAGAAGTATCGGGCTATTACAAGATGAAGCACAAAAAGAAACAGTTCTTCCTTCATAAACTGCATGTGCTTTATTTTCGTTTTAACAGATTCCTTAAAGGCTATAAGAGATCGAAACAGGCTGGACATGAAACAACTTCCATGTCACCACAGTTAATAACTGGAGAGAACTTAGGGATGTTCTAGAACATGTAAAGGGAAAAAAATGCACATCAGGCTACATACAGTCTCATCATTGCTAGTTTGCTGCTCTGTGTGTTTATTTACAGCAAGCATTGGACTACTTAAGTGGCAATCATTTTGGTAGAAGAGGATTACCGGTGATCAAAAGATTAGATCCCTTTTCTACTCGGAGAGTTAAATCCTCAACCAAAACATTCCCAGCAGGTGTCACCACCTGCAATCACTTGATATCAGAACCAAGGATCTAGGTAAACAGATAAAAAGATGCTCTTCTAAGCAATGGTGTTACCTTAACACCAGAAAATTCTATATGGTTTGCTTCACTGATATAATTTCCAGCAGAAGAATTGTGATTCAATGATCTATCACGGACCCCAGACAGCTCACGTGAAACATCTAGTAACTCACGAATCCTGTCTGCATAGCCACTGTAAAAGTATAGTGAAGCTCATTGCCAATCACCACAAAAAAACAGAGCTCAAGGACAACAGCAATAGCAACATAGATATAGTAAGGTCACAGCACAACAGTAAAGTTTAGCCCCGAAAAACTACAGCAGCGGTACGTTTTGCATAGTCTAACAATTATTTAGATCCACAAGCTATAAAGAAGTGCACTGACTTAAACAATACTAAATCTGACAAGATACAAAAGGTTTCGAAATCCTAACAATATGTTAGATTGAACGATAAAATATTATGTAAATAACAAAAACATTGCTTCACATTATCAGAAGGCGAAGCTGAACACTTTCACTTCCACCCATAAAATAATACACAGAATTGCAGATTGTGTGTTTTAGTTGGTATGACATTAAACCATCAACAACCAAACAAGATGATCTTCCTAGTTCCTACATGAAACTGGTGATAGTAGCTCTAAAATGGCATCATCAAATCTTCCTAGTTCCTACATGAAACTGGATTATTAAGACAGGAATGAAATGAACCTATCGGATGTTTTCACAATAGATGGATTTACCTCAGGATATTTAAACGCCTGGAGCTGATAGAGAGGGTCCCTAGAGACTGAAATAGTGATATGATCACGCTTGTGTGGTATCGAAGATTACTCAACATATCAGCCCTTCCCAGGGTAGATGAATCAGGTCTAAGGTCGCCAGAGAAGAATGGTTCAATAATCAGGACAACTGCTACAGTGGCACCAAAGTACTTCAGAAAGAAATCTTGAATCATGCCAAACCACCAGTTCTCATGTAGTACATGCTTCAAGTGCCCCACAAGAGCCTGGAACCGCAGCATGATATGAGATGCTTCTCTCTTCTCACCACCATAAAATGCCACACTCTCAGCATGAGTTCTTAAGCGTGAATGAAGTTGACGATACTCCCCTTCTAGGTGCTGCTCCGTGGATTTCAGCTTTCCAAAAGCAGGGGAGAAATTTCTAATTGCTCCGCCAGCGACTAGTATATATGCCTGAAAGCATTTTGCATATCAATACATTACAGAAACTCCAAGGAAGCAAAATGTATAGAAATTGAGCATGGCTCCTCCATGGCACGGGTATTGTCATTTAGATCAGAATACTGGATGAAGGACAGCAATTAAAATGTTCTCAATAATTACCAGAATCCAAAACATGTATTTTGGACTAGCATAAGAACAGAGACGCCAGGTATATATCAACCCTTCTGCAAGTGCAGCCAAATCATCCTGTACAAGTTCACTAAGGTCAGAACAGAACTTTGGAATATCACTCGCAATCCTTTGCTCCGGGTTTGATATTCGATGATCCACGTGTGAGATCTTGTAGTAAACCATATTCTGGACATACAGAAGAAGAAAATAGCAACAAGATATCTTATTAGACTGTATTTAAAAAAAACAAGCTAATAATCAAACTCTTGGTTAACCTCAAATCCTCAATTATAAAAGTACATCAGTGAATGCACCATTTAAACCGCTGTATTTTTATAATAAGACTTGAAATAGAAGAAGATAAACTGATATGACCACTAATTAACATCAAATCAGAAAACAAATATAACCCGACATGGCAACACAATTGCTGCCTTGTCCAATAAATTACAAAACTTAATTATAGGAAGAAAATTCAACTAGCATAGAAAATTCACTACACTGTGAAGTGAAAAGCCAAGAATATTTTTACATACATGTTGAAGCCAACTAGAAGAAATTGTAAGCAGATTTCTTCATGAGCAAACATATACTATTGCAGCTAACTATCTTATCACAGAAATGAGAGTGATCATATTAACTTGAAAAAGGATTGGAACATTGAAAGCTGGATAAATGGTCCCCCATTATTCTTTAGTTTAGTTTTTCTAAATTTATATTCTACAGCCAGCAACAAAGAACATGAATGTTCTTCTTACATCAGCATTTATCTTTGCAGCAATGTCAATACTTTCAATCATTGGTTATTATAATCTATGACATGAAACTCCTGAGCATACCAACTGGAACCATATCAGTCCTTTTATTTTGCGAGAAAACATGCCAGTTGATTGATAGACATGCAAGTGTGAAACATGTGCAGTGGAAAGAAACATATGCTGCAACCAACATATTATCGAAATTGATCAGCTGATGTACCTGAAAATAATCGGCATGGACGAGGTCTGTTAAAATTTTCTTGAAGCGCAAATTCAAAGACCCTGTTAAGTACTTTGAGGTCTGGTATACCGCCGATTGGAGAAAGCATAAGGTGAGATTTTCTACAATTAGGCGTGTAAAGGTTGGAACACGCCGAAGAAATGCCGCTTTAAACAGATAGCCTTGAACTTTTGCTAATCTATGCCCGACAGCAGTACGCAGCACCTGCAAAAAAAGAAACAGAGTAATGTTTCGATCATTAACTACTTAGCACATCCTTAAAAGCCATTTTAAAATCCCACATAACATAGCAGTATCAGCTTTTTCAATTGTAGTATCCATGTATGACATCCTATATAGAACGTTCAAAATAAACGCACGTACTACATTATAGTAGATGGACCACACAAGTAAGCTTAGCCATTTCACATATAAACATATCAAAAGTGTAACAACAAACCCTGTGACACTGCAAAAACACCAAAACTGGATTTTTCAAACTTGCTATATCCACCATTAAATTTTCAATTTGCCCGCCTCTGTTAACAATGTAGAATAAGTGGCCACAGATCCAGCCAGTATGCTCTACGTTGCCTATAGTGCTACTAGCAGGACCAGCAATTTAGCATGATTGCACGCCAGATCGGCGGTGACAAAAGTCCTTTGTTGTTTTGTCCACATACCAAAACAAAAGGGGCACAATTATTTGTGGAAAGCTCAAACCCGAAGCTAGCCATTCATTTCTTCAGGCACCGTAATTCCTAAAAATATCAACATGACTTACGTCGAACTACTAAGTAACTAACTAGTTCTGAAAAATCCCACAAGGAAATCAAAACGAACGCATTGGAGAACCAGAATGATTTTCAAAACTTACCGCCGTTAGCATCAAGCCGAGGAGGTATCGTGTGCCATTCGGCCCAATCTTCTTGAGCAGGATAGCAGCCAGGAAATGCAGGGACTTGAGCGTGCTCTTCCTCCGCTTCGTCCCGGCCACCCGGCCATCCGTGCCACTGTGGCCCAACCTCTCCCCGTTCCTGCCCAACGCATCGTCGCCGTCAGCGCCGCCGTTGGCGGCTTCCGGGCGACGTCTCCTGCCCGACCGCGCGTACGCCAGAGCCCCGCCGGCGACCAGCGCACCGGAGACGACTGCCAGGGTCTTCCTGTTTACACCCAAAATTGACGAGGACAACATCAAGATTCTGTTTTTCGTAGAGGAGATTGAACGGAGGGGGGAAGGTCAGAGCTTTGGAGCTAAGCACGCACCTCCTGGACGCCAGGAGCCCGCGCCCATGCTCGGTCAGCTGCAGCAGCTGCAGAGACGGCATCTCCCCGTCGCCGCCGCCGCCCGCCTGCACGGAGCAGCGAAGTCGCCGGCCTGAGGGAACAGGAAGATCTTGCTATCTACGGCAGCGCCAAGCGAACCGCCGCGGTACCGAACCGCGCGTCCCGGCGCCTCCGCCGCGCATCGTCGCGCTGGCCCGGCCTGCCTCCGCCGGAACCGGTGAGCGAATCAAGGGAGGGGAATCTTGCGCCGAGAAAGAGGTGGTTACCTTGACGATCTCGTCGGAGATCGCCGGCGGCCGGCGGCGGTGGTGGGGCGGTAGATGCCGTAAAGGATGGGGGAGTAGAAAAATATTGGAGCAGTACGAGAGAGAAGTTGATGAGATTTAGGGCGTGTTTGGTTCTCTTCCCAACCGAGATATCTGTCAAAGAAGTTGTTTGTTAGCCCGGGTCGGGTCATCTCAGCAGTGTGGAGCTCATACGGAAAAAACCCCAGAGCCAGGCTGAGTTGCGAAGCCCAAATCGAGCTTCACAACTCGCCCTGGGTGAACTCATCCCGCAGAGCACTGTGCGCGTGACAGCGGAACGCACGCGACCATCGGCCCCGGAGCGAGCACTGTTCACTCGCCCCCCGTGCACGCGACCTGGGAGCTCCCACACCCAGGCGCTGGCCCGACCGAGCTCCACATCCAGCCGCAAACCACCACGGCCGCGCCGCCCCCGGCCCACCGAAGACCACCGCGGCTCCTCCACGCCGCGCGCCGCCTCCTCCGCGCTGCCTCGCCGCCGCCGCCGGAAACTTCTCAGCGGCGGCCCGCACCGCACCGCTCCGCGCCGAGCACGGAGGAGCCCGCCCCGCACCGCTCTGAGCACGGAGGAGCTTGCTCTGCGCGCTGCAGCGACAGAGGACGAGCACAGCCGCCTTCCCGCGCCTCCACGGAGGAACCCGCGCCATGGAGGACCAGCACCACCACCGTCTCCGACGTTCCCAATGGCCGGCCACGATTTGGGATTTCCTGTGGACCTGATTGCGTTTCTATTTCTTGTCCAAGGTCCTATTTGTAGAACTTTGGACCGTTTTGTAATTTTATATTTGTGCAGCATGTCTCCATTCATACGAGCTACCAAACAACAGACACACTCAACCCGTCTCAACAAACACGAGCTACCAAACACGTGAGAAAATCTGAGCTCAACCTGGCTAGACTCAACTTGTATGAGTGGAGATTGCTATTCTCCACTGGCCCAGGCTACCAAACACACCCTTAGAGATGACGAGCGACAGCAAGAAAGGGAGAGAACGAAAGAGAAATCTGGTGGAGAGAGAGAGCGCAGAACCTACGCTACTGTCTCCCAAGCCCAACAGAATTGCTGCAATTTGGAGAGAACAAAAAAATATTCGACCAACCGGCAGAAACACGTTCTGCCTTTTCATATAGAAGATGGAAGGAGAACATCACAAAGATTTGCATTTTTGTTTGAGGGTAGAAGCAAAACAAAGGGCCCCGAAAAACTCAAGGGTGTGGCTTCTCTCTTTGTAGTTAAGCTTGTGTCAAATATCAGACGCTTTCTCGGTTTCTAGGAAAACTATCATGTGCTGTCTAATTTTGTCGGAGTTTTGAAAGATGATGCGGCCTGAAAGAGGACGGGATTAAATCACTCATTTGTGTAGTTTGAAAAACTTCATAGAAAGAACGAATCACTCCGTCTGCGATTAGATTCTTGACCAATGATAAGGGCTTGCCTAGAGAAAAGGGCGGAGAGGTCCGTGTATCTGCTTACATATGGTTGAGGCCGCCAACTGAATGGCGCGCAATCAAGATAGGGTAATTTTGAGTTGAGGAAGGGGGTGGCGCCTCGATCTTGGTGTAAGGGGGTGTGGTTGGAGAAATCGCAAATAGTGCGGTACTCAGAATAAAAAGTGAGCAGAGAAACATAAAGGATTGGGGGAGTGAGAAAAAATAGTTCTGAGAGACAAGTTAATGAGATTTTAAAAAGCGTTCGATGTAGATTTAGCGCGCGAAGAGAGAGGGCCCACGCAAAACATATTCTATTCGGCACAAGCTCTTCGCAGACGCATTATTTGTTGCCATTTGCAAATGCATCACAGACTTTTCTTGACTTTCCTCTCTCTTTTAGTTGTCCTTTTTGTCGTGTACGATGATCTCTGATTTTGTTAGACTTTTATCTGTTTTAATACATTTGCTATGTGTACTCTAATACGGTGTGCATCAAAAACATGAAGGGGATCATCTATGTGGGTTTAAAAGTCTGGTAACAAATGTTGCATGCCTACATTTGTTCATAAGATGGTGGATCCAAGCTAAATCAATCTGATTGTTGTAGGATTCTTTTACCTGTTTTACCTGTTTTAATACATTTGCTATGTGCACTCTAAGACGTTGTGCATCAAAAACATGAAAGGGACCATCTATGTGGGTTCAAAAGTCTTGTGACAAATGTTGCATGCCTACATTTGTTCCTAATATGGTGGATCCAAGCTAAATCAATCTGATTGTTGAAGGATTATTTCTTTGGAGATGAACAAATCTGAGTCTTGCATTTTTTTCGACTTCATCCTACTCACTTAGATCATACATACTCGAACACCATGGCTATAGTCTTCCGGTTAGAGCACTCTTGCTATTTCATACGACTTCACGATGCGTGACCTGCATCATGATTCGTTAAGCATGTTGGTTTCTCTCTCTTGAGACTACATGTCTTAGTTGAGGGAAATATGTGACCCTCTCTCATGATCTATCTTAGTTATCAACCTAACATCGCTGGAAAATTACAAAGCATCAGAGGTGTAATTTAATCTAGCCAAATCGGTAGCAAGAAGTATATATACTCCCTCCATTTCTGTTTATAGATCTTGCACGTGTTCGTAGATCGCCAATTTGACCAATATAATATGAGTTGCATAACACAATAGAAAATACAACATCTAAAGTTTTGACGATATATTTTTGGTAATGTATACCTCGTATTAAGTTGACCAAATTGACAATGTAGAGATACGCATGACCTATATACCGCAATGGATCGAGGGAGTAGGTGACAGACAAACTAGCTGAAATCATAAACATAATTCTTTTTTCTTAGATTAAAAAGCTTTCAATCATTAATTATCATCGGGTTTACAATCATTCTCCAAACAACTAGAGATAAAACGAGGGATAAAATTAAACCATATACATCTTCTTCTAGCCTCCGTTGTCTGCTTTGCGCAGAGGTGTGCTCCTTCATTTGCTTCCCTCCCGATGAATCTGAGCTCAAACGACACCAGAATACCCCTGAGCTCTTCTATTTCTTGAAGAATCGAGACAATTTCATAAACAGAATTCGGGGTTCATAAACCCCACTAATAAATATATCTTTTGGTCTTAAATTATTCCGATTGATTACAACACGTATGTGGAATATTATGAAGATCCATATGTCCTAGGCAGAAAGAAAACGACGTCTTAAATGTCCAAACAAATTAAATTGAAATTTTTAGCACGTGTCCATGTGTTATGTGCACACGTAGGTTTTCACCGAAAATAACATTTTCCTTGGATCGTGTAAACAAAAAGTGTAATTTTGGTGCTCCTAAAAGTGATTGTTAGAATTTTCCCACGGAGGACAACACATGACTTTCCTTGACGAATCTTTGCAGACATGTCAAGGAGCCAACATGTAACCAATGTGAAAAAAGAAACAGACATGTTAACCTTTTGGACCAAACATGCACGTGGATCCTCCATTCGATGCTCTGAACATATTTCAGATTCCCACAAATTTATTATATGTACTTGAAATAAAATAAAAAACACTATGGGGCACTTGGCCTATGTCAACTGTATATGCTACAAGGAAGATTCCACATTGCTTTATTTTAATTAAGGAGAAGATTCTTCATCGTGCAGCGTGCCATATACGTTGGTTGGACTGTCATTTTTCCTTGTACAGTATAAGAGCTATCACACGTACCCTTCAATCAGCGCCGAAGCTTACCCGGCAAGCATGAGTGTTCTGTCTCCCTCTTCTTCCTCCACCTTGTGAACAAGAATGACGTACGTGTCGCTTCTAGAAGGTAGCCAGCTAGCTAGTGAGGTGTTGGTAAAATCGTGGTAAAATCGAGACCACGATTCACAGATTGAGTTAGTTAACTGATTGATTGTTAGGCCTTGTTTGGGGCAAGGGAGCCTTGCAGAAGTTTCACCGGAACTATAACGGTGTCAGTGGTTGATATGATAATCTTATTTTAGGGAGAAGACAAAAACATGTTATACAACGAGTTATCTCTTGACATTTTCTTCAATAATTATTGTTTGTATGCTCACTAAATTATCGCATGATTGAAAATAAACTAGTAAAAAAATATGTAATTCAAATAAGGCATCTCATACAAGTGGTATCAAGAGGTGATCTCTTAGGTAACATGTCATGGACCCAGCTCTGGACGTGGTGTTTGCACCGTCAGGCAAGCAAAGAAGGAGGCTGAGGAGAGCCGGACGAGTGCCAGCTCGGATTGGTGGACCAGAATGGACCAAGTGACGAGCCAATGGGAGAAGAGAAGAAGCTGTAGTCGACGCTTCGGCGGGCCCACGGGCAGTGTCCAACTTCCTATTAAGTTACGTGTAGTAGCTGCTGGGCATCTTTGTCTGATGACCGAGCTGTAACTGAACCCCTTTCCTGTATCTCCTGCTTCTCCTCCCGATCCCCTTGCTTCTACTCCCAATTCCCATGCTGTTCTTGATACTATGATGTATTAAGTGAGGTGTATCTAGAGGAACCATAACATTTGGTATCAGATGTCGGTGATCTGGTCTGCTGCTCGGTAAAATTCCTCGATCTGGCCGTAATTCCGTTCTGCCGGCGCTGATTCTCTTCGGAGATCAGCACAAAGTTTCCGTGACGAACGCCACAGATCGGGGGCTAGATTTGGGTTGAGCGCGACTCGATCTAGAGCTGGATCGCCATCACCAAACTCGTTGGGCGACATCAGAGCGAATAGATAAGGTGGAGACGAACATGGACGGGATCCAGAAATTACTCGAGTCCTTGTCCTCTGATCTGAAGAAGGGGCTCTCCTCCGTGGAGGAGAAGATCGAGGCCACGCAAGCATCTGTAGAGAGCACCTCACAGTCGCTGAGATCCATGGCGGAGTGGAGGACGGAGGTGGATGTTCAGGTCTCTGAACTAACTACCACGGTACAAGAGCTGCGTCAACAAGTGGAACAAGACCTGAACTCATCAGTTCAGGAACTGCGAAAACAAGTAGATCGTGTGGTGATTGGAGCCGGCTTGAGCGCCCTGGGACCGCATCCACATCAAGTCCCGGGAGCGACGCCGCCGCCTGCAGCCCTGGATTCATCAGCGCCAGGGACATCTCTGCAGGGGAAGAGCTCCGGGCCCGATGGCCACCGCGAAGCAACTGCTCACCGGGGTCAGACACATAGGCTCGACCTCACTGTGTCTGCCCCGGTCACAGGTATACCACAGAAACATGATGCTATGGCTCTTGTTCCAGTTACTGAAGTTTCTCGCACATCCAATTATACCATGCCAAATCCTCCTCACACCGAGTTCCCTCGTTTTGATGGGGAGAACCCTAGATTGTGGCAAAAGGCATCTGAGAAGTATTTCCGTTTGTTCTCAGTGGATCTGAGTTATCGTGTCAAGTATGCCACTATGCATTTCACTGGGAAAGCTGCAGTGTGGTTGCAAGGTGTGGAAGATCGAGTGCATGATCTTACCTGGGAGCATTTGTGTGCCTTACTTGCAAAACAGTTTGATAGGGGGCAGTATCAGTTACTGTATAGGCAATGTTTTAGGCTTAGGCAAACTACTTCAGTTGCAGCTTATGTAGAGAAATTTGATAGCCTCATGCATCACATGCTTGCTTATAAGCCAGATTTAGACCCCACATTTTTCTGTACTCGTTTTATAGAAGGTCTTGCTCGTGATATTAAAGCTGTAGTCATGATTCATCGTCCGGACAACTTGGAAACTGCTGTTTCTCTGGCCTTATTGCAGGAGGAGATTGAAGAGGACACTCCACGATTGAACAAGACACCATCAAGGTTTATTAGCAAGCCACCGTTCCAACCTACAGTGGCTGCTAAGCAAGTAAATACTCATCAGGAGGACAAAACTCATGCTATATTCAACAAAGTGTCAGCACTGAAGGCTTACAGAAGAGCCCGGGGTTTGTGCTTTACATGTGGAGAGAAGTTCGTTCCTGGTGCACATAAATGCAGCACAACAGTACAGCTGCACGTGGCAGAAGAGCTCCTGGCTATGTTACAGAGTTCTGATTCTGATAGTGAACCAGCAGCCGGTGGGGAGGCCGAGGTTTTTCAAGATGCTGTGGCAGATGTGCAGGAAGAATGCTATTCCATCAGCAAACAAGCTGTCAATGGCTCGGAAGGTGTGAGCTCCATGAGATTGCTGGGATGTATTCAAGGCCGTGACGTCATGATTCTCATTGACTCAGGGTCATCCAGCAATTTTATTAGTTCAGCAATGGCTTCACAACTCAAGGGTGTTCAGAAGCTGTCCCAGCCGGTTCGAGTGAAGGTAGCTGGAGGTGGCCTTTTGAAAGGAGAAGAATAAATTCCTGATTGCGTGTGGCAGTGCCAGGGGTATGAATTTACAACCTCTTTGAAGGTGTTACCACTTCAATGCTATGATGTGATCCTTGGTATGCAGTGGCTGGAACAGTTGGGATTAATGACCACACACTGGGCTGAAAAGTGGTTCCAATTTGACTGGCAGGGTGTGCAATGTATGTTGCAGGGGATCACGGCTAACACCAGCCATTGTGAACCCATTTCAGTGGAAGAAATACAAGCTTTGTAGCAGCAAGATTCCATTTATTACATGGTTCAGTTGTATGCGACCACTGAAGACACCAACCAGAAAACAGTGCCTCGCATCATCGCTATGGTGCTGGATACATTTGAGTCAGTTTTTGATACTCCACAAGGGTTGCCTCCACATCGCAAGTATGATCATACTATACCTCTCTTGCCGGGTGCTAGTCCAGTCAATCTCAGGCCATATCGGTACAGTCCCATGCAAAAGAATGAAATAGAGAAACAAGTGAAGGAAATGTTGGCTCAAGGAGTAATCCAGCCCAGCTCGAGTCCTTTTGCATCCCCAGCTCTGTTAGTAGGGAAAAAGGATCTCACATGGAGATTGTGTGTTGATTTTCGGCATTTGAATGCCTTAACCGTGAAAAACAAGTATCCTCTGCCAGTTATTGATGAACTGTTGGATGAGCTTTCGGGTGCCACTTGGTTCACTAGCCTGGATCTCAGATCAGGATATCATCAGATACGTATGGCTGATGCTGATGTGTACAAAACAGCATTCCAAACGCATCATGTGCATTTTGAGTACAAGGTAATGCCGTATGGGGTAACTGGAGGACCAGCAACATTCCAAGGAGTGATGAATGACATCTTAGCTCCTTTCCTGCGGAAGTTCGTATTGGTCTGTGTTGATGACATCCTTATCTACAGCAAATGCCTTGCAGATCATGCCAAACACTTGGAGAGTGTGCTCGCTGTTTTAGTACAACATCAACTGAAAGTGAAAAGGTCCAAGTGTACCTTTGCCAAGCAAGAAATTTTATACTTGGGGCATGTCATTAGCTCGGCTGGGGTAACCACAGATAAGAAAAAGATTAAACCAATCCTTAAATGGCCAAGCCCGACAAACGTGAAAGAATTGCACAGAATTTTAGGCATGACAGGATACTATCAAAAATTCATCCAAGGTTATGGACTAATAAGCCGAGTGTTGACTGATCTGTTGAAGAAGGGGGTGCCCTTTGTGTGGAACTCACAACGAGAAGAAGCGTTTCAAGCTCTCAAACAAGCGTTGGTCACTGCTCCGGTGCTCGCACTGCCTGACTTCACACAGACATTTGTAGTTGAAACTGACGCATGTAACAGAGGCATTGGTGCAGTGTTGTTACAAAATGGTCATCCTCTGGCTTTCCTCAGTAAAGCTTTGGGACCGTGCCACAGAGGCTTGTCCACTTATGAAAAAGAGTGCCTTGCAATTCTCTTAGCAATCGACAAGTGGCGCCCTTATCTGCAACACAGCGAGTTCATCATCAGGACAAATCAGAGAAGCCTTATGCACCTGGATGATAAAAGGTTGACCACTCCATGGCAGCACAAGGCATTGACAAAGTTACTTGGCCTGCGATATAAAATTGTCTACAAAGAAAGGAGTGGATAACCGTGTCGCTGACGCCTTATCCAGCAACATTAATCCAGACACTGAAGAGTTGTTGGTAGTGTCTCAGAGCAAGCCCATATGGTTGGATTCAGTAACTCAAGGGTATGAAAATGATGCCTTAGCTCAAGCTCGGTTAGCAGAACTAGCTATCCAGTCTCCACAAGGAACCTATTCGCTGCATAATGGTTTGATCCGGCACAAAGGCATAATTTGGCTGGGGCAAAACAAAGCTATGCAGGAAGAAGTGCTGAAGGCTTTACATGCTAGCCCAATTGGTGGACATTCTGGGTTTCATGCCACCTATCACAGAGTGAAGCGGCTGTTTTCTTGGCCTGGACTGAAAAATCAAGTGCGCCAATATGTTGCTCAATGCACTGTTTGCCAACAAGCAAAAACGGAGAGGGTACCATACCCGGGTCTCTTGGAGCCACTGAAGGTTCCTCCAGGTGCCTGGCAGGTAGTCACCATGGATTTCATTACGGGTCTGCCCAAGTCCTCTGGTTTTGATTGTATCTTGGTGGTGGTGGACAAGTTCTCCAGATATGCTCACTTTCTGCCTCTAAAACATCCCTTCTCGGCTATGTCAGTAGCAATGGCTTATGTGAAAGATGTTTATAAATTACATGGTCTCCCTCTCGCGATTGTATCTGACAGGGATCCCATATTTACAAGCACATTGTGGCAGGAGTTATTTCGCTTGGCACAAACTGAATTGCGAATGAGCTCAGTCCGACACCCTGAAACTGATGGGCAGACGGAACGGGTTAACCAGTGCTTGGAAGGCTTTCTACGATGTTTTGTGAGTTCTTGTCAGAAACAATGGTTGCAGTGGATTCCGCTTGCTGAATTTTGGTACAACACTACCCTACACTCCACTCTGGGAAAAACGCCATTTGAAGTGCTATATGGTCATGCTCCACGTCATTTCGGTGTTGATGTGGTGGAGTCATGTGCCGTGCCGGACCTGAAACAGTGGTTGAAGAATAGAGAAGAGATGACTCAGTTGTTGCGTCAACATCTGGAACGGCAGCAGCAACGCATGAAGAGTCAAGCTGACAAGAAGAGGACGGAGAGGAGTAGTGGTAGTCATGTGACATTTCCCCCAATTTGTGTAGTTTTGTAACAACTCGACCCCAAATGTGGTAGTTCTTTGTCATTATCTCTACGTACGTGGATGGTGATGGTTATAGTACCTACCTAACCTAGCTATATATGCATGCATGGTGGCCTTGTGGCTTAGATTCACTCGTGACAAGGCATAATTGGAATGGCATGTGAATACGAGCAGGAGATAAAGATCTACAAGGGGAACTTGTAAGGGCCTCTTTGATTTGAAGGAAAGATGGAGGAAATGTGTAGGGTTAGGAAATTTTCCTAAGATGTCACTATTCACATGTTTGATTCAAGGGAATGGAGGAAGGGAAAATCAAAGGAAATTTTCCTTCACATCTCAGCTTCAACACAAAACATACAGGAAACAAACATTCACCTAGAGCTCATTTTTTCATTCCTTTGCACAAGGAACGAGGCAAGGTTTGCACATGCCATCCTTTCCTTTTCCTATACCCTTCCTATTCCTTTAATTTTCCTTTCCTTTGAATCAAAGGGGCCCTAAATAGGTCAGCTCACTAGCGCTTAATAACCAAGAAATAGTCAATGGAGATGTTTGATTGCACAAGAAAAGCAAAATAAAGAGGTTCGTTATGGAGGGAAATTTTCTCCGGAAATAGAATGCAAAGAAATTAATCCTTTGTAAAAAATAAATTGATAATTATCCTATGAATCAAATGATCTTCGTAGCAAAAAAAATCTTAAGAATCCAAATATCCTACCAAAATT
Organism: Poa pratensis; assembly: GCA_947311845.1. NCBI lineage: Eukaryota > Viridiplantae > Streptophyta > Magnoliopsida > Poales > Poaceae > Poa > Poa pratensis. Next base: position 36,986,118 of record CAMZMU010000113.1, read on the forward strand.
CTACACAATTCCTTAAAATTAAAGGAGTTCTAAGAGTCGGTCCTCGTTCCTCTGCCACCGTCTATCCGTCCATTTATGTTGTCCCAGTCTTCACGACGCATCCCACAAAGTTTCACCATACAAAAGTTGTTCCATATGTATAGGCTCGGCAGAAAAAAAATCCACATTTTTTAACCGTAGCAACCAAAGTTACAGTTCAGGAATGCGTCCCTTGTTAACTAAAGTTAATTTAAACCAACTAATGCTTCAGAGCTAGGTGCATGATGTGTGTCTTCGGAGCTGCCAACCGAAAATTAACTTTAGTGCGAAATGAGTGCGAAATGCTTGTTGCATGACAACGGCAATACACCCACGCATGGTGCCGTGCTACGCACGTACACTTCACCACAGTGGTGCACAGTGGCGGAGCTAGGATTGGCGTTGAGTGATGTCAAAAGTCCAAAAGGAGTGATAAATGATGCTAGTGAGGTCAATATCTAGTACTAGCTGGGTCAAAAGCCGTGTATGCATAGCTTATATTATGACGCTAACCAAATTTATGTGATGTCGCTTGACATCATAAACTACAAGCAGCTCCGCCACTGGTGGTGCACCCCTTGATGACGCTTGCTCCTCCTTGTCATGCAATGCCCATCAACCGATTCCAATTCCTTTAATTTCGTAAGAGTCGTTTTCTTTTGTTATTAATTAGATACGGATCATTGATGAACGGCCTTTATCTAAGGGAGGATGTAGAGGAAATGGACACGACTAGATTAAATGGACCAGCTTTAGGCCTCTAGCTAGATGTCGTGAGCAACACTCCCTCTGTTACGTTTGTCTTAAGTCAAACGATGGTGAAGTTTGATCAAATTTATATTAAAACTACCAATATATATAATTTCAAATAAATATAATCAGAAAAATATTACGTGATGATATTGGTTTGCTATTGTGAATGTTGGTATTTTTTCCACGACTATGCTATTTGGATTTCAAGGGGTATGAGATACGTGGATAAGAGAGGGACTATCAGCGAACCTGCTGTCAATGAACATCATCTTGATTTTGATTTTGTGAGACTACAACGCAGGGGCGGAGCTAGACTAATTCATGGGTATGCGGTGCATACCCAATATTGTTTGCAAAAAATATTCAGTATGTATGCTGCTGTATATGTGATAGTGTCAGAAGGGGAGACCTTATTCTTCAGAACGACAGCGCCCCGCTCTCGAAACCCTAGTCCTCCTCTTCCACCCCCTCGACCCGCCGCCACTTCTCCCTCCAGAGACAACGCCCCTCCATGGATTGAAGCAGTTGACGAGGGGGAACATACGAAACCTGTGCCAGCCCATCATGAGCTATGTGTTCCGGCCCATCACTGGTAGAAAACTGGCCTATGGTCCCGGTTCGGTTGGGCCATCCGTCCCGGTTCCCGAGCCGGGACCAGCCAATCGGGACGAATGCTGGTCCCGATTCAGACACGAACCGAGACCAATGGGGCTCCACGTGGCCAGTTCTGGCTGGGCGTGGGGGGAGACTCATTGGTCCCGGTTCGTGTTTTTTTTTTGTATTTAGGGTTTAGGGTCTCCCTCTCGCCGGTGCCCGCTCTCCCTCTCGCCGGTGCCCCCTCTCGCCGGTGCCCCCTCTCCTCTCGCCGGTGCCCCCTCTCCCTCTCACCGGTACCTCCGTCGTCTCCCCCTTCTTCGCATCGCCGACGTGCTCTCCATCGTTTCCGTACGCATATTATACACTCTACTATATACACAGTACACGTTGATGCATATATAATTAATATTCGATCTCTTGCGAGAATACAACTATTTAATTACATGGAGATAGATCACATATGTAGTTCATCGTCCGCAGCATAATGTTCTCCCCTTTCATCGATGACCTCCCTAAGCAGAAATCCCGCCAATTCCTCTTGAATTGCTCGTATGCGCTGTTCTGGGGCGAGCTTCTCCGCATTTTGCTCAAAAAAGTTGTTCTCCGTTCAGAGGTCAACTCGCGAATGAACTCGCAAACGTAGAATCCACATAAATTACTCCCCGGTGGCTGCTGCGGACTTTTCACCGATATAAAAGTTAGCTCATCTTTGAATGGACCTTCTACATTCAGTTTGAATAGTGTCTAACACCTGCTTTGGCCAAAAAATGAACAAAGGAGTTATTAATTACTTGATATCAGGAAACGAACGAAAGAGGCCGATATAATGCGATAATGATTGAAATTACTTATTGAGCATTTCTTTCATTTCGGTCCACGTCGCTTGGTCCCAACTTAATGAGTCGTATGCTTCAACTATGGACTTGTCAACTTGAATGCTTAGCAGAATCCAGTGGAACCTGCGGACGTTTACATAAAGCAGACATGCATAGCTCATCAATTACACTTAACATCGAGAAAGCCAAATAAAAATATGTACAAGATAGAAACACTCACTTGAAGTTGTAAGGAAATAGTATTTCCGTACAGAAGTTTTGCTTGATTAAAAAGGTGGTCAGATCATGCTCCACGTCTTTGGGGTGATTGCGTAACGTATGTTCATTAACGATATATGGGTCAACGAACCCAACCTCACAATGTCTAGATGCTTTGCATTCCATCATCTTCATTCTACATAATAGCGTACAAAATGATATATATATATAGTCAGGATAATATAATACAGGCAATGAACGAGCTGAGCTAGAGACTTAATTACGAAAATAAATCACTTACAGACAATAGCAACTGAGGATAGATTTGTCGAGGGCGCGCTGATTGAATAACTGAAACAGTTCAGTCATTTGAACCTGTATACCGTAAGGTTTGAAGTAATGCTCGACTCGAACGTCCACCGCAATCCACTCCTTCGCGCCCTTCTTTGATGTGTGCACCATGTACCAGTCGTGCAGATTTCGCATATGTGTTGATAGACGCGTGAGCTCCTCATTACTGACCATAGACTCCCCTGTGACATATTTCCGTGCTATCTCTAACATTCCGGGCAATCTTTTCTGCCTCATTTGGATCCTCCTCATCTGGATCCAGCTCTGGCGCCAGGGTGAAATTAAGCATGAGCTTTCTCCAAAGTCTTTCTTTGCCCTCATCGCCGACATATCTTACTCCTCCCTCCTTTGGCTGATGCCATTCTCGAACGGTGATCGGGATGTAGTGCCTAACAAGAACTCCGCATTGCTTTACCATTTTATTTTTAACACCAGGGGGAGCAGTCGGTGTGCCCTCTTCAGCGACTTTTCGATCCTGTACCTTTCTTGGTCGCCCAACGTTTTGGTTAGGCCTCGTTTTGTCCTTACAGAATTTTTGCTCGATCCGGAGGGCTAAAAGAAGAAAGAGCGTTAATATATGTATATAGACAACAGAGGCTTAATTAATACAATCTTCGGTTTCATTAATATATGTATATGCACCTCGCCGGAGTTTGCAACATTTAATGTTCCACCGGAGCCTTCGGCTTCTCCCTCGTCGGCTTCTCCCTCGCTAGCTTCTCCCCCACCCCAGCCGTCGGGTTCTACCTCACCGGAGCCGTCTCTTCGGTTGAGAGACTCATCTCCCTCACCGGAGTTGTTCAGAAACTGCGAGGTGACATCGCCAACATCTTCCGGCCCGCGGATTATATCCTCGAGGATGTTTTCCTGATTTTCGTCTCGTTCCATAGTTTCTGCAAATTAAGAACAATGCTCAAAACTTTAGTTGGGTAACTTTGCATACAAATGTGAATCGGATATGTGAATGCAAATGTGAATACAAAGTTAAATTTGCTAATTTTGCTAACACATAAATTTTGCTAACACTTTAAATATTCTTAAACAAGCTATTTCTTAATTTTTCCTAACACAGTACTAACAATTCCTAACACAATTTTTTTTCCTAACACAATTTTTTCCTAACACAGTACTAACAATTACTAACACAATTTTTTTCCTGACATAATTTTTTCCTAACACAGTACTAACAATTCCTAACACAATTTTTTTCCTAACACAATTTTTTTTCCTAACACAAAAAATCCTAAGTGTTTGAATTCTAAACCTAAGCAAAAAATCCTTTTAGGTTTGAATTTCTAAACCTAAGCATTTGTGTACAATTTTACATCACAAAAAATCCTAAATGTTTTCCCTAATGCAGCAAGTAATTCACTATATACATCACACTAAAATTCTAACCTACAATTTTAATCTAATTACTTCTAACCTAACAATTTCTATATACATCACAATTGCTACAATTTTAATCTAATTACTTCTAACCTAGTATAATGCAGCAAGTAATTCACTATATACATCACACTAAAATTCTAACCTACAATTTTAATCTAATATATTACTTCTAACCTAACAATTTCTATATACATCACAATTGCTACAATTTTAATCTAATTACTTCTAACCTAGTAGAATGCGGCAAGTAATTCACTATATACATCACACTAAAATTCTAACCTACAATTTTAATCTAATTACTTCTAACCTACAATTTTAATTTAATCTAATTACTTTTAATCTATAATTTAAACCAGTGCAGCATTTAAACATATTTAAACACTGTAAATTGGCTAACATTTTGGTGAACAACAAATATACATTGTACAAAAAAAAATCTTTGCAAACACGAATTTTGCCAACATTTGGACGAATTTTGCCAACATTTGGACGTGTACAGTACGTACGTAGTGGCGACGGCGGCCGGGGATCGATCGGCAGGGACGGCGAGGTGGCGTCAGGGCAGGGCAGGGGTGTGGGCGTGCGGCCGGCGTCGGGGGCGCGAGACGCGTCGACGGCGTTGGGGCGGCGCGGCGTCGGGGCGGCGTCGGCGGAGTGGGGGCGGCCGTGGAGGGAGCGAGCGGGGGGCGCGGCCGTGAAGGAGAGGTGGCGCGTGTGGAGGAGGTGGCGCGGCCGTCCAGGGCGCGGCGGACGTCGACGGCGGCGGCGGGGCGCGGCGTGGGGCGCGGTGCGGAGGTCGGGCAGCCTGCCGGCGTCGTTTCGCTCTGCGTCGCGCCTTCGTCCTTAGTCGATTTTGCCTGAATGGGGAAGAAGAGAGGGCGCGGGCAGTTATAGCAGCACTCATTGGTCCGGTTGCTGGCAAGAACCAGGACCAATGCCTCTTTGGTCCCGGTTCTTGCCAGCAACCGGGACCAATGAGTGGGTCAGTTAATGCCAGATCCCGTGGGTTTCGATGGACTCATTGGTCCCGGTTCTTGGTAGAAACCGGGACCAAAGAGTCCTTTTTCAAAATTATTTCGAACTTTTCAGTTCTGAAATGTTGTTCCCGCCTTTTTTTTCTTATTTAGGTGTTTGAATATGAATTTCAAATGGTTTTGAATCTGAAAAGACTTTCAACATGAAAAGTGTTTAAATTTGAATAAATAATCCGAAACCATTTTCTGTTTTCTAAAATAATTATTCTAACTATACAAACTATTAACCATTTTGCCATTTTCAATTAAAAATGCATTAACTTTATTGCATATTTTGAATTGACAAAACTTTCAACATGAAAAGTGTTTGAATCTGAATAACTAATTCAAAACCATTTTTACATTATTATTGTCATTTTCAATTTAATATGGATAAATTCATATCTTTAAATCCGTAAGTCGAAATTCAGATGCTAAAGATCATTAGTTGGAAATGCAGAGATAAAGAATACATTTTACACGATCGTCGTCGTAGATAAACAAACATTTTACACGATCGTCGTCGTACATAGACGAACCATTTGTCCTAACCAACGATGTGGCTCAGGTTAGTCATACTCCTGCCTAGGCCTATAATACTCGTCCTCGTAGTGTCGTAGTCGCCGCCATCGTCGCTGTCGTCGGGCGGCGCTCGCCTGGACTGGAAGCGAGGGTAGCGCAGGCGGGGTTATCGCCGGCCGTGATGTAGTTCATGACGCTCTGGAGAGTCCGGCCGCTCCACCACAGCCGACGGCCGGCCTCGTTGAAGTTCGAAGGAGGCGGGCCGTCCTCCTCGTACCTGGCGAGCGCCCTCTCACGCCGATTGATGAAGAAGGCGTCCCAAGTCGGGCGGTAGTCGGGATGCCAGCGGGGATCCATCCGCTGCGCCGGAGTGAGCTCGAGGTAGTAGTGGTTCGTGATGGCCGCCCGGCGCGCCAAACCTTGAGGGACAGGAGGGACCGGCACGCCTCCGGTGCTCAGCCTCCAGCCGGCGGGGACGTCGTAGCCGGGCGGGCAGGGGTAGTTCGAGGCGCAAAGCGCCTCCGCCTCCGAGTAGGTTAGAGTGGGTACGGTGGAAGCCATGGGAGAGTGATGAGGTTGCAGATATGAGTTTAGATGTGCTATGCCAATGGAGGCCATGCATGACTACATATATATAGTGAGAATCCCACCAATAAGGAAGAAGCACACGGATCGTGTGTTTCTTTCGAGCGCTTGTGAGCCGTTGGATCAGGGGTGTTTTCTTTTGAAGGCTTGTGAGCTGTTGGATATCACTTTGTGAGCCACCACCCGGGACTAAAGGGAATCCCACCAATAAGGAAGAAGCACACGGATCGTGTGTTTCTTTCAAGCGCTTGTGAGACGTTGGATCAGGGGTGTGTTTCTTTTGAGAGATTGTGAGCTGTTGGATCAGTAGTATCACGACCACTTCGTGAGCCACATCAAGGTTTAATACATTCCATAGAATGCATTACATAAAAGGTTTAATACATTATTACACATGATCCAACGTCTCACAAGCGCTTGAAAGAAACACACCCCTGATCCAACATCACCAACATTATTCTACATAAACGGACTTGCTGGCTCGAAGGCCGTAGGATTAGGGGGAACGGCGGGAGGAGCCAGCCCCGTGGGCGGCCGCCCGGTTCTCGCGCGCACGTTTGCGGCGGAGGGCAAGATCCATGGAGGATGAGTCTTTCAGCGCCCAATCCAGCTCGGAAGCCTCCTTCGCCTTGAGCTGGTAGGAAGTCTTGGCTCGCTGGACAGGGTAGTCGCGGACAGACTGGAAGGAGGCTTCCATGGCCTCCTGTATCTGCAACCCACAACCCTCTTCCCCGTCGTCGCTCCAGTCGAAGTCGTCGTCCTCCTCCTCCTCCGCGGGAGGAGCGGTGGCGCCTGGTGGAGGTGCAGCGGCGCCAGGTGGAGGTGCGGCGGCACCTGGTGGAGCAGGAGGCCGGTAGCTGGGCATTCCTCTCCACGCCGGGCTCGTGGGCATACGGCGGGATAGGCTCCCGCGGTTGCGCCCAAGCGCGCTCTGCCGAGCACGCTCGACCTCGTCCAGAAGGCGCTGCGGCGGACGTGGCGGATCCATCTCGTGGAGACGATGCGTTCGTGGCTAGGAATGGTGGATTAGGGTTTACCCCGTCGGCGACAATATATAAAGACCTCCAGGGCAGCGCTGGGGGAGGACACGTGCCCAGGGCAGCGCTGGGGGAGGACACGTGTCGTGACCGCAAAACCCGCCTTTAGTCCCGGTTGGTGTTACCAACCGGGACTAAAGAAGCACACGGATCGTGTGTTTCTTTCAAGCGCTTGTGAGACGTTGGATCAGGGGTGTGTTTCTTTTGAGGGATTGTGAGCTGTTGGATCAGCAGTATCATCACGACCACTTCGTGAGCCACATGACCCGGTTGGTGTTACCAACCGGGACTAAAGAAGCACACGTACCCTATATATAGCCCCCTCCTCAGACAGGTTACTCACACAAAACATTCCAGCGTCACTCGGAGAGGCATCTTTGGGCAACCAGCGGCAAGACGTCTCTGATGACCTGCGACCGTTCCAAACGGTTGCAGATCATCAGAGATGTGTTGCCGGACGGTTGTAGATCATCAGAGACGTCTTGCCGCTGCTTGGATCGAAGTGGCGCTCAAACACAAAACATTCCAGCGTCACTCGGAGAGGCATCTTTGGGCAACCAGTGGCAAGACGTCTCTGATGACCTGCGACCGTTCCAAACGGTTGCAGATCATCAGAGACGTCTTGCCGGACGGTTGTAGATCATCAGAGACGTCTTACCGCTGCTTGGATCGAAGTGGCGCTCAAACTCACGAGCCACCGTCGGGCTGTATGCAGGGGGAACCGTGTTTGGACGGTCGAAGCTGAGGTTTGAGAGGTTCCCACGGGAGGTGTGGGAGCCGACAACCACCTACCACGCGTGTTTCACCGGTCGTCATGCAATTAATTAACAGAAAACAAAAAAGAAAACTCACATGTGATATAACCCATTTCTTCTAGATGGAAACTCCCATTTCGTGTATTATGGTTTTCACCACATAAAGGTTTAATACATTACTACACATCACATAAAGGTTTAATACATTACATTGATTTACATAAATGCCATGAACCCTTCTTCGCGTATGTCCCTGGCCTATGATCGCTTCGGCCGTAACCATGGAGCATCTTCATTATTTAACGGGATGCTTGGGTCAGTTTTCACTGTGAAGGGCGGAATTTCATCAAACTTATCATAATCTGCTGACATGTCTGTCTTGTCCTCGACTCCCACGATGTTTCTTTTCCCTGAAAGAACTATGTGACGCTTTGGCTCATCGTCTGATGTATTCGTTTGCTTATTTTTTCTTTTTTTCGGTCTGGAGGACATGTCCTTCACATAGAAAACCTGAGCCACATCATTGGCTAGGACGAATGGTTCGTTCCTGTAACAACCAAGATTCTTGAGATCCACTGTTGTCATTCCGTACAGCTGGTCTACCTTTATCCCTTCTCCCTTCATGTTGACCCAACTGCACCGAAACAAAGGGACCTTAAAAGTAGGTCCATAGTCAAGTTCCCATATCTCCTCTATGTAACCATAGTATGTTCCTTTTGCCCATTCTCGTCTGTTGCATCAAAGCGGACACCACTGTTTTGGTTGGTGCTCTTTTTATCTTGGGCGATCGTGTAAAATGTATTCCCATTTATCTCGTACCCTTGGAAATTCAATACAGTCGAAGATGGTGACGCGGCCAACAAGTAGAGCTGATCTCCGACAGTGTGTCATTCATGAGCTGTAATCGCAACCAACTGCCGAAAGTCTCCATGTGTTTTTCTTTAATCCAGGAGTCATCCTCCCCGGGTTCTTGGAGCGTACATAATTCTTGTGTTCCTCGATATACGGAGCCACGAAGGTGGAACTTTGTAGAACTGTGTAGTGTGCTTGAGTTAAAGAATGCCCGTCCCTACATATCAGTGCTTTCTTTCCTAGCGTGCCTTTTCCACTCAGTCTCCCCTCATGCCGCGATTCAGGAACACCAATCGGCTTAAGGTCAGGAATAAAGTCAACACAGAACTCAATGACCTCCTCTGTTCCATAGCCCTTTGAGATGCTTCCTTCTGGCCTAGCACGGTTATGAACATATTTCTTCAAGACTCCCATGAACCTCTCGAAGGGGAACATATTGTGTAGAAATACAGGACCGAGAATGGCAATCTCGTCGACTAGGTGAACCAGGAGATGCGTCATAATATTGAAGAATGATGGGGGGAACACCAACTCGAAGCTGACAAGACATTGGACCACAGCCTTCTGTAAACTTGGTAGAGTTACTGGATCGATGACCTTCTGAGATATTGCATTGAGGAATGCACATAGCTTCACAATGGGTACTCGAACATTTTCCGGTAGAAGCCCCCTCAATGCAACCGGAAGCAACTGCGTCATAATCACGTGGCAATCATGAGACTTCAGGTTCTGGAATTTTTTCTCTGCCATATTTATTATTCCCTTTATATTTGACGAGAAGCCAGCCGGGACCTTGATACTGCTCAGGCATTCAAAAAAGATTTCCTTCTCTGCTTTGGTAAGAGCGTAGCTGCTTAAGTATTGACGCCCTTTATCCGTCTGCTTGTTGTATGGGTCTTTCATACGTTGCTGGTCCTCCCGTGCTTCTGGTGTATCTTTTGTCTTCCCATACACGCCCAGGAAGCCTAGCAGGTTCACGCAAAGATTCTTCGTCACGTGCATCACGTCGATTGAAGACCGGACCTCTAGGACTTTCCAATAGGGTAGCTCCCAAAATATAGATTTCTTCTTCCATATGGGTACGTGGTTGTCAGCGTCATTCGGAACAGATAGACTGCCAGGACCCTTTCCAAAGATTACTTCTAAATCCTTGACCATGTCATATATAACATCACCATCAGGGAGGTTAGGCTTCTTCCGGCGATCTGCCTCACCGTTGAAATGCTTGCCTTTCTTTCTTACGGCATGACTGTTCGGAAGAAATCGACGATGCCCCAGGTACACGTTCTTGTTTCCCAAATGTATACTTTCAGTCTTATCTAAACAGTGCGTGCATGCATTGTATCCCTTGTTTGACTGTCCTGAAATGTTACTAAGAGCAGGCCAATCATTGATGGTTACGAACAACAACGCTCGTAGGTCAAATTCCTGTTGTTTGTGCTCATCCCACACACGTACACCTGGTTCGGACCACAACTGCAAAAGTTCATCAACTAATGGCCTTAGGTACACATCAATGTCGTTGCCGGGTTGCTTCGGGCCTTGGATGAGCACTGGCATCATAATGAACTTCGCTTCATGCACAACCAAGGAGGAAGGTTGTAGATACATAGAGTCACGGGCCAAGTGCTATGACTGGAGCTCTGCTCCCCAAAAGGATTAAAGCCATCTGTACTTAGACCAAATCTTAAGTTCCTTGCGTCATCTGAAAATGTCGGGAACTCTCTGTCGATTTTTCTCCACTGGGACCCATCGGCGGGGTGTCTCAACTTCCCGTCTTTCTTACGCTCTTCTTTGTGCCATCGCAACAACCTGGCATGCTCTTTGTTTCTGAACAGACGTTTCAACCGTGGTATTATAGGAGCATACCACATCACCTTAGCAGGAACCCTCTTCCGGGGGGGCTCGTCATCGCACTCAACATCACCAGGGTCATCTTGTCTGATCTTGTACCGCAGTGCATTGCATACCGGGCATTTATCCATATTCTCGTACTCCTCACCGCGGTACAGGATGCAGTCATTAATGCATGCATGTATCTTCTGCACATCTAATCCTAGAGGGCAGATAGCCTTCTTTGCTTCGTATGTAGTCTCGGGCAATTCGTTATCCTTTGGAAGCTTCGGCTTCATTATTTTCAGTAACTTCTCAAATCCCTTGTCAGAACAACCAGTCTCTGCCTTCCATTTCAGCAGTTCCAGTGTGGTACCGAGCTTTGTGCTGCCATCTTCGCAATTTGGGTACAGCAACTTTTTGTGATCCTCTAGCATGGCCTCCAACTTTAGCTTCTCCTTTTCTGTATCGCATTCTCGCTTTGCATCAGAAATGACCCCACCAAGACCATCAGCGGGCTCATCTGATGCCCGATGTTCACCTCCTTCTTCTTCAACGTCTTCCATTACAGTATCACCGCATTCCTCAGGGAACATAGGATAGTTGTCATCATCCTCCTCTTCTTCATTGTCTTCCATCCTAACCCCTCTTTCTCCGTGCTTGGTCCAACAATTATAGCTGGGCATGAAACCTCTCCGAATCACGTGGTCTTGAATGGTTCTCGGGTCAGAGTACTCCCTGACGTTCCGACACTTCTCACATGGACAAGGCATAAAATTATCCACTTTGTTTGCCTCAGCCACTTCGAGAAATTTATGCAGGCCTGCAATAAACTCGGAACTGCGTCGTTCGCCGTACATCCATCGCATCCGTGCATCCATCTGCATCATATAATTAAGTTTATCAAATACCATTACAATAACATCTTGAATAGTGAAATGACCACCGTACATCGACACGTGCAATATTTCTGTATCAATTACAGATGAAAAGGATAAAGTTGCTAACCTCGGCCGAGGATATCATCTTGTGTGAACTTAAGTGTGGCTCGGGCATTTCATCGAACACATCTTGTGCGTGGCAAAGGAAAAAAAACTAGCACCCACTTCCCACCAATCCAACCAAAAAAAAGAGGAGAGAAGAGAGGGGGTGGGTTATTTATAGGCAGGGGAGGGGTATTGGTCCCGGTTCGTGCCACGAACCGGGACCAAAGCTCCGCGGCACGCCACGTGTCCTGCACCGGAGCATTGGTCCCGGTTCGTGCCACGAACCGGGACCAATGTCCCCAACCGAACCGGGACCAATGCTCCACGGACCCCTGGCAGCTCGAACCGGGACCAATGCCAGGCATTGGTCCCGGTTTTTCTCTGAACCGGGATTAATGGCTTCACCGGCTCTGGACGAAAGGTGGTTTTTCTACTAGTGCATGTACAAACAAGCCAAACGACTTAGCGCATATGGTGGCACACCTGACATGTCAACACGTATTGTGTAGAATATATATTGTAACTCGACACCGAGCTGATCAAATCGCGCAGACATATGAGGGAGATACCGAGCTACTAGTAGCTCGGCCTCCAAACGTCCGCTCTCCTACGGACTATCCATAGTTTCCTTCTTGTTATGGTGAACTTTCATGTATTAAATTTGTGTGACTTTTTATGTGTGTGACTTCGCATACCCAATATGAAAATCCTGGCTCCGCCACTGCTACAAGGGACGACTTTCCTGCGAGCCTACACTCTCGGCACTTAGTGGAGATCATGACTTCAAATGGATCTGCTCCCCTTCTAGAGGTAGATCAGGTAGAGTTTTTGTTGGTTTGAGTAAAAATTATTTTCATATTTTAGAAAAATAAATTGTACCATATTATTTCTTAAAAACCCTTTTATGCAATAATCTTGGTAGTTTTACCTGTAATTTGGTTGTTGTATACGCTGATTCTCATCCCTCAACGAAACCAAATTCTTTGTGGAGCATGTACACACCATAATTTTTGTAAATAAAATCTCCAGTGGTTATTAATGGCGATTTTAATATGACTAGAAGGGAAGTGATATATAAAAACATCCCTGGTATATGCGATTAATGGTGAATGATGTTTCATTCTTTCATCACTTTGAAGACCTGATGGAAATAGTTTTGAGTGGGAGACAATATACCTGGTCCTACAATCATGAAGATCCCACTTACAAATTGTTGGACAAAATGCTTGTATGATGTATCTCCTGTATGACAGAAAAAAAAACCTTTGTCACTATAAATGTGCTTTCCATGGATCTCTCTCATCACCCAATTAATCCAGTCCTTATTGAGACTGAAACTTTACTAAAACATACAAATAACTTTTGGTTTGAAATTTGATGGATTCGGAGACTTGTCTTTCAAGAGCTTGTTTGCTCCACATGTAACTAATACTAGGTAGGTGATATTTTGCAAAGCAGAACCAAAATTGTTACAAAAAACCTTAAAAGTGTGGAAAAGAAATTTTGAATGAGAAAATAAAATAAAATGGGAATTTTATCTCGAGAGCTTGATAGAGACTGGGGGAGTTTGCTCCACTATCTGCTGAAGCTAGGTGTCTTCAACAATATTTGCAGACTGAACATAGGGTTTTTATTAGTTGAGGAAGAAATTAAATGGCTTCATAGATCTTTTGAGAAAGAGTTATTTGAGGGAGTTGTCAACATAAGGTATTACCACACAAAAGTAAACGGCAGGAAGTGAAAAATTATATTAAAAATCCACATCAAGAAGAGTGTGTGATACAAGGTCAAAATAACTTGAAAACTTATAACCAGTTTAAAAAAAATGGAAACCCGAATATTCAAGTATCTCCCTAGATCCTATAGGAGCTAAACAAATTTCAAACGACGATATTTTCCTTACCTAGAAATTTTTGACTATGAAATTAAGTAAGAAATTTTATTGTGGAGAAGAAGAAGGCAACTAGCTCTGATGGTTTCAATAATGAGTTTTATGAGAAACTCTAGCAGCTGGTTAAAGGGGATGTTTCCCAAATGTTTGATGATTTTCATAATGGTAGGTTAGATATTAATAGGTTTAGTTTAACTATGATGAGACCGACAAGATCCAAATTCTTGTGAATAAATTGGTCTTAATTATTTGGATGGTGACAATGGCTTCTAAAATAGCTTTCTAAGGGGGGGTTGTATTCTAAATTGTGTAGCTATGCTTCATGAAACCCTGAACGAAAATCACTCTAAGAAAAGCTCAGTGGTTTTTTTTAAAATATAATTTTATGGCCTTTGATAAATTAAATGGCCTTTTCTACTCCAATTGTTGGAAATGAAGGGTTTGCAATATGTTTTTATAGATTGTATGCTGTAAATTATTTTTGGATCAATGGATGTTGTAGTTTATACATGTTGTCCTTCTACAATCCCCGTGGGGATCAGAAAGCAATATGGACGTGTAAGGTCAAACTCATGTGTACTGATTAAAAAATGGGTCTCTCTAGCGCTCAGTCGAATGAGAATTAGCTTAATTCTCATTCACATGACGTTATCAATCCCAGTTGCAAGTCAAGTTGTAACTCATGATAAAGGTTGGAAAAGGGCTAGGCGTAACCGAGGCGGTTGGCATTCGCCTAGCGCCTAGAGATACGTCCAAAACGTATCTATAATTTTTGATTGTTTCATGCTACTATTATGCTTGCCGCAGCAGTGGAACATGGGGTTCCCCTGATGCTGCCAAAGTGGGTCCTCCACTGGGGCCCACCAAGAAGATGGACAAGGCAAGGAGTCAAGTACAGCAGATGGGTTAGCCCATCTGCCTCAAGGACACCCGACAAGTTCGACAAGTCTCTGCGGCTAAGGACCAGGTGACCTTCCGGGTCACCCCCTCGCCCGGAGAACAGGCAGGACACCCGCGGGTCCGTGCTCCCGGCAGGAGGCCATGCGCGCCCCCGGGTATCCATCCGTACCATCGAGAGGATAAGATCGCCAGCTCGCCGGAAGCTGGTGGAAGACTTGGGCGCCAAGATGAAAGCTGCGCCCTGGTGACGTTGCCACAAGCGTAGTTGGTGGGGCGGACAGGCTTTGTCCGTCCCACCTTTTCCAAGGGCGGACGACCATGCCCCTCCTCAGAATACTTGGAGGAGAGAGTGCCACGTCTCCTCCAAGGACCTCCGAGGGGTTTTCCCGCCAAGACCCCTCATACCTCTCACGTGCCCATGTCGGATTCCCTTAGCCTATAAAAGGAGGACCATGGCACCGAGGGGAAAGGGAAGGACAAGTCGAAACGAGATAGAAGCAAGCTAGAGCTCAGGCAAGACTAGACTAGGGTTCGGAAGGTAGAGAGAGAGGTGATCTCCCCAGGGCAGGATCTGCTCTTCGTCTATCTCCGGCCGAAACTCTGCCGGGTTCACCCCAGTACATCCTTGTACACCACACCATGATGAACCTCTCAATCCAGACATGCAGGAGTAGGGCTTTTAGCCTCCGGGCGGCCTGAACCTGGGTAACTCTGTGTGTCCTGCTGTGTTGTTCGATCTCTCCCTCTCGACGAAGAACTTGGCGTACTTGCTCCCGGGTAAGACGTCTTCCAGCCTCCTTCGCGCCCCGTGCCGTACCTAAAAAGGGGTATCATCTACTCCCGGTGTCCGTCACCCGAACACGACATCTGGCGCGCCAGGTAGGGGGTGCAAGCGCTGGATTCGTCTTCTTCTTCATCGACCTCAAGTTCAGCGTCAAGTTCATCGTCAAGTTCTACATCATGCACTTCGTCCGAGACCAGATCTGAATCGAGCTCTCCGACCGTCTCAGGACCTTCATCGAGCTCTGCGCTCGCGGCAGATTCGACAGCCTTTTTCTCGTCCGCGACGGAAGTTGCCCTGAACTCTTCTTCTCCAGCAAGGTCATCCGCACCATCCGGCCAAGGTAGACGGTCGCCTCATCAGCAAGCAGGAAAAATGTCAGGAGCACGGGAGGTCCTTGTGAGCCAGCAGTCAGTCAAGCCGGAACAGCTGGGGGCTAGGGGAGGCTTTGGGTGCAGCTCGAGCGCTTTTCTTTTTCCCACCAGATCAGTGCAAGGACGATCCTGTGCGAAGGCATGGATCGCTAGCTTGGAAAGTCTGTTGAACTATGCTCACCAATGCCACGCTCCCGCGAGTTCTGCACCAACCATCGATGCCGGCACCACCGTCCCTGCACCGCGCCGCCGGAGGAAGTGCGTCCCGAAGATCCTCATGGCAAGAGGCCCATGGAGTCTCTCCACGAAGGCACTGGTCAGAGCTCCAATCCCCGGCGGCGCTCCCGGGAAGAAATGGAGGGTCGGGAGGGCCCGCACCTCCGAACCTGCTGCACACCGTACCCGGCGACCGTCCTCGACCTCTATCACCTGGAACAAGAAACGGGGAGACCTGCGTCATTACATCTGGAGGTTCCGGGTGTCGTCGACCACATTCCCCCGGCTGATCTCAGAAAAGTCTCCGTAATCGCTGTCTTCCACGTAACGTCCGCAACCTGAAGATGCGCGAGAAACTGAGCCTCCACGCCGTGGACACGTTGGAGGACCTGTGGAGCATGGCTGACCGATGTGCCAGGGAAGAGGAAGCTCTCAACCATCCTCCCCGCCAGGCTCGCTGAAACGTGTCATTGCAAGATGTACCCGGAAGAATCAAATTACCAATCCAAGAGCTCCTGAGATCAATAAAGATAAGTGCTCCTTGAGCAAGTCCTCTCTGTGTACAAGATATCTATTTCGGGTATAAAACATGTGTAAAAATCGGGAACGTGGCTCGACCGTCGAGCGAGCACTCATGGGGTAGCGATCTCCCGGGGGTAAAAAGCGGTGCGAGACCTGATACCTCCCGGGACGTGCGTGCCAACAGAGTGAGCGGCCTTCTGGGAATCGTAGGGCTTGTGAGCGCATTCCTGATTCAGGGCCTCAAGGTAAGCTTACATCCCCGAAGGATCCCTCAGAAAGACGTGGAGACAGTAAAAACATGCTAAGCTCAGTAAAAATACTCGCAAAGTAGAGTAGCAAAGCAAGTTCTAGCATATTACATCCAAGTTTGGAGTCAAAGCATGAAATCTGACTCAGAGTTTTATTACATTTGGGGCACGAGGTGCTCGAATGTCTTGCAGGAAACCTAACGGCGCGGGAACATCTTCGTGGCAATTGCGGTCGCGGGAGCGTTCACCGCCTGGCGGGAGTCTTCGGAAGGGGATGATGCCGCGAAATTCGGCATGACGGCACCCGGGTTGGCCTCCCGGAACGCCGCCATCACTGAAGTTGCTGTCAGCTGCTCGCCTCATGCTTGTCGCAAACTAGTTGGCTGGCCATCTTGTTCTTGAAGGATCGAACGTCGGCAGCAACCTTCGCGATGAACTCTGCGACAAGGGGCAAGCTCTGGCAGTTGGCTCCAACTCTGGAAGTGCAGTGCCCAGTTTCAGCCGCTCTACCCGGAGCGTATCTTCTCGGCAGGCCTCTGCAATCTTGGCAAGACCTTCCTGGTTGGAGCGGCGAAGCTCCGACAGTTCAGTTGACGCCTGGAGTTGGCCTGGGCCAGCTCCTGGTTGTTCTCTTTCAGCCTCGCAAGCTCGTCACTCCACGTCTTCATAGACTCCCGAGCTCAGATATCTTCCGGCCATCTTTCTCGGCCTGCTGCTGCAAAGCACGGACGGACTCTTGCTCCTGGTGGAGGGATTTCTTGATATCCTCGATTATCTGGTTGTTTTCCTCCTCCTTATGCTGGCGGCTCTTGATCTCCTGTCCTTGGCCTCGAGCGCCTCCCGATGGAGGTCAGCGGCTTCTTTCAGACGCCGTTCCGTTGTCTGCTCCAGCTGCAGCTTCTGGCTTTCCAAGATTTGATCTTCTCAGCCAGCTCGCTCTCGGGACGCCAATTGCTGTTCCTTCTGCCATAACCCGCTCGCGTCGGTTGTACTCAGCTTTTTGCTCGGCACCTTTCTGCTCAAGGGCCTCACGCAGGCTAGAGACTTGAACCGCGAGGCGGTTGAGTTTACCCATTCCCCTTTGGATCAGATCTTCGGCTTTTCCAATCACCTCCACGATGGCCGCCTCGCGACCTCTGAACTCCTCTTCCAACTGACGCATCCCGCGGAGAATGGCGTCCATGGCGTTCTCTCCACTGATAATGATCTGGGGAGCCACCTCTGACGAACTCCCGGGGCACTGGCAGCTTTCGAGCGCTTGGCAGCAAGGTCCTCCTTGATCCTCGTCAACTCGGCGATTTCTTCACTGGCTCCAGAATCCGTGGAGAAATTGGTGAACGTCCTCAGAACCTGCCCGGTCATCAACGAGCTCTCCAGCAAGTCAAGGGAGACCTCGGTACCCGGCGCGTCACTGCGACTTTGGCCAGGAGCAGGAGTCATAGTCTGGGTCCCAGCTGCGCGAGAGCTGGGCGCGCCTTTGGACACCTCTTGGCCATCCGAAGGAGTAAAGGAGGGTGGTTTCTCTTGGCTGGCAACGCCCAGCAGGTCACCCGGGGAAAAGCATTCGCCACAGAAGCTTCTGGAAGCAAGAGAACGTCAGGTCTATTGGAGACTTGAAACAAGAGCGGCATAACCCATGAACCTGAGTATACCTGCTTGTTCCGGGGGCTAGCGTCGGGACCTTCTCTAGGGTGGGCCGGGGAGGCCACAGTCGCGCTCCCCACCCCGCTCCCGCGATGACCGTCAACTTCCGCCATTGGGGGAGGGAACATCCCTCCGCCACAAGCTCCGAAGCTGGTAGCGGTATCATCTTCCGCTGCGTCGCGCCGCCTCTTGCTGGCCTCCAGGGAGAGTGAGCCCTGCACCGACACACGGTCACTTTCCTTGGAGAGAGAGAAAAAATGCGAAGAAATGGAAAAAGTTTGGGGAAGGCTTACCCGGCGCGCTTGCTCCCCAAAGGCACCGGCAAATCCGCAGACCCGGCAGAAGAGGCATGGGGGCTCTGTTGATGCTCGCCCGGAGAAGTGACTGGTCCCGCCACAGGAGGCGAACGGTGGGGGGACACCCTTGGCCGTGGGGCCAAGACAAAGTCGGCTGCGGCGATCCCCGCTTCCATGAGGTCGCCCTCGCCGCCTACCACCTCTGCGGGCGGGAAAAGGATGCTTGCCCCCGGGTCGGGGACCACGGTGGTCTCCGAGGAGCGGTGTGGGGAAGGATTCTTCTCTTCCGCGTCCTCACCACCAGTGTCATCTTCGTCACCATCCCGTCTTCACCGTCGTCCTCATCGTCGCTGCCGTCATCATCACCAGTGGCGGCCTCGTTGTCGTCGCCGCCATCTTCGTCGTCAGAGCCGGCGGATTCCTCCTCGGAATCCCCTTCTTCGCTCTCCTCTTCAAACTCAAGGAGTTCTCCTTCCTCGTCAGAGCTGGAGGGAGCCTTGGCCTTCCGGGTTGACGTCTTAGCTGGTTTGGGCCCATGGTCAGGGCGGCCCACAATTCCGAGGGCATTGCAAGTCGGCATCGACTTCAGAATCTTTGCCTTCTCCGGGTCGTCGCACAGGGGCCGGAATCCTGCCGGCAGCTCGTATTTGACGTCCCGGGTAAACATCCCGGTCATGTTGTCCCGGAGGAGGGCGCGATCCATGTCAGAACTCCTCAGGCGAGATGGGTCCAGGGGACCCTGGAAGTCCCAAGCTGGGTGTGGCCACTCCTGCAGAGGCGCCAGACGATTGCGAAGGAGTGGGCAACAATGGCAGCTCCGGAAACCCCTTTATCACGAAGGAGCTTGAAGCGCTCTACCGCGGCCGAAAGATGTCATCCTGGAGGCTGACGTAGTTCCAGGTCTCCAGGCTCACCGGATGTTCCGTCGGTTCCTCCAGGAGTGGCAGAGCTTCTGGCACCTCAACCAAGAACCAGTGTTGCCTCCACTCATCCCACTTGGACTTGATTGGCAAGTAAGGGTAGTTCTGCTTGACCTTCTGGCGAAAGCAGAAGGTGACACCGCCCCCCATCCAGCCATCCTTCCCAATGCGGGGGTAGAAGAAGTGGCGGAACATAGCCACGGATGGCATCACCCCGACGAATGCTTCGCAAGCATGGGCGAAAACCGTCAAATCCAAATCGCGCCCGGGGTTAGATGCAGAAGCTTTAACCCGTACGTGCTCAAGATCTCCAGAAAGAAATCCGAGAAGGGAGGAACGAGTCCATCAGCATGAAGCCATCAATGATTGGGATCTGCCCAGGCGCCCTGGTCTCCGAATGAGGGAAAACCTTCGTCGGCACTCGGGCGGGAGCTCCAGGCGCCTCGTCGGACTCCATCACTCCGAGGTGCCTGGCTTTCCGCATCATCTCGGCGCTGGCAGCATAATCACTCGGGAATAATGCCTGCTGTCTGCGAAGCTCAGCCCGCTCGGCGCTGCGCTCCGACCTCCGCCGCGCCCTTACAGATCTGGGAGACAGCTCCTGCCTCAAGAGTGAGGACCCGCTAGCCCTCTTCTTCCGAGCTGCAACCTTCAATCACGCCATTGAAGTAGAAGGAAGGCTGCAGCGGCAGACAGCAGAGGCGGCGGCTCGAAGCTTGAAGAAGGAGATGGGAATGGAGGCGGCGACTGGGGATTTCGGAAGATTTGGGGAACAACTGCCGCAGCACTGCGAGGCGTGACTCATAATGTTTCCCACGCGTCATGTCGTGGCCCCATTACTCCGACTGACGCGGGGATCGAGGGGCGTTCCGCTTCAAGCGCTCCCTCCCGTTGGATTCAAGATAGACGTTGGCCGTCCGTGCGAACCACAACGTTCGCCACGACTAAGTCTGAGAGAAGCTCGGGGGCTCGTCTCTTCTTCACCCTGGCGAGCCTCGGGCAGAGCAAGTAAGGCGCCGCGTACCCACTTTGGCCAACTCTTTGGCCATAGCCCCGACAGCAACTGAAGCAAGAGCCGCCGGGACCATGCCCGGGGTCTACTGTCGCAGCAGTGGAACATGGGGTTCCCCTGATGCTGCCAAAGTGGGTCTCCACTGGGGCCCACCAAGAAGATGGATAAGGCAAGGAGTCAAGTACAACAGATGGGTTAGCCCATCTGCCTCAAATATCACCCAAAGGGGACAAGCTGCGTTATGTTTTGCAGATGGGATTCAAACTACCCTCCAATAACGAGGCTGAATACGAGGCTCTGATCCATGGCATGCGGATGGCAAAAGCACTTGGGTGCACTCGATGATGATCTACGGCGACTCCAATCTCGTGGTGCAGCAAACAATGAAGGCCTGCGACGCAATCGCGGACAACATGATCGCTTATCGCGACCTGTACAACACACTGGAGGGCAGCTTCGATGGCTGCGAGTTGAGGCACATAGGAAGGGAAAGCAACGAAGAAGCAGACATGCTAGCCAATCTTGGCTCAACTGGCGCACAAGTTCCACCTGGTGTCTTCCTCGAGCGCATCGAACACAGATCTATCAAGGAGAAACGAGAGCCTCCTCCGTCGACTACGCCAGCCAAAAGCAAAGCGCCCAGCACAGAGGACCCCCCAGTCGAGGTACTCCTCATTGAGCCAACTTGGACTCAACCTTTTCTGGCTTACATACTCCGCAGCGAGCTACCAGATGACATAACCGAGTCCCGACGTGTGACTCGAATATCAAAAGCATATACCGTTATCAACGGCGAGTTATACAAGCGCAGCATATCAGGTATGTTCCAAAGATGCATCGCATTCAAAGATGGCCAAGCCATACTTCGAGATATTCATGCAGGTACCTGTGGGCATCACGCCAGCAGTCGATCACTCGTAGCCAAAGCCTTTCGCGCAGGGTTTTACTGGCCTACAGCACTCAAAGACGCGGAGGACTTAGTCAAAAGGTGCGTCGGCTGTCAGAAATTCGCAACAAAGCCGCACGCACCCGCATCGGCGTTGAAAACCATACCGCTGGCCTGGCCTTTCGCCCAATGGGGGCTCGATATGGTTGGGCCACTCAAAAAGTCATCGCATGGAGGGCATACTCACTTATTGGTGGCAGTCGACAAGTTCACAAAGTGGATCGAGGCGGTCCCCATCACAAATTCGACTGCTACGACGGCAGTCAACTTCATAAAGAGTATCATCTACCGCTTCGGTGTCCCAAACAGTATCATCACTGATAATGGCACAAACTTCACGGCTGAAGAGTTCAAAACCTTCTGCAAAGAGCAGGACATTACGCTCAACTACGCATCCGTGGCGCATCCACAATCCAATGGCCAAGTCGAAAAGGCCAATGGACTTGTGACGAGCGGAATCAAAAAGCGCTCTTGGTGCCACTCAAAAGAGCTGCGGGTGCTTGGGTCGAAGAACTACCATCTGTGCTATGGAGCCTGCGCACAACTCCCAACACTTCTACGCAGTTCACACCATTCTTCATGGTCTACGGCGCAGAAGCAATACTGCCATCAGATGTGCGGTTCAATGCACCACGAGTTGAAGCATACAATGAAGAAGACACGGAAGAAGCACTCGAAAATGCAGTCGACTTACTTGATGAAGCGCGAGACACGGCCTTGGCCCGCACAGCTGTTTACCAGCAAGATCTCCGCAACTATCATAGCCATCGACTGCGAACCAGGTCCTTTGTTGTGGGCGACCTGGTTCTTCGATTGAAGCAAAAGAAGGTGCACAAGCTCGCTTCCCCATGGGAGGGTCCCTTCATCATCACGGAGGTCCTTGGTGGAGGTGCATATCGACTGAAGCACGCGAAGACAGGCGAACTTTCTCATAATCCCTGGAACGTTGCGCACCTGCGCCGTTTCTACGCATAAAGTGCTCACGGTCATACAATGTAATAGGCTGTATGTCGGATGGCTGCAGGTTTCAGACGCGCTCTTTTCCTTACCAGGGTACCTAAGGGGACTGGAAGGTTTTTAATGAGGCGGCCTGCAGCCTAACATTCAAAAGAGGAATAAAATCAATGTTCCTTCGACTTCTTTCTGGCTACTACCCGCATAATTCATACCTTAACCGCACCCGAAACCCTCGGGGGTTGTGTTATCGATCAAATGAGCTCTCGCTCTTGCAGAAACACAATGCCTTAGCCGCACCCGAATGCTCGGGGGCTGCGTAGCAAGGATCCAAACAAAGATCACAAAAACTCTGCAGCCGCACCCGAATGCTCGGGGGCTGCACAGTCATTGGTTCATAACCAACACGTATTTCACAAACCCCGCTCGACTGACTCGGGGGCTCGGCAAAAAATCAAAGTATACAAACTATACAGTATACAAAGAGTCAAAAATTACACTCGGGGGCTGCCCCCTATACAAAAATTGCACTCGCAAACTATTCTAATCCTCAGGCTCGTCCTTTACGGGCAGCTCGGGACCGCAAAGCTGTTCGCGAGTGCACTCGATTAGTGTCTCCGCAGCTTGGATCGTGTCATCCAGGTCTTTTTGTTCGAGAACCTCTCCGGCTGCAGGTGTCCGCAACAGCAACCTTGGTTTTCGACTACGCATATACGCCATTGCAGCGTTGGATCCAATTACAAGTCTTTGAGACAGCAACTCTCGAATGGGATTTGTTTGGCGGAAGATGTTCAACACAGCACGAATCCCTTGTGGTTGTGGCCCCGAAGGAAAAAGAGTCTCGTTCAGGCGAATAAACGCTGCCCGGCATAACTCCAGCAGTTCAGCACTTCGCCAGACGCGATCCTTCAGGGTGGCGAGTATGCGGGCATGGTACCTATCAAGCCAAAAGTGTTGACGCCCAGTTGTAGGGTCGTCAACCACGCTATCCAGACGCCCTTCCACGCGAATCTGTTCAGCCTGGAAGTTGTCGACAAAGCCTACAAACACGGGTGCGCCAGTCAGATCAATAAAGGCAAAAGCTACGCAAAAAGCTTGTAAACAAAACAAGACTCGAACTTACACTCGAGTTGCCTGTTCACAAGCTCCATCTCCCCGAGCACATAATCCTCGCGTTGGGTGGCCAACGCGGGTCTCGCCCTCAATCGATTCAGCTCAGCCTGGGTGTCCTTCAGATCTTGCTCCATTCTCACAAATTTACCCTTCATATACTACATGGTAGGGCCTTGTCTTCAGATTGGACTTCTTCTGCTGCTTCCTCCTCGACCTCCTCCACATGTGAAGTGGTGGCAGAAGGGATGGGCGACTGATCCCCTTTCGGGTCCACCACCTGTGCCTGTGTTTCTTCAGTCTCGCCATTTTCAGGCAGAGGAGGAAGGGAGGCAGCAGTCGAGTGACCCTGCATAGCATACATCACAAATTGCAAAGTCAGAATCAAAAATCGCATATCGCAGAACATGCGAGTGGCAAACTCTTCATTGCAAGCAGGCTATAACACATACATACCTCAAGCAAAGGGTTCTCCAACCCATATGGTGCAACAGGGCAGTCGACGTTGCAAGTGTCGCCTGTCGTCAAGTTGGTGATGTGCCGCACATGCGTCAGCAGCTCACTCCTTGAAAGCTCCTCTGGGTTCATTCGGGTGATGTCACCCGCGCCTTCATACTCCCACATGGGGTGCGCTCGGGCACGGATGGGCCACACCCGCCTCTTCACAAAGGTGGCGATCAAATGGATGCCTGTGACCTTGTCCAGCATGCCTCCGATCCGAGCCAGCAAAGGGCTTGCCTCCTCCATTTCTTCGGCTGAGAGTTGGTGATCCCACGCCTTGGTCCTGGTGAAAGCAGCAGTCGAGAAAGGGGCGGCTGCATCCTGCTCGACAGTCGCATAAAACCACCCCTTCCTCCAGCCTTGAGCGGAGTCGACGGTCTTCAGGCGGAAGTAGCGGGTGTCGCTGCGCACCTGGATTCCACAGCCGCCAACAGGGTAGGTGCGACCACCTCCTCTGTTTGGCCGTACCATGAAGATGGCTTTCCACAGCGCCCAGCTGGGTGCGACGCCGAGGAAGCACTCGCACAGCGTGATGAAACACGCGATATGCATAATGCCATTTGGGGTGAGATCATGGATCTGCACCCCGTAGGCAAAAAGAAGACCACGAACGAAGTCGTGGAGGGGAAGCGAAAAGCCCCTAGGCAAAAACTCCGCAAAACAAACACGCTCGTTGGCGCGTGGTTCGGGGAGTACCTCCTTGGGCGACGGCGCGCGGACGGCGAGCTGCTTCGCGGGTGGCAGATATCCCTGCTCGCGGAACTTGACCAAATGGGCGTCCTTGATGGTGGACTTCGCCCAGTCCCCGCTGCCCTTCTTCAGCGCGGCGGATGCAGATGTACCCGCCACGGCCTTCTTGCCCTTGGTCGCATCGGTCGCGGCGGCGGCAGCACCACGCTTCGCACCTCCACCTTTCGCCATTGCTACAGTGGAGGAGTGTGGGGCAAAGAACTTGGGCGCAGAGCAATGGAGGGGCAGCGCGAGGAAGGAGACGAGGGGCGGCGCAGGGAGCAAATGGCAAGTAAAAAACTTTGCCAGCGCCGTCCCCCCTATTTACCACAGATCACAAAACGATCGCAACCGCCAAAACAAATCCATACGCTCCGCGCGAAATCTGGCCATACACGTGGCGGCCACGGAGAGCAACCGTCGGCGGCCACTCCGCCCACTACGCACGAGAATCCAGGAAACCATCATCACGCCCCGTGAAAATCGCGCCAGAACGGTCAAATCAAGTCCACGCGGCGTCATCCCTGGTCAGCTCTGCAAAACGGGCCCACAAAACAGGGTCACGTCTTATCAAAGCCTCTCCAAGCACGCCACCGCTTGTCAGAGATAGCAGTCGCAAAATGCGTCATTGCTGACGTTGTTCTCTCTTTCACAACTGGCATAAAAGTCACTCGATGATATCTTCGGGTGGTCTCTCGCATAAGTCTCGGTTGGTTTTTTAGCAAAGTCATAGAGGCCAGTCGAAATTCTTTCGACTGCATCATCGTACTCCCATCGGGAGCGTATCAAAAAATTTCTTTGACTAAAATGTGCAGGGTAAAAGATTTTGAGATTATCCTCCATTGCAAGCAATAAAGCACAATCTCGGGGGCTACTCCCATCGGGAGCGCTGTCGCGCACCCGATAGAATAATGGCAAAAGTGTCAGTCGACAAACATTCGACTAAGTTCATAAGCAAAATCACACTCAAAATATTCCCGAGTTGATCCGACGATCCTTGGATGCTGCATGCATAAGTGCAAAGGTAAGACCCCCGATCAGTCGAGCTGGGCTAAGGACCGCTCCAGCAGCGTTATCCTTAAATTTTCCGTGTCAGCAGACATGATGAATAATCCCCGACGGACGCGTTGGGTTGATTCAAAATTATACTGCAGTTCGATTCCGTAAGACCTCAACGGCTGTTTCGAGTCTGTCCAGTTTGTTCCAGATTCGAGTCCGGGGACTCGAGTTTGATTGAAAGCTAGTATGGTTTTGCCACAAATGGTAGTTAACTGGCCCCGATCCGTCGTGTGTGCCGGGCCTGCTAAGCTAATATCCCTTGACTATCATAAGCAAAAACTCATAGTCGATGAAACACTCGACATAGCCAACATGTGCTATTTCATAAGAATTCTAAATACAGATGTAAAAAATATATAACGTGCATGATGTATGAGTCCATGCCCGACTCTTCGAATCAGACAAGTACTCGGGGGCTACTGACATGGGTATGCCTATCGGGTACCCTACCATGAGGGTACCTGGTGCACGTATCGACTAGGCCCAACTATCAGAGCCTACATGAAGCCCATGAAGGGAGGCCCACGAAGATGAAGTATCCTCCAAGTTTGGCGAAGCAATAGTCGGTTTAGAGTTTCCTTACTTGTAAATCGAGTCGGTTACGAACACCCGAGACCCAGCCTATTATTTAAGGACTGGGAGGGCCATCGAACCAAACAACGAACAACCAGAGCCACAAACCCTAGCGAGATCGACATCTCGCCGGGACCCTTGTAACCATCATATTCACAAAGCAATAACAGACAGGCAGGACGTAGGGGTGTTACCTCCACACGAGGGCCCTGAACCTGGGTAAAATCTTTGCCCTGCTTGTCAGCCGACGATACTTCCAGCTCTACCACGTTCTCTCCCCCATATTCATAACCTAGGGACCTTAACCATGGGTCTTGATGAGTCTACCCCTCGTCACCACGGGTGCACCATACGGTGGTGGCACAGACCCGCCGTGCGACGCGGAGGCCAGCCCATAGGACGGCGGGGCTGTAGCAGGGACGATGGCGGCGGTCGGCACGGGCGAAGCACCGTAGAACGGCGCGGTCGGCGCGGCCGTGGTCATCGGGGCAGCAGGGGAGAGCGGCCCATAGGGCGGCAGGGCCGCAGCAGGTACGGCGGGCGGAGCACCATAGAACTGTGCGGGCGGCGCGGCCATGGTGGTCGGGGCAGACGGCGGCGCGGAAGAACCAGAGGCAGCGGAAGACATTGTTTGACCTAAACCTAGATTGATACCATGTTAAACGAAGTGTTTTGGGCAACTGCTCAGCACCCAATACGGGTGTGGCTATCTCAATTATATAGGGGTACACAAAGTGTACAATACAAGGTATAATACATGTACAAAGGCTACGTATAAATATAGTCTAACACACAGTTATTGTAAAAAAGAAATAGAAAATGATGGATAACTTGTGTTTTAAATTGGGTCTAATGTCAAAAGCCTGGTCGATGTACTCCCTTCGTTCCTAAATATAAGATGTTTTATCTTTTGTCCACATTCATATATATGCACACAAATGTATCTAGACATGTTTCATGTGTATGTTTACTCATTTTAGTGTGCATGTAGATAACATTTATAACACCTAAAACATCTTACATTTGGTAACGGAGGGAGTATATTCCTAGTGTTTCTAGTTACATTATTTGTGCAATGCCCCTGTTTAAGAATAGTTGAATTTTTCAATTGCGACACATGGTGTGCTACCAAAGAAGTACACTCCGCTCTCTCTTTTAAATGAGACTAGGGATCTTAGCGCGGCAATGCCGCGCGTGTGTTTTTGAATTTGAATTTGAAAATGGTGATGTCGTAAAGTTGTTTAAGTTTGGAAATAATTGAAATTGAAAAATGTTTCCGTTTTAAAAATGGTTGGATTTTGGAGATTGCTCAAATTTGGTAATTATTGTAATTCAATTTCAAATGTGTTTTGTTTTTTTAGGTGAAAATATTCGTAAGTAGTTAGTTTTTTTTTGTGAGTTTTTTCATATATTTTATAGTTACGTTAAATGTTTAGTAAGCTGGAATGGTTTTATATGTTTGTATTTTGTCGACATATTTGTTTGGATTTCATAATTGGAGGATGTATAGTATATGGTCGTTTGTTAAAATTAATTCGCAGTTAGTGAAAATTAATTTGGAATTTGTGAAAATATTATTCAAATTACAGTGGTGAAATGCCATAAGTTTTTATTTGAACTTCATAACTCGGGAGAATGGATTATGTGAGATAATATGTGAGATATATATGTTTTAGAGGATTTCAATTTTTTTCTTTTTTTAGCACATTGAATGTTTCAAATGTGCTGCATGTATTTTTGTTGTGAGAATTATGATATATTTTATTGTAGAGGAAGCAATTTGTAATATCGAGTATTTTTTAGATATTTAGAAATTGGGGATGTTTGTATATTTTTGAAATATAACATAAAATTTGTGTCAACTTCATAATTAGAGTGAATGCAATTTGTGAGATATATTTTAGAGTGTTTCTAATTTTCTAGCAATTTAAAATGTTTGAATGTATTGCATTTTTTTAAACGTTTATTTCAAATGTGTTAGCCTTTTTGCAGGAAAATACTTTGACATAATTAGTATTTTTTTTGTGACTGTTTTCATATTTTATTTCAATGTTTGTTTGTGTGCACGTTGATATATTTGTCATATTTTTCGGACGTACAATTTGAAATTATTGTTATATTACACATTTCACATTTCTCTTATTTTTTTTGTTTTGCTCAAATAATATTCCAAATATTTGTGTTTTTTTCTTTAGACAGGTGTTTTTGTTATTAAAATTTGAAACATTGTTTATGGTTTTTAGACAAATGCTTTCATTATTAAGAGAGCTGTGATATGTTTGAAGTACTGTAAAAAAATGAATTCATTATCATTTGTTAAAGGGATGGGAACATTGCCTAAACAGTATCTCTTTTTTTGTATCTTCTTCTTTTGCTTAAAGAATACTCGGATGATTTCACATTTCTTTTATCTTTTGTGGACCATAAAAAAATGGTTGTTGGAATTAAATAAAAGCAGCTCTTATATTCCATCACTTAGTAAAGCTCACTGTATATGTTGTTATTAAAAATGGTAAAATTTGTTGTAATTTATTATCAGGAGTATTTGGACATTTTTAGCAAATTTTAATGTTTACATATGTTTGTAGTTTGATGGCGCGGCCGTGTGATTGTTGATTTTGTTTGTCAGCGTGAAAATGTAATGATTAAATTGTCGTTAGAAAAAGAAATACCGTCGTGTCTTTGTGAGAAATTGTTGTTTTGATTAAGTTTTAAATTGAAATAATATTTTACAGTTTCGATGTTAAATATTTTTGAGAAAGACTCGAGTATTACATTTAGAAAAGACTGCAAGAATATATGTATACTAAATTAATAAATGTAAAGCTCCTTAATAAATATAAAAAGGTATGTTAGTTTTTTTTTCAATTTTGTGAATTACGCTTTGGAAGTTATGAATTTGACAATAGCGTGATACAATATATGTAAAGCGTTTTAAATTTTTAGAAGCATGGTTTACTTTAAATTTTTGTTTTCTTGATTCAATTATATTTGTTTGAGACATATGTGTGAAACAGTTGTGTCTCGATATTTGCATCTGTGTTTTTTTTTATTTTTACATGTGAAAGCTCATGATATAAATATGGGTAATTGTATTTAAATGTTTTGTCAACCTCTATTTAAATGAAATATTTTATTGGGTGAATATACTTTTTTTCGTTGGGAAGTTAGAAAAGTTTTTAAAAAATAGAAAAACAAAACGGAAAGAAAAAAAAGGCCGAGCTAGGCGCAGAAAGCAGCCCAGCCCAGCAAGAAGCCCACGGCCCAGCCCAGGCCCGCTGTGACTTCACAGCGACGTCACCGGATGGCAGAGCTGCCGCGGCGGCGCCGCGGACGCCGGCGAGACAGGACGCGGGGATGGGTGCAGTGGATGCGCCTCGACGCGGGCAACCCGTGGGTGGCGGCGCCGCCACCTGTAGGTCGCCGGAACGGCGGCTGCGCCGGGTAGACGCGGCGGTGGAACTCGAGCGCGGCGGCGTCGATTCGGCGTCGATTCCGGCAAGGATGTGGCGTTTCGGGACGCGGCGATCGGCGAGGAGGGGGAGGCGAGGATGGCGGAGTTCCCCGTGGCCGTCGATCTGGACGGGGAGGACCGGAGCGAGCGAATGGCGCGTCGGCGCCGCCGGCGGCTTTCCGCCGCGCGCGAGGGAGAAGAAGGGAAAGGGAGTTCTGAGGACGTTTTTGCTCGGAGGCCCCTGGCGTTTCTGTAATTTGCGGATGGGTCCTTTGCGAGGGGTTTTCTGTAAAGTGACAGGGGGTTTGTGTAAAGACGTGCGCCAAAATCCGTGCGAGAGCGACGTGTCCACCCGTGATTGGTAGAAATCCAACTGCTACAGTAATACTGTAGCAGCTACAGTACGCGCGGTTTCTGGACCGTTGGATGGCGCTATCGAACGGCGTACGTTTACAGGGCGACGTGGAAGCTCGATTTGGAAGTGAAACGCACCAACTTTTATATATAGTAGGATGCCCCGGAAATAAGGAGATGGCAATCTCTTGCCGGGCTAGTAGGGCACGGAGCGCAAACATAAGTGGAACTAATATTTGGCAAGATTAGTAAAATACATGTTATATCCCTGGTTTGCTACCCTTACGCCCTTTGCAACATGTGCCATTTCTGGAAATAGTTAGGATAAAATCGTTATATCATCATGGTATATTGTGAAGTAATCTAGACAAGTAGCAGCACGACGTCGTCTTGATCCTACTTCGAGAATGCAGTATCCAGATAGAGAAACACAACCGCGCGGCCAAGAGAACGGAAAGTTCGACTGTTTTTTTTTTTTTTCTTCGGATGACCACATATGTCTGATTTTGAACCATTTTTTTCTCTTCCAATCCAAATTGTGGCGTGAGGAGCAGTCTGTACATTTCAGTTTCAGACATATACTACTCCCTCCGTCCCAAAATAAGTGTTTCAAAGTTGTCCAAAAGTAAATGTATCTATACTTGTTTCATGTCTAGATACATCCACTTTTTGATAAATCTAAGACAATTATCTTGGGACGGAGGGAGTATATATGAGAAAATTAGACTAGGTGCAAGAGTGCC
Organism: Poa pratensis; assembly: GCA_947311845.1. Lineage (NCBI taxonomy): Eukaryota > Viridiplantae > Streptophyta > Magnoliopsida > Poales > Poaceae > Poa > Poa pratensis. The sequence continues at coordinate 37,017,076 of CAMZMU010000113.1, forward strand.
GGTGGCTCTGGCTGAAGGGCTTCAGCCACCTGCTATTGGGCTGGACCCCGTTCAAAAAACAATTGGGCTGGACTCCTCACGAACGGTGCAGGGCCATTTGCTACTGGGCGCGCAATTGCCAACGGACGCGCATGCTGATGCTAGGGGAGGCAGAGCCCGCGGTCGAAACAGAGCCGATTCGGTATTCCATATCTCTAGACTTAAAAAAGAAAACTTTGGTAATTTAAGCCCACAGATGTCAAACTTATTTTTTGCCACGCGGTTTGTTTTGGCAAATGTGCCACAAAATTTTAATGGTACCTAGCAGGGTGGTGTGTTTTGACAAATATCGGAAAATAACAGCGTCCTGCAGTCAATTTTCCCAAAATTCAATGATGCACATATGTCCCTAGTCCCTACTTCCCACACCTAGTCTTTTTGATACAGAACAGTGCTTGCTGCATAACCAAGATTGAAATTCTAATGTGGTCGTGAAAAAACTAGGGTTTCTCCTTGTTGGGTGGTTCCCTTCGGCTTTAGTGGTGATTACAGGATCTCTCGCTGCCGCAGTATTGGTTTCATCGTGAGAGATGTGGTGATGTCGTGTGCTTCTCCTTTGACCATACCGAGGAAAGCTTCATCTTTGTCGAGGGCGCCATGTGCTGACAGATAGGGAGGTGGCATGCACTATCATCAAGAATATTGAACCTTCTCAGATCCCAAAACCTGGATGGGGGACGTTGGCAAGACCTTCATGCCAAAGGAAACTAATCATAGGCGCGCTTGAGAGAGGGAATGCAAAGGGCGTGGGGCTTGCACGACACGACAAAGTTCAGAGAGATTGGGGATAATAGGTTGGTGAAATCTAACTTCGAAGGGTATTGGAAGCATGCAATTCGTAATCACAAATTCCATCCTCTCCTTCTTCGGGAATTCGATGGAGCTGTTAGATCATCAAACATGGTTTTTGACAAGATGGCAATCTGTGTTCGTGTGCTGGACCCGCCGCTGGATATGATGAATGTGGCTTATGGAAAATTAATTGGTGGTTGGATTGTCTATAATTTGGAAGTGGATGTTAATAAGGATTGTATAACATGGGGAGAAGAATTGTGCATCCGAGTAGCTATTCGGGTGGATCAACCTTAGAATCTGATGATCAACCTTAGAATTCCGTGATGGTTCGATGAGAAGATACCACAATTTTTTGCTTTCGTTGTGGTTTACTGGTTCACCCGCATGACCCCTATGACGCCGAGAAGAAATATGTGAAGAAGTGGGGCCAATGGTTGAGAGAGTCTTGAGGAAGAAACAAAAATGCTTTGCCCCCTCAACGTCCATCTGTATCATCTGGTAGCTTCTCCATGTTGGAGATATGCCCTAGATACAATAATAATTTAGTTATTATTTATCTCCAAGTTTATTATTAATGTTTATATCTTTATGCTATAACTGTATTGGGCACTTGAATAGCAAATACAACGTGTTCAAGAGGAAAACCTCCAATACAGGTGTAGAGATACGAACAAGTAAAAGAGTTCCTGGTCTTGTCTCTAAGACTAGCCTATCTTGTTGTTTGATGATCATGTTTTCCTGATCATGGACTTTGTATAAGTCACACAACTATAGGAGTTTATTGTCGGAATGACAATAGTACTGAATCGACCCATTGTATGATCTTGCTAAGAGACTAATCGTCAACGATGAAGGTAGCAATTGATCATATGTTTAAGTTTTCATTAGGTGTATTCCTTTGCTATGAGAATATCTGGTGACCGCTTATTCGACACTCATGCTTTGATCGTCACCTAATGTCTAGCCATAACTGGGACCATAACAGTGACTTTTGGGTGTGGACTAGAATAATGTATTGGAACAAAGATTATTCAAGAATGGCACTTACTCCTCCAGACGATGGAGAGATACATCCTCTAGGCCATCTCAGTATTATTATTGTCACCCAATCGTCTGGCCAGACACAGCGTGATTAATCACGGGACAATGAAAATACGGAATGAGAAAAGAGAATGATATTGGTACGAGAATTATATGTGTTATGATCAAATGGTTTGATCGCGTAATGAGAAACACACAGGTTCTGTCGTTCACTCGTGAACACATAGGAGCTAGTACGGCCGTCTAGGTCCCAATGCTAGTTATTGTCTGGTAAGCTCCCGGACATGTCTATGTGTTACCGAACCTTTCGGGTCACACACTTAAGTTGTGAGTCAATCTTTTATTGAGAGAATAAATTTGTAGTTTTGTGGTTATGAGAACTGGTCGGAGTCCCTCCGATGTCACAGGAACAACTCTGGAATGATTCGGAGAAGTTCCGGTGAAGTTATCATGAGAGGGAAATGATGCCGGTATAGGGCAGAATTTCCTAAGAGAGAATTTTGGCGAACATGAGATGTTCCGGGATGCCGGGAAGTATTTCCGACATCAATGGATAGAGTCGATGATTTTATCTATAGAGTATATTTGGTTCCGAAAGAGTTTCGGAGGTTTGCCGGGAAGGAGGGGGGATGCGCCGGAGAAGATAGGGGGGGTGCCCTGCATGCCGCGCCACACCTAGTGTGGGCCGGCCGCATGGGCCCCACCTCCAGGCCGGCCGCACCAAGTCCCCTCCTCTCTTTCCTTGTTTAAATTGGAGATTTAAAATAGTCCGAATTGAACTAGGAAAGGAATAAAGGAAAAAAGGCAAAAATATAAAAGGGAAGGGAGGGAGTCCTTATTGGACAATGATTCCTCTCCCAAACCGACTTGGGAGAGGGGCCGGCACACCAAGGGGAGGGCTTTTCCCGTCCCCCAAGCACCTCCTCCCCTTGCTCCCCTTTATATACTCCACCCCCTCCCACAAGGAGGACATCAAAGACTTGCACGAGTTCCTCTCTCTAGATATTGTGCAATTAGACGAAGCTCTAATTTAGACGGCGCTCTAATTAGACTTTGATATAATCTCTCTCTAGTAGATCTCATGTGTTGAGAATTAGATCTCTCCAGTCTCATATAGCTCTAATCAAGTTTGATTAGATCTACCACTAAATCTACGTCGAAAGGCAGTCTCTCTTCGTCGGTGCTAGTAGCTCTAGGCGGTGAACGTGCTTGATGGATTGGCGCGGCGTACGTGTGGATATTGTTAGAGCGGGGCTGCGCAAGTAGTTCCTCGACGACGGACCGGCAACAATCTCACCTCCCGGCGTGGACGTGAGATTCTTCATCAGGCTTCACCAACATCTACTTCGACAAATACAAGATCTTCCGCAACGGTGTTTGTAAGTATCTAGATCTAGCATTATGGGGTGCATCATATCTTCATAGAATAGATCTTGGCGGCAAGGTTATGGAAAATTCTAAAGTTTTACCCGCAACCCATTACTCCAAAGGTCTTGGGATACTGATTCTAGGCCCGGTGAGGGCCTAGGGTGCATGACGTGCCTCCAAGAAGAAGCTTTATTCATGGATTATACGGTTTCGCGATCATCTAGTGCGATTGATTCCTCTGCTGCACCGTAGGATTGACACCGCGCACATACATCATCAGTTGCGTCAAGATGCTATTCAACGGCTACTCGAAGCTCATCCTCGACTTTTACAACTCACAAATCTCTCTGTTAAGATAATTGGCACACATGTGTGACAAAGAATGACGCCTCAATTGCTAAAGTCTTATTGACATTCAGTGCTCCCACCCTGTTGAACTATAACCGAGGGTAAAATAATTCCCGGTGGAGATCAGAACAATCATATACACTTGTGGGTATCACTTATCAAGGAAGAAGTTGCTAATGGCTCATTCCAGCCGTGCTCCTACCGTGGGATGTTCGCCAACTTGACGGCCCAGATCGACAGCGGCTGTCGGTGTCGGACCCCACTTCGTACACCGTTGTCCGCATCCAAATTTCAGCACGATTCGACATCTTACACTCGCATCCGATCACTATCCGCTCCGATTTCGAACCTAAAAAGAACTAGGGGATTAGGAGCGGCCTCCGCCGCGCCCATGGGCTATTTTTGAATTATTCAAACGTGGAATTTGATCATATGTTGTAGGTAGGTGTTTTTTATGTGTGTGTCCATGTTGACATATGTGTCATACTTCGTCCACCAATTAAATTGTTCTTGAAAGTGTCCGCATTTTAAAATTCGCAGGTTCGGGAATTAATGAAATGCAAATGAGATTTCAGTTTTAAGATTGTCCGCATTTCAAAAAATATTTCAAATTCGGAAGTCATTCATTTTGTTATTCATTTTTTGAATAGTTTTAATGCATTTGAATTCCTTTTGCCGTCTTCGAAAATACACAAACTTGGAATTTGCTTATATGCTATAAGTAGCAACGTATATTTATTTGTGTTCATGTTGTTATGTTTAATGATTTTAACATTTGCGAATTGAATTTGATTCAAAGATGATTTAAAAATTTAAAGTATTAAAATATGAATTTTGAATGATCGGTTTGGGAAGGCATTCAAAAATATTATTCTCGAATTTTAATTTTGGTCGTATGACATAAGTAGGTAGTTTTTTTTGTAGTGTTTTTTTGTTGTATTTGTGAACAACGCGGTGGAAAGAATTCAAATTTATCCGAATAATTACCAAATTTGGAAATTCAAAATTATCTGCACTTTGTCATAAATAAATAACATGTATTTTTCTGATCATTTAGATATTTTTTTCATATTTTTCTGGTGGGTAGATTTAAATTAATTAATTTTGCAAATTTTAACATTTTCTGTAAAAAAAAATACCACGTGGGGCCGCAGATGACGGATGACGTCACAGCGGGCACGGCGAAGCACACGGCGGCGCCGGCGACGCGTCCGTGCATCCCAGGACGCGCGCGGGGTCGCGCCCGATGCGCCTCGACGCGGGGATGCCGTAGGTGGCGGCGCCGCCCCCTGTTGGTCGCCGTAGAGCCGCCGGCGGCGCGCGGAGGTGGCGGAGGGCAGCGCGCACGGCGGCGTTGATCCTGGCGACATGTCGGCGTTTCGGCGGATAATCGACGGCGAGGAGGGAGATCCGGCGACGGCGCACCTCGCCGTGCTCTCCGATTTGACCGGGGAGTTGCGAAACGGCGGCGCGGCGAGGCGACGGCGGCGGCTAACCGCGGCCGCGCGCGAGAGGAAGGGGATTGACGCGGATGTTTTTGCAACAAAGTCCCTGTAGTTTTCATAAATCACAATCCAGTCCTTTGCAGGCGTTTTTTTGCGATCGGACGGTCCAGATCATCAGCGGCGGTGGGCGGTGTGGTGACTCAAGAAGAGAAGAAGCACCGGAACCGGATGGATGGTATCTATCGTCGATCAGTTCGTATTTCTCCCCTCCTTCCTTCCTTGGTTCCCCACTAGTAGTCTTGCACGTGCACGCACGTCTCACCTAAAGTTTGTGAACACATCTCTCTTTTTATATTCCGAAGTAGTACTAATGTAGTATGATGAATTATCGGTGAATTTACAAAAGTTAGTCAGCAAGCAACATCCGGCAAGATCACTCATACATGTTTAATACTATCTCCGATCAAAAAAATTGTCGTGAGGTATACATACTTTTTTTCTTACTGCTGGTTGCAGCCTACACACAAAACCGAAATATGAATAAGTACAAATACCGACTTGATCACTTAGAAAACATAACCGGTAACATTTTCCGATGATGTGAGTTCTTACCTCTGAATTACAAAAAGATCTCCGCTCTTACAATAAAACATATTCTTCATGGATTTTTAGTACAGTCCAGCGATGTGGGCGTGTTAATTGTCTGAAATGAAGTTTTGGCATACATTTCTTTAATTAACTAAAGGAATTTTATCGATCCTGTCACTTTTATATCTAAACAAGACAAAAAAGGAAAACAAAACATTTTATTTTGAAGAACTGCTGAATTTTCAATTGAGAGAGAAATCATAATATGATTGACATGCCCCAATTGGTCCTTTAGATAAACCTTGTTTCTATCAGAAAATAAAGAACACAAGCTGAAAAGATGAGTAGCAAATTACTGTTAGGATGAAGCATCGGAGAACTGAATCGGTAGTGTCTTGTCATCGTTCCTGGTGCTCCGTTTCTATTTCTTGCTCAGTTCCTATGCCGAAGGTTTGCAAACAATTTTCAAAAACATATATAAGCAGAGCCATTCTACAATTGTTAAGTATAGTTTTTAAAACTTAAAACCAACGAAATTTCACATATCTTCATTGAACCATATATATATGATTATTTTCACATAGCCCTATAGCATCACGTCTTTATTTTCCTTCTCAGCAAAAGAAAGTGAACTTCTAGGTAGTAGCACTGGCTGTAAAAACTGCACAAGGCTTGCTGCTTGCAATCTGAAGTACAAAGTATGTGCCTAGCAGGTAAGGAATAGCATGCTGATAACATACATATCTAGTACATCTATCACAATATTCCACGAAATTTTTGCTTTCGGACATCAAATGTGGAGAACTTCTGAGAAGATTCTCTACCTGTTAGCATCTTATACAATATAAGGCTTCCAATCTAGTACATACATATCTAGTACATATCTAGATATGTATGCTGATAACATACATATCTAGTACATCTATCACAATATTCCACGAAATTTTTGCTTTCGGACATCAAATGTGGAGAACTTCTGAGAAGATTCTCTACCTGTTAGCATCTTATACAATATAAGGCTTCCACTGAAATCCACAAAAATGATTTTTATGGGTTCCGGTAAAATCAAGTGCCTAGAAACTAAAGAAGTAGCCATATCAAGGAAATAAAATGTGCCCATCTGTGAGTAAATTACATTACCTTTGGATCCCAGGGCATCATCCGAAGCACCAAACCCTTAATCAGGCCAATCCGGACACATCATATGTGAGTTGTCAGAAGACTTGGCACTAAACGAATAGAAGTATTTTAAAATAAATAAAACGAAGTCGTATTCAAGGACTGGTCCTATATACTTGGTCCAGATTGAATCAAATTGGAAACAAGAGCACCCCAAGATTGAATGTGCAAATAATGTTGACACCAAAGTATCCAAGTATTGAAATCATGGCATACATACTGTATCAAGTGCTATTAAATTTAACAAGCACACCACACCCATGCATCCTACCTCGGTGACCTGCTTCTCCCCACCCTTTCCTTTTTGTTATAGATTTGTTATAGTAGTAAAGGTGCACGTGCAACGCACGACTGTACATGTACTCATTTCTTTGGAAGAAAAACACCACTATTGCATCACACATATCGATGTTATTATTTGGAAACAAATAAAAAAGGGAAAAAACTCCATCAATGTACTCCCATGTGCCTTGAGGGGTGCGTCCATGTGTAACATAGTGCTCTCGAAAGAAAGACAGGCATGATCACAAGAAAATGAAAGTGCGAAAGTCCATGAACATAATAGGTACCAAACATCTTGAAACAAGAGTGAACCGGTCAGTCCTCTTGGTGTACCAAATGGTGTGCATCTAATGCATCAGATTCATTCAAATGTATGATAAATTTATATTCCACAATCATGGAGGCAAAAAAAATTGTACATAAAAGATACATGTTTTGAAAACTGCCCTCTCCAGCTTAATAAATTTTGAGAAAAACAAAAGGTAGATACTTCCATCTTAGTTATAAACCAAACTCAAAAGCATTATGGCTTGCTGACATCACATCTCCTTCTGATTATTAATGTCTTCTGGCATAAGAGGATAGAGATCAAACAGATTTGCATCTACATCCTTCCTGACAAAAGGAAACATCATCATTTTTTGTGAATACATGAAATTGTCAAAAGATGGTTCCATGTTAGGACGCATAATGGAAATGACGGCTATTTTCTGAAACGGAATGACGTGAATTATTTTAATTGGCAAATAATGGAAGATACATAGTTGAAGCTTTCCAGATCTGATATCATGTACTGAACCTATTGTGTAGTGAAGCTATAAAAGTAAAAAGAAGCAATACTGAAATAACCACAATATAACAAGTTTCAAAATTCAAACTGTTTGTAAACTAAAGAAATCATGCAACAAACCGGATAACAGTAACGTGGTATATTTGTGGTAAATGGAAAACTATTTTGATGTTGCCTTGTTTTTTTTCCAGGTACACAAAACAATCTCTAGCTATATAGATATGTGATCAAGCCTCAAGTTCACAACCATGATAGCTCAGTTGTATCTCTTGTTATGTCGATGTGAATCAGTATATAGATAAGATAGATCATCTGTACAAAACTCCGAAAACGAATATTTCCTTTACTGGTTAATATGCTGTAGCACTGTTTATTCCAGCTAATGATGCTCCCAACATATTCTTCTCTCGTGGGAGGGAAAAAGAGAAAAGCAACAAAGAGGAACATGGCAATGTGTATTCTTGTGCCTTATTTTTACAGAAATGCAACAAAGAGGAACAAAGAGGAACATGGCAATGCACAGTCTGAAATGAATTTGTACAGAAAGAACCGGCTTCACTGTACTGTCCACAAATAATAGACTTTGTCCAAATTTTAAATGCTAAGAACCAAGCAGCATGATTCCACAATTTTCTAGTCCTAATTAGGAGTGGCGTGGCAATCACCAAGAGATATCAGGCTAATTAGCAGGAATCTATTCAACAAACACCTTAATATGTCACATATAAATTTAAGGTGGACCTCTTCAAAACTATTTGGAAGTCTAAACAGCAAACGATGAGTCTCTGTCCAACCTCAAGTTCAGAGGCAGTAAAGGTCAGTAAGACTACCTTCATTATAGTACCTTAAACAACCGTGTGCATCCATGGCAACAAAGCACAATACAAAGCCAAAAGGCCAAAATAGCATCTCTTCCTGCCCAGCAGAACACCATGTACACAAATACAGTTAGGATACAAGCTTGCACCATGATTTTTAAGGCGTTAAGGCGTCCTAAGGCGAAGTGGGGGCGCCTTGGCGCCTAGGCGCCTAAGGCGGTCGTTTTTCCAAGGCGGAAGGGGGGCGCCTTGACGCCTAGGCGGACGCCTTTAAAACCATGGCTTGCATTACTCTTAGTGTGACGAAAGAGATACCACAAGTAATATCGAAGATCACAACCATGTATTTGGGATAATTAATAGGATTTACTGATAGGACAGCTAAAATCTTGAAAGTAATCCTTTCTGCAATATATGAACAGTAATTTTGACCAGCAGAACATGGAGACTTACTGAAAGACTCTCAACTGACCTACTATAGGGCAATACAAGCCCAATGATAGTACTAATAAAAAAGTATCAAGCGAGGGACCAAACCTTACCTCATAGAGATACAGGGGCATTGTCGAAACCGTCATCCAAGTAGAAAGGTAGCTGCCCGCCGCTTAGTCTAATCCGTAGATTCCTTCCCCAACTGCCATCGAGTAGACTGCCTCCAACTCCTTGCCTCTGGCACCGCGGCATTGATGCTGCACGTCACTGATCCATGTTTCAATAACAAAATCCTTCTTGACCCTTGGTATCCACATTTGTTTTGGGAAATCTTTGGTATCCATATAATCAACCATTTAGGACACAATAAACACCATGAAAATGGAATAGTGAAAGGGGGAACAAAAAATTGAACAGTTAAACTTAGATGCAATTTGATTATTTGACCAGAATGATAGTTTTTCTGTGGAGCGAATATGGTTTGCGATTCCACTTCTGTATGCAGCTCCCTTCAGTGGTGATCATGAGCAATGTAAGCAAACTTAAGGTTGTATATAGTACTCAATCTTGCATTCTTGTTCAATTAGATGAGTCAGCTAAACCATATATTATAGAGTTAATTGATTAAAATATTTATAGAAGCATATTTGACGGATATCTATACCTTGAGCAAATTATATTACTTAGTGACAAAAAAAATATGACGAGATCGATCCATATATAACCTCTCAATGATTGAAGGGAAAAGGCGGACCAACTTGATTTCAGTTAACCATCCTCGGTCACTTGTTTCTAAGAATATAACTCCAAACTTCATGTGCCCACAACGTCCGCATTGAAGAGCAGGCCCTGAGAGCAGTCAAGGAATCAATTATGGAGAAGGAAGAAGCATGGACCAAAGCTTTGAAGCGTCAAGATGTTCAGTAGGCACTTGCGACAAATTCCTAACAACTGAGTCACAATCCTCCACATTCATCCACCACTTTCCGCTGGAATCTTGACAGTGAAACAGAAAGAATATAAATTCGTTTATAAAGCAAGTCCATAGCAGCACTTCGAATCTCTAAGCTAGCACCAAGTGTGGGGAGGCTCACCAGCGTTGCAGATGCCGATCTCCCGGGAGCGGACCAAGAGCCTGGATTCCTCACCTCCCCTTCCACCCCCTCCGCCGCCGCCGCCGCCATCTGCTCGCCGCCCTCATAGCTGCTGTGCTATGCTGCGGGACTCGCGTTCGATTGGCGTCGCGGGGCGCTGGAGCTTGGGGAATGGGAAGGGTGGAGAGGCCGCGTGGGAGTGGTTGTTGCGGAGGTGCCGGGCTGCCGTGGTGGCGCCGTTCGATTCGCATCGTGGAAGATGGAGTCGCGGAAGGAAGAGTGATTTGCGGCGATTGATTTGTCTCCGCTGATGTTGATTTCGTCTGCTCGACCGTGTTCCACCGATCCTAACTGCTACTTGCACCCGGAGCTGTAAATTAGATCAATTCAGTCCGTTAGATATGATTAGTTGGGTTAATCTGACGGTACAGTATGAGCTGTGTACACTAAGTGGGGTGGCTTTAGGAAAGAAGATGTTTGCTTGTTTAATAGTAGTATAGACTAGTAGTCTTGCACGTGCACGCACGTCTCACCTAAAGTTTGTGAACACATCTCTCTTTTTATATTCCGAAGTAGTACTAATGTAGTATGATGAATTATCGGTGAATTTACAAAAGTTAGTCAGCAAGCAACATCCGGCAAGATCACTCATACATGTTTAATACTATCTCCGATCAAAAAAATTGTCGTGAGGTATACATACTTTTTTTCTTACTGCTGGTTGCAGCCTACACACAAAACCGAAATATGAATAAGTACAAATACCGACTTGATCACTTAGAAAACATAACCGGTAACATTTTCCGATGATGTGAGTTCTTACCTCTGAATTACAAAAAGATCTCCGCTCTTACAATAAAACATATTCTTCATGGATTTTTAGTACAGTCCAGCGATGTGGGCGTGTTAATTGTCTGAAATGAAGTTTTGGCATACATTTCTTTAATTAACTAAAGGAATTTTATCGATCCTGTCACTTTTATATCTAAACAAGACAAAAAAGGAAAACAAAACATTTTATTTTGAAGAACTGCTGAATTTTCAATTGAGAGAGAAATCATAATATGATTGACATGCCCCAATTGGTCCTTTAGATAAACCTTGTTTCTATCAGAAAATAAAGAACACAAGCTGAAAAGATGAGTAGCAAATTACTGTTAGGATGAAGCATCGGAGAACTGAATCGGTAGTGTCTTGTCATCGTTCCTGGTGCTCCGTTTCTATTTCTTGCTCAGTTCCTATGCCGAAGGTTTGCAAACAATTTTCAAAAACATATATAAGCAGAGCCATTCTACAATTGTTAAGTATAGTTTTTAAAACTTAAAACCAACGAAATTTCACGTATCTTCATTGAACCATATATATGATTATTTTCACATAGCCCTATAGCATCACGTCTTTATTTTCCTTCTCAGCAAAAGAAAGTGAACTTCTAGGTAGTAGCACTGGCTGTAAAAACTGCACAAGGCTTGCTGCTTGCAATCTGAAGTACAAAGTATGTGCCTAGCAGGTAAGGAATAGCATGCTGATAACATACATATCTAGTACATCTATCACAATATTCCACGAAATTTTTGCTTTCGGACATCAAATGTGGAGAACTTCTGAGAAGATTCTCTACCTGTTAGCATCTTATACAATATAAGGCTTCCAATCTAGTACATACATATCTAGTACATATCTAGATATGTATGCTGATAACATACATATCTAGTACATCTATCACAATATTCCACGAAATTTTTGCTTTCGGACATCAAATGTGGAGAACTTCTGAGAAGATTCTCTACCTGTTAGCATCTTATACAATATAAGGCTTCCACTGAAATCCACAAAAATGATTTTTATGGGTTCCGGTAAAATCAAGTGCCTAGAAACTAAAGAAGTAGCCATATCAAGGAAATAAAATGTGCCATCTGTGAGTAAATTACATTACCTTTGGATCCCAGGGCATCATCCGAAGCACCAAACCCTTAATCAGGCCAATCCGGACACATCATATGTGAGTTGTCAGAAGACTTGGCACTAAACGAATAGAAGTATTTTAAAATAAATAAAACGAAGTCGTATTCAAGGACTGGTCCTATATACTTGGTCCAGATTGAATCAAATTGGAAACAAGAGCACCCCAAGATTGAATGTGCAAATAATGTTGACACCAAAGTATCCAAGTATTGAAATCATGGCATACATACTGTATCAAGTGCTATTAAATTTAACAAGCACACCACACCCATGCATCCTACCTCGGTGACCTGCTTCTCCCCACCCTTTCCTTTTTGTTATAGATTTGTTATAGTAGTAAAGGTGCACGTGCAACGCACGACTGTACATGTACTCATTTCTTTGGAAGAAAAACACCACTATTGCATCACACATATCGATGTTATTATTTGGAAACAAATAAAAAAGGGAAAAAACTCCATCAATGTACTCCCATGTGCCTTGAGGGGTGCGTCCATGTGTAACATAGTGCTCTCGAAAGAAAGACAGGCATGATCACAAGAAAATGAAAGTGCGAAAGTCCATGAACATAATAGGTACCAAACATCTTGAAACAAGAGTGAACCGGTCAGTCCTCTTGGTGTACCAAATGGTGTGCATCTAATGCATCAGATTCATTCAAATGTATGATAAATTTATATTCCACAATCATGGAGGCAAAAAAAATTGTACATAAAAGATACATGTTTTGAAAACTGCCCTCTCCAGCTTAATAAATTTTGAGAAAAACAAAAGGTAGATACTTCCATCTTAGTTATAAACCAAACTCAAAAGCATTATGGCTTGCTGACATCACATCTCCTTCTGATTATTAATGTCTTCTGGCATAAGAGGATAGAGATCAAACAGATTTGCATCTACATCCTTCCTGACAAAAGGAAACATCATCATTTTTTGTGAATACATGAAATTGTCAAAAGATGGTTCCATGTTAGGACGCATAATGGAAATGACGGCTATTTTCTGAAACGGAATGACGTGAATTATTTTAATTGGCAAATAATGGAAGATACATAGTTGAAGCTTTCCAGATCTGATATCATGTACTGAACCTATTGTGTAGTGAAGCTATAAAAGTAAAAAGAAGCAATACTGAAATAACCACAATATAACAAGTTTCAAAATTCAAACTGTTTGTAAACTAAAGAAATCATGCAACAAACCGGATAACAGTAACGTGGTATATTTGTGGTAAATGGAAAACTATTTTGATGTTGCCTTGTTTTTTTTCCAGGTACACAAAACAATCTCTAGCTATATAGATATGTGATCAAGCCTCAAGTTCACAACCATGATAGCTCAGTTGTATCTCTTGTTATGTCGATGTGAATCAGTATATAGATAAGATAGATCATCTGTACAAAACTCCGAAAACGAATATTTCCTTTACTGGTTAATATGCTGTAGCACTGTTTATTCCAGCTAATGATGCTCCCAACATATTCTTCTCTCGTGGGAGGGAAAAAGAGAAAAGCAACAAAGAGGAACATGGCAATGTGTATTCTTGTGCCTTATTTTTACAGAAATGCAACAAAGAGGAACAAAGAGGAACATGGCAATGCACAGTCTGAAATGAATTTGTACAGAAAGAACCGGCTTCACTGTACTGTCCACAAATAATAGACTTTGTCCAAATTTTAAATGCTAAGAACCAAGCAGCATGATTCCACAATTTTCTAGTCCTAATTAGGAGTGGCGTGGCAATCACCAAGAGATATCAGGCTAATTAGCAGGAATCTATTCAACAAACACCTTAATATGTCACATATAAATTTAAGGTGGACTTCTTCAAAACTATTTGGAAGTCTAAACAGCAAACGATGAGTCTCTGTCCAACCTCAAGTTCAGAGGCAGTAAAGGTCAGTAAGACTACCTTCATTATAGTACCTTAAACAACCGTGTGCATCCATGGCAACAAAGCACAATACAAAGCCAAAAGGCCAAAATAGCATCTCTTCCTGCCCAGCAGAACACCATGTACACAAATACAGTTAGGATACAAGCTTGCACCATGGTTTTTAAGGCGTTAAGGCGTCCTAAGGCGAAGTGGGGGCGCCTTGGCGCCTAGGCGCCTAAGGCGGTCGTTTTTCCAAGGCGGAAGGGGGGCGCCTTGACGCCTAGGCGGACGCCTTTAAAACCATGGCTTGCACTACTCTTAGTGTGACGAAAGAGATACCACAAGTAATATCGAAGATCACAACCATGTATTTGGGATAATTAATAGGATTTACTGATAGGACAGCTAAAATCTTGAAAGTAATCCTTTCTGCAATATATGAACAGTAATTTTGACCAGCAGAACATGGAGACTTACTGAAAGACTCTCAACTGACCTACTATAGGGCAATACAAGCCCAATGATAGTACTAATAAAAAAGTATCAAGCGAGGGACCAAACCTTACCTCATAGAGATACAGGGGCATTGTCGAAACCGTCATCCAAGTAGAAAGGTAGCTGCCCGCCGCTTAGTCTAATCCGCAGATTCCTTCCCCAACTGCCATCGAGTAGACTGCCTCCAACTCCTTGCCTCTGGCACCGCGGCATTGATGCTGCACGTCACTGATCCATGTTTCAATAACAAAATCCTTCTTGACCCTTGGTATCCACATTTGTTTTGGGAAATCTTTAGTATCCATATAATCAACCATTTAGGACACAATAAACACCATGAAAATGGAATAGTGAAAGGGGGAACAAAAAATTGAACAGTTAAACTTAGATGCAATTTGATTATTTGACCAGAATGATAGTTTTTCTGTGGAGCGAATATGGTTTGCGATTCCACTTCTGTATGCAGCTCCCTTCAGTGGTGATCATGAGCAATGTAAGCAAACTTAAGGTTGTATATAGTACTCAATCTTGCATTCTTGTTCAATTAGATGAGTCAGCTAAACCATATATTATAGAGTTAATTGATTAAAAGATTTATAGAAGCATATTTGACGGATATCTATACCTTGAGCAAATTATATTACTTAGTGACAAAAAAAATATGATGAGATCGATCCATATATAACCTCTCAATGATTGAAGGGAAAAGGCGGACCAACTTGATTTCAGTTAACCATCCTCGGTCACTTGTTTCTAAGAATATAACTCCAAACTTCATGTGCCCACAACGTCCGCATTGAAGAGCAGGCCCTGAGAGCAGTCAAGGAATCAATTATGGAGAAGGAAGAAGCATGGGCCAAAGCTTTGAAGCGTCAAGATGTTCAGTAGGCACTTGCGACAAATTCCTAACAACTGAGTCACAATCCTCCACATTCATCCACCACTTTCCGCTGGAATCTTGACAGTGAAACAGAAAGAATATAAATTCGTTTATAAAGCAAGTCCATAGCAGCACTTCGAATCTCTAAGCTAGCACCAAGTGTGGGGAGGCTCACCAGCGTTGCAGATGCCGATCTCCCGGGAGCGGACCAAGAGCCTGGATTCCTCACCTCCCCTTCCACCCCCTCCGCCGCCGCCGCCGCCATCTGCTCGCCGCCCTCATAGCTGCTGTGCTATGCTGCGGGACTCGCGTTCGATTGGCGTCGCGGGGCGCTGGAGCTTGGGGAATGGGAAGGGTGGAGAGGCCGCGTGGGAGTGGTTGTTGCGGAGGTGCCGGGCTGCCGTGGTGGCGCCGTTCGATTCGCATCGTGGAAGATGGAGTCGCGGAAGGAAGAGTGATTTGCGGCGATTGATTTGTCTCCGCTGATGTGGATTTCGTCTGCTCGACCGTGTTCCACCGATCCTAACTGCTACTTGCACCCGGAGCTGTAAATTAGATCAATTCAGTCCGTTAGATATGATTAGTTGGGTTAATCTGACGGTACAGTATGAGCTGTGTACACTAAGTGGGGTGGCTTTAGGAAAGAAGATGTTTGCTTGTTTAATAGTAGTATAGATTCATTTCCTCCTCTCCCCTGTCGCGCGCCCCTCGCTCGCTCGCCTGCCGCTAGGGTTTGCGGCGACCGGATCCGGGCGGCGCCGCCGCCGCCAGATGAGCTGATCGACCAGAACCGCCTACCTCGGCCGTCGCGACCCGCCCCGCCCCGCCTATGGGGTCCCAGCTCAAGCGCCCCAACACCGTCGTCCCGCGATCCGATCCGTGAGTCCCAACACCACCTTACTCCCTTCCTTATCCGTCCACGCTTCCATTCCGCCGCCGCTCTCTGACCCCCGATCTGCAGGTCCAGGATGTCGCCGCCGTCGCCGGGGTCCGCGCAGAAGCTCACCACCAACGACGCCCTCACCTACCTCAAGGCCGTCAAGGACAAGTTCCTCGACAACCGCGCCAAGTACGACGAGTTCCTAGAGGTCATGCGAGACTTCAAGTCCGCCAGGTATATATGGTTCCCCATCCTCCCGACACAGCACGCCCTGCTCATCACCACCACCATCATCTCTATGTTGCTACTACCACCAGTACTCAGTGTCTCAGTCACAACTAGATCGCCCTAACACGGCCATCACCACCATCCATTACCATTCCGTAGTCAAAAAAAGGAATCAAACAAATCAGCATATCCATTCCTGTGTGTGTGTATGTATGTATGTTTCGATTGATTCCTCTGCCCCGCCGCAGGATCGACACGGCGGGCGTCATAATCCGCGTGAAGACGCTCTTCAACGGCTACCCGGAGCTCATCCTTGGCTTCAACGCCTTCCTGCCCAAGGGGTTCGCCATCAAGCTCCAGGACCTCGACAGCGACAAGAAGCCCGTCGACTTCATGGAGGCAATCAGCTTCGTCAACAAGATCAAGGCGCGCTTCCAGCACGAGGAGGCCGTATACAAGGCCTTCCTCGGCATACTCAACATGTACCGCATGCACAACAAGTCCATCCAGGACGTCTACGAGGAGGTAGTGCCTATGTGCTCTCCTGTTTCCTGCCTTGCGTTTGATTGTTTGTTTGTTGCCACATAGAGATATGTATATGTACTTGTACTTGTGTATGTATATATATGCTAACAGTAACTGAATGTCCTTCTCTAGGTCGCGACGCTCTTCCGCGACCATGCCGACTTGCTTGAGGAGTTCAAGCATTTCTTGCCCGATACGTCCACCGCTCCACAAGTCCTCGCTGTTCCCAAGGTCAAACAGGATGACGACAAGACCCAGATTATGCCTCCTGCTAGGAATGTACAGAGTATCAAGGTAAAACATGGACCACTCCCATTGTTATCTGTCTATCTGTCTTCATATCTGAATGCACCTGAATGAAATATACTGATGATGGGGTTGAGTTTTTTACACCGGATTTTGGATCGCTGATATTAGTTGGCAACTCCTGCATGGCTTCACAGATATAGATACAAAACTATCACATAGGAAGTGGGGACCATCGTCTGTTAGGCTCTCATTCCCACATATACTCCTGGACTTCGATGCTGTAATAATTCACCGATTCATCGCCCACAAAAACTCAACGCTGACTTCTTATTGTCTTTCTCCAGAGGGAGAGGCCTCATCCGTCAACTGCTGAACGTGACACTAGTGTTGATCGCCCTGATCTCGAGCATGACCCTGACAGAAAACCTATTGACAAGGAAAAGGGTCGTAAGATTGACCGGGATAGAAGAGATAAGGACAGTGAATATGACAACAAAGATTTGGAAGGAGGACAACCCAAGCGCAAAACTTTCCCAAAGAAGGAGGCTGAGACACACCAAGGGGCGGCTAGCATCTCTGCTTCGTCATACAATGATAACGATGCACGGAAAAGTGAGTCCTCGGCCATGTTGATTAGTATTAAGATGTCAATTTGTGCGGATATATGTGCAGGGTGGCATCATCAGTAACTTGTAGGTCTGTTGGTTTCTATTAATTTTAGAATCTATCTTGTGCTTTTGTTCAGCTTTGCATATAACGGCGATCTCCAAATTAATAATGTCCTGCACAGTCCTTCCATTTTGATTTATAGATTCATTTCTGTCATTCAAACTCAGGTGTGTACACGCAAGAGTTCCATTTCTGTGAGAAAGTAAAGGAGAAGCTAGAGCCTGAAGCTTACCAGGAGTTTTTGAAATGTCTTCACATATACAGCCAGGAAATAATTACAAGAAGTGAATTGAAAAATTTGGTAAGCTATTCGATGTGTTCTAAAGACCAATTACAAATCTTACCTAATGATCTTAAGAGTTTATGAGACATCTAAAGAGTGGATAAACCTAATGTTACGTTTCTGAACATGGATAGCTTTGCCTTTTTTTTCAGGTAAATGACATACTTCAGCGCTGTCCAGAACTGATGAATGGATTCAGCGAGTTCTTGGAACATTGTGAAAATATAGGTAGACCACATGTATTAATTCACTTGTGTAGTTCAGTTTGTTGAATGCACTTTCTCTGTACCATCTTTTATCATGTTGTGTTTATTGTTTTATTTCTAAAGAGTTGTTTTACTCTGTAGATGGCTTTCTGGATGGAGTCATCAATAAAAGTAAGTGATGTCTTCCTGTGAATTTTACAATATCATTAGTTCTACTCTTTGTATAGATTATTTATAGTAGTTTTCGTTAATGAAGGGCAAACATCACGATCAGCAAAGGCATTGGAAAAAGAGAGAGATAAAGGGCGTGCAGGGGAGGACAGGGACAGGGATATTGAAAAACCGAGCGAGAATGAACGAGAAAGGCTTGATAAAGGGTCTAATTCAAAGGAAGGTGCTACCCACAAAGCTACTCCATTCTCCAGCAAAGAGAAGTACCTATGCAAGCCAATATCAGAGCTTGACCTCTCAAACTGTCAGCGGTGTACTCCTAGTTACCGACTTTTGCCTAAAAATGTAAGCTGGTTCAACTCATTGTAATATCTCTTCCTTTTTACTGCCTGTCATTTCTGTCTGGCAATGATTTCCGCAATATCTCATGTTTCCCTTCTTATTTCAGTACCCTATCCCTTCTTCAAGTTCCAGAACTGAACTTGGAGTCTCTGTGCTCAATGATCTCTGGGTATCGGTGACCTCAGGAAGTGAGGATTATTCATTTAAACACATGCGGAAGAATCAGTATGAAGAAAGCTTGTTTAGATGTGAAGATGACAGGTTCTGGACTATGTTTCATGTTTGATTGTATCTAAACTGTTGACACCTATTAGCAAAATGCACAATCGTACATATTAGCCAATGTTCAATAAAGTTTTCACGCATCTTCATTTCCTTACCAAGCATCCAAAATTAACTAAAGCTGCAACCTCGTGATGCTTGTCGCCATCTGTTCTTTTGGGCAAACCACAGGAGCCCATCCTTTTGCCTGAAGACTTCATACGCCATTTTCCAGAGACCCTGACCCCATGGAAAAATTTGGCTCTCTTTTTTGCATGTTAGCTTAAAAGTCAATCAAGTGACTGCGGGATCATGGTGCTTTTTGCTTCGAAAACATGAATCATTCCTTTTATAAATTGTCATGCACCCAAAATTCTTAGATAAATGAAAAGTCACTGACAACCCAAAGAGATACAGAATCCAGCACGTTAGGAGGTTAGTAGTATAATTGTCCACACCCCAAATGTATCTAGCCTTAGGACACTGGAGAAATAACTGTTCTCAATAGTAACCACGAAGCAACAAAAACATGCAGAAAACCCCCTTCCATAATTCATGCGCATTAGAAACTGAATTTCAATCAGAGATAAATGATTGTGCTTAACCAGAGCTTGCATGAAGCCATGATTTATATTCACGGCCACATTTGTTCAGCTGTCATGTAGTAACACTTGTGTGATTCTTGTATTTGATATTGTGCAAACATTGGTACTTGTTCTCGTCCATCTCAGTGTAGCTCTTAACTCTCTTACAGAGAGATGGGCCGTAACAAACATGAACCAACCAGCTGTTAACTTAACAAACTTGGCTATCCTATATTTGGAAATAAATGCCTTGGATACGACCGTGTTGGTTATACGCTGCATTGCTGTTGCGACATCATCAGTAGATTTGGACAGAAACATGTCCATGACAGTGTCTTCTTTTCCTGCATTGTATCACTCATTAACCAGAATAGCATTACTTGATAGCGTCTTTTCCATTTTAAGTGGCCTGTGATGATAATTACTCTCTGTGAAATTGTGTTTAGGTTTGAGTTAGACATGCTGTTGGAATCTGTTAATGTGGCGATTAAGCGTGTTGAGGAGCTGATAGAAAAGATGCAAGACAATTCAATCAAACCAGACAGCCCTATACGCATCGATGAACATTTAACTCGTAAGTATCTGCCAGCATATGTTGGACATGTATTGTAGTTTTTTGCTGAATGGGTTTTTACTGCTCTCTTATTGTTGAACAAAACATTTATATCATTGAATTCTTTTGCTTTTGGCAGCTTTGAATTTGAGATGCATAGAACGGTTATATGGTGACCATGGCCTTGATGTCATGGATGTTCTTCGCAAAAATGCTAGCGTGGCTTTGCCAGTAATTTTAACTAGGCTTAAGCAAAAGCAGGATGAATGGTCAAGGTGCCGGTCAGATTTTAATAAAGTTTGGGCTGAAATATATGCCAAGAATTATCACAAGTCCCTTGACCATCGCAGTTTCTACTTCAAACAACAAGATGCGAAGAATCTGAGCACAAAAGGTATGCATTTATGATGTGTAATTGTGTATATGTTGTTCCTGGTTCCAACTGAATCTACCTTATTTTACTGCTGTGTTTTGAAACTACTTTTCTCCCCCTTGTGCAGCTCTGCTGTCTGAGATCAAAGAAATTAATGAGAAGAAAAGGAAGGAGGATGATGTTCTTCTTGCTATTGCTGCTGGGAATAGGCGGCCAATAGTTCCAATATGTCATTTGAGTACGTAGATTCAGAAATTCATGAAGATGTTTATCAGATCATCAAGTACTCTTGTGGAGAAGTCTGCAGTTCGGCAGATCAAGTCGACAAAGTGATGAGAACCTGGACAACATTCGTGGAACCTATTTTGGGAGTTCAGCCCCGAGCTCGTTGTGTTGAAGATGCAGGGGTGGTAAAACTCAAGAGCCGAACCCTACAGCTAGTGTTGGGGAAAACAATAATGCAACAGCAAATGGTGCAGTTGCTGTTAAGCAATCCGATGGAGATGAAAGCATTCCAAAGGAGCAGGCCCAATCTTCGCGTGCTTTATTGGCGAATGGAGTTACAGAAGATGCTCAAAATGGTTTCCATGATGCTGATCGAACTGTTCGCAGAGGTGAGGGGTCATCTGGACAAAACATTTCCTCTGAAAGAACAGTGGAGAATAGTAATACCCACCTTTCTCAGACCGAACAGAATCAGCGTAGAACAAATTTGGAGCTTACATCAGGTTTGTGCTGTCTGTTAAATATGGAGCTTACATCTTTTAAGATACATTTTAGTCGTAACTTATTTATTATGATTTTGTTAGCCAATGCTCAGTTGTTTAATTCGGCCTGTTAGGTACTGGAGGGGAGGCTGTGGTTGAAGCTATGGTGGCAATGAGACAGTTCCCTCTATAGGGGTACGTTTCATTCTTGAACTGGATCTACTTACGATCTGACTCGCTGACTGGTTGCTTTGTGTGTTCATTTTCATGCCTCTGCTTACACTTTTTAGTTGATTCATATTTGTGGCAGTTTTGTCAATGCCAAGCACAATTTTATATGGTCAAACAAAACCGTGAAAATCATTTACACAGGGGATGCATATAACTCTTCTCCTAAAACGGAATCCAACAAACTCATGCTTTGCTTTTGTTATGTTGTATTCCCATTTCAACAGAGAGGAGAAACTGGACCTCACAAAAATTCAAAGGTTGAAAGAGAAGAGGGAGAGTTATCTCCTAATGGGGATTTTGAAGATAGTTTTGGGCCTCTTGGAAATGTAGTGTAGACGGAGCTTTGAGACCGAAGGAAGTTTCTGCTGGCCGCCCTAGAGCAGTTGAGTTTGCTGGAGAGAATGATGCTGATGTGGATGACGAAGGTGAGGAAAGTGCCCAGAGATCAGAAGACAGTGAAAATGCATCTGAGGCTGGCGAGGACGCCTCTGGTAGCGAATCTGGTGATGGTGAGGAGTGTTCTCGAGAAGATCACGAGGACGAAGAGGATGCTGATCATGATGATCCTGACGCGAAGGCCGAAAGTGAGGGTGAGGCAGACGGAAACACAGAGACACATGATGCCGATGGAGGAATATCACTGCCATTTTCAGAACGTTTGCATAATGCAGTTAAACCACTTGCCAAGCATGTCCCCACAGCTTTGCATGATCGCGAGGAAAAGTTTTCACGCATATTTTATGGAAACGATTCATTTTATGTTCTTTTCAGGCTACACCAGGTTAGTTATTCGTTTACATGCATGGTCATGTTAGTTGCCTATATGGTCAATGCCCCTTGGCTAACTTGTATTAATTGCAGATCTTATATGAGAGAATACTATCAGCCAAAACAAACTCTTCTACAACTGAAAAGAAGTGGAGAACTTCGAAGGATACAAACTCCCCACACCAATATTCAAAGTAACATTGCTTGCTACTCTGCTCCATTGGAACGTTTCCGCGCAATGGATAACTGATCTGTGTTATTACTGCAGGTTTATGAGTGCACTTTATAACTTGCTTGATGGTTCTTCTGACAACACCAAATTCGAGGATGACTGCCGTTCTATCATCGGGACTCAGTCATATGTTCTTTTCACATTAGATAAGCTGATATACAAAGTTGTGAAGCAGGCAAGTTGACTTAACTATCAAAATCTATTATACTGGTTACTGCCTACAATATTAATTTGTCTATCTCCTTCAGCTTCAAGCAATAGCATCTGATGAAATGGATAACAAGCTGCTCCAGCTTTATATATATGAAAATTCCAGGTCTCCTGGAAGGTTCTTTGATCTAGTTTATCATGAAAATGCTCGGGTTCTTCTCCATGATGAGAGCATATATAGATTCGAACGGGTAAGTTTGTTTATATAATCAAGAGTGCTTCGGACAGCAAATAGAGGGATACATTTGCAGAGGACTATTCATGTTTTACCAAATAACTGATATGCTTCCTGTTGTAATTTACAGCGCTCAAATCCTACAAGATTATCTATGCAGCTCATGGAGTATGGGCATGAAAAGCCGGAAGTAACTGCAGTCTCAATCGATCCAAATTTTTCATCTTATCTCTATGACGACTACTTGTCGAGTATTTCAGATACAAAGTTATCTGATGACGTCTTCCTCGAGAGGTACTTTTCTGGCATCGTGCCGGGTCCTTTGATTTCATATTGTTCTTTTCATTCATGGTCTAACCTCATTTTAATTTCCCAGGAATAAGCGGAAGCTTGGGAGCAGCGATGACATTCAAGCTTCCTTGGAGGTCATGGATGGTTTCAGGGTCACTAATGGCCTTGAACACAAGATATCCTGCAAATCCTCAAAGGTACCTATATTTTATTAGGAGCATTGTGCACATCACTGCAACATGATGTGATATCGAATCTGCCACCACTATTTTGCTACTTTGTTTATACTGCAAATGACTGCAATGTGACTTGTACCTATATTTTAGTGGGAGCATCATGCCTATGACTGCAATGTGATGTTATACTTAGTCCATGATCACCGTTTTTCTAATTTGGTTATACTACTGAGAATTTTACTGATCGACATGCCACTTTGGCCATTGTCCATGCCATACTTTTGCTACATTTTACCAATTTTGGAGTAATTAATTAGTACTGGTGCATGTCATCACGTCTGCAGGCTTCATATGTCCTTGATACGGAAGATTTCTTATTCCGTTTAAGAAAGAGGAGGCGAGTTTCATCTAGTGCAACCACACCTGAGAAGGCTGGTGTTTTGAATGCAGCAGATGCTGCAAAAGCACAACGGTTCCATAGATTCCTCTCCAGGCCCTAGGGCCATGCGGCAGATTCTGGTAATTTCTCTAGATTACAGTGACATACATTATTAAACATGCACAATTACACCCATGTATCAGTCCATGAGCTATGAACTAATGCACAGCATGCATTGTGTATTTTTTTTGACAAAAAAGTCTGAATTTAAACATATACATCCGCGTCAGGTTCCATACAGGCTCAGCAGCCATAGCCACAGAGATTTTATACAACACTCCTTTCCTTTTTGCAGCCATGGTATGTAATCCGAAGAAATGTGGTGGGAAACCGAGTCTTCCCAGCTTGTTGGAACATAACCGCCTTTGGAAAGTAAAAACATCTGGGGCTGGAGCTGGTAAATACCAAAGCATGTTGTAGGCGGATATGATTGTGCTCAGAATGTGTATATATGTACTCCCAGAATGTCGTTTATTCAGGGTTAATCTTACCTTCTTGTCCATATTGTGGAAGAAGATGCGTCATCGTTTGTAGTGACTGATGCTGTCTGCCTTGGCCCTTGGGGAGGCTGTTGTATCTGTGAGCTTGAGCTGCTTCCTTGCTTGCTAGATTATTAGTAAAACGTCTCTTGAGCCCAAAGTAGAAAAACAAACGGTTGTTAAACTATGACCAATGAGATACATTATGTGACCTAGAAAGGTTGCTGGTATGCAAAAGCAACAGTTAAATACATTGGCGATGGGAGTTTTTTTTTCTGTTGTACAATACAGTATAATACAGTGTAAATACAGCTTACCGAGTGGTCTATTCACAATCCTTAACCCAAAATCGAGTCTCAACCCCTGGTGTGATCCGCAACTCAAGTCAAGTCTAGCTGCTGCTCGCCTTCTGTTTTGCCCCCTTCATATTCGTCGCATTCGCAGTTTCGCTGCACCAAGTTTGTTGTCCCGGTAGCGGTGATGCTGGCTGTGCGATTAAGATTATTTTTGGATGATATTGGTAATTTTACTTATTCTGTTAGGATCCTCCATGCAATTTCCAAGGACTTAGCGATTTTTAGTTCTTTTTTACCTTGTTGGGCTGTGTTGCAAACTGCAGTGGGCTGTGTTGCAAACTGCAGTACTTATTATAGTGGACTAATACAACTCTATGTCCCTCTGGTACCTTCGTGTGTTACGAGAAGTCTCAAGCCCCGTTCCCCATAGAGAAAACTACATGGCTTAAGAACCTACGCCATCATAAACCGTTTTTCAAAGGGAGAATCGGTTTGGCTTAGTCCCAGTCTAAAGATGGGCAGTGGTGAGCTCGACGGAGCCGTGTAATCCGGTGGGTTCGGTTGAGCATATCATGAGCTCTTGGGAGGCTAGTGCGCCGAGAGCGAGGACTGGAGGAGGGGGACAGACTGTTCCCCGCGCCGAGTTCAAAGCCGCATCCATGGCCACAACTCGGTAGACGGTGACGCGAGCTTCAGGGGTGGGAATTGAGCGACGGACGATGGGGGAACCCTCTTAGCGATGTGGCGACGGTGGGACCATGGGAGCGGGAGGTTCATGACCCCAAAAATCGAGTCGTGCGATATAAAGTTTCAGTAGGGGACCCTTGTTTTTTACAATACATACATTTTTTTTGTATGGGCCGGTTTTGAGTATCTGCTAAATGTTTCTTCCCTCTTACCTAAGACGGGAAGGTTGGTCGTGAGCATCCTACCTATGGAGAGGCCACATGTGAGATCCTATAAATTGTATCAACGTGATGCTAACTTATGAGTTTAGTAAATCGCCCGTAATCACAAACAAACTAGAATGTTATTTTGAGAGTGACCATTTTTTGCATATATGCGAAGTGGTCTAAATTTGTGTGCCGTTTACAGAATGCTCCCCGAAAAGAACATGTCATCGCCGAATCGTCCATGCTGCTGACACCTATAACTCCGCCCTCACCTCCTTCTCATTGGGCGCCACCGCCGCCATCTTGGCTTCAAGCTCCTCAAGTTCATAGACAATATCGTTTATGATGGGTCTTTTATGTCGGTCTTTCTCCACACATTTTACTGCTATTTCAATACATTTCTTGAATTGTAGGATGTATCTTTCGTGTGATGAATACCCCGATATCGATGTTCCCTGCAGCCTTCTCTCCCAGTTCTCTATTACCTGAGAAAATTGGCAGATAAATTTGGAACATAAGCGGTCGGTCCAAAATAAAAAGTACCACATAACAGATTTTGAAAACTAAAAATTACATACATGCTCAGTGAACTGTTCCAGAGTCATTTCATAACAAAGGAAATGACCATTGTTTCCTGCCAGTATTTTTAGAATTATAACTCCCAAACTAAATATGTCATATTTGTTTGATATATAACCACCTTCTATGTATTCTGGTGGCATGTACCCGCTGCATCATATCATCAGCATCAAATGTAGGATTAGTGCAATTCAATCAAAACTAAGTCAGTAGCATATTAGCCGACTTAAAATATGATGAATGAACTTACATTGTTCCTTTGAAGTTGATTGTCTGTGTTTCTGTTGAAGCGACAAGTCTCGACAGACCGAAATTTGCAATTTTGGCCGTCATATTCTTATCAAGCAATATATTTGATGGTTTCAAGTTCAGATGGAAAATAGGGTTTTCATGTGCTCCATGAAGGTGATTTAAACCATTAGAGGTCCCTTTAATAATCTGGTAACATGTGTGCCAGTCAAGTCTACAAAATTCATCTGCAAAAAGAAAAGGAGGAACAGATGAAGCTACTAGATCATTTATCAAAGCATGCTAAATAGTAATGTGGAGCACCATCGATGGTACCTGCAATATATTTATCAAGGCTTCCACCCTCCATATATTCGAAGCAGATAATTCTCTCAGTTTTTGTAGCCAAAATCAGTTCTTCGTTGTAGGGAACATACCTAGTTACCATTTGGCAGGAGTAACCAAAGAACTGAACGACATTTTTATGTTGGACCTTACTAAGGTTACAGAATTCACTGTCAAATGCCTTATCATCAAGTCCTTGCAGCGGATGAAGCTTCTTCACCGCGATCTCCTTTCCGTTACACACACCCTGTGAAGATATGATGTTATTATGGACCGTATGTTTTGTAGTCAGCAATTGCTGAAAAGTAGAGACTATACCTTGTAAACATCAGCATGCCCACCACTGCCAACCTTGTGCTCATCTGAAAAATTGTTTGTAATGGTTTCAAGCAAATGGAATTCAAGATCCATATCTCCCACCAGACTTGTCGATCTTAGATCTTCGACGTAAAAGAAGTCGGGAAGACAATGATGCTTAAATCCAGCGGGGAGCAGCTGCTAATATCTTCTGGGGAAAGAGGAACGAAAGAAGAATAAACTGAAACAGTACCACAACATGACAATTGGAAATGCTTATACGACATACGAGCAAATTGTGCAAACTTAATGCATAGGAAGTTACTGAGTAAGGGTACCACTAACCTGGAGAGGGAGAGAGAGAGAGAGAGAGATTGGATGGAGAAGATGAGTGGTCTGTTCATATGAGGATCCCACCAAGCAACGTACCTTTAAATCGAAACAGAACGTTGACCTCGCTAAATAAAGAGTGTTGACTTGACTCCAATATTCCACTTTTAGTTACAAATTCTGCTACAACTATTTGTGTGTAATTGTACTACTACTGAGAGTGGAGAATATTCTGAAACCCCATCCTAACTTAGTATGAGAAGAAGCTTTGATTGGTTAAGAGGCCTCGTGTCTCTCAGTTATTCAAAGTCAAGTAGCCCATAACTTGGGACTTTTTTTTTGTACAATGGGTGGGGTCAGAAGACCCCAGTGCTGCATTTTATAAATCCACGTGGCAGGTACAAATTACAAAAAGGCCCTTTTCGTCTATTGACCTGAAAGACCTACAATTTGAAGAAAGGGCCTTCGCTTTTACATAAAACACCCTAGAGCTAAAAAATAAAAAGCAATCAAGCCCTTGAGTGCCTCCGCCACACATTGCCGGTGATCTCCAGGAAGAAACGCCGAGATCATCAGAGCTTAGGATGCTCGGACTCTCCCTTCCGGCGAGCAATCACAGGGGCCAGCAGACTTGACGCAGCCGGGGACGAACCACTTGGATGCGTCGAGCCGCCGAGCACTGGCGCTGGATCGAGAAGGCCTCCATCGTGGAGGTTGAACTTCGGCCACCTTGTTGGCCATGGATCGCGGTAGTGAAGAGAACCACCGCGTGTGGAGCTCCTGGACGCAGCATAGTCCACTCCGCCGAAGTCGAAGAAGAGCAGCAGCAGCGCCTCTTTCTCCCTTTGCCGCCACGGCCAGCCAGAGAAAGAGACCATCACCACCTCTCTTGATCTGCAGAGTAGAAGATACGGCAAGCGAATTTATTGAAAAGGCTTGGACCATCTCGATCTCTGCAGTAGATCCACCATGGATCCGAAGTGCAGAGAAGAAGAGGCCCGGCTCCGGCGTCGCTGCGAGTCGTCGGAGCGCAGCCGAGAAGAAAGAAGAAGGAGAAAGACGACATACAACCACACGCCACTAAGGGCAAACCACTGAGAAAAGCAAAACCTAGACTACGAGCTACTCTACTGATGTACAAGGCGGGCCGGCACCCTACTCCATCTCTACACCAGCCAGCACGGCCGCCGGCGGCGAGAGTGGCCGGATCTGGGCGAGAGCGACGGTTGACTCTCAAAGGAGAGAAGAGAGGAGATGGCACTGAGGAAAAAGAGGCCCGGTTCTTGACCTATAACTTGGGACTTGCTCCTCTCTTGATCACAAGGAAGCTCATTTTCCACGAACCTGTAGGTCACCAACCGCATGCATCATCATCAAGCTAACTTGGCCATGTGCGCTTGCGTGCTTGTGCTCCCAAAACTAAAAATTAGTATTCCAAAAAAAGAATAAAAAACTCCCTCCAATCCATAAAGATTGTCGTGGCCTATGTACAAATTGTTACCAGCTTAGTATCGTTTCCATGACACTTTTATTGGACAGGAGGTAGTACCAAACAAACCAGCTACAAGTAGAAGAACAAAGCAAAAAATAGCATCCGGAAGATTATTAGTGCGTCCAAGAACCCCGCTGCCACTAGTAGAAAATACCCATTTAGTCCCGGTTCGGTTGGCCATTAGTCCCGGTTCCCGAACCGGGACTAGACAATCGGGACTAATGCTAGTCCCGGTTCCGCCACGAATCGGGACTAATGGGGTTCCACGTGGCCTGCTCTCGTGAAGAGCTTTTTAGTCCCGGTTCGTGGCTCGAACTGGGACTAAAGGTCTTTTTTATTTCGTTTTTTCAAAAAACGAATTTATTTTCGATTTTTTTTTCAAACTTTTTTTGAATCTTTGAATTGTTGGACTCACATCCTCACACTACTCCACCCCTAATAACACTTAATCTTTGGTCAAATTCCAATCTTGGTCAAACTTCTCGGTCGGTCACCCATCCTCACACTACTCCAACCCTAGCACGCTTAACATCTTGGTTCCTTCCCATCCCTCTTCCTATAATCTACTTGTAACCTTATGTCTATAGTACGCTATTAATCATATTAACCTATGCATCATGTGGGTCACGCTTAACATCTTTTGAATTCCAAATAATTATTTAAATGTACAAAAATGACTAAGTAATAATAATATTGAATAAATATAAAAATAAAATGAGTTTTATTATTATTTTGGCATTAATTCATTTAATATGGCATAATTCATATCTTTAAATCTGTAAATCAAATTGAACAAATAATATGTCCATTATTATCAGAAAAATGTGAGGAATCCAAATATAACATCATTTTAATTTTTTAAATATTTTTAAAAAATTCAAAAATCTGAATTTTGACTCTTTTTTAATTTCAAAAATCTAAAAAAATTCAAAACGGCTGAAGGCGGTTGAATTTGGAATGGAAATTTTTTGCTGATAATTTTGATATATTATACGTTTTTTCCGACAGCGTATGCAGAAATAGCGGCCATTTGAAGTTTTATTAACGTTTTTTGCAAAATAAGTCGAAATTCATGTTTGTTAATTTTCGTGACAGGTATATCACTTAATACAACTACAGTTCAAAGGGTTTTATTTTTTGAAAGTTTAACAATTTTCTACGATTTGTTTTTGAAAGGCGATTCGCGCCGGGGGGGGGGGGGGGGGGGGGGGGGGGGGGGGGGGGGGGTGTGGATTTCCTCCCGCCGCGGAATTTATCTTTAGTCCCGGTTTGAGACACCGAGCCCTTTAGTCCGGTTCCAGCCACGAACCGGGACTAATACCCCCATCCGAACCGGGACCAATGGCTCACGGGGCCCTGTCAGCTCGAACCGGGACCAATGCTTGGCATTGGTCTCGGTTTTGCCTAAACCGGGACTAATGGCATTTAGGCTCCGGACGAAAGGTTCTTTTTCTACTAGTGTGCTTCTAGCGTCCTTCTGCGCGCTACAGAAGACATCACGCTTTGGTGTCACCGTCTTCGGCAGGGCTCGCGCGCCCATGTTGAAAACATACGTGGTTTTATTTTGCACCGCATGATGTAATAGCTAGTTGTTGTAACTTGCCCTTTCGATACCTCGTGCTTTCTCTCCCCAAACCCCATGTACTCTCTGAAAAATGTATGTCAAACTGTGCCTGTTGAGGCAGCCTCGAGTTAATAAAACCGGTGGGGAAAGCTCTTCCCCCCGTTATTCTCGAAAAATAAGAGGGGTCCCATCAAGCAACGTTCCTTTCACACCTAGATCGTTGACTATACTCCAATCATGTACATCTTCTATCACCATTTCTTGGCAAAACACTGAATTTTAGTCGGTGACTTGACGCCAATCTTGTACACAACAGTCTTTTTTGGCCGATTGCCGGTTTACGGATGAAACCTATTGAAGGCTGAACACCCGGGTAGAAGCTGTTTAGATGGAACCAGGCATGTCAAAGCGGCATGAAGGTATGGAAGATCTACAATGCACGTCCCCAAGTGCTAGTAGGGAAGCTGGCCCCTGATCAAAGACCAAGATGGAGTCGGTGTCGACTCAAAGACAAGGTCTACTCTCGTGCGACTATAAGATTGACTCCCATTCAGGGGCGACTAGGACGCTTGGAACCTAGTTCCAGTACGAAGCCGAAGAATTGTTTAGTTTATCATAGGTGTCGTATTCTTTTCGAACATGTAAAGGCACATACATCGTGACTTTCTTGCTGATTGCAAACACATAGATCCTTGTCACTTCTTCCGTCCATCAGAGACTAAGTCCCTACTGTGATTGCTCATTGTCCATGGTACGCCCCCTGACATGGTAGCATCGCCGGCGGCGACCAGGCCAAGCTCCAACTGCAGGATGTCCTCGACTTCTTCCAGAACCGGTGCTCGAGAAGAACTTCTCCGGCGCCGCGCCCGAGTTCGTCGAGCTCTTTATCTGCTCCACAAGGCAAAGGCAACTGCACCGTGCATCGTGCTCATCGATGAGAGGATACTTGAGGTTAGCAAACCCCCCTGAAGGTCTAAGTTGTGATTGATTTGCTTATAGTATTGCTCTGAGTTCTGAAATCCCAGTCCACAATCTAACCGCTGCCAGTGCTGCTATTCTCTCAAGACATTGTTGTATAACTGTTCATTTCCCCAATCACGGTTACGAATTTTCCCTCTAATTTTACAGATCAGAGAATGTCATAATAAGAAATCTGAAGCCATGAGAACAGGGGATGCCTGAGCTTCCCTAGCCACCGCATTATTTTCAGATAAAAAAGGGCGTTTTGCCTAGCATATACTGCCCACAAACACATGCTAGTACAATCTCTTCCTGCGATTTCAGGCTTACAAGCTTCAACTGAAGAAACCATGGCCAATGCCAGCGCCAAATCATCATATATAAACACACATATTGCTGTCAACGTCAACAAGGCCGAACTGTCTTCACCTAGAATTTCAGAAACGAAATGTATGATTAAGCTAGCTATTACATGCCAGCGTATGTCTAGCCTGTGTTTGTGTGCATCTTGATCGATGCACAGGCCAGAATACCAACTAGTGTCATGTAAGTTACCTTGGCTGTCTGCACCCATGGTAATTAATTATCAGCGTAGGACTTGGTCTGACCCAACATAAACACCACACCCACCGCCGGTCCTGCCATGGCTTCGTCTTCAGCGATCCCATCGGATTTGTGGCCCTCGCTCACAGTAGCGCTCTGCACAAGGAACATGTCGTCGCACCGCATATTTGGCGGCGCCTCGTCCTGTGCCCGCAAGGTCACATAGATGTAGCGCTTAGAACATGGCTGTATGATTCCTTTGGTTGGTTGCGTTGGTTAGCTGCAGACACGTCGATATGTCCTTCCTTGGCTCGAATAGGAAACGCAGCTCTATCGCCGTATCGACCACAAGAACGCTGGAGGCAGAATTTGTCTCCAAGGAAGAATTTTTTGGTTAATCCTGCTTGCTTATATAATAAAATTTATACATACTACACAGTGCATGCATGTTCTTGCCAAGCTCATACTGAAGTGAACTTATTCCCCCAAATCTGGAGTTCTGTAATATGTCAATTTTGTAAAACCTGTGTTTACTGAGAGCAGAGGAAGGAGTTCATTAATCCAGCAAAAAATGTCCATCACAATGATCATACCTGACCAATTAGATCTATTGACATTTCCTTAATCTTAGCTTCTAATTCCCCCAGTTCGTGGACAATATCCTTTATGAGGGGCCTTTTTTTCAGGTCTTTCTCCACACAATTTAGTGCTATTTCAATACAGTTCTTCACTTCTAGGATGTGTTTTTCGTGTGATGAATTTCTTGATGTTCCCTGTAGCTTTCCCTCCCAGTTTTCTATTACCTGAGAAAATTGGCACATAAAGTTGGTAAGATGAGAGGTTGGTCCAAAACCAAAACTACCACATGCGACTGTGTTAAAAAAAATCCATCAACGGAAGAGAACATTTCTTTTTAGTTTAGGTAAGGAGCATATATTAATATCGCGAAGATACCAATTACATCGAGCCTCTGCAACAACGCATTGCCTGATGGCATTATACGGATGCACACAACCGACAAAGAGAAAGAAGAATTACAAAAAATGAAAAGTCCCGCTACAGCGATCAGATCAGCGACACTAACACCACCAAAACAACACCAGAAGTTCAACCCCTCCAAAAGCGACGCCTCCAAGAAGGAAACAATGTACAAGCATCGTCGTCGCCCGATCAAAGATCCTAGGTTTTAACCCTGGAGGAAGTCCTCACTCACAAAAACAATGCCTTAAACAAGCCCATTGCGAGGCACAACCAATAAAGGCCAGACCTTGGGTTTTCACCCTGCAAGGTAAAACTGTGGACTTCTCCTATGATGTCGCCCCCACTAACAGTCGTTGCTGCGAGTCCTAGCTCACCAAGCCAGTTTCTCATCGCCACAAAGACTCAAACCACCATCGCTAGTCCTCATATCCCGGCTTACATGACATTCTCCGTATCTGACTTCACATGGATCGTCAAAGACATATCTCATGGTAACAGACAACAGAGCTTCACAACGCTCCCTATGAAATCAAACGGTCAGAAAAAAATGGTTGCGCCTGACCGAATCCCATCCGATCCAGCAATCTTCAGGCATGAGGTGCCCATTGGAGTTCGCCGGCGGAGCCTTCCGGAACTCGACACTCCGGCCAATTAACAATGGCACGCATCCAGCAGATCTTCGTTTTCACGCGGGAGAAACCCTAGGACCGCCACCTTTATTCAAAGACAGGCTTGCAGCCCCATGCATCCGGCCTTCGCCGGTTGCCCGACCCACCGGAAGAAGCCGACGGGTCGAAGGCAACCCTGGCCGCTAGGCCCTCTCGCAGCACGACGAGCAGCGCTACGGGGGAGAAGAGGATCCAGCCATGGTACCCATAGGCGCAACAGCCGCCACCGGCCCTTGGGCCCAGACCGCTGCCGTGCGCCGCCGGACTGAGCTACCGTCCACCGTCGCTCCACAACCGCATCACCCCGCCGCCGCGCCGGATCGGACGCCGCGCCGAATCCCTGCACATAGTGGCGGAGCTACAGCAAGGCCGACCTGGCCATGGCTCGCCAGGAATTTTGGGGTGAAGCCTTTATACCTAAGGAACTACAGTGTAGCCCACTAAAATTTGCACAATAGCAGCACGCAACCCATTATTTGTGAGTTCCTTTCAGCTTGGCCCGCCCAAGTTTATCTTTTAAGCTCCGCCACTGGCTGCGCACCCCGCCGGTTCCGCCTCTCCGTGCGAAGAGGAAGAGTGGAGGTGAGCCGTCCTTGCCCTCACCGCCGATTGACGGTTAGGGCCGCCACCACCGCCGGCGGATTCCGGTGGCGGCGGCTAGGTTTTTAGGAGGATGGGTTCGCCCCAGGAGCCGCCCGCGCGAGCGACCCGGTTGCATGCGTCCGTGCGTTTCTGTCAGAGAGAACATTTCTTACATGCTTAGTGAACTGTTCCAAAGACATTTCATAACAACGGTAGTAGCCCTTGTTTCCTGTCGTTAGTTTTAGAATTATAACTCCCAAACTAAAAAGTCATATTTTTTTGATATATAACCACCGTCTATGTATTCTGGTGGCATGTACACGCTGCATCATATTGTTAGCACCAAAGACATGATTAGTGCAATACAATAAAAACTATGTTTGAAAGCTGCAACATACTAACTGAGTTAAGACATGGTCAATGAAATTACAGTGTTCCTTTCATGTTGACTGTCTGTGTTTTATGGGTTTCTGATGAAGCAACAAGTCTGGACAAACCAAGAACTGCATTTTTTGATGTCCTGTTGTTCTTATCCAGCAATATATTAGATGGTTTTAAGTCTAGATGGAAAATAGGTTTTTCATGTGCTCCATGAGGGTGATTTAAACCATCACAGGTCCCTTTAATAATTTGGAAACATGTGTGCCAGTCAAATCTACAATATTCATCTGCAAAAGGAAAAAGAGCAACTTATGGAGCTACTAGATCATTTGTCAAAGCATGCTGAATAGTAATGTGGAGCACCATAAATCATACCTTCAATATGTTTATCAAGGCTTCCACCTTCCGTATATTCGAATCAGAGAATTCTATCCTTTTCGTTAGCCAAAACTAGATCTCCATTGTCGGGAACATACTTTTTAACTATTTAGTAGCAGTAGCCAAATACCTGAACGACATTCTTATGTTCGACCTTACGAAGGTTACGAAATTCAGTGTCAAATGCCTTATCATCAAGTCCTTGCAAGGGATAAAGTTTCTTCACCTTTACGATGATATATTGTTATTATGGATCAGGGGTTGGAGTCACCAACTGAAAAGTAGCGAATTATAATAATTAGTAACACCTTGTAAACATCACCGTACCCACCACTGCCAACCTTTTGCTCATCTGAAAAATACCTACCTACTATATATAAAAGATGAACCAAACCGTTGCCAATCCACTGGGCCACGTCGCCTTTTTCATGTGGGCCGTCCGATCTGTAGAATGGACGGCTGGGATCGCCGCTCGCAGCACACCCCCCGTTCGGCTACTGTTCATTGCACGCTTCTTGACGCGCGCGGGCGACCGGTTGCCGGCTCCCAGCCTGTCACCCTCCGTCTGCACGGTTTTTGGCGCACGGGCGTCACCGGCCCGTACCCACACATGCTCTCGCTCGCACGGTTTTTGACGCGCAGCCACCGGTTGCTTCCCATCGCCCCCACTCCATTTCCTTTCCTTTTCCTTCTCTCCCACCCCCGCTCTCCTCGACACACACAAGGTCGCCGCGCCGGCTCCCTAGCTGCTGCGCCGCCCCCGCTCTCCTCGACGCAGACGAGGTCGTCGCGCTCTTCCGTACCTTCGAGAAGCGCCTGCTCCGGCCGCTCCTCCGCCTTCTTCCGACCGGCCGCCACCACCCCTCCGGGGAGCCGCGCCGCCTGAATCGCTCGATGCAGGGGAGGGGCTGGTCTCCGCCGGACGTGGCCTGTCGGCCGGCGCGCGCGCTGGTGGAGGCCCAGGGCAGCGACCTATTAGAGGCCCGGGGCATCGCGTTGGTGGAGGCCGGAGGCGGCGCACGTGCTGGTAGTCGTCGGGGTCCCGTACGGCCGGAGGTCGGCGAGGACCGAGTCGATCTGAAGTCACGGTGGGGCTGGAGCACGGGCGGCGGGGCAGGAAGCAGGGCGGCTCGCCGGGGAAGACGGTGGCGTACCGCCTTCGTGCCCTTCTAATCTTTTTTCTTTCTCTCTCTCCCTCTAATTCTTGCTCGCGCCGCAGATGCCTGACAATCTCCGGTAGATGCCGTCGGTGTATCTTCTCCGGTGACCGAGACTGAGCAACGCTGCTACCAAAAGGTTCCTCCATGTTCTCATCCTTCTCCCCGTCTTCCTCCTAGACCTCCTCTGCAGCGAAACGCCAGCCGTGTCCGCCATTCCCCGATCTGGATCGAGATGGCCCGACAAGCAAGGATGGGGGCGGGGGCCGGTGAGCAGGGAGTCGGGTAGCTCGCCCGGGGGAGGACGAATGGCGTGCGGCTGCGTCGACGAGTAGGGACGGGGTGGCTAGCCCTGGAGAGGACGAATGGTGGGTGGTCACGTCGGCATGGTCTCCGATGACGACGCCTCGGCGACCACGCGTGTAGGCAGCCGCGTGCGCTGGAGCCTGGAGCTTGCCTCTATCAACATCCGGCTTCCAATTGCGACAATCTTTGGAGGGTCTAAATCCATGAGCACTGCTATGTTCCATATTCTTTTTAGATTTTAGATTCAATCTGAGTTGATTTCCGTGATGAATTTGTGATGGTTTTTGTTTTAATCTTCCACGTATCTCCAAAGTTCAACAAATCTTGTGATTTCTAAAGTAGATGGGATCATCAGTTCCTCAAATAGTTGTTTGTGTCAATGGTTTTTCAACGTGCTGATTTTCTCTTTTGTGATTTGCGACAATCCTCAACACAAACATTTTTTCTTATCAGGCTTGGGAAGATTTCGTAGGACTCGGACGGTGAGCAGCCGTGAGCCCGTGATCACAATGCTGTTCAAACATGCAGTCCTCCAGCGGGAGCTCCCACTGCTGAGTGCTGACACCAACTATAATCACAGCCACCCATGTACGATTGTTTCTTCTATATTCCTTTCTAATTTTTACTATGTGGTGCTATCTGTACTTTTCTAATTATCCAGACCAAATGTGGACTGTAAATATCTTATAGAATATCTAAAACTACAGCTGCTATCCTGTTGGTAAGTAATGGAAAAGAATGTTGTATACCTACTACTTCTGATCTCATATCAATTTGCTTTATTCAATGGCAGGTACCACATGGAGGAAAGTGATTGTTCCTATTGCTGGAGGAACAAACTCTTGGTTGGTTGGCTTAAGGCTTTACAGAGAAATATTTAGTATAGTGTGATCTTACTTCTTACTGACATGCCTTCAACATTGTGCTTATCGTCCATTCTTTCTATATGGGGTAAGCAACGTGATATTCTCTTTCTCATATTGTCCATATTTTGATTCAATCTAGCGTTGGTGGTCCGGAGATTTTTTTATATAGACCTTCCCGGATTTTAATTTGTTGTGTACAGTGATCTTCCCTTTACCATCTTATCCAAGTTTGAGTTCTGCTAGCCACAGGTCGAGGAGGAGGAGAGCTAAGCCGAGCTACGGCGGCGGAGAGGAGTATGGCCGCAAGATATGCATCAACAAACCAGTTGGAAAGTTTCAGACATTTACACACTAATATTTTCTTTGTGGCACTATGCATCAACATATCTGCATTTTCATGCAGAGGATATTGCGCTCCAGAATACCAGAACTATGGTAAAACGTCAAAAATGTCTGATATATATAGTTTGGGTGTTATCATCGTAGAACTAGTGACAGGAACTAAGGAGATTCCAGATGAAACCTGTGTAAGAGTTCTTTTACTCAGGACGCAGAATTATGCCCAAGTTTTGCTTTTTCATATGCATCAACAAACCAGTTGGAAAGTTTCAGACATTTACACACTAATATTTTCTTTGTGGCACTATGCATCAACATATCTGCATTTTCATGCAGAGGATATTGCGCTCCAGAATACCAGAACTATGGTAAAACGTCAAAAATGTCTGATATATATAGTTTGGGTGTTATCATCGTAGAACTAGTGACAGGAACTAAGGAGATTCCAGATGAAACCTGTGTAAGAGTTCTTTTACTCAGGACGCAGAATTATGCCCAAGTTTTGCTTTTTCATTTTCCCTCTATTTATCCGTATTAGCCTTTCAAATGGCGTTTGTAACTAAATGATATATTTTATTGCTAAATGATAAGTTGCATTGCTTAAACACATAGATATACATACCACATTATGCATATGGTTTTCAATAAGGAAATCTAGAACCATGACAATCACTTAACATATGCCAAATGTATAGGTACTTCGAAGGTGGAGACACAGGTGGAATAAACCGCCGACACAACACCAACACCGACACCAAGTAATTAAATGTATGGAAATAGCGGTACGCTGCAGGGAACATGAACCAAAAAGAAGACCTTCTGTCACTGATATAATCCGCAATCTAAGCGAAACCGAAAGTACGAATGGGCTCATTGGCCAGGTAAGCTCGTATCCTTAATAGAACCTCAGGGCACCATTTTCTTAGATAATCACCGCCAATGTGGTTCTTTCATCAATTGAAATTATAAATATTTTATTTTCATGGTCTACAATGTGATTTTCATTATGTTTGTCTGAAAATATGTCTTTTGTTATTAATCGCTACAAGCATGTATTGATTGTATATGCTAGCAGAAAAAGAGTGTTAACACCCATAATGGGGGTTTAGTTGTGTAAAGTACATATTGTAACCAAACTGTAAAAAAAGTGTACAAGGTTGTTGTTAGAGTGTTGGTTCACCGATTTTGTTATCCCATGACATGTGGAAACTTAGCTGGATAAAAGGGAATACATCTTAGAGTTCGAAAATTCAGTAAAGAACTAATAGACATAAAGATATGGAACGGAAGGAGTATAAATATCTGTAAAGAACTAATAGCTCTCACTGGGCAGTCGGAGAATAATGCGTAACAAGACAATATGATTACTTGTGGTCCTCGGGATGGGAGGAAAATTTTAGTTATGTATATGTAAAGCGGAAAGCTTGCATTTTCCAAAGAATTTCTTAGATGACGTCGGGGACATGATAAAACTATAGGTATAATGGGTTTAACATATACAATACTTTCTTAGATAAACCTTTTTTTGATAGTCTGCAACGTGTTATACTGTTATATCAAAGGAACACGCTGAGAACAAAAAGGCTTAGGGAACACTTAATTGGGAGCAACTGCCTTCATCACCTTAAGTTGAACATAGAATCCGTTGCCTCAGTCAAAATACAACTTGTAGAAAAGTTAGGCAGTAAGGGTGCACTTGCGACCAAATATCTTTTGTATAACACATCTGTTGCTTTTCTCACAGACGAGCCTATATCCGTATGATGACATGCTTGGAATTGAGCCACTTGAGCTACGTTTCCCTTTGGAGCATAACAAGCAGACATCGTGCTCAGTTGAGCTAACCAACGAGACAAGTAATTATATTGCCTTCAATATCCGAACGCCAAGCAAGCAGTACAGCACTCGGCCTGATAAAGGCATTGTGCTGCCAGGACGCAAGTGCGATGTGAAGATAACACTGCAACCACATGAGAGTGCAACACAAGTTATGAATACCGACAAGTTTGTCGTGCAGAGCACAAAAGTGAATGAGGGCCTAGCAGATGAGGATATTACTGACCACATATTCAAAAAAAATGGTGGCAAAAGAGTGGTTGATGAAGTCAATTTGATGGTTGTTTATGAGCCCCAGAAATACCAAGTGGATCTATCAAATGACCAGCAAGAAGAGGCGGTCTCCAAGGTGAGCTTCGTCTATTGATCCAACATAGCATCTGTACTGAAACTAGCAAGGCGGGCCCATGCATTTGCGTGGGAATGGCCATTATAGTATGGTCAAAGTAAGTGGGGGAAAAAATGGTCAGATTCTAATCCAAAATGTTTTTTGGGGGAACAGAAACTGGGTAAGAATTTCTTGCATTCTGAATGGTCTGACACAAAGAAAGAAAATGAGTTTTTAGTAAGATGAAATGAATATATTCATTTTGACAGAACATGGCCAGAAATGCCTTTCACTGGCCTCATGATGTTGGTTATGTGCTAGTGTGCACGTGCTTGCCGCATTTGAGATGTCAACTTGACCTTGGTGTAATGTGGAAGTTCTGTCACCAAAAAATCATGAACTTTGTGCTTAGTAATCACATGTTCCGATTACATTTTTTTGTGTTAAAAGACCCTGGCCATTGATTTCCAGTTGTTCTATAAATGACAAGAGGTTTCTTATTATTGTGGGATTTTCTAGCTTTTCTGTTCCTTTTCCTGAGAGCATGTCAGCTAGCTTGTAACACATGACCTTATGTAAAATCTAACTACTTCATCATTCTGCATGCCAGGGCATTGGGTCTAGCAGCTATAATAACACAATATACAGCTCAAAGCCACTCAAAAGAATTCCACGGAATCAAGCTGCAAGCTTGGCTAGTGACCGAACTGTGGATCTCGCAACGGGGGCCATCAGAAGCCTGCTCCCCAAGCTGAGTGAGCTGCTCAACGATTTCAATCTAGAGGCAAGCATTATGAGCGATGTGGATTGTGTCATACAATAGCTAAGAGTCATGCGCGCTGACCTCTGCAATGTGTCAGAGGTGCAGAG
This sequence comes from Poa pratensis, assembly GCA_947311845.1. Lineage (NCBI taxonomy): Eukaryota > Viridiplantae > Streptophyta > Magnoliopsida > Poales > Poaceae > Poa > Poa pratensis. Next base: position 37,057,762 of record CAMZMU010000113.1, read on the forward strand.
GGACAACAGCAATGAGCAGATAAAATTGGTCAAGCTTTGGGAGGACGAAGTCAAGGAATTGTCATATGATATAGAGGATATCGTTGATGACGTCCTGATGCACGTCGAGGGTTTAGAATCGGCCACCGGTACCAGTGGAATGATGGTGCTCATACAGAAGATTGGTGGCGTGATCAAAGACATCAAGAATCAAGTCCAGCATAAGTCTGACTTGAAGGGAAAATACAAGGTCGGAGAGGTTGTGGACACTACAGTTCCACAATTAATTCCCATCATCTATCAGCTTTGGTCAAAGGTCGCGAGAAACTCTTTGGGATCGAAGATGCAACGAAGGACTTCACCAAGAGGTTAAGAGGTGCAGATGGCAATCGATACAATATAATCAGATGGCTAAGGAGACCGTATGGGCAGAATCTCAAGGTACACTCCATCTTTGGTACTGGAGGACTGGGCAAGACCACACTTGCTAGAGCTGTGTATAATCAGCTCAAAGGGTCCTTTCCTTTGATGGCTTTTGTTCCAGTAGGTCAAAATCCCGACGTGAAGAAATTCTTGTACGACATTCTCTTTGAACTTGACGAATCAAGGTATATAAACTTGAAGCCAGCAAATTTGGATGAAAGAATGCATATGTGTACTCACAGAGCTGCTCGAGAACAAGAGGTACACAACCCCTACCATGTTCAAGTTCATATATACATAACATAACGAATATTATGGTTTTAGCAAATCATGCTATACAGAGTTATAAATTGTGATCATGTGACGTGTCACCCGATCCTGCATGTACTTACACAATCCAGCAAGAAATGTTAACACGGTCAGCATGTAGAACAAATAGATACTGCCTTTTTGCCAAAATGCACTGCACACTAGTTATTTTTCAAATTCCAACCCCATAAGGTTAGACCAAGTTCACAAAAAATATCACCATATATAACATTAAATCAGTATCATTAGATCCACCCGAGATATATTTTCGTATTTTAATTATTCAATAATCTTGATGTTGATTTTTTTTGCAAACTTAGTCAAACATATCAAAGTTTTACTTCTCAAAATACGTCTTATATTTTGGGACTGTCCATTCGATTGGTGTCTCTCAGGGCTCTTTTGTTTGGGCTTATTTTGGTTTTCCACCGAAATAAGCTGGTTAACTGAAACATAGGGGATGGCTTTGCGTTGGGCTTTTATCAAAGCTGGTATATTTCCTTCATACTGAAAAAAGCATCTCTGGAGGTGCTTTTAGTGGCTTCCCGCAGCTTTGCCACTTAAAGTTGAACCGGTACGTATCCTTGCCCATATCGTTGCTCGTAATTACATTGAACTGCCACCCTGTTTACCTGTCGCACGGACGACACATGCAGCCCGACACCACCGCACCAATCACATGCACCGAGCAGCCCACCTACCTCCACCACTATCCTCTCCATCACTCAAACACTGCCACTTGGCCACCTCTTGTTTGCTAGCTTCTGTATTCATACGTGATGGTGAATATGTGTATATTTGGCGCATATGCGTATACGTGTAGCCGAATGGCTTCAATTCATTCGCAAAAAAAAGAGAATGGCTTCAATTCCTCCGTATCATGATCCTTCACGATAAATAATATTATATGTGCTAATTATTTTTAGAATGTAGCCAGATGTGTTATAGTAATTAAACGAGCAAAAATACATGTTCTCATGACTTTGAGGGTATTACAGACAATTTTACAGTCAAACAGCCAGCTAGGTTGTCAAAGACCTCCACTCAGAAAAGTAGCTTTCCGTGGACAGTAGCTTTCCCTGCACAGCAACACAGCCAGCCACAGCCAGCCCAAACAAAAGGACCCGCAAATCCCTTGGCCACTAGTCTTACAAGTCACACAAAGTGACATATGTACATTGGGATCTGGATAGTCTGTGCACATTCTCCAGCCACTACGCTTCCCTTTTTTCTAGTGAAATTTAGCAAACTAGCATGGTGGCCATGCAATCCGTGGGCAAGATCTTAATCATCGAACAATATTTTCATGACAAAATATACAAAGTAAGAGCATAGATTCTGATAATCACTGACATACCAGGTTTTTCATATTTATAATAACTACCACTATTGTTTTTCTTGTACATAATTAAATCTCTACATGCCCAGATAATCCAGCGATTTGAATATAAATATTCTCCACCGCTGCGTAGTTGACCATGTAAACTGATTAAATTTGTGGTGTCGCTAATATCTCCTTCGATTTAGAAAAATCATAGTAAATCTTCAATTAATTGTAAACAAATCTAGGTCTTACTATGAATCTAAGTTTGTAATTTCACTAATATTCCGTTTCAACTGGTACTTTGGATACATTGACTAATCACTAGTCTTGCATTTCACGTGAATAGGTACTTTATTGTTATCGATGATATGTGGGACAAAAATGTTTGGCATGATTGGATCAAATTTGCTTTTGTGGATAGCAACTGTGGAAGTAAAATAATCATAACTACACGCATATTTGAAGTTGCCACAATAGCTACTGATGTGTACAAGCTGGACCCACTTTCCCATGGTTACTCTCAAGAGCTATTCTATGCAACATTGTCTCCTGACGAAGGCAGATGTGAGTATGATGTAACTGATGAGGTAATTGAAAAGATTTTATCAAAATGTGGCGGTATGCCATTAGCTATAATTACAATAGCTAGTCTGTTGGCTAGTAAACAGAGGGAGGATTGGCCTATGGTGTACAACTCTGTTGGTTTTGGGCATGAGGTTAACGAAGATGCCAATAACACAAGGAAGATACTGTTGTTTAGCTATTGTGATCTACCACGCCATTTAAGGACATGCTTACTGCATCTAAGTATATATCCAGAAGATGAATTGATCGATAAAGACACGGCGATATGGAAGTGGGTTGCCGAAGGTTTTGTTCATGAGGAACCAGGGAGAGGTTTATTTGAGGTTGGGGAGAGATATTTCAATCAGCTCGCCGGTAGAAGCATGATCCAGCCTCAGTGGTTTGCAGGGTACACTTATAAGATGTATTTCCGTATCCATGATTTGGTGCTTGATATGATTTGTTCATTGTCAAAGGATGAAAACTTTGTTACTGTATTGGAACCGGACGAGCAGCTCACATCTTCAAAGAACAATGCTCGTAGATTAGCTGTCCAGAATAGAGGACATCTTCAGCACCCTCCAACTATTAATTGCATGGTACAGCTGAGATCATTTTATGCCACTGGATGCTGCTTTGGTGTCATGCCACCACTTTCAAGCTTTAAAGTGTTACGCGTCTTATCTATGATAGGATTATTTATGTTAGAAAATCAAACTTATCAGCTTGAACATATTGGGAAGCTACATCAGTTGAGGTACCTTGAACTAGAGAAGATGTTTATTCATCAGATCCCTGAAGAAATCGGAGATCTCCTTTTTCTCCAAATATTGATTCTGAAGAAAATTGGCATAGAAGAATTGCCACATAGTGTTGGCCTGCTAACACAACTGAAGTGTCTGCGTGTTCAAAATGGTGATGGTTGTGAGCTAAGAGTGCCTGATTGGATGGTGAACATGACATCCCTAGAAGACCTTTCGTTGGTGGAAGTCGGAATTCCCCTGGTCTTTGCAGAAGGGCTGAGCAAGTTGAAAGAGCTTAGACACCTCCAGATTGAGCTTAGTACACCTAATGATACTTATAAGGAGACGAGAGCTTTGATGAAGTCTATAGGGAATTTGCTAAACCTCCGAAGCCTACAAATTAAAACCTATGCCACCTGGTCCTATGCTAATGACATCTGGTTAGGCTTTGTTCCCCCTCGACATCTCCATAGCATGAGCATGAGTGTGGGATTTTCTAGTGTTCCTCCTTGGATGGATTCAATACATCTTCCGAGCCTCTCCTACCTTGACTTGAGTATTTTTTAGATGGAGGCACACTGTCTAGAGATGCTTGGGAGTTTGCCCGAACTACATACTCTCAGACTCGGTGTTCTGCCTTGCGATTTTGTGCAGTGGTGCATTCCCCAAGTTAAGGCACTTTAGTAGTTCCACAATACTGAGGTTTCAACGGGGAGTTATGCTGCGGCTTGAATACATTCACTTCGAACTCAATATCTCGAAACTATTGAAAATGAAGGACTTTGACTGCGACTTTACTAGCTTGGGGAATCTCCCTTTGCTTCAGAAAGTTAGAGTTGAAGCGGTGATACTAAATTCGTGAAGAGGATGGTGGTAGCAGCGAAGTACGCAGTTGACAAACATCCACACGGTCGTCCCGTCCTTGAACTGCATGGCCTTGAGTGACTTTAAAAGAGCAGGATAGTATGTTGGCGATGGTTAGTTACCTATCCGGCATCGTATTGGCCAGGCGGGCTTGCATTGCATGTACGTGGTTTAGAAGATTCCAGAAGACCTACCTTGACTGTAATTCTCTATGTACAATGTATATACCTGTATGTGAAAAACATGTGGGGCTGGCTGTGGTAAAAACCAAAAAATATCGTAGGCAGATGTTAAGTGACCTGACTGTGCTCGAAGTCCTACCAGAATGTCGTGGTTAATCTTACCGGCTCCGTTAAATGACCATTGTCCCTTCCCGCAAGTTTTTTTCTTTTCTAAACATTTGCTTGACCGAAGATATTTCTTTTGCACCGTCACGGCGACGAGCATATGGTATGCCTAATTTTGCTGCGATTGTATGATGATATTACAAGGGCAGCTGCGGAAGAAGCCTCTTGATTCACATTTTGTTGTTTTGCTTCATTTTTTGGTAGACACAGTAAACATTTTCAGTTTCAGGTTTGCTTGCTTCCTCAGCACGGATGTTCAAATGCAGGGGGCAAATTACTTGTTTTTCTCTGTCCCTGTGCGTATTTCATCTACGTGTCCAACAATCTGCAGCCCAGAACAAGCTGAGATTACCTCACGGCACCTGGCTGCCACAGAGCCACCCAAATTTTGGGTTCGGCCTAGAGAATGCAGCAGGAGCCGGGGCCACTTTGTCAGTGGGAACTTTGAGTGGTCTGGATCTTTTTCCTTCGGCCGCAAGCCTGCTGGAGCATGATGCTGTCGATGGTGATGAGCTGGGCCTTGGGCCATCTGCTGGCGGGAAGGTGATGGGACTTGGACGAAGGTATGACTTGTAAATCTTTTGTTTCTTTTTCAAAGTCTCGCATTTCTTTAATTGTTGCTAATAGCGGAGTCGCTCTAGGAAGTAATTCGTTGGCATCTAGCAGTGCAATTAATCAAATAAAGCATATGGAAATTTACCGTTGGACGGTTTGGAGCATAACATACAGACATCATGCTCAGTTGAGCTAACCAACGAGACAATTGTTTACCATTGCCTTCTTCATTAAAACGCCAAGCAAACAGTACAATAGTCGGCCAAACAGATGCATTGTGCTGCCAGGATGCAAAGGTGATGTGAAGATAAGAGCATCTCCACCGGGGGCCTCCAATTGATACTCCAAAGACCCATTGGAGGTCTGGACGCCAAAATCGGCCACCAGCGGCACCCCCAAAGGGTCGGCCCGAGCGAAATCGTGTCCGGCACCCCCGAAAGGGCGGGGTGTCGGACATGGGGCGGACATGCCCTCCGACAGGGGTGGCCCGCCCGTCATACACACATGCCGCCGTGCCCGTGTTAATGAGGGCGCGCAGGAGGCCGTTCCGCCTGCATTAATGGACCCGCCCAGTCGCCGGGCGGTCTCCGAGACGACGCGACTGGACGAGACGGGAGGCGAGGCGACTACACGGCGGCATGCCTGTCACCACGTGTCGCATTAACGTCGGCGACAGCGTGCGCGGCAGTCCACGCAAGCATTTGCGCCGGCCCGGATGCTCGCGCACTGTCCATCTCTCTCCCTTGCCGCTATATATGCCCCTCCACCGCGCCCCCATCGCCGCACTCACACCACCTCGCCTGTTTCCCCACATCCCCCACTTCTACCTCCTTCGCCGCACCCACCTCCGTCGCCGCGCAATGGCGAACCACGACAAGTCGGGCAACAGCCGCAGCGGGCGCACCACCGGCACGGAGGAGGCGTGGGAGCTCTTCCGGTACGGGCTGCTCGTCCCGCCGGATTCCTGCCTCCCAAGAACTGGGCCACGTCTTACAAAGGCGGGCTCCCCGTTTCTCCGCTTCCGGTGACGCCGGACCAGATCGCGTCATCGCCCGGCGCCAGAGCTGGCTCAAAATGGAGCAGTGCGCCGACCAAGACTATGACGACCAGAACTGGGCAGCGTGGATGGATCGCTTCCTGCGGGAGCGCCGGGAGACGGGTAGACGGTCGACTCCACGGCGTCTGGCCGCTAGAATGCGGATGGGCGCCACGACTGGTGGGAGAGAACCGCCACACGGTGGCTTCGGCCATCGAGGCCGCCCGCTGGCATGCCGCAACGGGGAACCCTACCACGTTTCGACTGATGCCGCTGCCACCGCGACGCCGCGCCGTCGACAACCAGCAGCGCCACGCGCCACCACGCTTCTCCAGGGTGAAGGAGGAGCGATGATCGCCATCGTCATCCGTGACCGCGCTCGACCCCGAGCCCAATCCCCACCGCGCGGCCGGCTTTACCTGTGCCACATCAGGACGCCGCCGCTGCCGGTGGAGACAATCCCGTACGGGTACGCCGTGTCGTCCCCGCTGCGGAACGACCACGACGGCGACTCGCCGGGGTTACTGGCCGCGATCGTGGACTCGGTGGTCACCATCGAGCGTGACAGCCCCGGCTACATGGCCACTGTGGCCACCTCGGTGGCAACGGCGGCCTCCTCCTCCGGCGGTGCCTCCTGCAGCTGTGCACCGCGCGCCAAGACGACGCGTCAGCCATGCCGGCTCCTCCTTCGCCTACGTCGTGCTCGAGGACGACGACGACAGCGACGACGCGTGGTTGGACACCACCGACGAGGAGTAGACTAGGGTTAGGGTTAGGTTTGTCAAATTTCATTCAACTTTTTGTAATATATAACAAATATAAATGAAATTTGAAAACCGTTTAAATTTGTTTGAACTTGTTTAAGTTTTTTGTTTTAGGGGCGCCGCTGTGGGCTGCACCCCCTAATTAACCGGACACATGTCCGGCACCCTCCAATTGAGACCCAATTGAGGGTGCCGGACACCCAATTGGGGTGTCCCGGTGGAGATGCTCTAACCACAGGATAGTGCAAAACAAATTACGAGTTCTAAGATGTTCATCGTGCAAACTGTAGAGCACACAAGTGAGCGAGGGTCTAGAAGATGATGATATTACTGACAACGTACTGTGCATAGGAAAGAAAGTGGGGATGAATTCACCGCTGTAAGAGCATCTCCAACCGGGGTTGCCAAACCGCCCCCAAACGTCTGGGCGGACAGCCCGGACACGATTTGGCCTAAAAACATGCACCCAACCGCCTCCCCCAAAATCAGCCCAAACGTCCGGGCTGTCCGGCAACCGCCAAATCAATCCCATATGTGGGGAGGGTTTAGGGGCGACCGGATGCGTCTGGGCTGTGCGCTTTTCCTTTGTTTTCTTTTCTTTTGTCCTTCATTGATTCTTCTCTCTCCTTCTCCACCAATCACATGCAAATGACCCCACATTTTGAGGAGACTTTGAGGTACATGGTTGGAGGAGACCACTTTTACGGGCTGTCCGGTCACTGTCCGCGGACACGCCCGAACGTGTCCGCGGACAGTTTGGGGGCCAAATTTGACCATTGTGGATGGAGATGCTCTAAGTAATTAGCTCATAAGGATCGATCAGGCCATTGGGAGACTGGATTTTTGGATCCAGTCGGCCATGATCAGTCCGTTCGTGTATAAGGCCCCTTGGTGTTCTTTTGGATATATACATGAGTGAGAAATGAAGACATTTGGATACATATGCATCTGGCCCGTGGCCGGGAGATTTATCCACCATGGATGATTGTCCCTTGCGACAACAACTTTCTGCTTCTGTTTTAGTTTAACCCATTGCACGGCTATGGTCACGAGTTTTGACAATGCTCCTGAAATAGAGTGTCGGGGGTCACGAGACCTGAAAATCGCACCAGTACTCAAAACAGTGGGTTATAGCCCACGAAAACGGCCAAAAAACATGAAAACGACGAGTCTTGACGATGCTCCTGAAATCCACTGTCGGGGGTCACGGGACCTGGAAATGGCACCGGTACCCAAAACAGTGGGTTATTGCCCACGGAAACGGCCAAAAACATGAAAACGACGAGTTTTGGCAATGCCCCTGAATTCGTGTGCCGGGTGGTCCTAGGACTTGGAAATCGCCCGAGGATTCAAAACAGTGGGTTATAGCCCGAGAAAATAGCCAAAAAACATGAAACCGACGAGTTTTGACAATGCCCCTGAAATCGAGTGTCGGGGGTCACGGGACCTGAAAATCGCACCGGTACCCAAAACAGTGGGCTATAACCCAAGAAAACGGCCAAAAAACATGAAAACGACGATTTTGACGAAGCCCTGAAATCGAATGTCGGGGGTCACGGGACCTGGAAATCGTACCGGGACCCAAAACAGTGGGTTATAGCCCGCGGAAATGGCCAAAAAACATGAAAATGACGATGCCCCTCAAATCGTGTGTCAGGGGTCACGGGACCTGGAAATCGCACCGGTACCAAAATAGTGGGTTATAGCCCACGGAAATGACTAAAAACATGAAACGCCGAGTTTTGACGATGCGCCTGAAATCGAGTGTCGGGGGTCACGGGACCTGGAAATCGCACTGATACCCAAAAACAGTGGGTATATAGCCCACGAAAACAGCCAAAAATCATGAAAACGACGAGTTTTGACAATGCCCCGGAATTCATGTGTCGGGGGGCACAAGACCTGGAAATCGCCCCGGGACCCAAAACAGTGTATTTTAGCCCACGTAAACGGCCAAAAAACATGAAAACGATGATTTTTGACGATGCCACTGAAATCGTGTGTCGCGGGTCACGGGACCTGGAAATCGCCCTGGGACCCAAAACAATGGGTTATAGCCCACGAAAACAGCCAAAAACATGAAAACGACGAGTTTTGACGATGCCCCTGAAATCATGTGCCAGGGGTGATACGTCCAAAACGTATCTACTTTCCCGAACACTTTTGCTGTTGTTTTACCTCTAATTTGTGTGATTTGAATGTAACTAACACGGACTAACGCTGTTTTCAGCAGAATTGCCGTGGTGTCTTGTTTTTGTGCAGAAAGTCAAAGTTTCGGGAAAATTCCCGAAAAATTCTAGAAGTCCTATTTTTTCAGGAGACCCACGGAGCCAGAAGACGAAGCGGAGGCGGAGCACACGAGCTCCACACCACCCCTCAACGCGGGCAGAGGTGGGCCGCGCCCTAGGGTGGTGTGGCCGCCTCATGTGGCCCCCGATGACGCCCTCCGGACTACTTATTCCCTATGACCTAAAAACTCCAGAAGACCCGACGCTTTTCCCAGAAACCCTCCAGAGCTCCGCCGCCACCGAAAACCTTAGTTCGGGGATCAGAAACTCCGTTCTGGCACCTTGCCGGGACGGGGATTTGGAGGAGATCATCGCCATCATCATCACTGCCGCCTCTCCATCAACCGTCCATGATTCTCCCAACCATGTGTGAGTAATTCCCCGCTGTAGGCTGAAGGGGATGGTAGGGATTGGATGAGATCATTCATGTAATAGATGTAAGATTGTTAGGGCATGGTGCCTAGTATCCATTGTTAGTGCTTTATGTCATTGTTGCAACTTTTTATGCTTAATGCTTGACACTTAGGGCCCGAGTGCCATGATTTCAGATCTGAACATGTTATTGTATCATGAGAATAATTATTGTTTTGGGTCATATCTGCAAGTTGTATACACACGTCATTGTCCGGAACCCGAGGCCCCAAAGTGACAGAAATTGGGATAACCGGAGGGGATGGCTGCGACTTGAGGATCACATGTGTTCACGGAACGTTAATGCTTTGCTCCGGTTCTCTATTAAAAGGAGTACCTTAATTACCAGTAGTTTCCCTTGAGCCCCCGCTGCAAACGGGCTGGTAGGACAATAGATGTTGTACAAGTTTCTCATTGCGAGCACATATGACTAAATACGGAATATATGCCTATGATTAATTAGTACTTGGATGCTTTATTATTATCTACCTACAATTGCCCTGTGTTACGATTATTACATGAGCTATCTTATCCATGCAACGCCCATTCATCCATCCCTATGCCTATAGTATTTTAATCCTGCTGTTTATTTCAATCACTACTGCTGCCTTTATTTTACTGCTGCTATTATATCACTACTGCTACTCTCATAATATTGTTGCTACTGATAAACTGTGTCGAGCAAGTCTGTTTCCAGGTGCAGCTGAACTGACAATTCATCTGTCAAGGCTTATAAATATTCTTTGACTCCCCTTGTGTCAAATCAATAAATTTGGGTTTTACTTCCCTCGAAGACTGTTGCGATCCCCTATACTTGTGGGTCATCAGGGGGTCACGGGACCTGAAAATCGCAACGATACCAAAAACAGTGGGTTATGGCCCATAAAAATGGCCAAACACATGAAAACGACAAGATTTGACGATACCCCTGAATCCGTGTGTCGGGTGGTCATGGGACATGGAAATCGCCCCGGGACCCAAAACAGTGGGTTATAGCCCATCGAAAACAGCCAAAAACATGAAAACGACGAGTTTTGACAGTGCCCCTGAAATCGAGTGTCGCGGGTCACGAGACATGAAAATCGCCCCGGGACCCAAAACAGTGGGTTATAGCCCACAAAAACGGCCAAAAAACATGAAATCGATGATTTTTTACGATGCCCGTGAAATCTTGTGTCGCGGGTCTCATGACCTTGAGATCGCCCCGGGACCCAAAACAGTGGGTTATAGCCCACGGAAACGGCCAAAAAACATGAAAACGATGAGTTTTGATGATGCCCTTGAAATCAGGTGTCGGGGTCATAGGACTTGGAAATCGCACTAGTACCCAAAACAGTGGGTTATAGCCCAAGAAAATTGTCAAAAAACATGAAAACGACGAGTTTTGATGATGCCCCTAAAATCGAGTGTTGGGGGTCATGGGACCTGGAAATTGCATCGGGACCCAAAACAGTGGGTTATAGCCCACGGAGACGGCCAAAAAAAATGAAAACGACGATTTTTGACGATGCCCTTGAAATCGTGTTTCGGGGTCAGGGGACCTGGAAATTGCCCCTGAAATCGTGTTTCGGGGTCAGGGGACCTGGAAATCGCACCGGGACCCAAAGTAGTGGGTTGTAGCCCATGAAAATGGCTAACAAACATGAAACACCAACTTTTGACGTTGCCCCTGAAATCTAGTGTCAGGGGTCATGGCACCTGGAAATCACACCGATACCCAAAAACAGTGGGTTATAGCCCACGAAAACAACCAAAAACATGAAAACGACAAGTTTTGACAATGCCCCTGAAATCAAGTGCTCGCGTTCACGAGACCTGGAAATCGCACCAGTACCCAAAACAGTGGGTTATAGCCCACAGAAACGACCAAAAACATGAAAACATCGAGTTTTGACGATGCCCCTGAAATCGAGTGTCGGGTGTCACGGGACTTGGAAATCGCACCGGTACCCAAAACAGTGGGTTATTGCCCACGGAAACGGCCAAAAAACATGAAAAGAACGAGTTTTGACAATGCCCCTGAAATCATGTGTCGAGGCTCATGGGACCTGAAAATCGCACCGATACCAAAAACAGTGGGTTATATAGCCCACGAAAATGGCCAAAACACATGAAAACGACGAGTTTTGACAATACCCCTGAATTCGTGTGTCGGGTGGTCATGGGAGTTGGAAATCGCCCCGGGACCCAAAACAGTGGGTTATAGCCCACGAAAACGGCCAAAAAACATGAAAACGACGAGTTTTGACGATGCCTCTGAAATCCAGTGCTAGGGTCACGGGACTTGGAAATCGCAACGGTACCCAAAGTAGAGGGTTATAGCCCACGAAAATTGCCAAAAACCATGAAAAAACGAGTTTTGAAGATGCCCCTCAAATCAAGTGCCAGGGGGTCATGGGACCAGGAAATCGCACCGGTACCCATAAACAGTTGGTTATAGCCCAAGAAAACAGCCAAAAACAGGAAAACGACGAGTTTTGACGATGCCCCTGAAATCGAGTGTCGGTGGTCACGGGACCTGGAAATCGCATCGGGACCCAAAACAGTGGGTTATCGGCCATGGAAACGGCAAAAAAACAAGAAAATGATGAGTTTTGACGATGCCCCTGAAATCATGTGCCGGAGGTCAGAGGACCTAGAAATCGCCCGGGACCCAAAAGAGTGGGGTTATAGCCCACGAAAATTGCCAAAAAACATGAAACGCCGACTTTTGACGATGCCCCTAAAATCGAGTGCCGGGGGTCATGGGACCTGGTCATAGTCTGGTACTCGTACTCCGGTAATTTTTTATCCATACTTCTAATTTCTGATCGCATCCACACTTTAATTTTATTTTATTCATCTCTTGTATCTCGTGACAGTTACATCAAACGGAAGGAAGCTTTTCTAACTTGAAACTATTGAAGTCCTATATGCGTACTACAATGACACAAAAAAGACTCAACGATTTGGTCACAATACATTTAAGAGCGAAGTGTTGAAAAAGATTGATTATGAAGATATCATTGGACATTTCATTTCAAAGAACACAAAACCAATGATGATGTTTAAATAAACGTTATGCAACTTCAAATTAAATGGGTATGATTCCCAATATATTTAATTGTTACGCAAAATATTATATCATATACATTAAAATTATTTATTATTTCAAATTTTTGTATAAGATAGGGCCCCGTTTTAGATTTTGGCACAGGGCCCCGAATTTTGCCGGCCCGGCCCTGCCAATGCTGACGCCAATGCCATCCATATGCGAGGAGCTGATTGGTCAACAACACCATGGACTTTGTCTTATCCCTCCACAAAACAGGTAATTAATCCTATTACAAGGAATTAATACATTTTTCTGACAAAAAAATCTAAAACTTGTAGGCTGGTTGGTTGTGTTCAAGAAAATGTTCTGCTAGGCTGGTTGGCTGTATTTAAAAAAGTCGTAGCCAGGTCGCATGCAAATTGAAATTGATTGCACACCCGATTAATTTGAATAAATGGGTAGATGTTCGCACGTCACGCGAGTGGGACAAAAATCTATCTAATACTCACTCCGTCCAAAAATAAGTGTCTCAAGTTTGCCCAAAATTAGATGTATCTATACATGAAACATGTCTAGATATATCCACTTTTTGGCAAACTTGAGACACTTATTTGTAGATACATCCACTTTTTGGCAAAATTGAGATACTTATTTTGGGACGGAGGGAGTAGGAAAATAATCAAGTCGTGCTTACGAGTCTCGTCAATGCTTAGGTACCCATGTCATGTGGGGTTCATGATCATCCATGTGGAGTGGAGCAGCTGAAACGCATACATCATCTCCAGAACAGAAAGAAATGCATGGAATATACACTTGATGAAGCATATATTATGTGGTCTCAGTGTCTCAGAGACAGGGATTATGAAGTCTGACAGTGTATGTTTCTGCGTATTTTTTCCAAGGAACAATTATAACCTATGATTTTTAAAACTATTATCTGCATGACTGCTCCATAAATATAGAAACCTTTATTTAGTCATCAAGAGGAACTTTTCTTAAACATTTTTTTAAGGTGGCACAATGCAGTAATGCTATGATCATTTGCGATTCAGTGGCCAGATTTCCATTTGAGGCTATACCAGATCAGTTGAACTCCAAAAACTGAGACAAATCACATGACCTAGATTTTTTTTAACATGGACCTAGAAAGATTGTTGGTTGTAACAACAACAACTAAAGAAAGGTCTTCCAATTTTAGTGTTTGCATGCATTGCCTGCACGCTTTCCATTGTTCTGTTTAGAAATTTTCTGCACTGTGTTATGTAATTGATCCAACAAGTCAGAGACGCGTACGTGTGGACTCAGTTTTGTAATTACCCCCAACAAATTACAACACGCGTGGCGTGGTACAGTTAAGACAGAAGAATCTTCCACGTATAAGAATTATACATATTTTGTGGATACACGGAATTATCCGTACAGAGAATTCAGGTGGAAAAAATTGGATTTTCTCCGTCCATGATATGCACCTGCATGCAGAGGTTGAATATTCAGAGCAGGAGTAGCAACTAATACGAGTGGAGTTTAAGCTAGTACAAGTATGAGAAGCTAAGCTTTGCTTCTTCACAATCAATGGAATGCACTCCAGTAAAAGTCAGAAGTGCAATCAGTGGTCGCTGCAAATGCCAATGCCAAATCCATTTGGGAGTTGCTAATTTGTCCAACCAACTCAACAACACCATTGACTTTGTCTTCCCATTCATCCCACAAAACAAGTGTAATACTATTACAACAAATTTTGAGAAGATTACTAATGATCCAGCCAGAAAGCAAGTATGTGTAGTACACCGAATCAATACTAATCAGCAATCCATCCAGAAACAAGGAGTACATTGCTATCCCAAGAGAACTTGTAGGTGATGATCTACTAGAGCTCCGTTTCGCTTTCCCCTTCCCCTCTACAGTGCTGAGAGGTGACCAGGGCGGCGAAAAAGTCTCCTCTCTTTCTCGCCGGAGCGGATCTCCGCCGTCTCTCGCCGCCTCGGCGGTGGGGGGGGGGGGGGGGGATCTTGCTCCCGGCACTCCGATGTGTAGATAGAGTAGGTTTTGGTTCCCTCGGTGGCGAATCTGAGAGGGATTCGATGTCGATAGGGAGTGGTAGGTTCGGCCCCTTCCTCTTCCTCGCCGGAGACGGCGAGTGGGGGCTGACGTTAGGTGCTCGCCGATCTGCGGATCTGGCGGGTTTTGCTACCCTAGCCGAGGTCGTGGCGGCGGAGGTGACGACCTCGGTTTGGGATTTTGTTCCCTGTCTCCGGTTCCGCGGCGGTGTGGTGTGCTCTGGCCTCATCGTGGAGGTTCTGGGGGTGGATCTAGAGCAGTTGCTGCGTGCGTGTGCTTCTGGCTCCTCTGGCCGGCCGTGGTGGTGGGGGGTGGAGCTGCGGCGGCGTGCTTGCTAAAGGGGATGTCTCTGGTGCTCCGTTTCTTGGTGGTTCCTCTGGCCGGCCGTGGAGGCGAGGGGTGGAGTCTCTGCGAGCTGGGAGTTCCAGAGCGGAGAGGTTTGGTGTTCGACTCAGGCACTGGGTTCGGTGGTGCGGTGGTGGTGGTTCTGGCACGGCCTGGCCGTCCCGGCGGCGGGTGGTGCTGGTGCTGGTGCTGGGCGTGGGGGCGGCTTGGCCGTGCTTGTTCATCGTCAAGATCTCGCCGCTTGCGGCGAGTGGATTCTGCGGTCTTCTTCAACGTTGGAGGTCCTCCCTTTTCCAGGCGGTAGGAGGTATGGTCTCTTCTTCTCCGGCGGTCGTCGGCAATGAGGAGCTTTGGTGGATCAGCAGGTCTTCGCTGCTGTAGTGTTTTCTGTCGAGCACTTCTTGTATGAACTTGCGTATGTTCTTTCTTTCTGTTTCCTTTGATGTACGTAGGTTTGTACTCCTCTCTTTCAAAAAAAAAAAGAGAACTTGTAGGTGGTTAGGTTTAAATAAAAACTTGTGGGCAGGTTGCATGAAAATCAAAATAGACCACCCTGATTTGTCTAATACAAAAAGGGCCATAATTTCAAGCCCAATCCTGGCCTGAACACCTGAACATATGTCCAGCCCGTCACGGCCCATGTATTTTGGGCCAGGTTCGGGCAGATTGGGCAAGCAGAGGGAAAAGTCCCACCTGGCCATGTGAAGCGCTCTAAAATCCTGCGAGGAATCACGTTCTTGCAATGTCAACCTCGATTTCTCTCTTCCCTTCTTTAAGATTAATTGATTTTTGATCTTGCGCCAGTTGATGGATCAATCAATCTTGTTGGCCAAGCCGAACCAAGCTAGTAAGATAAGCCAAGCATAGATTCTCCTAGCAGCACTACCTGGTTGGCAGTTGATGGAGTAATTAGTTAATTAATCCATAGTGTCCTAGCTAACTATAGCTTCTAGAAGCTGCTCTATATATGGTGTCCTAACCTGCCGGCCACGCCGCCTCCTCGTGCCGGTCAAGTTTGAATTTCAAGTCGAGTTGGAGAGGAAATTCCACCTAGTCACTTTCTTCGTGTGCTGCTTTGGCGATGACGTGCAAAGTTTTTCCTTGTTTTCCAATTAAGATGTTGTCGAAATTTATATACACTTTTCCGATATATACCCTTGCTAAGTTGCAAAAGGGGTACAAATTTAGGGCAATTATCTTGCAAAATAAACTCTCATACAATTTTTGTGATCTTCCCAGCTGCCTGCGCTGACACTACTTTCTTATTCCGATTACGGTGTGGAACTCCGGAGTCGTCATTATAAATGCACCCTCGACATGTGAGGGATAGAGAGGACTAAGTATTCCCTCGGAAGGTAAAAAAAGGTATTCTCTTGGGGTGGGACCATGTTTTTTCCTTTTCTGTCGGGATTTTTTTTTGTAACTTTGGTGTTTGGTTAAATGGTAGTAGATTTTCGAGTAAATGGCACTGGCGGTAACACAACTCGTCCGATATATGCACTTAAGTCACACAACTGGAGAACGTGATTTTTTAGTCACACAACTGGACTTTTGGTGCACGAAGGTCACAAACCCCACATGTCAGTCCATTTTCCGTTGCAGGAGCGCTGATGTGGATACGTAATTTTGCAGAAACCCCTCTGTATTTTTGGACATTTCGCAAAAAACCCAAATTCGGGTCAATAACAGGGTTTTTTGCGAAATGTCCAAAAATACAGGGGTTTTCTGTAAAATTACGTGTCCACGTCAGCACTCCTGCAACGGAAAACGGACTGACTTGTGGGATTTGTGACCTGCGTGCACCAAAAATCCAGTTGTGTGACCAAAAAATCACGTTCTCCAGTTGTGTGACTTAAGTGCACATAGCGGACGAGTTGTGTGACCGCCAATGCCATTTACTCTAGATTTTCTACTCATTTGCAAATAAATAGAGGCAAAACGAAACTATTTCCAAATTCCAAGTGATGCTTGTAGTAATTTTCTTTTCGTGTAAAGTTCGGCGCAAATAAAAGTCAACCAGCAAGGATGTGTGGCGTCTCTTTCCTCTCATGTGCCTATAGCTCCTCGGATACACATCTAAAATAGCAAAAAAATCAAAAACCAAATCAGCAGCTGCATTTGGAGGACCAAAGTAAGCACGGTGATGCCCACCACGTATAGCAAAAAATTAAGGAAAAGTATAGTAGTCACCCGGGGGATCCGAGCTTCCCATCCTCCGGGTCCCCCACCAACCACGTGTCCCCTCTTTTCTGTCCACAATCCCGCTTTTGCTACGGTAGCAAAAAAATATCCCGATTTTTGCTACATGTAGCAAAAACTTTTCGGTCCAAAAAATAGTCCCCCAGAGCCCGTTTTTGCTACGGTAGCAAAAAAAAAGTCTCATTTTTTGCTACATGTAGCAATATAACTTTATTTTTGCTATTATTGTTATCTGGTTTTGCTACAATAGATCAAAAAATTTGCTACTATATATCTCCGGCGAGGTCTCCGGCGAGAGTCTCCGGCGATGTCTCCGGCGAAGTTGATTTTGCTACAATAGATCAAAAAATTTGCTACTATTGTTATCTGGTTTTGCTACAATAGATCAAAAAATTTGCTACTATATCTCCGGCGAGGTCTCCGGCGATGTCTCCGGCGAAGTTGATTTTGCTACAATCGAACTTTTTTGTTGCTACAATAGCATAAACTTTTTGCTACCACGCGTCCGGCGAGGTATCCGGTGAGGTCTCCGGCGAGGCCAGAATTTTCCTTTCATGTTCTGTGTACGAACCGTTTTTTGGTACAATGCAGCAAAAGCGGGACGATTTTGCTACAATAGCAACTTTTTGTTGCTACAAAATCTCCGGCGAGGTCTCCGGTGAGGTCTCCGGCGAAGTCAGTCTTTTATTTTTCTGTATTTCTAAGCGAACCATTTTTTGATACATAGGAGCAAAAGCGGGCGATTATTTGCTACACCGTAGCAAAAGCGAGATTTAGTGGGATTTGGGGATCAGACAGGGACAGGTGTCAGCAGGAGGACCCGGGGGATTTTTTCCCGAGATCCCCCGGGGGACGCCTAGTTCTCTCCAAAAATTAAGGTTCTGGTCCAGCTTGGCCTGCGGAGCTTCGCAAGCAGCAGCAGCAGCAGCCTAATTAACCTTTCTTTGTTTGTCTCCGCGGCAGCTGTTGGCTGATCAAGTCCTCGATCGCCTTCCTTGTCTGGCCGGCAGAGAAACATAAATTGCCGGCGATTTCTCTACAGCAAAGCGAGCTGTCAGCCATTAGTCGATTGATTTCTTCTTCCTCCGGCCACGGCCGGCTTGCTCCATTCTTCCTCGGCCAAATCTTGCAAAACCCCAAACCTTCGCTAGGAGGTGCTTTGCTGGGTCTTCCAATGAGGTTGCTCTTGTTAACTTCAAGCCCAAATAGAAAACCGAGAAATGGTTCGACCTTGAATTCTAGTAGAGGAAATAAAAGGTTTCAGACGAACTATATTCTATGACCTACAAAAGTTTGCTGCTGACCGGTTCGCAACAGCGACAGTTAAAGAAAACGTTTTTCAGTTCCAGACATGCATGCTTGTGCTGCACGCTCTCTGCACTATGAGCCAGATGTGCAGTTAGTTGGCGACTGTTATCACCACTAATATAAAAAGGCAGAGAGAGGGGTGATCCAAATGATCCTACCCACACATCGATTAATCGAAGGGTTATAACGAGGACTGACCACGGTTCCGCCGAGCGGAAGCAATCGTCGATCCCCAATCGTCTCCTCTTTCCGTTTTCCGTTGAGCGCCGAACGCTAATCCCGCTAATCCCGTCTCAAGCAATCAATCCCGTAACGCATCCTTCCGAAAAAAGAAAACCATCGAGCGCTGAAGAGGGCATCTTCAGTCGTCGCTGTACACAGCCGCCGTACACCGCGCGCGGCACGGCGCCACCGCCTCTGCCCTTGCCGTACACCGCGGCACCGCACCGCCTACGTACACCGGCGCCTCGGCAAGGTGCTCAGTCTAAAGGCTTCAGCTACTCAGGTATACAGATTATTGATCTACATGCTTGACCTGCTGTCTCCAGCTGATCTATCTACATGCTAGAACGATCGACTGGATAATCCTGTGATTTTTATATTTTGTGTTGCTCCACCGCTTATCGTTTGCTATTCATTGGAGGTTAGTTTATAAGGTATTGCTTTTATCTACTGCATACATATTCCCAACGATTAGCACTGCAAATAGCCAAGGCCCTTGGTCAGCAGTGATTGCTTTTGTTTTGCTGGACAGACGGCCCTTGGTCAGTAGAATTTTGATTGGACATAAATGCCATATGTGTTTCTTCTCCCTACTACATGTTTCATCGCTTGAATTATTTGAAGGTACCTTGTCATCTACCATGCTCACATGCTCCAAGTTTCAATGACTGTAGTCGAGTGATTAGTTATCTTGCAATAACTTCTGAGTCAAAATTTGGATTTTTCTTTTGTTTGCTTTGCACATCAGGGCTCAGCCAGCTTTTTTCCCCTTCACTTCGTCTCAAAGTTGGTATGGTTGCTGATGTTCGAAAAGGACCGAGGTTGAACTCCGACACAACTTTGAAAAATGTAATCAAGGAAAGCTTTCGATGTATTTTCTTAGAAAATAATACTGCTGCTTACAATTTAGAACTATCATGGATCATCTGATATCCCAGCGGCAGAACAACCAAAAATACCAAATAAGATTACCCTTCCCCATGAGCCAGATCATGTAATTTTTTCTCATGCTATTATGTTTTCCTTTTTCATAATATTCTGAGCTTACGGGACCAGTAAAATTTAGTGGCTATATAAGAATTCGTGCATACTGAAGTTGTTAATATAGTACTTACATATTGAACGGCTCGAAACCCCATAGCTTGAGTCTCCTTCAGAAGTAGAAAATTAAGATATTATCTGCTTTAAAAGAAAGATAACATAGTATCTATTTAGTTCTGATTTGCATATTGCAATATCAGAATTTCGGTCTTGCATGAATGTATTTTCTAGACAAGCTCCGCGCATCGACCCATGTACTTTCCAGTTTTCAGTCTTTCGTCAGCTGGAGTCGATCTACTGCAACGTAGTTGCCCACGAGTTAGTGCATTTTGTTTCAGAGTTTAACACACGGTTATGTAATTAAATTTATGGATCTGCGTTTCATATTTGACAACATTTCTGCTATTTCATTTCACATAGAAACAAATGAATATTTGTGTATATTTTTTGATAGTAAATTGATAATGATTAGACCAGTTTAGTTTAAGCCGAAATTTCCTTCCTCTAGAACTTTTAAACTATGTTTTTTTAGGGTGATGACTATGTCTATATAAAACATACAATTATACGTAACGTGCATGTGCACGTGCTTGATTACTAGTACTAGTAGTATAATAATGATCTCTAACAAGTACATTATGCTTTGTGCAGAAAGTTCGTCGTGATGCTAGAGTTGACGGTTGCAGATGCAACATACAGAATGCCATCCTTGAGAAAACAGACCCAAGAATGCCCAAATTGTCTCTATAATTACTAGCATGCAACGCTGACATGTCAAGCTCAGTTTACTGGCAGTATATACAAATTCAAATACAACACGTAGATACGCGTGGAGTCATCTATGCATGTAAAAAACAACACGTACATGTTCGTAAAAAAACATACATATGCGTGGTACGATTCAAACAACAAGAAATCTACCATGTAGAAAATTAATCAAACACATTTATGTATGTACGGGATTAGTCGATCATACTAAGAATACAGCCGGAAAACCATGGTACACACCTGCAACTATCTGTCTATGTGCCGCCGGGTGTAAATGTACTAGAGAAAATGACACGCCGGCCTATCTAATGTTTGTTTCACTAACAGCCACATGAAGACAAGGTAGTTAGGCCCGTGTAACGACCATGAGAAGAAGAAGCTGCGGTTATTGAGGGGCTTGCTTCTTCTTAGTCAAAGCGCAATCAGTGGTGGCTGCCATCCGGGAGGAGCTAATTGCTCCAACTAACTCAACAACGCCATATGTTGACTTTTTGTTCCCATCCATCCACAAAACTAGTAATTCCACTAAGCAAATTAAGATCCAGACAGAAAGAAAGCAGGCATATTTAGAGGTAGACAGATCAATAAATTAACAATCCAGCAGCCAGAGAGCAGGTATATATATTGTATTATAATAACAAACAAATTTACAACTTGCCGCTACGCTGGCTGTGTTTTAAAACAAAGATGTACTAGGAAATGGTGCATGCAAATCGAAATTGATGCGCTCCTGATTTATTTGATCAAATGATTTAGAGGATGTTGTAATCAACGTCAGAAGATACTTGCATGTCACACAAGAAAAATCTAGTAGAAAAATAATTGAGTCCCGTCGTGCAGGCTTACCGGTTTCGTCAGCGCTTAGGTGCAGACCACCCTGATTTGTCTAATACAAAACGGGCCATGATATCAAGCCCAATCCTGGCAGGAGCATATGTCCAGCCCAGCTTGGCCCATGTCATTTGGGCTAGGTTCTGTCTTGGTAGGGTGCGGTTGCCCATCCAGCCATAGATATGACATAGATCCATGGGAAAAAATAGCACGCTATAGCGCCGCTAATAGCACGCTATAGCGTTTTGAGAATTGTCTCGCTAAATAAATCGTGTACAATGTCACGCTAATAGCACGTTATAGCGCGATATAACACGCTAATAGCATATTTTAAGGCCGACGCTATTTTTCTATAGCGTGCTATTTTTTTCCTTGCATAGATCTCAGGGTGTGCAAAGTGCATAAACCAGAAAAACGAGTATAAGAAGGGCTTCGTTTAAAAAAACTAAAAGTATGAGACGGGCAAGCAGAGAGAAAGGTCCATCCTGGCCATGTGAAGCGCTCTAAAATCCTGCGAGGAATCACGTTCTTGCAATGTCAACCTCGATTTCTCTTTTTCCCTTCTTTAAGATTAACTGATTTTGATCTTGCGCCAGTTGATGGATTAATCAATCTTGTTGGCCAAGCCAAAACAAAGCTAGTAGATAAGCCAAGCCATGGATTCTCCTAGCAGAACTACCTGCTTGGCCGTTGATGGACTAATTAGTTAATTAATTCATAGTTTACTAACTATAGCTTCTAGAAGCTCCTATATATGGTGTCCTAACCTGCCGGCCACGCCACCTCCCGCCGGTCAAGTTTGAATTTCAAGTCGAGTTGGAGGAAAATCCACCTAGTCACTCTCTTCTTGTGCTGCTTTTGGTGACGTCATGCAAAGTTTTTCCTCGTTTTCTAATTTAGCTATCGTCGAAATTTATATACACTTTCCCGATATGTACCCTTGCTAAGTTGCAAAAGGGGTACAAATTTAGGGCAATTATCTCGCAAAATAAACTCTCATACAATTTTTGTGATCTTCCCAGCTGCCTGCGCTGACACTACTTTCTTATTCCGATGACGGTGTGGAACTCCGGAGTCGTCATTATAAACGCACCCTCACCATGTCAGGGATAGAGAGGACTAAGTATTCCCTCGGAAGGTAAAAAAGGTATTCTCTTGGGGCGGGACCATGTTTTTTCCTTTTCTGTCGGGAATATTTTTTTGTAACTTTGGTGTTTGCTTAAATGGTAGTAGATTTTCTACTCATTTTCAAAATAAATAGAGGCAAAAGAAACTATTTCCAAATTCCAAGTGATGCTTGTAGTAATTTTCTTTTCGTGTCAAGTTCGGCGCAAATAAAAGTTAACCAACTTAGGATGTGTGGCGTCTCTTTCCTCTCATGTGCCTATAGCTCCTTTGGATACGCATCTAGAATAGCAAAAAATCAAAACCAAATCAGCAGCTGCATTTGGAGGACCAAAGTAAGCACAGTGATGTCCACCACGTATAGCAAAAAATTAAGGTTCTGGTCCAGCTTGGCCTGCGGAGCTTCGCAAGCAGCAGCAGCCTAACTTTTCTAATTCGTTTGTCTCCGCAGCTGCTGTTGGCTGATCAAGTCCTCGCCTTCCTCGTCTGGCCGGCAGAGAAACATAAATTAGCGGCGATTTCACTTGGAAGTCTACAGCCATTAGTCGACTGATTTCTTCTTCCTCAGGCCACGGCCGGCTTGCTCCATTCTTCCTCGGCCAAATCTTGCAAAACCCTGAACCTTCGCTAGGAGGTGCTTTGCTTGGTCTTCCAATGAGGTTGCTTTTGTTAACTTCAAGCCCAAATAAAAAACCGAGAAATCGTTTGACCTTGAATTCTAGTAGAGGAAATAAAAGGTTTCAGACGAACTATATTCTATGACCTACAAAAGTTTGCTGCTGACCGGTTCGCAACAGCGACAGTTAAAGAAAACGTTTTTCAGTTCCAGACATGCATGCTTGTGCTGCACGCTCTCTGCACTATGAGCCAGATGTGCAGTTAGTTGGCGACTGTTATACTATATAGTAATGATCTCTAACAAGTACATTATGCTTTGTGCAGAAAGTTCATCGCAATGCTAGAGTTGACGGTTGCATCTACATACAGAATGCCATCCTTGAGAAAACAGACCAAAGAATGCCCAAATTGTCTCTATAATTACTAGCATGCAACGCTGACATGTCAAGCTCAGTTTACTGGTAGTATATACAAATTCAAATACAACACGTTGGTACGCGTGGAGTCATCTATGCATGTAAAAACAACACGTAAATATTCGCAAAAAAAAAACACATACATACGCGTGGTACGATTCAAACAACAACAAATCTTCCATGTAGAAAATTAATCAAACACATTTATGTGTGTACGGGATTAGTCATACTAAGAATTCAGCAGGAAAATAATGGATTTCTTCAGTCCATGGTACACACCTGCAACTATCTGTCTGTCTGTGCCGCCGGGTGTAAATTAAATGTGCTCGAGAAAATGACACGCCGGCCTATCTAATGTTTGTTTCACTAACAGCCACATGAAGACAAGGTAGTTAGGCCCGAGTAAGGACCATGAGAAGAAGAAGCTTCGGTTATTGAGGGGCTTGCTTCTTCTTAGTCAAAGTGCAATCAGTGGTGGCTGCCATCAGGGGAGGAGCTAATTGGTCCAACTAACTCAACAACGCCACATATATATTGACTTTGTCTTCCCATCCATCAACAAAACTAGTAATACCACACTACAACAAATTAAGATCCAGACAGAAAGAAAGCAGGCATATTTAGTGGTAGACAAGATCAAGAACTTAACAATCCAGCAGCCAGAGAGCAGGTATACCGGTTTCGTCAGCGCTTAGGTACTCGTGTGTGTGTGTGTGTGTGTGTGCGTGCGTGTGCGTGCGTGCGTGCGTGCGTGTGTGTGTGTGTGTGGATCATCATCCGGACAACTTAGCTAATAATCATCATGCCATGAGCCAAATATATGTAAGAATCGATGTAGACTTCATGAAGCATCGACAACTTAGCTATAATCATCATGGCGTGAGCCAAAGATAAGGATGTAGAGTTCATGTATATATTAGGTGTGATCTGACAGGTTGCATGAATTTCCGCCCAAAACTAGCTCTAGCCAGCTTGTTAGTTTCATCTTCCTATTGAGCAGTGTCTTTGCCATGTTTTTTCTCGAGGAAAGGTTTTGAACCTTTTGATTTTCAAAGATAGCCATATGCAAGATTCTCTCTCTTGATTCTTTCTCCGTAGCTAATTTGGTTTGGTTCCGTGAGATGTAAGAAGGGAAAGTTAGCTGACCTGACCATGTATTCCAAATATCTTAATGACATGGAATGCAAGTCTTGCATGTTCTTGAAAGAAAAGACCTTGTATTCGAAACAAAAGTTTCAGAAAACTAGCCAAGCTGGTGGTACTACTATTCAAAATACTAACATGCAGAGCCAGTTCCTGCTTCCCTTCTTAATTCGTTCTTTATTCAAGTCTTGTTTACCAGCTTCAAGTCTAAACTGCATCTTTGGAATATGAGTTCAACATGTAAATCTTCCATTACAACCGTTCAATCGAAAGTTACTGTATTCTCGCATGTTTCGATATTCTTCGTAAATATGTATATTCCAGAAAGGAAAAACATACTGTGTAGTTTTGGTTCGTCTACTATTGTCATTTCTAGGAGTAATAATGGTTTGGAATTAGTTAAAACTCAGCTCAATCTAGTCCACCCCGTAAATACTCATAATACGCTCTGCCATGAACTTTCTTTTGCAAATAGTCCCGCCTTTATCAGCACAAAATAAAACACGTACACACGCGTGGAAACAGTAACAAATTAGAACACGAGTGGCGTGCTACGATTTAGCCAAAAGAAGGAATCTTCCATGTAGAAATTAGTACTACAAGTGGAAGCTAAGTATCAACGATGAGAAGAAGCTTTGATTGGTTGAGACGATTCTTCTCAATTTGGTTGATTATATCTCAGTCAAAGTCAAAACTGCAATCAGTGGCGTGGCTGCGATGCCAATGCCAATGCCAAATCCATGTGGGTGGATCTAATTGTTCCAACTAACTCCACAATACCATTGACTTTGCCTTCATCCATCCCGAAAACAAGTAATTAGTAACAATCCAGCCAGAAAGCATTAGCGGTATACATTAACACTAAACTGACAACACATCCAACAACAAGTATATTTACCGGTACACATTAGCACTAAACTGACAATGCCAAAGGAGTATTACAACAAACAAATTTAATACTTGTAGGTTGCACGCAAGTCAAATTTGATCGCTCTGGATGATATGATTAAACGGATACTCGCACGTCACACAAGGAAATTCGAGAAGAAGAAAAAGGAGTCGTGTTTTACATCTTTCGTCAGCGCTTAGGTACTCATGTCGGATTCATCCATGTGGAATGGAGCAGCTTAAACACATTATTTATCTCTAGAAGGAAAAAAATGCTAATTCAGTTTGGTCATCAATCATCATCCGGACAACTTAGCTCTAATCACTATAGCTAATTTTGTTTGGTTCCGTGCGATGCAAGAATGGGAATCCATTGACATCACCTAGAAGGAGGGTGTACTATTCAAAACAGAAGTTCCAGAAAACAAGATAGTTCCTGCTTCCCTTCTTCCTTTCATCATCGAGTCTTTGCTAGCTACGAGCTTCAACTCTGAAGGGTATCGTTGGAATAAGAGTTCCACACCAAATTCAGTGTAAATCTTACATGAAACTGTCCAATCGAAAGTCTCTATTTTCACGTGTTCCATAGATAGAACATATGTAAAGTGGAAAACATACCCCTCCACGATTGTCAAAGTCGAAGACCAGTACTTCAACTACAAACTTTGGTCCCTCAAATGCTAAAAATGCATAGTTTATCACTTTGCTCTATTCAAAGAGGGGTTGATCATAAGGTGGCAGCAAGTTCGAACACATGAGAACACAATAAGAATAACTAAGAGCATCTCCACCGGCACCCTCCAAATGACCCCCAAAGGCCCATTGGGGGTCCGGACGGCCAAAAACGCCTCCAGCGGCACCCTCCAAAGGGTCACCCCGAACAAAAACATGTCCGGCACCCCCGAACAGGCCTCCAAGTTTGGAGGCCCTCTCGGGGTGCCGGACATGCATGCGGACATCAAATGCATGGCACTGGCCCACCTGGCAGTCTCTCTTCTCATCTTCCTCTCATTCTTTCATTTCACGTGTGCGGCACCGAGCGGCAAACCACCGACGGCACAGCTAACTCCGGCCATCTCCCGCTCGCCCTTCGCGCCAGGGGCACCGCACCGTTGACCTCCTTCGTCTCCTGCAAGCACGGCACCGGAGGAGTACGGAAGACGCCGCGACGACCACGTCTTCAACTTACGGCCGGACGCACGTTATCGTCGTCCGTGCTTCTCCAAGCGAAATCGTCATGTCCTGGAGGTGCGCCATCGTCGACTATGTTTGGAACCGGAATGATTCGAGCTAGAACACAAGGGATCATCACCGACAAGGTCGTCTTCGTTCTACGACCGGACGCGCGGTGTCGTCGTTCCCGTTAGCCCGCGCTTATCCATGCCAATCCGTCATGTCCTGGAGGTTCGTCGTTGTCGACAATGTCTAGAATCAGAAGGATTCGAGCTGGAACGAATGAGAGGAGATACAAGACTGCTGCTCCCGTGCTACGTCGGCCTCACGCTGGTCTTGGTGCCGGTCAACTGCGCGCTCAACCAAGTGCTGGCATTGGAGCTGCTCCGGCCACGCACGTCGCCCGCGCCAACTCGAGGCGGCCGTCGTCGTCACCCGGCAGCTCGGCCAGCTCGAGGTGCATCTACGTCCCGGGATAGCGACGACGTGTGTGCGTGCAAGTGCGTGATGGCCTCGCGAGTACTAGCTAGCTGAATTTTTATGCGTACTAGCTAGCTGAGTTTGGGGCTCTTTGCTGTGGCTTTACTCACACATGATGCCGGCTACCCCTGCGCGCGCCTCCTCTGCTCTGCCCGCCGCTTGTATGAAGAAAATCCATCCCTGCATCAAGATGCTCGTGTCGTTCGACGGCCGGTAGCAGGACGAGCCGGTGGTCTGTGGCTGCGCGAGCTGTGGCCGCTCGATTGATCTGGTCTGGTTAGTCAACAAGATTAATTTGTCTTTCTTAAACAAGAAGCTCCTGAAAATGTTACGGTGTCAAATCTGCTTCTGTTTCTGTTCTGAAAACTGATCGATACCTGTGTGTGCTCTGCCTCCTGAAGCAAGTGTTTGTCTAAATGCACGCGGCTGCTTGCCGAGGCCATCGATCTCGTCTGCGACTCCATGACCACGGCCGCGACTGCGTGCCGAGGCCAGACGCGGGTGCTCTGCCGTCGTAGCTGATGCCCATAAGGTGTTTGTCTAAATGCAAAAACTTTGGGGGGTCAATTTTGGAGGGTGCTGTTGTGGCCGGTCTCCAAATTTCGAGCGGACATGTGTCCGGCACCCCCAAAGAGAGGACAATTGGAGTGTGCCGAACACATATTTGGAGGCCCCCGGTGGAGATGCTCTAAGAGACAATGAATTTTAAAACTTCTCAAAGGACATAACTATTTTGTTAAATCTAAAACAGCGTGGAAATTAAAAATGTACATAACAATCATAAATATTTTGCTAGCAATGGGATTTCATAAAATTTTGGAAACCCACAGAATCAGTAAATTTTCTAAATATTTCTAGTTTCCGTATTATTAATATTATTATTTTTGCAATATTCTTGATTCTTACTATTGTACTCCTTATGTTCCATTTATTATTTTCATTTTTGTGCTATCTTGTAAATGTTCATCTTACTTTTTAATTTAAAACTTGTATCAGTTTATGATTTATATTTATATTCTATTTACCCCACTTTTACTTCAAATTAGTTGAATATATGAATTTCAAACTTTACATTTTATTTTGTTTCCCTGATATTTATAAAATTCATGTTGACAACTTGCCATGTGCATCGAAACCGTTGGCACTGTCATGGCTAAATTTTACTTTTCTTCCAAATGGGACAGAGACTACACGGTTTCATGGTTGAGGGAGAAAATATTTTTATGATTGGAGTCGAGATACAAAACTTAGACTTGGCGGTCGTTGGGGACCGTACATTTTTTATTGTGGTTCCTTAGTTTGAAAGGGATGCAAAGTCGTTCTTTGACAAAAAGAAAAAAGTCAATGGTAAATGATATATAAATTCGGCAGATGACGTACCATCCTTACCATCACGACCGCAAACTCCTATTTAGTAGTAAAGATATCCTTAATGACATGGTATATAGCTCGTTGTAGCGGTTTGTCGGTTTAACGTTTCTGTAGCGGTTTGTCGACACGATGAGTACATGGCATGTATCTCTGTGGTACATAAAATGCGTGCACGAGAGAAACGAGTATGAGACGGTTAGACAGGGCAGCTGAGGAAAGGTCCCACATGGCCATGTGAAGCTATCTGAAATCCTGGAACTAATCACGTGATCGCAATTGTCAACCTCCCTCCCTTCTAGATTGATTCATTTCGATTTTGCGCAGTGAATGAATACTCTAATTGATAATCTAATCCAAGTGCGCCCAGTTGATCTCCTTGATTAATTATATGTTAGTCGATCCAGCCAAACCAAGGCTGATAAGATAAACCAAGCCAGGGATTCCTCTGTTAGTGGCACTACTCTACCTGCTCATTTTTTTCTTCTAATAGTAATACAAAATATCAACCGCAAATTAAGTCCACCAATTTTGCTGAAACGATTGATGATGAGTTAATTAATTACAGTAGAAGAGGCCCTAGCTAAGTAGCTTCTACTCCGTAGAAGGTGTCATCGTGTCCTAAGCTGCTGGCCACGCCACCTCAGCGCCCGTTTGTTTTGAATTTCATTTTAAGTGGAGTGGCAGGAAAATCCACGTACTCCCTTTCTTGTGCTGCTTTCGGGCGACCAAATGGCAGGGACGATGATGTCACTCTAATATAAATTCTAAATTCCAGTAAACATAAGGAAGCTTCTACTCCTAATTTGAATTGAGGGAAGATACCTGCACGTCACGGAGGGAAAATCTAATGAAAGAATAGTTGAGTCGTGTTTACATCTTTCGTCAGCGCTTAGGTAGCTAGCGGTTGTAGCTTGTAGGTTAGCCCATGTGGAGTGGAGCAGCTCAAATACATACATCTACTATTTGAACAGAACAAAACTACATGCATCATCATCATTGTATTTGTATGAGCCAAGTGTAAGGATGTAACATGAGGCAGCGACGTCAATGTTATAATTTTCATCTGAAAACGTGCTCTCTTCCTAGTTTGTAATTGCTATTCCGCCTGTTGCGGAATAGTTGTTGTGGTTTTAGTTCAAACTTCGACTAAAATCACGACAACTATTTTGGAACGTAGGGGATATTGACTTATAAAAGTATTCTTAGGCAATCCAAAATTCTCGTATGATTTTTTTTCTCCGGTATTCACGCGTAGTGGTTTGGTTCTGTGCCATGAAAGAAGGCAAATCAGTTGAACTGGCCTCGTATAAATAGAAGGAGATGATGCTATTCGGAACAAATATCGTACAAATTTCCTAGTGGTACTATTCAAATGCTAAGAGTGTTTGTTCCCGCTTACCTTCTTTGTTTCCTTTTTAAAGTCTTGCCTAGCTTCGGTCCTAAGGAATATATATTGTATAGGAGTTTCACACCGTGTAAATCTGCACGAAACTGTTTCATAAGGATGGCAATTTTACCCACGGGTACCGTACCCGCATGGGTAGGGTATGGACATAATTTTATACCCATGGGTAGTACCCGTACCCTACCCGTTAAGTCGTGGGAACAGGTACGGTTATAACCTCGTACCCGTGGGTATACCCATACCCTGCCCGTTTATATACCTTACACGTGGAGGTCCAACATTTATTCTCGTGAACTTGTGAACCTATGGTAAAATTGTCAATTTGAGTTGAGATAATTGTCATGTACTCAAATATATGTTACTGAATTGAGATAAATGTTTTTATTTTATAATTGTGTGAGCGATGAATGTTAAATATGTATAACATGTGTACTATTTGATCTACCGTTGGGTACCCAACGGGTATGGGTACCCATCGGGTATGGGTACGGGTAAAGTTTCATACCCGTGGGTACGGGTATGGGTAGAGTTTTGTACCCATTTGCTACACGGGTATGGATATGGTATTGCTCTACCCGCCCCATATCCTACCCATTGCCATCCTTTCATCAGAAGTTAATGTGCGTGCGTGCTCATAGATATTCTATATTTTCTGAACGGTAGCTATCTAGCATATTTAATAATATAACAAATTATATAGTGTTGGTACCTCAAATGTTAGCAAAGTCCAAGACCGGTCCCTCAACTTCACAATTTTGGTTAGTCAAATGTGAAAAACATCTACATGTTGTCCCTTTCTCCACTCAGAGCGGGTTTCATGATGACGTGGTGATAGGTTCGTAAACGACAGCACGGTCGGAATAGTATGCTATAAATATAAAAATGAAAGAAGAAGAAAATTGTTTCATTGAAGTCACTAAACATCATAGGGATTCATCACAAAATGCACAACAATAAAATTCAGCAATTTCTATATTTTATTACTTTCTAAAAATAGTATTTGTCAACAATTAATTTCGATGTATTATTGATTTTCGTATACTTCCTATTGTTTTCTTAGTTTTGAATTTCCTATTTTTAGTTTTTCGCTCTTTCTTGTAAATCTTTATCTTAATTTTTAGTCATTTTTCTTTGCTTAAAATTGTACTCTCCGTTCACTTTTATAAGGTATTCTAATTTCTTTTAAAAAATACACGTATCTAGACATATTTAGTGTGTAGATTAGCTCACTTTCCGTATTTAATCTATATTGAAATATCTAGAATGCCTTATAAAATTGAACGAAGGGATTATTTGTTTCAGCATTTTTCCTATTCTAAAAATGGAAAACATATTTTCGTTGTTACATCTTAACATGGTTCCACAACCGCTGTCTATTCCATATTGTATTATTTTGCTTGTTGATACTTTGGTCTCGTTTTTTTCCATATACTCAGCGAAACATCAAAAACAAAAATTAAAATAGCCCGTTGCCTTCTGTAAGAAAGAAAGCTGAGGAAAGGTCCGACATGGGCACATGGCCATGTAAAGCGGTAGCTCTAAAGTCACGTGATTGCAGTGTCAACCTCGATCTC
Source organism: Poa pratensis (assembly GCA_947311845.1). NCBI lineage: Eukaryota > Viridiplantae > Streptophyta > Magnoliopsida > Poales > Poaceae > Poa > Poa pratensis. The sequence continues at coordinate 37,089,368 of CAMZMU010000113.1, forward strand.
CCCCTTTTCCCTTTCTTCTAGATTGATTTGATTTGATTTTTCGCAGTGAATAATCTATTTTATGGTACTTATTATCCGAGTGCGCCAGTTGATGGATTAACTAATCAGTCAACCGCAAATTAACCGCAAATTGGTCCAGATAAACCAAAGTTAAGATTCCTCTAGTAGGAGTAGTACTACAAATTAACCGCAAATTAAGCAGGGAGTAATTGACTGGAGTAGGGTGATGACTAACTAGTTTGCCATGACAAGACTGGGTTTTTTTTTTGACTTTAGACTGGGTTTTATTTGACAGGGACAAGATTAACTAGCTTCTGGAAGGTGTTATCGTGTGCTAATAACCTGCCGCCCGGCGCCCGTCTGTTTTGAATTTCATTTAGTGGAGCGGCAGGAAAATCCACCTAGTATCTTTCTGGTGCTGCTTTTCGATTTTCTGATCTTTTAACCGTGTGTCATGATCCTCTACGCTCTTGTTCAAAATTATGTACGTTTTCCTTAGTAAATATAAAATTAACTACGAAAAATCTTGTTAAAGTTTCACCCGTTGAATACAGTAAAAGCAGCTGACCCTACATTTATCGTACTATGCCGGTTTTAGTTTCTCTCATCTCCATCAGTGTTGGCTCTTAGCATCTCTCCTATAAGATGGTGTATTTTTTAGAGGCAACTAACTCGTCAAAGTTTCATTTTTTTATTTCAGTAATCTCCGTCAGCTTTGCCTTTTAGAGAAAACTACACTGATTTCTAGTACATAGGCATGAAATCTATATAGTATACCCCATTTATACTAAAACTGGTTGCTTGAGTTTGATTCGATGGCAATATAAGTTTTAACGATTCACACATATGATCATGTCTAAGATAAGGGACCGTTTCATCATCTCTTCTCGTTTACTATGAGCGACATAGACAAAATTCCGATGTGTCGTGGTAAGAGAGGAGAACACGATGAATACTGGGAGCGGCATAATGGTACAACGTCGACGTACGATCTTACCACCGGAGAAATCAACAACTTTACGAAATTCTAATAAGCATAAGGAAGGTTCCACCACTGGTTCTTTTTTACCCACATTTACTATTTCCAGGAAAAAATCGTCTGGTTAGGCGAAAAAAGGTACTCCAAATTTGTAGCAGTATCTCCAAAATCCAATAGTCAGAAGGAAGCTTCTAGTAGAACCAGTTTTCCTTTCCTCGCTTTAATTTTCTAGTAACAGAACTAATAAAATGTGAAGACATAAACCTGACACGGTCTTTATGGTGGTGTGTTTGCGACCGGAGCAGGTAGGTTGTGAGGGATGTCTTTGCCCCTACATGGATGGCAGCGTAGTATGCGGATCAACCCTCCATCACCCAGCGGCGAAATTGCGAACTTGTTCGTGAGTGACTATATTTTGTCCATTTCTTGATTCTAGACTCCTATTTTTCTTTCCCCATGTACTATTTATTATTCCACATGAAGAAATCGGCAAGGCTAGTATGCATACCGGCAGTGGTACCATCTCCAAAATTCCCAATACCAATCGCAAGGAAGCTTCCAGTAATCCTACTACCATTATAAAATTTTCTCTTCCACGAAATCCGATGCGGCCTCCTCAAAGTCCGTCACCAACCGCGTCATGAAGCTACTACACATTTGGCAATTTCGTTCGAAATAGTAAAAGTCAACTGCAAACGGCGTGTCTTGACCGAGTGACGGAGTGAGTGAGTGGCGTCTCTTTCCTCCCATGTGCCCAGCTCCCTGATTACCACAACCAAAATCAAAGATCAAAATCAAGGAGCTGCATTTTTTTTTTTTGAATTTTTCATACTTGTATTCATACGGAAAACAAACCATTACAACGCCACATACAAGCAAAGAAAAAAAGAGGATACAGGAGACACTGCTGTGTCACTCCATCTTCAACCTCGAGGTCCACCGCCACGCGCGTCCTCCGCCGCCGGAGACGACAGAAGCAGCGACCGCCCGGCGACCATGCCCAAGGAACGAAAGAGCACCATGCCGAAAGGCACTGAAAAGCCGCAGAAGCCACCAGCTCCGACGAGCTGGCTGTGAAGACGGTTGTCCCCCATCGGCCGGGGCCCGGCCCCGAGCAGCTTCCGCCCCAGATCCGTGGCCTGCGCCACGGATCCACCGCCTGCACACCACCTTCCACCACCGCAGCCACCCTGCACCTCCACCACCACCACCACCACTCGCAGTACCCGGGGACGAACGAGGCCAGCAGATCCGCAGATCCCCGGCCTCCCGAAGTCGAGCGCGCCACGGCGGAGGCCCGAAGAACTCCGACGCAGGCGGGGGAGCGCGCCGACGCAAACCACCACACCGACAGCCTCGCCACCACCACAACGCCGCCGGCGGGCACCCTACCGAACCCTACACTATGTACAAGCCGAGATCCGGGGTTCCCCCGTCCTCCCGCCGCCGGAGCGGCCGGCGGAGGAAGAGGGAACCCGCGGCTCGCCGGCGAGCGAGGTGGGTCGACGGGGAAGGAGCCCAAAAATCGCCTTTATTCTCACTGTAGACAGGAGAGGGGAACGGCGAGCGAGAGTTTGATTTAGTCAAGGAGCTGCATTTGGAAGACCAAAGCAAAGCAAAGCGGAGTGATGCCCACCACAGCACAAGCAGACTGAGCACATCGGCATCAGCAGGAAGCGAGCAAACGCAGCTTTCTTCTTCTCCTTCCTCTCCTTCACACCCATCAACAAGATAGAAGATTACTAGTAGTTGGTCGTCCTGGATTCATTCGGGTCCAGCTTGGCCTGCGGACCTCCCCAAGCACCAGCTGCCTGCCTAATTCTTTCTTTCTTCGTGACTCGCTCTCAGCGGCAGCAGCTGTTGGCTGATCGAGTCTTCGTCTTCCCCGTGTCGTGCTTCCCTCCAGACAAACAAACACATAAAGTTCCAACATCTCGCCGGCTATTCCTACAGCCAGCCGTGCTAGCTAAGCGAAGCTAGCTCTACTTCATTCCTCGATTCGTTTCTTCCTCCTCCGGCCGGCCACGGCCTGCTCCCTTTTTGATTCATTCGTCGGTTCATTCATTCTTTCTCGGCCGAATCGCCTCTGGCCATTGCCGCCCAAGTCCTGCAGATACCAAGCTAGCTAGGGTCCACGCCCTGTAGCTGCACCTGCAGCCGGCCTTGCTTCAGCTACCTTCTTCGAGCCCAGCAGCGCGGAGGACCAGGAAAGATTTCATCTTTATTACTCAAGAGTATAGCAGAGCAGTGCCCAGCAGAGCAATAATGGCCGACGGCGGCCGCACGGACACCGGCCGGACGGGCCGGCACCGGAAGCGGCGGCTGCTGCTATCCAAGCTCTACACGTTCGCCGCCTGCGCGCGGCGGCCCAGCGCGGTGGACGACGAGGGGTCCCGGATCGGCGGGCCGGGGTTCTCGCGCGTGGTGCACGCCAACAACGCCGCAGCCACCGCCGCCGGCGACGGGTACTACTACCGGTCGAACAAGATCTCCACCACCAAGTACAGCGCCGTGACGTTCCTTCCCAAGTCCCTCTTCGAGCAGTTCCGCCGCGTCGCCAACATCTACTTCCTCATCACCGCGCTGCTCTCCTACTCCCCCATCGCGCCCTTCAAAGGCTCAACGGCGGTCGCGCCGCTCGTGCTCGTGCTCGTCGCCACCATGGTCAAGGAGGCTATCGAGGACTGGCGCCGCAAGCAGCAGGTATGCTGGAACACCATCATTCTTCTTCATCCGTTCTTGGATCTGAATCTGCATACTCTCAAGTCAATTCATCAGTCATGACATCATCATTTCTTTCTCTCGCGATTAATAAAACCCAGTCAATTTGGATAGGTAATACTAGTATGGCCGATTAAATCCACTTCAGCTAGATAACAGGACCAATTAAATCCGTTTCGGCAAATCTGGAGGCAGGGTTGGTGAACCAATCAATTTTGGCAGAATGTTTTGTTTTAGAGATGTCTGGTCCCATTTGGTTGGCACAGCAACCCCTCACAAGAACAATTCTTATGTGTTCTTTTAGGGAAAAGGTTTATGTGCTAATTTGGTCAGCAATTTATATGCTAACCCAGTCCAGTATCCCACTACTACTCTGACAAATTTGCCGAGAAATGTTGACTGTTTCTGAAAAACATTGGCTGTTTCTTGCTTACCACTTTACTGATGAAAAACAAACATTGCCTGTTTCTTTTCTTCTTCATCCAGGACGTTGAGGTGAACAACAGGAAGGTGAAGGTGTTCCAGGACGGCGCGTTCACTCAGACCAAATGGACCAAGCTCCGTGTTGGCGACATCGTCAAGGTGGAGAAGGACAACTTCTTCCCGGCCGACCTCATCCTCCTGTCCTCCAGCTACGACGACGCCATCTGCTACGTCGAGACCATGAACCTCGACGGCGAGACCAACCTCAAGCTCAAGCAGGCCCTCGACGTGACGTCCCATTTGCAGGACGACGACAGCTTCAGGGTTCGGGGCCGTGATACGGTGCGAGGACCCCAACGCGAACCTCTACTCGTTCGTCGGGAACGTCGAGATTGATGAACAGCAGCACCCGCTCTCGCCACAGCAGCTGCTGCTCAGGGACTCCAAGCTCCGGAACACCGAGTACGTGTACGGCGCGGTGATCTTCACGGGACATGACACAAGGTGATGCAGAATGCTACCAGTGTTCCTTCCAAGAGGAGCAAGATCGAGAAGAAGATGGATGGGGCCATTTACCTGCTCTTGTGTTCTCTCGTCCTCATCTCAGTCATCGGCTCGGTCTTCTTTGGCATTGCGACCAAAATGATTTGGTAAATGGCAGGATGAAGAGGTGGTACCTAAGGCCCGATGACACCACCGTCGTCTTTGACCCGAACAAGGCGGCGACATCGGCGGTGCTGCATCTCTTTACGGCCATGATCCTTTACGGGTACTTCATCCCGATATCGTTGTACATCTCCATCGAGCTCGTCAAGCTGCTGCAGGCGATGTTCATCAACAGTGACATCCATATGTATCATGAGGAGAGTGACACGCCGGCGCGTGCTAGGACGTCCAACTTGAACGAGGAGCTGGGACAGGTGCACACGATACTCACGGATAAGACCGGGACTCTGACTTGCAACTCCATGGAGTTCATCAAGTGTTCGATCGCTGGCAGCGTATGGGCGTGGGATCACCGAGGTCGAGAGAGCCATGGCGAAGAAGAAAGGTTCTCCCTTGATCGCCGATATGGAGATCGAAGCCTTTCAGTCCGAGGGGAAGTCTGCGGTCAAAGGATTTAACTTCGCCGATGAGCGTGTCATGGAAGGTAACTGGGTTAAGCAGGATCACTCTAGTGTGATCGAGATGTTCTTCCGGCTGTTAGCCGTCTGCCACACGTGTATACCAGAGGTCGACGAAGTATCGGGAATGTTTCATACGAAGCGAGTCTCCCGATGAGGCTGCTTTTGTTGTCGCGGCGCGGGAACTTGGTTTCACATTTTACCAAAGGACGCAGACCGGTGTTTATCTGCATGAGTTGGATCCATTGTCTGGAAAACAAGTTGACAGGTATGGGTTTTTTTACTTCATTTTTTCATGCAAAATTCAGGAGTGACCTGGTTGTAACACTGACTTTTACCTTTTTTTTGGCAGATTCTATAAGGTCTTGCATGTGCTTGAGTTCAACAGTACTCGGAAGCGGATGTCGGTAATAGTTAAGGATGAGAGGGGAAGATATTTCTCTTTAGTAAAGGTGCTGACAGGTTAGTAATACTACTACACTCTTCAGTAATCTGCTCTTGATGCAGCAAGCTGATGACATGATGCATCCACTCTTCCTCTCTGTACCTGTACGATGGCTATATCTTGACTTGTGCTGAACATGTGCAGCATAATGTACGAGAGGCTATCGAGCTCCGAGAGTAGTTAGTGAAGCGACGCAGCAGCACATAAATGAGTACGCTGATGCTGGTCTGAGAACGCTTGTTCTTGCGTACCGTCAACTTGAGGAGGTGGAATACGCTAAGTTTGACAGGAAGTTCACCGCAGCTAAGAATTCTGTCAGTGCTGATAGAGACGAGCTGATTGAAGAGGCCGCGGATTTGCTAGAGAGGGATTTGATTCTTCTTGGTGCTACAGCTGTTGAGGATAAACTACAAAAGGGGGTACCTGAATGCATTGACAAACTTGCCCAAGCTGGCATCAAGATATGGGTGCTGACGGGCGACAAGATGGAGACCGCCATCAACATCGGGTATACCATCTGTCCTACAAGTTTTGATGCTTTTACCGTATTTATTTAATAAACCTAAAATTCTGAATGCTTCATTTCGCAGATATGCCTGCAGTCTACTTAGACAAGGGATGAAACAAATTACAATCACGCTGGATACACCAGATATCATTGCCTGGAGAAAAGTGGTGACAGAGCAGCTGTTACAAAGGTAGAAAAATATTGCTGATTATTGTTACCGAGTCTATCTTTTTTTTTTTGGAAATGGAAGCTTTCTTTACCCCCGTCCTCTGCAAAAGATGCATACAGCCAACATCAAGTCTCCATCTAGTACATGGATCAATTCTTTATAATTATGATCTGCATTTTGTGTTAGTCTGGACAATTTCTATTGCAGTTTATGCTCTATCAGTTCATTTTGGTTTATAGTGCACAAAGTTAACACTGCCGTTTTTCAATATATTGCAGGCATCAAAGGATAGCGTTGTACAGCAAATAAATGAGGAAAGAAACTAAAAAATGCATCTGCCAGTGATGAATCATTTGCTTTAATCATTGATGGTAAATCGCTGACATATGCGCTCAAAGATGATACCAAGGGCATGTTCCTTGATCTTGCGATCGGGTGCAGTTCAGTCATTTGCTGCCGTTCTTCTCCAAAGCAGAAGGCTCTTGTAAGCTCAGCTTCACCTTAGAATTGCACTTCCATCTAGGAAACAGGAGTGGATTCTAAACTGCTATCTTCATCTCTGTTGTAGGTCACTAGGCTAGTCAAAGCCGGCACCCATAAAGTTACGCTGGCAATTGGTGATGGTGCGAATGATGTAGGCATGATTCAGGAGGCAGATATTGGGGTAGGAATCAGCGGTGCCGAAGGGATGCAGGTTTGATATTGCCACTCACTCATGTATTACTGAAGTAGTTTAACTGAGTGAAAGCTACTACGTAGCATCTAGGAAAAAAAATCTAGTGTTCTGATCAGCTCTCTCTCAATCTCAGGCTGTCATGGCGAGCGATGTTTCCATCGCGCAGTTCCGCTTCCTCGAGCGTCTGCTACTTGTCCATGGGCATTGGTGTTACAGCAGGATCTCGTCAATGGTACGCGATACAGTTATTGGCATGTGTACTACTATTCTATTTATGAACCATGCAGTTTGGCTGAATGTCTCCTTGTTTTAATGGATCAACAGGTATGCTTCTTCTTCTACAAAAACATTGCGTTCGGCGTGACCTTGTTCCTGTACGAGTGCTACACGTCATTCTCTGGCCAGACTTTCTACAACGACTGGTCAATGTCGCTCTACAATGTCCTCTTCACGTCGTTGCCCGTGATCGCTATGGGCGTGTTCGATCAAGATGTTTCCGCTCGGTTTTGCCTCAAGGTACGTACATATATAGTAATTTATGAAAGTTAATGCTGAATGGAAAAGAAGAGAAATTCCTGACTGTTTCTGGAAACACAATGCAGTACCCAATGCTCTACCAGGAGGGTCCTCAGAACCTGCTCTTCCGGTGGTCGAGGCTCCTAGGATGGATGCTGCACGGCGTGGGCAGCGCCGTGATCATCTTCTTCCTCACCATCGCATCACTCAAGTACCAAGCGTTCCGCGGCAACGGCCAGGTCATAGACCTCTCGACCCTCGGCGCGACCGCCTACACGTGTATAGTGTGGGCTGTCAACATGCAGATGGCCATCACTGTGAACTACTTCACCCTCATCCAGCACATCTGCATCTGGACCGGCATTTTTCTATGGTACGTACTAGCGACAATAAAATCTAATCATAGGAACTCACTGTTCTTAATATCGATCACTTGTAATTTTATCAAACTGACACTCACCGTGCTGGCTGGGTGCAGGTACGTGTTCCTCCTGGCATACGGTGCGATCACGCCATCCTTCTCGACCACATTCTTCATGGTGTTCTCCGAGGCGCTGGGCGGCGCTCCAGCCTACTGGGTGGTGACCCTGCTGGTCTCTGTTGCGGCGCTCATCCCTTTCTTCACCCTGTCGGTGGTCAAGACATGGTTCTTCCCGGACTACCACAACAAGATCCAGTGGCTGCAGCACACGGCCAGGCACGATGACCCGGAGGCAGAGTTCGGCAGGGTCCTGCGCCAGTTCTCCGTGCGGTCCACAGGCGTGGGCGTGTCAGCGCGCCGCGACGCGAAGCTTGTCCGCGTCAACAGCAAGGTCATCCTCGCGGACTCGTCATTACATTCACAAGGTGATCACTTGGCATAGGATACTACCCTAGCAGCTCTCCTGTAAATATCAAGTGTTAATTTGGCCAGGTGTTAGAGATGAGGCTAGTCACGTTAATTAGGGTTTGCTCAACTGTACATGAGGAGGGGTATCGGTTTTGTTTGTAGACAGTAGCTACAAAGGGAGGTGAGGACTGTTGATGTACATTAGCTACAAAGTTTAGGAGATGACTCAATTTCTTCCCCTCATTATTATTTTGGGGTTCATTCTTCCCTTCTTTCTTTTCTTTTGTTCTTTAGCTACACAATTGGGAATAAAGCTTGTAATTTTATTTTTGTCCACGGAATAAATGGTGCCCCAGTTTGGGGTTGATATATTGATGAACATTTCTATCATTTCCTCCGCCTCGACATTTGTTTATTGAATGTTAGCGAACTATCCTACTTCCACTACTGGGCTGGGCTTGGGCTGCCACTACTGGGCTTGGGCTGCTGGGAAGATACGGTGGCAGCGACTACAAATATCAACGCAAGCGATACGAGCAAGCTAGCTTGGATCAGGACGGCTTCAGCCTCCTCGCTTCTGTCTCTTCTTCCTCCTGTATTCCTCTTCCTCCCTTTCTAATCGCTAGAACCTGGTCAATCCATGGCGTGTAATCCCTCTCACTGAGCAATCGAGCTGTGATACTAGTGTGTTGTTAACATTTGGTATTCAGAGCCATAGGTCCTCCACCTTTTTCTCCACCAAAATTTTCCCCACCCATCTCAATCTGAGCCACAAATTCCCCACCACCATTAGAAATTTTTCTCCGATTTGTTCATTATGGCGGATGCAGAGCGTGTGCGGTTGGTCCAGGATGCTTTTTGGCGAAACGAGAAGCTACGGCGTCGCCTCCAGCTCGCGGAAGACATGGCGAGGCGTGACCCTGTGTGGGCGGAGAAGATGGCAAGGCGTCATGCTGAGTTCAACGCGAAGCGCTCCGCCCTTGCTGCAGTGACCACGACTGCTCCCACGCCTGAGGTGACCACCACCGGCGCCTCCGTGCCGGACTGGAGGGACCAGAGAGCTAGGCGTCACGCAGAGTTGGAGGAGAAGGCGGCACGGCGTCAGGCCGAGTTCACCGCCCTCATCCCGGCCATCGCGGCGCAGGCGGCAGCAGAGGTGTCGGCGGCCATTGCAGCAGCGTTCCGGGATGCACGCGCAGAGCACCACGAGGATCTCGCTGCTAAGGTGCCCACCACCTGTTCGTCGGAATGCTCAAGTAAGAACGCCCCTGCATCTGTGTCAGTGACCATCTCGTCTACAGCCTCAAACTCGTCCACGACCATCTGCGGCGTTGTCCCCGAGCTCGCTGCACCTACCGTCAGCGACAAGGCAGTCGACATGGACATTCCGGGTGACACTGCACCTACGGCTACCATCTACTTGCCGGGTGGCCCTGACCCCACCACCGACGGTGAAGACACCGTGTCCGTGTCCATGACTCCCTGCAGTGCGCCCCCATCCTTCAATGCACCTCTAGACGAATTGCCAAGTCCGTGGAGTGCACCGATGGGCGTTCTAGAGCTCTTCAGGTTATCGCCCTCCACTTGTTCCACTGATTGCTCATGCCACCGTCTCGAGTTGCCCCCAAAGCTGCTACAAAAACATACGACGAGTTCAATGTTGTTTCGTCAGGGAATGGAATAGCGCCATGGCCACCACCCAGCTGCACTAGTGCAGGAGCAGCTCTAATCCACGGACATGATTTATTCCAGCACGCGCAGCAAAATCGTGGCAACAAATTTTCAGTTAAGGGCCGTAAGGGGGATTGGTATGCAATATTTCTTGAGGTGGAGCTAAAGCCTCCATGGCCTTCTCTTGGTGTGTGCACGAACCTGCCAATGGGTCATCTCTTATCTTCTTTGGGATCCATCACTGTTAATGATAACAGCAGTCATTATGCAAACTGGTGCTTGTATGATGTATTCTGGAAGCTTTCCAGATGGTGGTCACATACAGAATGTGTTCGGCCAGCTAATGCAATTCTTGATGTATCTTCCTGGCTGTGGATTACGAGCAAACATGGCAAGGTGCAGTTCCAAAGTTCCTCTCCACTACTTCCAGTCAATTGCCACACAATGGCGTATTTTCCACTGTCTAGAAGAGCTCAGATGAATGTGGAATCTAATTGTGGAATATCACTGAAGTTGTTTGTCTATTGTCGATGCCCAGTTCTGAATAGTGCCCATACATGTCCTTGGATTGCTGGGCTACTTCCTCCATGTGGTCTTGAGAGTGATGTTGTTTTGATGCTAATCTATCAGCTTCCTGTGCCTTATCTCCAATTATTCCCGGGACTACTTGGTGCAGTGCAAGGGTATATCATCTCTAGCTCCAGTGCATTCCTTGCCATGATAAATGGAGGACTAGAAGTACAACAACATTATACTTGTATGATGGTCCTGTCGGTAGCTGTCTGCAAGGGTTGGATTCATTATCATATTCTGCAAAATAATACTCATTATCCTGAGATGACGCAATGGTCGTTCAGTCAGTCACAATTGCAGTCTGCATTCCAGTTTTCCACTCCTGGACATATACTTTCCATTTCTTGTGCATTGGTGCAATGGAAAAATCCATGGTCAATTCGTCTTGTATCATTGAAATTCTGGTTTCCTTGTTGCCATGTTGAGCGTAAGTATCGCGAGAATTTTCAGTGGACCATTGCATGGTTATTCAGCTGTCAACGATTGGAGATGACTGAACTTACTCCATGGCGTTCCTGGGAATTGTTTCCCTGCATCTATGCGGTGACTAGTTTGCTTGGTGCTTTCCACATCTTGACCAGCTCGGTTGTAACCTTGCAGGGCATCTATTCCAAATGCAGTCACTACTTTGAGGTACACATATTGGATCAAATCTGTATAATGTTCAGTACATCAATAATTTTGCATGCTGGGAAGTTATATCGGCTATGGGGACTGTACTCTAGCTGTGACCGGTTCCTAACTGAAGGTGCAATATGTTTTGGCTCTCAACTTTTGGAATGGAAAATTCCATGGTACATTGCCTGGTTGCTTGTGAAACCATCTTGTGCTCATATGAACTTTGGAGGAACCGGAGGTCTAATCATGCATTTTCCTGTCAAGACTTTGGGACTCCACCCAACAAAGAATGCTACAAATATTCTGGGTGCTGATATATATGGTCAGAATTGGCAAAACAGTACCAAATGGCAGAATCCTTCTCGCTGTAATGGATGGAGTTTCCTCAATGAGCCTATACTCTTCCTTGGCATGCACTTATTGGCGCGTCCAGTGGAGTTGAATGGATTCGGCGAGTTGAAGAAATACTGGGACCCAGGTGGCGTCGAGCTGCGGCCATCTGAGACGGGGTTTGTTATGTGGCTTGTCATGCCGTGGGATCCAGGCGGTTTGACATGTCGTAGGCTTGAGGTCAAGCCGAAATTTAAGAAGGGGGAATGTTAGCGACCTATCCTACTTCCACTACTGGGCTGGGCTTGGGCTGCCACTACTGGGCTTGGGCTGCTGGGAAGATACGGTGGCAGCGACTACAAATATCAACGCAAGCGATACGAGCAAGCTGGCTTGGATCAGGACGGCTTCGGTCTCCTCGCTTCTGTCTCTTCTTCCTCCTGTATTCCTCTTCCTCCCTTTCTAATCGCTAGAACCTGGTCAATCCATGGCGTGTAATCCCTCTCACTGAGCAATCGAGCTGTGATACTAGTGTGTTGTTAACATTGAACCCCTAAACGATGGAGCTCCTTGGGTTGTGTCTTGGTTTGAAGCACCGGCTGTGTTGAAAGGGACAATGATTTTGCCCTCACAATAAGAAAAATAATGGAACTATACGAGAACGGTGATTTGGAACTCGGGCTCCATGGAGCCCTTTTTTTCAAAAAAAATTCAAAATTTGAAAACTCATCAAAAAAATCTGAAAAAATCATGCACGTACCTGAGCATGGTACGCACCGCCGTGAATTTTTTCGCACCGAAATGACATCGTATGCGCCCTGTGCAAAAATGACAATTCGGACAGAATTGTCATTTTTGCACAGGGCGCATACGATGTCATTTCGGTGCGAAAAAATTCACGGCGGTGCGTACCATGCTCAGGTAAGTGCATGATTTTTTTCAGATTTTTTTGATGAGTTTTAAATTTTGATTTTTTTTTGAAAAAAACAGGCTCCATGGATCCCGAGCTCCAAAAGGACTTTCCGGGAACTATACATGCTACTCCATCCACTCGGAAAAAGTTTGCGTTTTTGACAATGACATAATATCGAACGCGAGAAACACACAAAATCATTTTTCAAGTATTGTAGGGATCATTATATCTTTTTGTACATAAAGATCAGGGAAGAATCTCATGTATGATTTGACTGTCTGGCTGTTTTTAGAGCCTAAGAATTGACTGGTCAGACTGATCTGATGATGACTGGCCTGAAAGCAACTACCAGGAAGATACTTCCCATTCTTGCACGGCAAACCATACATTAGACATTAGGTCAAGGTCACTGGTCTCTGTTCTCCTTTCATTTGTCCCATCTTCTAGAAGAAGCCATGCATGGAGAATTGTCCACAATTAGGTGGACAGGTAGGTCGCCGTCGCCCGAGGAAGAAGATGTCATCAAAAGTACACGTGGCGAAAACATCCTCTGAAGAGTCACACACTAGACTGAAATTGTACATAGCCAGAGTTGGGCAAACTTCCAAGTGTACTAGGGAGCTTAAAAAAACTATTTTGTATTCATCAGGAAAATCCAAAACAAAAACTTTTCGCATGTGAATGACTTAAATTCATTTCCAGATTTAAAATTTTGTGCAAAATCGTAATTCATTTGCAAGCTATGCCAAAAATTACATATTCAATAATCGATCTTTTGAATTTCTATTTCTCCCAGACCGCAAATACGTTATTTTTTTTACAATACTTGGTGGCACATGACTCTCACTCTAATTTCTAATGACCCTACGAAAATTTGAGGTTTTAGTGTTTATATCAATTTGAGTTTGGACCTTTTGCGTTTATATCTTCAGTTAATTTGTAGCATGTTACTGACCCCTACAAAACAGTATACGGGTCATCCACATGGAGTAATTCTTTTCTTGGCTATTGGACATATTTTTGCTTACATCGTAGGAGCCATTTGGAATTATTATTCTTACAGCAATATAGGTTTTAAAAATTGTACATGTTAGATCTCGATATTTATCATACATAGAGATACAAATTCCAGTATCAAGAATATGAACACATTTCATCACAAAATAACACTCCACATCAGTTGTTATTATCCGCAGAAAAACATTTTTTCCAAACCTTTTCATGGAAATGAGGATACAAAATATTTTTTAATTCGGAGTGAGTATCCCCACCAGGGTGCTGGTGTTCACTATTCACATAGCTTTTCTCAAAAAAAGGTTTAGAGTGAATTCCAGTTTTTAGCCCCTAGTTCGACAATTTTGACTGAAGTTACTCCATTTAGTAAGTTTTCATCCTAATTACCCCATTTAGTAAACGTTGTGCCAAATTTTACCCCTTCAATTTTTTTGAGCGATTGATCAATAGCTTGTCCTGACCGTCAGGTAGAGGTGGTGTGCCATGTAGACTATTTTCATGTCCTCTGGTACAACCCGGAGGACAGTTGGACGAATCCGCTTCGCTCAACGCGGCGTCGCTCCAGAAGTTGTCGATCATGTACCATGGCAACCCTGGTTACAGCCGCCAGGGTGGCGTAGTTCGGCCAGCTAATGTTTATCAAGGCGAACACGTGCAGTGGGACACTAGACTCAGCTAATCGATTGATCAACTCTCTAGTCCTAGTTGTCTTTAGCATGTAATTTTTCTATCTGCGCGCTCTGAACCAATTATACTAGGACATGTTTAGTAAAGGTTTTTACACCTTAGAGCTCATTTAACGGTGCTCAGTGCTCCTACTCATCCCATCATCACTCTCTTTCACTATTCGCGCAGGCGCGTGCTCATCTGATTTTGGGCTGCCGTGGCATGGCTGCTCTGCTCAGTGCTCCTACTTTCAGTTTCACTTCCATTCAATGTTATTTTCTGAACAGATTCCAACGACAACAACTCTGGATGACCCAGAATTTTCTTGGTGTGCATAATAAAAATTTAGATGGGGTAACAATTGGCTCAACTTTTACTAAATGGGGTAATTAGGACGAAAACATCTTATATGGTGGTAATCTCTACTATATAATATTGCTTGAGGAGGTGTTGGTGCGTTTTTCACTTTTCCGGTTTTACCCCTGGGTTTTGGGCGAATTTACGGCCGCTGCCACGCCAAGTGAAATCCCGTACGTCGTCTCGTACGTCGTGGTAGTTTTTCAGTTTAGCCCCTTACAATTTGTACAATCAACCCGTAGTCCAAACCCTATCCATCCGATCCCCTCGTGTTCTTCTATCTCAGCATGTTCTTACTCGGGTGGAGGCGAGGTCGGGGAGGATGGTGAGATCCCGGCGGCGGCTGGAGGGGAGCGGGCGACGTGGTGAGGGGAATCAGTTGTGTGTGTTGTGATGAGGCCATGGTCGGTCGTGCTGGTGGAGGGCGACGGCGGCTGGTAGCCTGGCGCGGAGAGGAGGCCGGGGTCGTGGTGATGCAGGACGGGGGGGGGTCGAGGTGCAGGACGGAGACGGGAACAGCGCCTCGCCCTTGATCTCATCCAGTCCCCCGTGATCTAAAGCCCCATGGCGGGAGCCGAGGGCCATGCTGGTGCGGGGAAGCTGCTGGCCTGGGCGCTCGCCAATGACACAGCCGTCGGCGCGGACTGGACGGTACGCGATGTGGAACGGTTGCTGTTTATCCAGCAAGCCAGGGCTTCGGCAAGGAAGGCGCCGACTTCGGGGAAGACAGCGTGTATCTGCCTGCGCCCCTTAGGTACCCCGCCGAACGACAGTTGGTCATGCTCTGAACAAGCTGTGAACGAGCTGATTGCTAATCCACTGCAACTGACTGCACTTGTGCGAGCTAATCTCAGAGACCTGTACGAATACCACTTCAGCAGTGAGGCTTCAGATTATGTTGGGACAGTGAGAGTGAGCACTTCTCACGAGTTCTGCTCTCTTGCGACAATAAGAGTGAGCACTTCTCACCTATCTGCACAAAGGTTCGTTGATTCACGTGAAGACTAAAGAGGACTAGCAAACATGCCCGTGCGTTGCTACGGGTTTTATCAATTCACAGGTTATGCCCGTGCGTTGCCTCGGGACTTTATAAACAAAATTATACCACACATGTAACATGAAAACACAATGCAGTTAAAATATTTGACATTTCCATGGCAACACCGTTCCACGTGATGGAAACAGCATATAGATCCATCTGAACCTTTATAATTGTTTCTATGGTAAACAGAAAAGACAATAATCTGCATGACGGAACCACAAATAAGAACATATAAGTTCATACCTAGAGGGGTCATATTTTGACTGAGCGTTTCAAGTTAAACGTGTAACTCATTAATCTCGATCAGTAAACAATCTCACACTAAAACTCGGCTTAGCTCGTTAGTCTTCGAGTCATAAAGGAAATAGCATATAGATCCATCTGAACCTTTATAATTGTTTCTATGGTAAACAGAAAAGACAATAATCTGCATGACGGAACCACAAATAAGAACATATAAGTTCATACCTAGAGGGGTCATATTTTGACTGAGCGTTTCAAGTTAAACGTGTAACTCATTAATCTCGATCAGTAAACAATCTCACACTAAAACTTGGATTAGCTCGTTAGTCTTCGAGTCATAAAGTTCTTTTGCTCCCTCACTTCTCAAGCCTCTTCTAAGGTGATGTTGTAGCTTTACTCGATCTCATAAAACATGATAGGATGATAAAACAGAAGTCGTGACCATACCTAGAAATAGAAGTTCTTCCTTTTTGAAGCTTTTTAAACTTAGAAATATTGGACACTTACGTGTATGTTATATTTAGAAATACATTTGAGCTAGCGTTAAAGTAACATTTGAAAGATAGATACAAAAATATCTAATATACTGCCTCGAATTGCTCAGTATATCACCTCACGAGAAGAACCTAAGTTTTAGTAAAAGCAACATTTGAAAGATAGTTACGGAAATATAAAGTAGTATATTTTAATCTTTTCTCCATGAAATCCAGACTACTTTTATCATTTGTAGGAATATTCTATAAATGGGGAATGCTTCTAGCACCGTTAAATATATTTATAGAAGACTTCAAACTGAAGCTAGAAAAATAATGGAAGGGAATAGTCTGATTTTTTGACAGTTAAACCGGCTGAGAAGCTTGTAATTCAAAATCAGTGGTAAACTTCACCAAATGGTTGGATTAAAATTAATTTGGATGGTGCTTATCATGCCAACACAGAAAGGGGAGGCTGGGGATGTACTGGTAGCTGATCATCGAGGGGCTGCCTCCATAGCTGGCAAAATTGCAAGTGGGATGTGACTTCACACCAATCTCACGTCCTATCCCACCATACAAATCCACTTATCCCGAGCCCAGTAAACCCACGGACAGCCCACATAACCCATTTTACGGTGGCTGAGCGATGCTAATAAAAACACTTACGGTGGCTGAGCTAGCTCCTCCCAAATCTCAGATCACGAGGCACACCACGGCAGCTCCCTAGCGCTGCCGGCCGGTCTCCCTAGCGCATCCCCTCCTCCTGCCTCTCCTGCCGCTCCACCCTGCTCGCGACGATGACCTCGGCGCCCTAGATCTGTGGGATTCTCCGGTGACTGCTGCGGCCGCGGCTGGATCAACGGGATCGATTCGGATGGGCGCTCGGGGATGCCACCGGCGATGGCGTCAGCAACCCAGGTGCGGCCATCCTAGTGAGCCTGCGCCGCTTCGTCGAGGTCGCCTGGTACGCCATGCTCGTGCGTGCTGCCGATCTCGGCGTCCTCTCGTCCGCCACCGTGCGCTGCAACGGCATCACGCGCGACTGTCGCCGCAGCGCCGTTGTTCTTCATCGGGCGATCTCGGCGTCGTCCAGGCCGCCACCGTGCGCTACAACGGCAACATGCGCAACGCCGTCGTTCTTCACCGGGCAACCTCGGCGTCGAAATAGGATGAGTACCGTACGTTGAATTGGGGATTTCTTTTTCTCGGGTTGACCGAACCGACCGTTTCGTTTCACTTGGCGGTGGCAGTGTGGGTAAATTGTCCCAAAACTCAGGGGTAGAATCGAAACTTTGAAAAACGTACCAACACCTCCTCAAGCCATATTATATAGTAGAGATAGCAGATTGTTTGTCAAAGGAAGATGAAGCATATGGAGTGGCAGACTTTTCTTGATTCGATTAGAATTAATGAATATCCCATGCATGTGTTTCTAATTGGTTGCAGAGAAATACGAGCAAATTAGAATTAATCAAGTTGTCTGGTTAGAAGTAGAGCCCTCTACCTATTTGTTGATTTGCCTATTAGAACCGAACCTTTTCAGTGTTGTTCATTCCTATATAAGAGCATCCTTTATTATCTTGTATATTTTGCTAGCTTTCGATCTCTGTTCCTCCTATTTAGCAGCTCTAATAGAGAAAGATAAAAAGTTTGAATAACTGAAATCATCAATATGCTTTTGCTGAAACGCAAGCCCAAAACTGAATAATAGCAGTTGATGTTTGTACGCTATACAAATTTCATACTTGATTGCTAATTATTTCTTTGTATCTTATAGAAACGTAAGACTAATACAACAAATGACTACTGATAATTAAATGTCATGTTCGTTATCTGCTACTAGGGTGCTCTTTTTATTTGAGGTGTCAAATCATCTACATATGCTTGCTCTGCATTTTCTGTTTCCAATTTCCAGAAATTGCAACTGTACATATTTTGAGTTGGAGATCGACGTATTCAGATTATGCATATTGTAGTCTTTGAAAGTTAGACACATAAAGCTGTATTTGTGGCATTCGTTGGACGATTTTCTGGTACAAGAAATGACATTCATATGACAATTATAACATATCCCCGTTGCAACGCAAGAAAATGCAGTCGGAGCTGCCATTTCATTTGTCATAAATTGCTTGTACAGAGTACAGAAAGAGTATAAAAAGATCTAACAGCAACTAAGTTAAGCTAAACAGATGAAGCAAGTTGTAGGTGAATATTATTTGCTATTTCCTCAAAACTGTTTAGTTGTACACAATGTTAAATAGTTTTTCGTACAATACTCAAGGCTGGGTGAATACTTGAAAGTTTTTATTTCAGTTGGCAATATCCAGATAATATTATGTCTATAACTCATATATTAACTCTGCAAAGTGGTGTTGGTCTAATTGCACCAGTTTTTCTATTGTGTTTCTTCAATGTGGGTACGCTGAGCATGCGAGAACAAAAATTATATTTGTTGGATGTTCACATTCTTACTTTCTCTTATGAGTCGCCAAAGTTGTGTTACAAATTTACGGTGAATCTCTGACAAGCGACCGTAGATTCAAGGGACAATCTAAAAGATGGATGAGAAGGAATGCATTTGAGTTTGAACCAGAGGTGAAAATACTTGGCTACAAGAGAACCGAAAGGAGGCACGACACAAAGTCAGTAGTGAGGTGAACACAATAGTTAGCTTGTGAAAGACAATCGTGTTCGTCGTGTCGTGACAAAATGACGCAATAGGCAACTATTTGTTATTGATGCCCTTTTAGGAAAAGAGATATTTTTGTCGTTATTTTTCACACTGTAGCAACGCACGGGCATTCTGCTAGTTATTGTCAAAATTTTCAAATTAGGGGGTAAAAACTGAAATTTACTCAAAGGTTTATAGAGCATCTCAAAGCTTTTTTCTTTTGAGTGGTAAGAGCTGGTATGGAAACTTGACAGGAGAAGGAAGCGGCCCACATGCGACAAGTAACTGGGCTGCCGGAGCCTCAATCCCAGACCACCGCCAGCCTCCATGGCTCCCGAGTTCCGACCTCGCCGCTATTGCCTCCCTGCCCTACCTCGCCGCCGCCGCCGCCGCCCCATCCCTCCCGGCCGGCCTCCGCCGATATACCTCACCTGCGCCGCCTTCCCTTGCACCCCTCACTGCGCCACCGCATGGTCCTCCGCCGGCGACGGTACGCTGCTCCCGCCTAATGCATCTTCGAACCTATACGTGATTGCTGTGCCAACATTTTGTTCTCAGTTGAGCTGTGCACCAAATGATAATGCTTTGTGCACTCATTTAGACGGACCCATATGATAATCTCCAAAAATTGAAGACCACGAAAAATTTACATTCAGTCACTAAAATTGATGATTGCCATTCTTTCTTACATATATGCTTTTTGTCTCCTGCAACTGTGCCGTGCATATATCATGGAAATCTTAGTGTGTTATTAGGATATCTCTGGGAGATGCAACAATGTACTGGTAATCCACCACCATTCCACCGAAACCATGTTCGGAATCGACAACTGGCTCCTGCCTATCATCTTGTTATGTCTCTGTAGTAGTAGCAGCAGGCCGTTTTCCATGATCTCAGGACAATATATTGCATATGCTTTTGCTTTCCTGTGGCCATTTCCAAAATCCCAACACTAGAATATCACAAGGAAGCTTCTATCACTACTGTTAATTAGCTCCAAGAATTTCGATGCAGCCACAGAGCCACCAACTGTAACAACCCTGAATTTTTCCAAGTAAATTCGTTTTTTTTTCAAAATTCAAAGTTTTTTTTCTTCTTTTCCTTGCTCTGTTTCTCCTGAAGCCACTTCTCTCTTTAGGCCCTTTTCCTTTGTCTTATTTTTCTGTAGCCCACCAGTCCAGTAAGAAGGTCAACCACTCTTTTTCCCCATCGACATATCCCAGCTGCCGTTCCAGTGGGATCCAGCTTCAGTGACTTTGAGCACAAAAGTCTAGCTGTGACTTTGCTCTCATCTCAGCCATCTAAACTTGATCCAACGGATAGTAAAGAGTGAACATTTTTAGACTAAAACTTAAAACATTATTTACTCACAAACTGTATGTCCAAATACGACGAAACTTTGTCCTAATGCATACTAACGAATATGTGATTTAATAGAATTTTTTCAATTTTTCTGAGAAATTTGAATTTTAAGTTCAAATTTGTGTAGTGAATTTAAAAATGATGTTTATTCACAAATTATTTGTCCAAATACGACGAAATTTTCACAGTATGCATAGTATAACATATAAGATTTACTGGAATTTTTTCAATTTTTTCTAAACATTATACAGTGTACATCTAGTGCAAAGTCACCGCTAGACTTTTGTGCTCAAAGTCACTCAAGCTGCATCCACAGTGCTCCGCCACCGTCGCCGCACTCCTCGGTCGCCTCGCCGCCACCTGAAAAAGAGAGCTGAATAGCCACGCGTCGCTGCATCCTTTGCGCCGTCCTGCACACTCGCACGAACCGCCTCACCTCTCTCTCAGCGCCGCACTGCGCAAGCACGCGCAGGCAAGCGCGCCTGGTCGCCGAGACGCCTGACGCCGCCACGACGATGCCGTGCTGGAGGAGATGCATCAGAAGGTTCATCCGCCGTCCGCTGGAACCGCCTCAGTCATCCGTCGTCCGTTGGAACCGCCTCAGTCAACCGACCTCTAGCTGAACCGAATCTACCACCCTATAAGTTCTCGGTCAGTGCTTTCCCTGTCCATTTTTCGTCAAGCTCAGTCCTCTCTAGCACTATCCAGGTTCATATGGTCGTAGTGATGTACCCTGCTGTTCAGTAGCAGCAGGTGTTCAACACCATATTCCTATATCAGGTTACAGGTAGCAGTCTGGTCAATCCAGTGTCCCTGCCATGGCCGACCTTGTCACCTGTACCATATGCTACTTTTCTTCAGAAAATGGAACTCTCTCTCTCTCTGCTGATCACGTCCATACCCTCGGTTGCTGCTGGCATGTTTTGCCGGCGACTCAATCGTCGATTTCGTAGCAGCCAGAGTAGTCTGTCTTCCTGAAACTGAACCGAACTGAACCTTGTGTTCGTTCTGGGCAACGACACCACCACATCAGTTAGCTAGCATGGATTTCTTTTTCCTTTAAGCCCAATCCAATGAAACACTACAAGTCAATGAAAGCCTAGCCCAACACCATGAAACCATATTTCCACATCTTTTGTACCAAAACCTGAAATCTATTTCCAGTTTTAGTAGTACTAATTTCAGAATTACTTGTATTTTGTTCCTAGCTTACATTTGATGAGCTGGAACTTATTTGTGTTTAAATTTGCTTGCAATAGGACACGCTAACGATGAGTACATATACGAGGAGGGAGTGCAAGGTGAAGACAATTCTCAGCTACTAGAAGACCAAAACCAGTGCAACATAGGAGGCAAGTCACTGTTATTGATCATTTTCAACCCACATGCCACATATGATAAATAGTACTAGCTAGTTATTTATTTTCCTGCATGATATTTAATAACCGACTTATTTTGGAATGACATGCAATTTAGTTAATTCCCATCAATAAGCCTGATTGCTTCCATTGGCTATGTTGCCTTGAAACCTAGGAATAATATCATTTGCGACTGGTTTTTAGTAATGAGAGCTATACTATAAGTAGTGTTGCTAGACTAAATCTTGGAGCATGAAGTTTTATGAAAAAGATAATTGCCGACGGTTGGGGACAGAGATTATGGAGCCTTTCATGTATTGATCGTGTCTCCATACCCCAAACCGTAGAGTAAGGGTAATGTGATGGATTGCCTTACTCGTGGCAGCATAGGGCCAAGAACCTCATGCCAAGTGAGAAACATAGAACTCGCTCAACCACTTGTTTGCCTTGTCAGACCCGGCCTAGTAGTCTGCTCTATCCGATGGACAACTACAGAATGGCTTGCCTTTCCTTTTCTCTGGGAGGCCCGCAGAAGCACTTAAGTGAAAGGCCTCATTGAGGAGTCACAACGGAAATACACTCAAGCCCCGGATCGCGAAGTTGACACTTGGCCAGTCGGCTCCCGGGAGGCGAGTGATCTCGAGTTTCCGGGTAGGGACTTCAAAAGGTAGAGCAGATAAAAAGCCTTGTTATCCCACCTCTGTCGGCACACCGATGGGCGTGTGTTATACTGCAGTGACAAGAGGGGTGTGGGTATCTTGTGGGTAAAGCTGAGCAACTCTGCAGAGTCAAATCAAATGGTATTCGAATACGCCGTGCTTCCGGTTAATGAAGCTGTGTTTTGGGGTGATTCCCAGTGCTAAGGCATGAGTAGAATTTTGGTAAAGCTAGTTAAAATTGTGGCGATAACCTGAAAAGGTTATTAATATAACTCTTTTACTGGAGCAAATGTTTGAACAAAGGTTTTACCTAAAAGATGGAGATTAGAGCTTGCATCCACCATATACTTAAAACCCTATGAGCCTTCTTTGTATCCAAGCATGTAGCTAAGTAGGCTTTCCTTTGTGACTTGCTGAGTACTTTATGTACTCATGGCTGTACCAAACAATTCTCAGATTTACCGGAAGGAGAAGGACAAGTTTATGAAGGGGAGTATCCCGATGGAGATGACTTTGAGTTCTAGGTCCCATCCGCGCTCAAGGATGCCTGTGGCGTGTAGTTCTTTTTGTTGTAATGTAAATTTTGGGCTGAGACGCCCCTACTGCTGTAAAACATATTTCATGTTCTGTAATAAAGTTGAAGGTTGTGCGCTGTGCTGGCAATGTAATCACTTTGTGTTCGCAATTGAGAAACTCCTGGGAATTGCGAGCATTTCATCACAGCTCCGAAAATTCGGGGCGTGACACCAACTGCATGCTCCTTGGCAATTAAGTTCGTTGCAAATACTACAACTAAACAGACAGCCACGGCGTGTTTTGACTGAGCGAGCACTACTGGTCTCTCTTTCCTCTCATGTGCTGCCTTGGATCAAAAGTAATGGAAATAGAGGTTAAACTAAATCAAGCAGCACTTTCTTCTCCTTCCCCGCATCTACCATACAAGTTGCAATGTTGAATTAGTCGTTGTTTGTCCAGCTTGGCCTGCGAAGCTTACCAAGCAGCAGCCTAAGAGCATCTCCACTCGCCGTCAAAGCCCCCCCCCCCCCCCCCCAAAAGGCCTTTGGGGCGCGCCGAGCCAAAAACGGCTTCCACTCGCGCCCCCCAAAGGCCCATTTCGTCTGGGCACGCCCCAAATTTCGTCCGGCGCTACCGGCCCAACCCCCTTCTCTGGGGCCGTGGTGGTAGCGCCGGACGAAATGGAACACGTCGTGGGGCCGCCATGTCATAGAGATAGAGGAAGGCTAGTGGTCTTCGTCCTGGTCGCCGCTATGGCGCGCCGCCCGAAGCCGCGGAGTGCCGTCCCGTCCCGTCGGCCACGCGGCGCTGCAGTAATTTCCCACGCGCCGGCGTAAATGCGAGCCACCGGCCCAGCTACCTCGCCGCCGCTGTTAAAAAGCCGTGCCCTCCCTCGCACTCGCCGCATTCCAAACCCTAGCGCATTCCAAACCCTCGCCACCACCAAATCGCCGCCAATGGCGTTCAACAAAAGGCGCAGCGGCGCCGCCGCGAACGGCTTCGGCCCGCGATATCTGCTCAAGCACGAGGCGGAGGCGCTCTTCCGCGCATGGTATCCGTGCCCGCCGGACATGTGCGCTGGGCACCGCTAGGCCATCGGCGTCAGCGGCGTGCCCATTCCAGACCCGCCGCAGCCGCGCGAGCGGGACTGGAACACGCAGGTGCGCCGCCACTTCTGGCACGGGCTCACCGCCGAGCAGCGGCAGGACCCGCTTTGGGATCCGTCAAACACGGACCGCTACGAGGCGGAGTTCCGGCGGATCCCCGCCGAGCGCATGGCGCGGTGGGACGGCCCCGGGCCGCAGCCGCGCGACAGGAACGCCGAGGGCCGGTACGCCTTTTGGGGCGTACCGGGCCGCTCTCTCGACGCCGTCCTCGCCCACATTGCGGTCGGCGACCAGCCGCCTCTGGAGACGCCGCCGCCCGAGGACGACCATCCCATCTGGGAGCCGCGGAGGACGACGTTGTCTTCTTCACGCTCGGGTTCGTCGTCCCGCACGACGTCGCCATTCGCCGCCTCGCCCTTGTCGCGCGGCTCGGGTTCGTCGTCCCGCTCGTCGGCGCTGCGCGTTCCCAAGCCGGAGCCGGGCTCAGTTTCGTCGTCCCGCTTGTTGGCGCTGCGCATTCCCAAGCCGAAGCCGGGCTCCCGCGGCCTCTTCATCGGCGATGGCTCCCGCTCCGCATCTTGCCGCCCGCCGCCAGCGCCCAAGAAGGCGAAGACGGAGATGGCGTCGTCGCTGCTGGAGGAGCTCCTGGCAGCGCAGCTCCAGCTCGCCAACCCCAACGACCCCAAAGGCATCGCCGCCGCCTTCGAGGCGTCGAAGAACGACATCCCGCCCATTCCGCTCAAGAAGGCGTGCGCGTGGTCGTTCGTTGACCACGCCGAGCTCACCGGGACGCCGCTCCTCGACGTGAGCAGCGACGACGACGACGACGGCTTCGCTCCCGGCGCCAACGACGGCGAGGCAGGGCCCAGCGGCGGCGGCGGCATGAAGGAGGAGGACTACGATGTCTTCTACCAGCACTATTAGTTTTAGTTTAGTTTAGTTTTTTTAAAATTTTGTTTGAATGTTTTAAATTTCCCTAAAATGTATGAAAATCTGCCGTTTTATGTTAGAATTCAAAAAATTTAAATCGCGTTTGGGGGCGGCGAGTGGGGAGAGGGCACCCCAAACGCGTCGTTTGGTCGGACGCGCCCCCAAAGCGCCTGCGCCAGCTCAAATCCGGACACGTTATGGGGGGCGCGAGGGGAGATGCTCTAACTTCACTCTTATTTGTTTGTCTCAGCGGCAGCTGTTGACTGATCAAGTCCTCTGTCTTCCCTCCACAAATTTCAATGCTGCCTCAGAGTCACCGACCGCATGCTACCTGGCAAGTTCGTTGCAAATATTTGCAACTAAAAAGTCTACCATGCCGTGTGTGTGGCCTTGTTTGTTTCCCGGGA
Source organism: Poa pratensis (assembly GCA_947311845.1). Lineage (NCBI taxonomy): Eukaryota > Viridiplantae > Streptophyta > Magnoliopsida > Poales > Poaceae > Poa > Poa pratensis. The sequence goes on from CAMZMU010000113.1 coordinate 37,114,670, forward strand.
GAATTGATTTTAATCCCCAAAGCTCGCACGCCTTTGATCATATGCCCCTTTCTTCCTTTGCCTTGCTCTGAACCCCCCAATGTGGCCTAATTCTCGCTGACTTGCCCCTCCTGCTCACCCCGGGCGTTCGGTCTGTTCGGTTTGCTCGGTCCGGTCTTTTCGGTCATCCAACATTTCGGTCATCTAGAAACGCTACCCGAATTACGGCCGGTCTTTTCGGTCTTTTTGTATTCGGTCTTCGGTCTTTTCGGTCCGGTCTTCGGTCATGACCAAATAGACCGAAAAAAGAAAATAACAGCAACACAATCTCTTGTTATATTTAGCTCATCCTCATAGTTATATTCCTTCAGCTCATCCTCATGTTCAAATGTCATCTACAAAAAAACAGCAACACAATCTCTTGTTCTAGTAGACATGGGAGGAGGCAGAGAATGGATGGAGGTCGCTGGTTCTAGGCGGCAAGATGGATGGATGCGTATGCGTACCACAAAATTCTAGGGAAACAAGCTGCGGGGATGGAGTTAGGTCATGGAAATGAGTGCTAGTGCTGAAATTGGGGAAAAGAAGTAGGGAACTAGGCCTCGATGGGCTGTGCTACATGCTAGAGTACACGAGTTGGGCCTAAATGTCTAATTCACATCGCTAGTTCGGTCCCTTCGGTCATTTCGGTCCTCAGCTCGTGATAACCGAACAGACCGATATTATTTCGGTTACCTGATTCTCAGGACCGATATTATTTCGGTTACCCGAAATTCTGGGTATTTCGGTTTCGGTCCCGGTCTTTTCGGGTTCGGGCTTCGGTTTCGGTTTCGGTTTTTTGTGCCCGGGGTGACCTCCTGCGCTGTTAACTCTTGTTTTAGCTGGTAAGGAAAGAATCTGCAGTTAATAAATGCGAAATTGTCAAATCTGTCCTCGTTCACTTTCCTTTCCGCCGCCGCCGTCCGCCATCCGCCACTGCCGTCCAAGGTTGGGCAAGCTGGGGAGGGGAGCGCGCCAGAGACGGGGATGAGGAGGCCGAGTTCTACGGGTGCTCGCCGATGCTGGAGGCGGACGGCCAGAGAAGAAGGGGGGCGGCTCCCATGGCCGGTGGTGGAGGAGCTCGAGGTGCCTACGCGGAGCTCCATTGCGAGCTGGGAGACGATGCGGGCGCGGGGTAGTCCGCGTTCTTGGCGTCGATCTGTCCGGCGGCGGCGTCGACCTGGCTGGCGGCGGCGTGCTTATTTGCTAGCCGCCGGGAGAGAGACGGGACAGGAGAGAGATGAACAGGCGAGCGACTCGAGTCGTGCGAGCGTCTCTGCTCGTTTTTGGACGAGGGTAGTTTAGTCAATCCAGATTATTAATAAGACTAGTTTCTTTTCTTGTTGCTAAATTGAGAGATAACAGCGCTGGGGGGCTTGAAAGCAAGGACGAGGAAGAAAGGGGCATATTATCCAAGTCACTCGAGCTGGGGGGTTATAATCAAATCTCCCTTTGTTTCCCAAGCAGCAGCAGCCTAACTTTTCTCTTTATTTCCGCTGCTGATCAAGTCCTCGTCTTCATCCTTCCGTGTCAAGGCTTCCAGACAAAAACTTACATACATAAATTTCTACAGCCGTCCTAGCTAAACTAGTTGTACTTCATTAGTCGATTTCATTTGTTCTTCCTACCCGGCCGGCTCCTTTTCTTGATTCATTCATTGGTTCTTTCTCGGCCAAATCACCATTACCGCCCAACCTTAGCTGGCTAGGATACATTCACGCACTATAGCTATAGCTCCCCTTTGCAGCTGCACCTTTGCTCTAGCTTGGTAGCCTAGGAGGCGAGCAATACAGGTTCCTTCTTTACTTCTCCCTGCCGCGAGCAGAGCAGGGCATATCAGAGCTCACCCCAGCCCAGTTGTCCGCAATGCCGCACACGGTCTCCGGCCGGCACCGGAAGCGGAGGCTGCTCCTGAGCAAGCTGTACACCTTCGCCGCCTGTGCAAGCAGCCCCGGTGTGGTCGAAAATGAGGATTCCCGGATCGGTGAGCCTGGGTTCTCCCGAGTTGTCCATGCCAACGACGCCGTCGCCACTGCCGCGGGTGAAGGGCAGTACTACCAGTCCAATCACATCTCCACCATCAAGTATAGCGCGATCACTTTCCTGCCCAAGTCCCTCTTCGAGCAGTTCCGGCGGGTGGCCAACATCTACTTCCTTGCCGTCGCCTTGCTCTGCTTCACCCCCATCGCGCCGTTCAGGTGGTCCACGGCGGTGGGGCCGCTGGTCCTGGTGCTCGTGACCACCATGGTCAAGGAGGCCATCGAGGACTGGAGGAGGAAGCAGCAGGTATTCTTCCTGGATCATAATCTGCATGTGAAGTCAATTCAGTAGCTATAACATCATTTGTCCATTTAGAAGCTATGACATCATTTGTCCATTTAGAAGCTATGACATCATGTGACAAGACCAATTAAACAGTTTAGCAGAATGTTTTGTTTAGATACGTGGTCCCATATAGTTGGCACATCAACTCCTCACAAAAGACAATTCATATCTTCTTTTAGGGGACAGGTAGAAGATTTGGTATATTTTGTATTAACTCAGTCCAATCCCGCACTTCTGCCATTATGTGGTCCCATTTCGATTAGCATATCAACTCCTCACAAGGACAATTTATATGCTTGGTGGGACCACATCTAAACAAGACATTCTAAAACTGATTGCTTCACCAACCCTGACATTATGTGGGCATGTTGCTTTTTTTCAAGGGACCTGGTCAACAACAATATATGCCAGTCATTTGGTCCAATCTCACTACCCTAACAAATTTACTGAAATTAACATTGACTGAGTGCTTCTTCATCATCCAGGACGTTGAGGTGAACAACAGGAAAACAAAGGTTTTCCAGGATGGCGCGTTCTACCAGATCAAATGGACGAACCTCCGTGTTGGTGACGTCGTCAAGGTGGAGAAGGACGAGTTCTTCCCGGCTGACCTTGTCCTCCTATCCTCCAGCTACGATGACGCCATCTGCTACGTTGAGACGATGAACCTCGATGGTGAGACCAACCTCAAGCTCAAGCAGTCCCTACCCGTGACATCACATCTGCAAGATGATGAGGATTTCTCCGGTTTCGGGGCCATGATCAGGTGCGAGGACCCCAATGCGCACCTTTACACATTCGTCGGGAACATCGAAGTGGAAGATCAACAGTACCCGCTCTCGCCGCAGCAGCTCCTGTTGAGGGAGTCCAAGCTCCAGAACACCGATTACGTGTACGGCGCGGTGGTGTTCACGGGCCATGACACCAAGGTCATGCAGAACGCCACCAGCGTCCCTTCCAAGAGGAGCAAGATCGAAAAGAAGATGGATGGCGCCATCTACCTGCTCTTGTCTTTGCTCGTCCTCATCTCGATCATAGGCTCAGTCTTCTTCGGCATTGAAACCAAACATGATTTGGTAGATGGCAGGATGAAGAGGTGGTACCTTAGGCCGGATGACACCAACCTCGTCTTCAGTCCGAATAGGGCGGCTACGTCGGCGGTGTTGCATCTGTTTACATCCGTGGCCCTTTATGGGTACTTCATCCCGATATCGTTGTACATCTCCATGGAGATCGTCAAGCTGCTGCAGGCGAGGTTCATCAACAATGACATCCGCCATATGTACCACGACGAGAGCGACACGCCGGCTCGTGCTAGGACGTCCAACTTGAACGAGGAGCTGGGGCAGGTCCACACGATACTCACAGATAAGACCGGGACTCTGACCTGCAACTCCATGGAGTTCATCAAGTGTTCTATTGCTGGCACGGCGTATGGGCGTGGGATCACCGAGGTCGAGAGAGCCATGGCAAAGAAGAAAGGTTCCCCTTTGATAGCTGATACGGAAATTGGTATCGAAGGCTTTCATCAGTCTGACGGGAAATCTGCGGTCAAAGGGTTTAATTTCGCAGATGAACGTGTCATGGATGGTAAATGGTGAACCAGGACTACTCTGGTGTGATCGAGATGTTCTTGGCTGTCTGCCACACGTGCATACCGGAAGTCGATGAAGTGTCAGGGAAGGTTTCTTATGAAGCAGAGTCTCCCGACGAGGCAGCTTTTGTTGTCGCGGCGCGGAACTTGGTTTCACATTTTACCAGAGGACGCAGGCCGGTGTTTCTCTGCGTGAGCTAAATCCCTTGTCTGGACAACAAGTTGACAGGTACGGGTTTAAAGTTCAGTTATTTCCAGGAAAAATTCAGGACTGACCACTAACTTTAACCTTTATTGGCAGATTCTATAAAGTCTTGCACGTCCTTGAGTTCAATAGTTCTCGGAAACGGATGTCAGTAATAGTAAAGGACGATGAGGGGAAACATTTCTCTTTAGTAAAGGTGCTGACAGGTTAGTACTACTACTCTCCTCATTAAGCTGCAGGTTAGTACTTGTGTGGTGGCAATATCTTAACTTGCTCTCAACATGTGCAGTATAATGTTCGAGAGGCTATCGAGCTCTGAGAGTAGTTACAGTGAAGCGACGCAGCAGCACATAAATGAATATGCTGATGCTGGTCTGAGAACGCTAGTTCTTGCCGTCAACTCGATGATGCGGAATATACTAAATTCGACAGGAAGTTCACCGCGGCTAAGAATTCTGTCAGTGCGGATAGAGATGAGCTAATCGAAGAGGCTGCAGACTTGCTAGAGAGGGATTTGATTCTCTTGGTGCTACAGCTGTTGAGGATAAACTTCAAAAGGGGGTACCTGAATGCATCGACAAACTTGCCCAAGCTGGCATCAAGATATGGGTGCTGACGGGTGACAAGATGGAGACCGCGATCAACATCGGGTACATCATTTGTCCTACAAATTTCGATGCTTGTACCAATATTTATTTAATAAACCTAAATATCTGAATCGCTCGTTTTCATAGATATGCCTGCAGTCTACTCAGACAAGGGATGAAACAAATTACAATCACACTGGATACACCAGATTTCATTGCCTTGGAGAAAGGTGGTGACATAGAAGCCGTTAAAAAGGTAGAGAAAATATTTCGTTTGTACTTTATGCTATCTACTATCAGTTCTTTTTTGGTTTTATAGTGCTTTACGTTTCGTAACGATATTAGAACTGTTGATTTTGTAAATATATTGCAGGCATCAAAGGATAGCATTGTACAACAAATAAATGAGGAAAGAAACTCATAAATGCATCAGCAAGTGAATCGTTTGCTTTGATTGTTGATGGTAAATCGCTTACATATGCGCTCAGAGATGATACCAAGGGCATGTTCCTTGATTTTGCAATCGGGTGCAGTTCAGTCATTTGCTGCCGTTCTTCTCCAAAGCAGAAGGCTCTTGTAAGCTCGGATTCACCTCAGAATCACATTCTTCCATTCATGAAATAGGTGTGGTTTCTAAACTGCTATGTTCATCTCCGTTGTAGGTCACTAGGCTAGTCAAAGCCGGCACCCGTAAAGTTACATTGGCAATTGGTGACGGTGCGAATGATGTAGGCATGATTCAGGAGGCAGATATTGGGGTAGGAATCAGCGGTGCCGAAGGGATGCAGGTTTGATACTGCCACTCTTGTACTACTGAACTTTTACTGAATGAAAGCTACAACATACAACTATCTAGAAAAATTTAGGGTTCTGATCAACTCTCTCTCAATCTCAGGCTGTCATGGCAAGCGATGTTTCCATCGCGCAGTTCCGCTTCCTTGAGCGTCTGCTACTTGTCCATGGTCATTGGTGTTATAGTAGGATCTCATCAATGGTACACAATACTACAATTGTTGGCATGTGTACTCTACATATGAATCATGCAGTTCGTTGTGTATTATTACTGCAATTATGAACCATGCAGTTTTGTTGGATATCTCTATGTTTTAATGGACCAACAGGTATGCTTCTTCTTCTATAAAAACCTCGCGCTTGGCATGACCCTGTTCCTGTACGAGTGCTACACATCATTCTCCGGCCAGACTTTCTACAATGACTGGTCGATGTCGCACTACAATGTCCTCTTCACGTCGTTGCCTGTGATCGCTATGGGCGTGTTCGATCAAGATGTTTCCGCTCGGTTTTGTCTCAAGGTACGTACCCATATAAGTTGTTCCTTAATTTATCTCTGATAGTTAGTACTGAATGGAAAATAAAAGAAGATCCTCATGGTTTCTAGAAATGCAATGCAGTACCCAATGCTCTACCAGGAGGGTCCTCAGAACTTGCTCTTCCGGTGGTCGAGGCTCCTAGGATGGATGTTGCACGGCGTCAGCAGTGCGGTGATCATCTTTTTCCTCAGCGTTGCGTCACTCAAGTACCAAGCGTTCCGCAGCGACGGGGAGGTCATAGACCTCTCGACACTCGGCGCGACCACCTACATGTGTATAGTGTGGGCTGTCAACATGCAGATGGTCATCACTGTGAACTACTTCACCCTAATCCAGCACATCTGCATCTGGACCGGCATTTTTCTATGGTACGCACATCAACTAAACCATCGAAAGTCACTGTTCTGATTCGGAATATCGGTATCAAACTGACACTCACCGTGCTTGCAGGTACATGTTCCTCCTGGCGTACGGCGCGATCACGCCGTCGTTCTCTACAACGTTCTTCATGGTGTTCTCCGAGGCGCTGGGCGGCGCGCCGGCCTACTGGGTGGTGACATTGCTGGTCTCCGTCGCGGCACTCATCCCCTTCTTCACGCTTTCCGTGGTCAAGACGTGGTTTTTCCCGGACTGCCACAAACCAGATCCAGTGGTTGCAGCACACGGCCAGGGCCCGCGACCCCGAGCTGGAGTTCGGCAGTGTCCTGCGCCAGTTCTCGGTGCGGTCCACGGGCGTGGGTGTCTCGGCCCGCCGAGACGCCAAGCTTGTCCGCGTCAACAGCAAGGTCTTCCATGCTGACTCGGCATCACATTCACATAGCATGATACCCTAGATGCTCCCCTGTAAATACGTGAGCAGGCAGGCAGGAATAAAGCTTCTGCTTGCTTCTTAAAGTGTTAATTTGTTCAGGTGTTAGAGATGATTGAGCTTGCTACGATTAATTAGGGTCCGTTCAACTGTACATGGGGTGGAGTACTGATTTTGCTTGTAGACATTAGCGACAAAGGGAGGAGTATTGATGTACATTAGCTACAAAGTTTAGGACATAATTTCTTCCCCTCGTTATTATTTCGGGGTTCATTTTACCCCTTTTTCCTTCCTTATTTTTATCTTCAGTAACACAATATCTTGTTGGCAAGAAGCTTGTAATTTTATTTTTGCCCGAAATAAATGGCGCCCTAGTTTGGGGTTCATATATTGATTAATACTTCTATCATATTCTTCGCTTAGACATTTATGTTAATCCCTGGAGGATGGAGATCCTTGGGGTTGTGTCTTGTTTTGAACCACAAACAGTTGAACAGGACATGGATTTCACCCAACTGTGAAAAAACCATGGAATTAATGGTTAATTAATTATACATGCTACACACTCTGAAAAGTTGGACAACGACATGGTCTTTGAATGCAACTTTGCTGCGTGTTTCGTTTATGATTCATAAATCTAATAAATTGTGTTAATATGAAAATGCCGGATACAAATTTTGAGTATCAAATCCAGATATCCAAACTATATGTTGCCACATGTCTTTTTTTTTTGAGAAAATATGTTGCCACATGTCTAATACATCATATTTCCAGTAACTTTAAGGATCATGTACATGATTGATAGAATAAGATCTCCTGAATCACATGTGATGGACATGACTGACAATTGACATGAGAAAAGAAATGGTCAAAATTGATCTGATGGCTGGTCTGAAAGCAACTACAAGACAGATACTTTCCCTTATTACACGGCAACCATACATTAAGCATGAGGTCAAGGTCACTGGTCTCTGTTCCCCTTCCATTGGTCCATGCTTAATAGTAAGAAGAGAAAACTCATAGTTTTATCACTGATATTCAATATATATTGCTATGTGTAGTCGATTATGCTGAAATATATTGCGTAGCTCTTTCCACCATTTCAGACTTCTGTTTGAGTTGGCTATTGCACGCAATTCAATAGATTATATATTTTTAGTGTTTGTAGACATATTTTCAGTGTTTGTTGACCTGTGTTTTTTAGTGTTATGGACTATGGACGCGAACTAATGGCACATGGAGAAAAGCGCACCTGGCGGATTTTTTTTAGAAATTTAAAAAGTGGTCAGAAAATTGCAAAAACAATTACGCTCAAAGATGACCAAGTATTCTACTAGTACAAAAACTTTGGCCACAAAATGATTTGCATTGACTTCTCGGCAAAAAAGACAAAAATCTGACGAATATAGCATATATATATAGCGTATTTTTTTTTGGGAAATCTATGACCCAGGTTGCATTTAAAGTTATTATTTGGCGAATGTTTTTATAAGGGTACAATACTTGATTATATTTGCTCACTGAAAGTTTCGGAATGTTTGAAATTTTTTGTATTACTATTTTTTTGAATATCGGGTGCACTCGTACCCCAGAGCCACAACGTATTTTTGTATGGACTATCCATAATTTTAAGGGTTACTCTTCAGTTTTTTTGCTTGTTAATGCCCTCACCTCCCCAAGCCCATAAGGATTGTTTTGTTTTTGGCTTCTTTATGAGGCCATTAGGAATTACTCTTTATATTAAAAAAATTCATTAAGGTCGTACATATTAATTTTTTAATTATTTAACATATATAAAATAAAGAATTTATATTATCGAGAATATGAACATAATTTAAAAGGTTCACCACAAACTTTACATCTTCAGTTCCTTCAACTATCCAAATGTGATTGTTGAAAACTTTACATTTTTTCCTTTTCAAAAAAAAAAAGGATGAAGCATTTTGCAACAAAGGCTATGAAAGATGAAACATTGGTTTCTTACTTGTTAACAGTTCAAATGATTCAGTTCCCTTTTTGTAGGCGCATCCTTGCTACCAGTTAGTCGTTAAAGGGATATGCCATGTACGGCCACGTGGCAACGATCATATCTGTCGTGGCTTCACAAAGTGGTCTGCGTGCAATGCAAGATGCACCAGACACTCGATGCTTCATTACCAGCCATGAAGCACCAACTCCAAGAGGCATTAATTTTTACGGACTGAAAAACTGGATTCAACATAGGTTTTACTGAATGTGCGACATTTCTACCTCATTCGTCAATGTAGTTCTTCATTTTTTTTGTGTGTGGGGAAGAGCATCTCAAAGTTTTTTCTTTTGAGTTGTAAGAGTCGAGTGTGGAAAGTGGACAGGGAAAGGAAGCGGCCCACTGGGCTTAGTGCGAGTAGACAAGTAACTGGGCTGCTCACTCGCAGACCAGCACCAGCATGGCTCCCGACCTCGCCTCCCTGCCCTACCTCGCCGCCGCCGCCGCCCCGCTCCGGCGCCCCCTCCACGCCCACGCCAGCTGCCTCTTTCCTCCCCGACGGCCTCCCCCGATATACCTTACCTGCGCCGCCTTCCCTTCCACCCCTCCATGCGCCGCAACATGGCCCTCCGCCGCCGACGGTACGCTCCTCCCTCCCGCCTTATCCATCTCATTACTATGCTGTCTATCTGTTCCTTATCATTTCCGTTATTTACTTTCTTGCAACGGATTTAGCATTCTCTTAGACGCGCACTAGTCGATTGGCACTGTAACATAGACCTTTGTCTGTCTGTCTGTACCACACCTGAATAGAGTAGTACAGTATCTGTGTGCACTTGAGCTACTTTTTGAGAATTTGGTGCTCCTAGATACAACGGTAACAGACCATTTTTAGTTGAGTTACCCTGTATTCCCCCTAGGGAAAATGATACTGTTGGTTTGAAAATCTCCAGACGAATCCATATGCTATGACTGTATCGCACTTCTTTATACATACATGCCTTCATCTCCTGCAACCGTACCACACATATGTCCTGGAAATTTTAATGGGTACTTGTTCAGATTTCAGTGGGTTTAGGCTATGGCAGGCAGCTGCCTTTGTTTTTCCTCTGGAAACTGCAAAAATTAAGACTTTGATCTGTCAATTGACACCTGCCAAACTCCTGCATGTTAGCTTGTTAGGCGCGCACTAATCGGTTCGCAGCAATCCATGTCTCTGTAGTACAACTGAATCAATTGTAGAGTCTGGGTCTGCCTGCATCTTGAGCTACCTTCGAAAAATCACTACAACTTGATAGAACAATAGCATGTTAATTTTCCTAATCTCATTCTCAGGACAACACCTGTTCCGCGGCCCTCCCCAACCCCGATGCTCTAACGTGGAAGCTGTTGGCGACGTGACAGCAGCAGCGCCCGGTGACTACACTGAAAACCTGCCGTCAAGCAGTGGGTATGCAAACGGTCGTGTGGGCGCTCCGTCGCGCGAAGAACGTCCGGAAGGAAGCGTGGGCAAGGAAAACCACATGGCTAACCAAAAGATGATCAAAATATCCGACAAGTTGATCGGCGTGTTCATGGTCGATAAGCCCACCCCGACAGACTGGAGGAAGCTGTTAGCATTCAGCAGGGAATGGGACAACATAAGGCCGCATTTCTTTAAGCGCTGTCGGGAGAGAGCGGAAGCCGAACCGAATCCTGAGATGAAGCACAGCCTTCTCAGGCTGGCTAGAAAACTGAAAGAGGTGTTGTGTGTAGACTTTCTGATTTTATTACAGCAAGCGCATGGTGCTTCGTCTTATTGTTGGATTTTTGATGATGGATCTTGATTTAGCTTTTTTTTTCTCCATGTATTTTCAGATTGATGAGGATGTACAGAGGCATAATGAACTGTTTGAAGTAGTGAGATCGACGCCATCCGAGAAAATTGGTTCTGTTATTTCTAGGCGCCGTAAAGATTTCACAGTGGAATTCTTCAACCACCTTTATTATGTTGCAGAGTCATATAAGGATGACCCTGATAAACAAAAAGGTAAGACATACATGATAATTGTCTTTTGGGCGAACCTGTCTTTTTTCTTTCATATCTTGTTTAAAGCCTCTCCCGATGAGTAGTATTTCATGTGACAGAGATTGGTACCAACCTTGTGTGGACAAATGTTTGCTAGTTTGCTGAGTCCTTACAATAGATTATTACTTTCGTGGTCCATCATTTTTCTCTCGATTTGTTTGCTTGCAGAGTTGGCAAAACTGGGAAATGATTGTGTAGATGCACTACAAGCTCATGATGACAAGTCTGGCAGTCTTGAAGCGCTGAATGTTGCGGAGCTAAAGCTCAAAGATATACTGAACTCACCAACAGTGGACGCTGCATGCAGAAAGATTGATGACTTGGCCGAGAAGAAGGAATTAGATTCTGCGTTAGTGTTGATGCTTTCCAAAGCTTGGTCATCGGCAAAGGGCACTGACATCACAAAATCCGATGTAAGGATCTAGGGATGCAATACCTTTAATCCTCCTTTCCTATCCATGTTTAGTTGTACAAGTCCATCGGTCTAAGTCGGTCTACCAACATTCTGCAGGCAAAAGACATAATGTTCCATCTATACATGACCGCGGTAGCCAATCTGCAGCGACAAATGCCAAGGGATATCAGAATACTAAAGCATCTTATAATGATCGAGGACCCAGAAGAACGTCTGAGCGCGTTAAATGATGCCTTCACCCTGGGCCTGAACTTCAAGGCGAAAACGTCGATACATTATACACGTAAGTACTAACAGTATTTGCAGAAAGGACCCTTCATGTTATTATTTCTAGTCACGTTGACATGCCTGATTGATTGATTGCAGGAGTCCAGAGGTACTACACACTTGGGCGAGCGCTATAATCGATGCATATTATAGCAGCAGGGAAGGCACTCTTCTCGGGCAAGCACGGGACTTGATGAACCCTAAGATTATCAAGAGAGTTGAAGAGATTGTGAAGACAATCAAGGATATATATCTCTGACTCTGAATCTCAAACTGTGGTTTCACAGTACTAGTGATTGCACTGCAAGTATAATCACCTGAACAACATGATGGCCTAGCATGCTCTGCCTGCTGTAGAGCTGGCTTCTCATCCATGGCTGCTAGGAGTGACGAATGCCAATACTTCAAGGATTTTGCGGCGCATGTGATATATGGATGTAGATTTAGTTTTTGTCAGTTACTCCCTCAATCTCCCCATAGATAGTGTAGTAGATTAATGCCTCTGATCAGGCACAATCTGAAGAGGCCACAACACCTCATGTGATCGTGACAGGCATAGAAGATTAATATTTTCTTCAGATTTTGTATTCAAGCTTACTGGTCATTGTTGACGTATAAGTGAATTTTGATGTAATTTCATGATTTGTTAGCTATCAACATTATATCATTTGTGTAAGGTCAAGTCTGGAGATCTGCCTGAAATCATGGCAGGTGAGTGCAACAGCATCTTCATTATATACCTTTTGACGTTTTCATTTGGTAGTTATATATTTGCTGGGGAAGATATGATGCAGCTCATTCAGGTAAGCTATGTTTGCTCTGAATTCTGAATTCATCATGAAAATATTCAGCTTGAGAGGTTATAAAGAATTATTACAATTGTTTCTTATCTGACAATGTAACCTTCTGGGACTACAAGGTATCTAGAAGATGGATGGATGGAGCTGAAGAAAAAAAAATAGATATCCAGGTCGGGCTAAACAAGGCGAGAGAAAGAGGCCATAAATCACTCAAGATCATCATTACCGTGTTGACACTCTTGTGTGCAGTTGATGCTACCACCACAGAGATAGATCATCGCTCCAATGAGGTAACTTAAGAGTTAATTGTATGTTTTTATTGACTTGACCCAAGGCACTCCTTCTCCAAGTTTGATGTGGATAAACTTGCCAAAGTTGTCGAGATCTATGATAGAGATTTCACATTTTCTGATCCTGCGACTAATGTGTCACATTTTCTGATCGAGGAATCATGGGTGGGAGCCATTATTTGCGGTACTTGAAACATTCATTCTTCGTGTTAGAAGAGTAGAAGATATAGTTTTTTTGCCATGATCTTGCAAGCTTGGCATTAAAGATGGCTGAGACTGAAAACCCGGCAAAATTCAGTTGCCTCAACCTTCAGTTATTTAATTAGTGGTATGCCTCTTCTCTCCGCCTATGTTGTCTCAACATAGCCGGTCCCAAGCCTGGATAAAGGAGGAGGGTTGTGATAGGCTTGGCAAGCCAACGGAAAAAACCCAGCCACTCTTATGGCGATGAAACCCTCTTCTCTTGTCTTGCATGCTTATACTTTGTAGTATTATCTAATACGACAGTACTAATACATCTATCGTTTGGCAGGTTTCCTTTTATATATAGTGATAAATTGGAGGCGAATTAATACTTAAGCTTCGTCTTGTGAGGTATATATCAGCGATGAGCTTTTACCTAATATGATCATATGTGGATTGTACTTCATGTTTTGTTGATTACATTTCTCCCCTTATGTGCTATTATTTTATTTGGTATTTCAATCATTCATCTTTTCCACACCAAAAATTTAGTTCGTTCTCCAACTAGTGTGGCTATAATGTTGGAGAAGTGGGTGAGAAATCTGAAATTACTTCGGGATAGACACTCCACTAAAGTATATATATAACACAGACAAGGTATGCGTGTGTAAATGGGTCCTTTCACCTTTGTGGTGACTGGTGATTGTTTACTTAGTAACCGGCACGTCATCCTTGACATGGTTATACACATAATTTGAGTTTTCAAATAATGTGTGAAATACCTAATTTAATTTCCAATGGGCTAGGGATATTAGTACCCTCCTGACTACTGTTTTAATAAGTAGTTGGTGCTCTTATGGATGTCAACTTAATAATATGTATGCTGGGAGATATTACCTCAGAGTAGTATACAGTAAGGGTACACACTGGACGAGAGCACCCACTTTATTTATCTTACTCTGCAGTAGGGGTACGCTATAAAGAGTGGATCGCATCACATCTTGTACTTCTCAAACAGAAATTTAGTCGTATGTCACTCTACATTGGCAGTGATCGATCTATGGTATACTACTCTGCAGTTACTAATAATTTAACATGCTGTGTCTCCTTAGTTTTCGTTAGTTAATCTTGGCGTGTCAGAGCACGCATGGTAGTTGAGAAAATCTCCATGTGACAACAACTGACAGCTGACATTAGCATATCTAGATCTAGACTGGCAGTTATTTTATTGATTCATAACACTCAACTTGCTGCTGACATGTTTCCAAGCTGTATCTTGCGACAATCTCATTTACATCTTACAACCATCTCATTGCTCCAGCATCCAGAGCCATCTATCAATAGTTCACATTGAAAAAAGCATCTCCCATTTACACTTTATTTATTTTACTAGATATATAACTACGTGCACCATATAGCACCATAGGCAGCCCATGCATGCTGCGAATTTCTGAAGTTCTGTACTAGCTAGCACAACATTTTAAATAGTCTGATTTTCATACATCCAATAGCCTCAGAACAGCAGGGAGTCCAAACTTAGGCTGCAGAGTCATTAAATCCACAGGAGCATGCACATAGCTTGGCGAAAGAGCAAACGAAAACTTCTGTAGAATTGTAGCCATTACTGACTTGGCTTCCAACATCGCGAAGTTCTGACCGATGCAGACCCTTGGCCCCATTGAGAATGCTAGTAAGGCATGTGGAACCTTTGCTGCTCTTGTGACACCATTCTCAAATCTTGACGGGTTGAACTCATCTGCATCCTCACCCCATACATTTTTGTCTCTGTGCATAAATGGGAAAGCTATGTAAACTGCAGTCTTTGGGTATTACTATTTCTCCCACTGCCATATCAGTTAAAGGATTTCGTTGGGCGAAAAGGGCAGGGCCGTAGAGCCTCAAGGTTTCAAGGAGGACCATCGTCATCTGCAATGCAGATCATGCTGTAGTTAGCTATATTTGTTTGGTACAAGCAATAATACGGAATTAATCCCACTTTTTATTGCACAAAGCAATTTCTCAAAGAAGGATCAAGAAATGAACATATGGATTAGTTTTTGTTCTTGCCTCTTTCAATTTGCCAAGGTTGTCACCACTGGGGTTATCCTTCCCAACTTCCCTCAAGACCTCCTTCCGTAGCCTCTCCTGCCATTCTGGATACACACTGAGCAAGAACACTGTCCAGGTAAGCAGAATTGATGTGGTTTCATAGCCTGCGAAGAAGAAGGTCTTGCACTCGTCTATGATCTCATCCATGCTCAAGCTGAGCTGTTGTTGCTTCCCCCCTTTGTCTATTGTAGTGCAAGCCTCAAGCATCAAACCAAGCAGATCATTTCCATATCCACTCCCTTGTGATGCTAATCGCGAGTTTATGACATGCATGAGCGTGCTTTTAAGCTTCTTTTCAAGAATCCACTTGCGCCTATTACTTTTTGTGGGCAGATATCTAATCTCAAAACATATACAATTATGCTTAAGTGAGTCATAATATGGAAGTGCAAAGTAAAGCATAATTAAGGGGTATTAATTACTTGAATCCTGGTATCTGCACATTGAGTTTACTGGACACGGCAAGTGCCTGGAGCTCTTGCTGCGCATGGAAGGCTTCTATTCCTAACTTGTAGCTACTTCCAAAGGCCGTGTGGGATATGATATCTGCTGTTAACACTCGGAGTGGTTTGTCAAATTCCACTTGGACTTGTCTATTCTTGTTCATGGATGCTTGGTCTTCCAACTCGTTGACCATGCTGTGAGCACAAGATAACATTGTTTGTGTCATCGTCTGCATGCATCGAGGGTACGCGGATTATAAATTAATACGGTTTCTAGAGTACATTTCCACCTGTGGGTCTGGAGATTAATTATGAGACTACCTTTATCTTATCCATCGCGAAAGCAGGGTTAATTACCCTGCGATGGCGCACCCAATCTACGCCGTCCACAAATACCAATCCCTTGCCGAGCAACTCCAATGCGATTGGGTGCACGATATTCTTTACAAAGTGTCCAGCCTTGCTTGAGAGAATCTGTCTGGCCAACTCGTAGTCGAAGATGCAAATCCGGGGCTTCGGCCCAACCCAGTGCACAAATGGCTCTCCTGCATACCATTCACATATGCAAGTGTTTGTATATCATATCATCCATACAAACTGTTACTAAAATCGCTAACAATTAATTGCATATAATAGAAATTTATAACCAGGGCAACAATAGATAGTTGAGCATACCGTACTGAGTTCTCCACTTGAGGAAGTGGGGCGCGATCCTGGGGAGGTGGTTGTGGTCGTGAACATCAAGCACCAAACCAGTTGCCTCCCCCTTGAGCCTCTTCTCCTCCTCATTGGAGCCTTTGAAGAACTTGTAACGGGGTCCATGGATCCCTTGCCCCCTCAGCCTCTTGCCTATGGCGTAAGGCCTCCATATGAGGCGCACCACGGCATACTCCCATATGCACGAGACTGATATCACCAGGAGAGCAATCAGTGCAAGAGAAAGACAGGAGGCCATGGTGGCCAAGAGATGGAATCAGCTGCGGGGCCTTAGTTGGCTCACTCGGTCACTGCCACACTCATACAAACTTTGCTTAGCCCAGGTTATCAATAGTAGCACTTCTACTAGTACTAATAGAAGTTGCTGCAGGTTATGCCAGAATAGAAAAATGACAACAAGATTACCTGCTATGTCACCAGAAATACAAGTTAAAACCTACTATATGAAGTTGTTGCAGGTTACGTCAGAATACAATGATAAAAGGATTGCCGGATTGTTTGAGAGGTACAAGTTGAAATATGTCGGAATACAAAATGACACCATGATAAGAACACACGTTGTGAGCTGACCTTCCTATGGATTAAAGTTTTGTTGCATAATTGGCTAATCGGTGAATCGGGGCATAGTATGAAAAACCCCATTCTATAAATTAAATTAAAGGCCAGTGCATGAAGACTTGCACGAAGTCACTGTATACTTGGTGCAGAACCATCGGTACATACAGATGAAAGTGAGAGCCAAGCATTGCTTCAATGGTTAGTGGCTATTCCTTTTCCCTTTTTTGGATAGAACCTCACGTTTTGACATCCTATTCATGTTATTATTGTGAATCGTTTCTTCTGTGATAACGCAAGTACCAATATACAATGTTATGGCCGAATGTGGCGACCTGGTCAATTTTGAAACTCCATGGCTCCACTCTTGAGTAGACTCATGCCTGTGATGGTATTCATATGTGTATACATCTCTAATAAATGTAAATAAGAGACACTTGACTCTATATACGATATTTTTTATAGCAATATGACAGCGTTGAACAATCTACTTCAGTCCAATTATGCAAACATGTCATTTACTATGAACAACTGTGCAACTTATATGTTAGCGCACATGGTGTCTGATAGGCTACCACCTCTTGACTTGATCTGAGCTTATCTCACTCCGCAATTGACTACTCTCTCCGTACCAAAATATAAGATATTTTAGATATTTAATATTTTTTTCTGATACGGATGTATCTAGATGCGTATTAGTTTGACACTAGCATCTAGACTGGGAAGACTTTTCTTAATTAACTCAAGCCACTCAACTTGATAGAAATATAAATATCTGGAGTCAGCTCTTCCCATCCAATCGTGCCATCTTAAAAAAAAAGTCAGCTCTTTCCCGTCCGCAAACTGAGCTGTCTAACTAAACTAATGCACCTACTCTACTCAGAGGCACCATCGCAAGTGTTGAGACCATTGGCAAGCACTCTTCTCTTTTTATCTTTCCAAAGAAAACTGCTTTTCTTGCTTGACATGACACCAGGAACAGGAGGTGGTTCCACAACTCCATTCAATACCTAAGAAAATCTGTAATACTGAGATCAGCCTTTCAGTAGAGGAGCAACCAATGAGTGCGGACGCATACACCCTTGATTAGGACTAGCAATTAGGAGATCGTCCTCGAACAAAGAGCTCAACTGCTTTTGATTTCATACCTACTTTGGTTTCATATGCCAACTCTGCGTATGCGTGATTGGTATAATTCCGGTTGAGGCCGTTTTCTCCCATCTCAACATCGCATCTGAATGTAACACTATCTACTACTCCCTCCGTCCAAAAATTGAATGTATCTAGACATATTTCATGTGTAGATACATTCACTTTTGAGCAAAGTTGAGACACTTATTTTAAGACAGAGGGAGTAATATTACTACCATAACCGCTGATAACATGGGACCCCACTATCCACAGGCCCGCAGGACAGGCAGCTTGTGACACATAGATCGCTGTAGCCAATCCTGGTTCGTCGCTAAAATTAATATAAGAAATTTTGTATACCCCACAACGTTAGCTGGTTTCTATACCTTAACTAGTTTCCTCCCTTAGGACACAAATCATTGTCCAGAGTGCATTTGGAGCAACCGTGTAGCGCTAGCCTACCAAAAATACCACCAGAGAGGGCATGGAGATCGCTACGGGGGCTATTGGCCCTCTCCTCCCGAAGCTCGGCGAGCTGCTCATCGGCGAGCTCGCCATGGAGAAACAAGTCTTCTTGGCGTGTCAGAGCGCACATAGTGGCAACAGCTGACAGCTTGACACTAGCATCTAGACTGGGAAGACGTTACTTAATGAACTCAAGCCACTCAGCTTGACACTATGTAGGCGCCAAAGTTGGTTAGTCCAACCAACGTGGCTGCTTGTCTGTAGATAATGCAAACTAGTGCACCTACTCAGAGGCATCATTGCAAGTGTTCAGACCATTGGCAAGCACCAAAGGACGGGCCATACGCTAATTTTAGCGCTTAGCTAGACATGGTCACATGGGTGTTCATTAGTGTTGCACACATGTGCTTACCTAGGGAGCAGCAGGAATCTCTCTAATGCCCCGTTCGGATGTTGATATTGAAGCTCGATATTGGATATTCGGAGCCCAGCTAACCCGGATATCTAGTTTTGGTCTGTTCAGATGTACTAGATATTGAAGTGAGGTATTCGCCTAAGATATCGAGGAAGGCATCGCTTGGGCTCGACATTGGTCGATATTCGCGTCCGTGCGTGAAAGCCCTCGTCTCCCCCGTCCTCGTCTCTCTCGCTCCCGTGCGCACCAACAGCGGCGGCGGCGCATCGGGTAAGCAGCCCTCGCCCTCGCCCCGCCTCCTCCTTTCCCGCGCCTCCCTCGCCCCGCCTCCTCCCTCCGGCGCCCACCCCGCCCGCCCCGCCCCGTCTCCACTTTCTCGGCGCCCACCCCGCCGTCGACTCCGTCGTCGACCCGCTCCGGGAGTTCGCCAAGGACAGCGTCCGCCTCGTCAAGCGCTGCCACAAGCCCGACCGAAAGGGTATGTCGCGGGCCGATCTCCTCCGGTCCGGATCCGCCCGCGGTGGCGGCCTCTGTTCTGGCCCAGATCTGACCACCTCGTTGTTTGATTGCTGCTATGTGCAGAGTTCACAAAGGTCGCCGTGCGGACGGCGATCGGCTTCGTCGTCATGGGCTTCATCGGCTTCTTCGTCAAGCTCATCTTCATCCCCATCAACAACATCATCGTCGGGTCGGCTGATTTGTCTGTGCTCTGATCATGTCTGTTCGGTGGTGTGATTGATACAGCGACGGTTTGGATAAGAACTACCATTTTGGTTCGTTGTCACTAGGCTAATCGACCATAGTTCTTGAGATGTTGATACTAACGTAATTGACTAGTGCGCTTCTGTGTATTATGCATTGAATTTGATATAATGTTGTTGTTGAAATATTGGAGAATTTTACGTATAACAGTACAATGATCAATGTCTCGAAAAACTGCTTTTATAACATCCAAACAACATTTGATATTCAAACTCAATATCTTGTCTACCTCTGAATATCTAACACATCCAAACAAAAATATTGATATTCAAACTCAATATCAATATCTCATGATATTGATATTCAACCCAATATCAATATGGAGCTCCCAATGCGAACATCCGAACGGAGCATAATTTTTCTACTATGTCACATGGCAGCTCTGCGTACGCTAAGTCCGAGGCCATTTTCTCCCATCTCAAGGTAGCATCTGCGCCTTCTCATACTGTCTACTAGTATTCCTGCCATAACAGCTGATACATGGGACCCCGCTATCCACAGGCCCGCAGGACAGGTAGCATGTGCACATGATCTGCGTACCCAATCCTGGTTCGTCGCTAAATTAGTATTAAAAAAATTTGTACCCCACAACGCTAGCTGATTTCTATGCCTTGGCTAGTTTCTTTCCTAGAACACGATCATTGCCCAGAGTGCCTTCGGAGCAACCGCATAGCGCTAGCTTACCCAAAATACCACCAGAGAGGCCGAGGCATGGAGATTGCTATGGGGGCTATTGGCCCTCTCCTCCCGAAGCTCAGGGAGCTGCTCATTGGCGAGCTCACCATGGAGAAACAAGTCACGAAAGGAATCGAGTCTCTCGTGACAGAGCTGACATTGATGCACGCTGCCCTCCGCAAGGTGGCCAAAGTGCCGGCTGACCAGCTTGATGAGGGGGTCAAGATCTGGGCAGGAAACATCAAGGACTTGTCCTACCAAATGGAGGACATCGTTGATGCTTTCATGGTACGCGTGGAGGATGGTGGCGAACCTGCCAACCCGAAGAACAGAGTCAAGAAGATGCTCAAGAAGGTAAAGATGTTATTCAAGAATGGCAAGCATCTCCATCGGATCTCTGATGCTTTGGAAGAAGCGGTCCATCAAGCTAAGCAGTTGGCCGAGCTACGTCAAAGGTACGAGCATGAGATGCGGGACACCGGCGTTGGTGCTAGTGTTGACCCTCGCATGATGGCCCTATACACAGATGTGACAGAGCTCGTCGGCATTGAAGAAACACGAGACAAGTTGATCGACATGTTGACTGAAGGTGATGATTGGAAAAAGCATCCGTTGAAGACGATCTCTATTGTTGGATTTGGTGGGTTAGGCAAGACAACTCTTGCCAAAGCAGCATATGACAAGCTCAAAGTGCAATTTGATTGTTGTGCTTTTGTCTCGGTTTCGCAAAACCCTGAAATGAAAAAGGTTCTCAAGGATATTCTCTATGGACTTGACAAGTTCAAGTATGGAAACATCCATAATGCAGCAATGGACGAAAAACATCTCATTGACGATATCATCGAATACCTTAATGACAAGAGGTACATACATATGCTTTTTTGTTTCTTTTACGGACCATTTTCATTTCTTCTAGTAAAATGATGACATCGTTTTTACTAGTGCATATGTATCTTGAATTCTTGATAGCATATTGTTAATTTATATTTTCATGTAAATTCCTATAGTTACTACGTAACCCATCATTTAACAATTAGGGAGTGCATATTTTTAAGGCAACTGAGAAATTCTTATTCTAAGTCGACGATCTTAACTATGTGTGTGTGGGTGGGGAGGGGATCCAGGTCTCAGATTATGCACTTTGGTCGAGTTTACTTAGAAGTAACTGATGTAATATATATTTTTTATATGCCTTAATTGTATTCATTTGTTAACTAATTATTAAATGTATTGGTAAAGGTACCTCATCGTAATTGATGATATATGGAGTGGAAAAGCGTGGGAGTTAATTCATGTGCTTTCTCCAAGAAGAGTCCCGGAAGCCGACTAATCACAACAACCCGCATTGTTAGCGTCTCTGAAGCATGTTGCTCTTCTGGGGATGGTATTTACAGAATGGAACCCCTTTCTGATGATGTATCAAGAACACTCTTCTATAAAAGAGTATTTTCTCATGAGGAAGGGTGTCCTCAAGAATTGCTACAAGTATCCAAAGACATTTTGAAGAAATGCGGCGGCATACCATTAGCTATTATTACTATAGCAAGTATTCTAGCTAATAAGCATTAGATAAAAAGAAAGGACCAATGGTATGCTTTGCTTAATTCCATTGGTCATGGACTCACAGAAGATCGCAGTTTGGAGCAGATGAAAAAGATATTATTATTCAGCTACTATGATCTACCTTCGTATCTGAAACCTTGCTTGTTATATCTTAGCATCTTCCCAGAAGATCACGAGATTAAGAAAAGCAGATTAATTTGGAGATGGATATCAGAAGGCTTTGTTTATAGTGAAAAACAAGAAACTAGCTTATATGAGCTCGGCGATAGCTACTTCAATGAACTAGTCAACAGAAGTATGATCCAGCCAATTGGCGAAGATAAAGAAAATGTAGAAGCTTGCCGTGTACATGACATGGTGCTCGACCTCATATGCTCATTGTCAAGTGAAGAGAACTTTGTCACAATATTGGATGGCACTGGAAGAAGAATGCCTAACTCGGAAAGCAAGGTTCACAGATTGTCTATCCAAAACTGCAAGATAGATGTGGATACCAGCAGGATGGAGCATGTGAGATCTGTTACATTTGCAACATAATGTTGCTGGGAAAGTGTTGGACATTTCATGTTTTCGAGTTCTGCGCGTGTTGGATTTGGAAGGTTGTGATATCTCGGATATTGGGTATGTGGAGAATCTGATACATCTGAGGTACTTAGGGATAAAATATACCCTTGTGGTGGAACTTCCCGTGGAAATAGGAAAGCTACAATTTTTTATTACCTTGGACTTAAGAGGCACTGTGATAAAAGTACTGCCGTCG